>OX336885.1:23603266-24343266 GCA_946959425.1 Argyrosomus regius | reverse complement strand
AAAGGACAGCCAAGATCATGTGTACATGGACAGCGAAGCTTAGTGTCTCTATGTTATATAAGAGGTGAGGAGGTGATGTGCTGACTGTGTGTGTTCCTTACAGACTCTGGGCCATCTGGAGAAGGCTGTGGTTTTAGAGCTCACACTCAAGCATGTGAAAGCCCTCACGTCTCTTCTGGAGCAACAGCAGCAGAAGATCCTCGCTCTGCAGAGCGGCATGCAAATTGGTGAGCTGCAAATCGCTTACACACAAACACACACACACACACACACACACATACACACACACACAAATATGCATGTGGAACAGGATGGTTTTGTTGGACAGAATGCAAATAACCAACCAAGATGAATACACAATGACAGGATTATACAGAAGTGCAGGCAAATAAGTGATTTCAAATATAGCCGTAGTTGTTGGGAAAGAGACTCAAAGTCAGAATTGCTACGTCCATGTCAAATTGCAGAATTTCTGACCGTGTGGTTTCTTGTTGGGTTTACAGAGCAGCCTCCTGTCAACCAGGAGAAGTCAGAGGAGATGTTCCGCTCTGGCTTCCACATGTGTGCCAAGGAGATTCTTCAGTATCTAGCCAATCACGAGACTGATGATGACTTCACGCCGTCCCATGTGATCAATCACCTTCACAAGTTAGCTGCAGAGGTGCTGCAAAGTCCAGCCCGACCCCGCACACCTCTCAGCCCTAGACCCGAGGAGATCCCTACCTACCACCAGCACCAACCTCACAAGGAGATGCCCACCAGCTTACCCCCTAAACCCAGTGAGGGTTATGGAAGGAACTGTGTACCTGTCATCCAGCGGGCGTACGCACCAGCTAGCAGTGAGCAGAGTGGCAGCGATACTGACACGGACAGCGGCTATGGGGGAGAGCTGGAGAAGGCAGAATCCGGGGCGCAACAGAGGCGTGCAGATTACTACGTTCAGGAGAGCCAGCTCAAGCGAGTGCTGGGTGAGAGGCAGAGCTCCAGCATCAAGCAGGAGGATGACGAGCCACGCCACAAACGACCCCGGGTGGAGTCATCTGAGGATGAGCTCCTCTCAGGTGGAGAATCATCATCATCCTCTAGCGGTTATGGTAGTTACATGAGCGTATCCCCCAACCATCCACCTCCTCCACATCCCCTTTGCATGCCTTTCTACCTCATTCCACCTTCTGCTGCAGCCTACCTGCCAATGCTAGAGAAATGCTGGTACCCCGGAGCCATGCCCATGCTCTACCCTGGCATGGGAGGCTCTTCACCCGCCATGCCCAGCGAACGACCGCTTCCACCTCAGCTAGTGTTGTCTCCCAGGGGAGGCTCTCCAGCCCCAGCCATATCTCAGACCCCCATGGACTCGCCTGCCCTCCTTCAGGCACTAAAGCAGGTACCACCCCTTAACCTGGAAACCAAAGACTGAGAGATAAGAGAAGACGGGTGAAGAGAAGATCCTGTTCTAGTACCTAGTAGCAGAGACAGAAGACAGAAGTAGGAATGAAAACGTGACTGAGCCTTTCCATTATCTATCCTTATTTCTGTCCTCTGTTTTTCCGTCTGGAGGTCAAACAGCAAACAAGAGAACTTGTAGAAATTATTAAGAAGAGATGGAGAGCAACATCCATCCACACTCAGAGGGTGCAAAGCTCTGGCTGAATGTTTAATGCTCAGTGGTATTACTCAGTGCAAATGTATCATATAAACTGGACCTGCCCTGCACAGACACCAACACACACACACATATAGAAACACACACATATACACACTTGGTTGAATGTAAAGAACGATTTTAGATGCTGCTGTTAAAAAAAATAAAGGCCGATGACACTGATGCATCTCACTTGTAGCTGTTGCAATAGAGACACGCCATCTTTGTACTTCAGAAAGTGTTGCCTCAAATGTCAGCGGTAAAATTTCACCCAGAGTTTGTTTCCTATGTATCACATAAAATGCCCATCAAACCAGACACTATGATGACTGGAACCACACAAGGGTTTTCCTCAAGTGTGTACAGACAAGAGTAAGGGTACACCTGATGTATGGATGAACGAATGGGCTCACACATGACCACACTGAAAGAGAAGTCTTGTTTTTCATTAACAAACAGACAGTTAAGATGGATTTTCTGTAATTATTGTTCATAGACTTCTTGTACATTTCTATTTTTGATACCTGTTTTCGCACTCTGTCCGTCCGGAGGGATAGAAGGTGGACAGTGTGTGGACAATTGTATGTCGTGTACTCAGAAACTGTGTACATACTGTAGCACTGTGCTGGACCTGGTCTGCATACTCAACATCTGTTTCTGCTCAAGTCAAACCTGGTGTTTGTTCTTGCTGTTGCCTTTTACTTGTGAAAAGCTGATAAATCTCAGATGTTTTATTCTCTGTACTACGTATGATTAAAGGAGTCAAAGGAGTGAGAAGTGAATGTAAAAGTTTTACCAGAAGACTAGTTTTCTATAGAAAGAGGTACTTGAGATTTTATATTTTGGGACCTACATGAAAGATGTTTGATGTACATATTTTGTCTATAAATGTTGATATACATTATATAAGTGTATTAATAAAGTATTTTTTTTCCCGTGGAAATTTGCATTGACTCAATGTATTTGAAATAGAAGGAGAGTGTGTGTGAATACAAATAGCAGTGAAATCCAATCTGTTCAGCTTTGGTTCAGCTTTTTACAGCGCCACAACACGCATGTCACAGAGAACACTTATGTAATGGCAGATCCGTAGCCAGGCTCTCCTGCTGGTTAACCGTCTGTGCCCACTAATACAACAACAAGTGAACACATGAGTGTAAACAGTTTCGGTTAATCTCCTGAGGCAATAATCAGGATCCATCTGCATCTTGTCAACAGCCTTGACAGGGAGACATGTTTCTTATTGGCTGTGTGATTCAATATGAAAAGCTGTGCCAGAATTGCGACATCCCTCTGCCATATCAGAATACATAGACAATACGATACATCAAAACATGTAGATGCATAAATCACAACAAATACTACAACCGATATTGCACATTGTGCAATCACATTTGTCATCTATGTGAGCACTTTCGATCATCAGGGTTTATTTCATGCTGCAGATATCACCAAGTTTGCCAGCGTTTCTAATGTCAAAGCTCAACTTCACAAACTCTTCAGTCACATTATTATTGTGTCATTTCAGATCTGTAGGAGTGTTGTTTCAGTCCATATCTGGTTTGAAGTCCATAACCTGCACCCCAAATGTCATTAGTTCCTCCTACATTAAAGTCATTATCTTTAGTTTGTTTCCATTCATTTGTGTGAGGAGAATTTACTTGTTTTATTGCTGTCATGAGATTCCATCTGCAAGCTGATTTTATGGGATGTAGCGTACCCAGTTTTTCAGCCAGACTGATTTCTATAGCTTTCAACACTGTCGTTGGGTCCTTGGGGGATCAGTGGTTAATACGTATGCATAATATGTAACTATTTCTGCTAATCTGACCTCTTGTCTTTTGCTGACAATAAATACAATTAATTTGGTCATGTATCAGTTAAATGTGTATAAGTGTCTAAATAATTTGGGAAAGGTCTGTTAATCAAGCAGTGGTCAACCATTTCATGAGCATTGACACTGCTGTAGCTCTCTCTCAGTGCTCTGAAACATTCATATATATTTTTTTTTACTTAATAAAGATGCTGAAAGGCCAGATAAACCAGGTGTTGCTGAAGATGTACCAACATCTGGATAAGGACCACCAAGCTTGTTCTAGTTAATTTCCTCTCCTAGAAAGACTCTGGACTCTGATAAAGCAGTGAAATCATTGAGTCTTTATCGCCACCTGCTGGTGTTGATAACATTAACATAAAACTGATTCTTTTTCTAAAAAAGGAAAAACCAGTGATCATTTCATTCCATAATTTTCTACACAGTCATCTTGGGATCTCAGCAACACTGGACAGACATAAATGAACTCTCTTTGTTTGTTTGTTTCATACAAAAGGACTTCAACTCAATCTTGTTTGCTGTTACATTCATAATTTAATCTTAAAACATTTATTCAGCCAAAATAAGACATAATTCAAATTTGCCACTGGAATATATATTATGTGTAACAATCTACTACTAATACAAGAAGTTAAAATGACTCATATTCACTTTGATGTTACATAATTTAAAGCCCCAATGTGAATGATTTGACCATGATTGTTTCTAAAGTTTCTAAACACATATAAAACAAACAAATATGTTGTTCATTAGGCATCATCTCATCAAAATCTAAATTAATAACAACATAGTTGCTGACAAAACTTCTTACTACTGTTTGCTTTCCATCTTCTTAATGCTCAACACCACTAGTGTTAATGTTCCCCTGAGCATTCTCCTTTATATTTGGCCACTCTTTGCCTTCGAGAGCAGAGGATCATCTGATGCCTGTGGACACTGGGATGAGAAGACACGTTTGGATTGCGAGAGGCAGTGGTTCCAGCTACAATGTTTGGTCGCAAGCTCAAGACCTGCAGGGTAGGGAGGGGACCCCGGAGTGAAGGAAAGACCCGGGTAGAAGTCCTGTGTTGGGGCTCAAAAGCTGTCTGGGGAAAGAAGGATCTGGAGATGTGTGATCCATGGCCTGGGTTGGGCTGAGATTTACACTCTGAAATGTTCTGAGGGGGGCTGAGAGAAAAGGAAAGGCTCCTTGGGACCAGAATTGTCCCGTTGGCACCAAGGCTCAAACCCAATCGTCGTGCTTTCCTCTGAGGTTCAGTGTGTAGCACCAAAGGCTGTTCAGATACCAGACTGCAACAGGACCTGCGAACACAGGACGTATTCTGAACTTCTGTTCTCCCCTCGCATTCCCTCTTAGGAGATGCTGATATCAGCTGCCTCTTTTTCTCCCCAACAGCTCGGTTCTCCTTGCCTGAACGAGGCAACTGAAAAGTAGAGACTGCAGAGGACTTCTGACCTGATGCTTTATGATGTGCGGTTTCAACCTCTTCTGATGATGACTTCCCTGAAGGGCACTGGATGGTGAGAGGTTGGTTAGAAATAATATTTTGTCTATTAAGTGGAGGTCTGGATCGCCTTATGGGAGCTCCTTCCACCAGCAGGTTCACTCCCACATACTGAGGAACTTCCACTGCAGCCTGGGAGGGCGATAAAAACACAAATAAAATTATAGAACTCAATTTGAGCATGTGTTGCCTTTGGGCGTCGTATGAAAAGATATTCCAACCTGTTTATATATTAGCTGGAAGCCTCCTGTGTAAGCACTAGGATCAGTCCGTCGGTCAAGCACAACCCTCAGTGTGTCCAGCTGCACAGCAGGGCAGAGGCGAGCAGTCACAGTGGTGGAACAGGCCATAGTCGGACTGGCATTGATCTCCAGGAGCCAAGGCCTCAGATCTCTGCCCAACATAAAGTCAGCTCCATAGAGCTCAAAGCTTGCCTTGCGGGGTTCAATCAGATCCTGAGCTGTCTGCAGGGCACGGACCACCGCTTGCTGCATACCTGGGACCACCACTGACTCCCACTCTGCCCCACGGCCCTGTCGCTGCAGAAAAGACCTAAACTGAGAGCAGGACCACATATTGTCCTCAGGCACTCCTGGATGACGATCATGGGATGGCTGGAAGTGTTTCTGGATGGAGTTGTTGCACAGGTGGACTGAACTGAGAAAAAAACAAAGGAGGTAAGGTCATGAAGCTGAGTGTAAAACGCCCTACTTGCATTGTTAGATCAATCCCGCAGAAAAGCACTCTAGATACATGAAACAGTAAAGGTCAAGTACATGTACATAATTAGTTTTTCTCTTTTGTCTGACCCGCTGCCTGACCTGTCCAGAGTTTTTGTTGAGTAGGGCTGGGTGGAGAACCGCAGGTAGCACTCTCTGTAGAACCAGACAGTCAGAGGATTCCAGTCGGTGACAAGGAACCACTGACGGAGGTCAAACTTGGTGCCATGGACCAACAGAGGACGTTCCAGGTATTTCTGAACCACCCACTTGCTCTCCTTAGTCAAGGCTCTGTCACTGTCCACGAGTGCCAAAATCTCATCCAAGCGATCCATACACATGATACCTAAGAGGTTGATGTGACATGAGGAAAAATAAACTCAAACAAATCAAAACTGCAGCACTATGAGTGAGAGGACATGGCTGTTTCTGATGGCCTTCTAAACAAACAGCTGGCTAACATTCATGTATCATTCTGAAGCTGAGGGGAATTGTAGTATCATCATATACTGTATGTGTATTATCATTTTATTTCTTCTAATTAAATGTAGCAAAAGGAAGTGATAGTAACACCCAAATGTCACACCTCACAACACAAAACAACAGTGTGATTTTTTCAATATTTTTTTAGTATTGTGTAGAAAAAAATATATAGAGGAGCTAAAAGATTAATATATAAATGAATATGTATCTATTATCATTATTACAAATAAAAGCCTCACCTCGTCCTCTTGACTTGGCACCTGGTTTGATGATCCAGATGTTATTTAGACCGTCTGTGTCCAGTTGAGGGCAAACCTCTTGCAGTCTGATTAACATCGCCTGGCAGCGCTCCACAAACACACTGCTGCACCTGATCGATGCACCTTCACTGCACACAAACATTAGACCCACAAACTGAGTTTATTAATGTACAGATTTACTAAATCTTACTATTAATCTTTATTCCAGACGGCAATTGTGCTGGTTATCCAATGTCTCAAAGACCTCTTGTATACATCTTTGCTTCATCTTTGCAAACAGTATCACTGTCCAGCTTGTACGATGTCCAGTAATTATATGAGTAGATAAACTGTATGTTCAAAACATAAGAAAAAACACTGTAGAACCACTTCACTTCTCATTGTGGTGTTAATGAACATCGTCGTCCAATGTAATGCACAAGGGAAATAGAGTTGGCGGAAAAAACTGGCAGACTGTGGGGCAACAGGTCCATCCTGCAGTTCAGTGAAAAAAGTAAAGGCGGTCCTGCAGTTTCCTGTTTACCAACTGCTAAAATAAGGCACTATAAATATTAGCATTCAGCATCATGTATATTTTATGGTATTTGAATGTGATACTGGAACATGCTGTATGGTTCCACTGTTATATTTAACCCCAACCTGAGTCCTAACATGAACTCTAGACACATACACATACATACATACGTACACACGTACATGTTGTATGTATAGTGCTTCTGACACTGTTCTGGTCAGGGTTTTTAATTACCTATATTCATTTAATAAGCTGACTTATACTGTCAGTACTGCAGATACATTTGCTGTTCTAGCAAACTCAGGAAGCTCCGAGAGAACGTACTCACTGCACAACCATGTAGTAGTCTTGCAGAAACTCTGCCCACTGCTGTTCCTCCACTGAGGGGTGTGTTTCTACAGTTACATCAATGTCGCCATGCTCTAAGACAGTGAGAAACTCTTCACACATGTGCAAAGCCATGTCGATCATTCCTGGACCAACACATCGACGCTCCGCATTATCCAACTCTGTAGAGAGAAACACGATTAGTATCATAGAATTTGATACATTGTCTTTGTCCCTCACTGATGGTCAAAGGTACTTTTTTTTTTAATTCATTCTGCGTCTATTACCATCAGAGACACCATTTGGGGCTTTTTGATCTTTGTCCTCTGCTCCATCTCTCCTTGATCTACTTGTCTCAACCACATGCTGCAGCAGGCTGGTGCATGCTGTCCTCCTGAAGTCCTCTTTATTGGGATAGGAAACAGAACGCGAGGACGGGAGAGAGAGGGCATGTAAATCTTCTTAAGATGATAATATATTACTAATAAAACTAAGATAGTGGCTTTGACTAGTCCACTTATAACCTCAATTTACACCTTATCCAGATCCCATCCAGATATGATTTTTCCATAATGCATTCAGACCTGTTCACATGATCACATGTTTGATAGTGCAGAATCTTGGCTATGTGGTAATAGAGCCATACAGCAGACCTATAAATGCACGCTTTTCATCCTCTGCCCCAAGCCTGTAGCATCTTGGGAAGAATGTGTCAGGATCTGCTGTATCAAACCACTGAAGGTTACGTAGATTCACACAGAGCCCCACCTGAAAGAAACAGAAATATGTACATAGGAGACAGAGAGTAATAGCTTATCTATGGACAAAGTTAAGGAATTTGCATTTTTCCTGGAGTGTCTTTAGAAATGAAACCTTGGTAGTAAATGTTCCAGCATTTGCATAGTGATTGGTCATTTGGTCATGCCGTAAGGTGCGACAGTCTATGTCATCCCGACGTGTCGTCCAGTAGAAATGTGTTGTTTCATTTCGAACCAGGCGAGACTAGAAAAAAAGTTGAGGGAAAGTGAAGTTAGTGAGCTGACCGAGGTAAAATACACGGCATAATGAAAAAAAAAAAAGGACGTGGAAATAATGTAATGTGAGAAGAACAATAAGAGCACATTCAATTGCTTTCAGACCTTACAAGATGTCAGTGTCATGTGGATTCACTTTGTCTTACCATGAGGTCATACATGTCATCAAGGTTCTCCTCTTTCTCGCCTTCATCCACTCTCTCTGTAAAGAGATAAGGAAAGAGAGAGAGAGAGAGGTGTGTGTGTGTGTGTGTGTGTGTGTGTGTGTGCATACAGGCGTTCATGTGTAGAGGGGTATGTTAAGGTAGGGGTCTGTAATGTCGTATACAATGTATCATCTATCAGTGCTAGGGGTATCCATCTATCCATCTAAACTAGTGCTCCAGTTACATTTACGTCCCCTCCTGCACTTTTGGCTTTGACAGTTAGGAGAGAATATTACTGATTTCTCTTAGACAGAAATCATGAATTGAAATATGGCTAATTGGAAAACATATTAATATAATAAAATCTAAAATAATTGTACAATTTTATGAGCTTAAAGGGGAATAGTGCTTTGTTAGTAACACTGTGTGCAGGGTCTTATACTATATGCTCATCTTTTCTCAGTATCTAAATTGTATATATACACTCATACTAGTGAGATTTCATTGTTATCGACATGAACACTGCATCTGTACACTAATGAAAATATAGTATAATATTTCATTTCTGCAGTATTCTGTAAATAGATCCCCCTAAATCTTACACACTGGACCTTTAGCATCCATTTTGCTCACCAGCAATGACATCGACATCCTCACCATCCTCCTCCTCATCGCCATGGCAATGAGGTGCCCTCTGGGCAGGATGGGGCAACCGACGTTCCACCCACCCTCTGGCCCATAAGGCAGCACGGATCACAGGATAGGGTCCCTGAACTGAAAACACTTTCCTCAACTGGGAATGAGTGTAAGACAGATAGAAAGAGTCAAATATGACAGATAGCACATGAGAGGGTAGTGGTGGAATATGCAGGTGTTATACTGAAGTCTAGTTTGTCCTTAGAATCACCTTCACTGCTTTTTCCACCAGCGCTTTAGCTGTTTTCAGTCTGTCTGGCTTGATCGCTGGCAGGCTTGGTACACTCCGACGTAACCTGCCCTCCACTGGAGCCACTGTTGGTGGTAACACTGAGACAAATTGCTTGATCAAATTTCAATAAATAATCTGTGCACACGCATGTGTGTGTGTGTGTTTGTCTGTTCACTCACCTGGCATGTGTTGCATGCTATTTTTATATAGTGCTGGCTTCAGTTGATCAACATACAGTTCAGTGTTCAGTTCTCTGGGAGAAGAAATAGCATCACATCAGATAGATAGATAGATAGATAGATAGATAGATAGATAGATAGATAGATAGATAGATAGATAGATAGATAGATAGATAGATAGATAGATAGATAGATAGATAGATGTCTCTGTAGGATGTAAATTGGGTCAAGTAGGCATCTAAATCTGGACAGAGCTGACTGAGGCTGTCATAGCTTCTCATTGACATACCCATGCGCAAAAAGGCGCGCACGCACACACACGAGCAGACATGCAGGAGTTTACACACCCATAGACAAACATTAAAACATTAATAAAGCATGTATACTATGAAAAAACATCTACAATAAGCTATACCCACGATGAGCGTGTATTTACTGACCACCCCTCTCAATGTTGACAGCGGTTACACATGCATAAAAACGGTTACTCAAGACATGTCCAAACAAAAAACAGGAGAAATTTTACGATGGACATTAATATACACACCTAAAGTTGTCACCTCCCCGGTGACCCGACCACTCTGCCCATAGACTCTCTCAGTCCTGCTTCCTTCATGCTCCCGCAGACCGTTCCCATGACGACGTGCATGCTCCCACAGCATGTTTATAGTCGCCATAACAACCGTACCCAGGAGAAACAGGATGCCATGCAAGTCGATGAAAAAAATCTACCACCTTTAGCCATGCGTTGAGGAAAGTGGATCACTTATCGGACGCTATCGGTTGCCGTGTGGCTTACACGTGTTGGCGACATGCACAAGGACCATTCAAACAACAAAGATGTCGTATCTTATTGCAGTCTGAACTCTGTGCTCAGTAAACTATAGAGACTAGACTGGCTGAGGAGGGTCAACCGGCTGAGCTTAATCCAATCAAGTGTTTGACAATGTGGCAGGTGGTCAGTCTCATGTTTGCTATGTACCAGAGTTAATGCTGAGACAAAACACTCATCTTAAATTAGTTTATTATTTGCTTCCTTAGTCAACATAGGCGACCATCTGCAGTGATGAAAGAAAAAATATATATCAGATATGAGCTTTTACATCATGTACATGGAGTAATGCTTCAGCTTCCCACAAGGTGTCATCCAAAGCTTTCTAGTATGTTCTACATTCAGGATCAATAAGATCTATAATGTTGCTGTCCTTCATCCTACGTGCTCACTGCTTACTTTGCCTACTACAACTGAAGTCGCCATTTCATGTCTTGTTTGATAACTGATAAGGTAAATGGGCGATACCATCTATATTGTGTCAACCCTGGAATTACGCACAGATTTTTTTCAGTGGAGGACTTATAAATGCTGTACTTACACATATTATTATGTAATTAAATGTACTTGTAAATTCAAGTATGTTTTGATGCCAATATTTCTCTACTTTTATTTAAGTGAACATCTGACTGCAGGACTGTCACTTCTAATGGAGTGCTTTTAATGCTGCTTACTCGTGTGAAGGATCTAAGTACTTTTTCCAGCACTTCACTAGAGAAAAATAAATCACAATTAAACATAAAGTTTTCTCTGAATTGTGACATTTGTCAGCATAAAAGCTATTCAGTCGTTCTAATGATGTCTGCAGAGTGCTGCAATACTAAGTGGCCAATAAAAGTAAAAAAAAAAAAAAAAAGAAAGAAAGAAGAAAGCAACAGCTCAACTCTTTGCTGTGTACAATGGTCACAGTCCAGCACATCTTAGCACTTGAAACAAGAGAAGCTGCCAAACTGGATATTGTATAGAGTGACGTCGCTCTATAAGCTTATAATAGTCTTGGCTTTATTGTGTTGGGTAGCAGCAGTGCGTCGCAGCCCGTTACGTGCCTGTGCGCTCTGATTGGCTGAGGCTGCAGTGATGCTCTCTGCATCCTGCTCCCAAAGCCAGGGCAGGAGAGAGGGAGGGCGGGGAGCTGGAAGCGCGGCCGGGAAATCATCATAACACTTGGGGGGGTGGGGGGCAAAATTTTTTATCATTTTCAACCCTTTCCTCATCTGGAAAAGATGTTTACACTCAACATGTCTGCAGAAACAGAAGAAGCTGCTCTTACCAGCTCGTGACTGCTTCTTCAAAAAAAAAACGTCCTAACACAGCACCGAGAGGCTGATCAGCCCCTGAGAAAGTCTCACCTTTACTCTCCGTCAACAGTGAGCAGGTTAACCCAAAGGCCACGAGCATGCCCGTCAACGACCCGGAGAGTATTCTGAGCTACCAGGTAAAGTGCCCTTTAAAAATCTAATGCATGGCGTGGTGCTTTTGACACTATAGGATGGCACAGAGCAGCCTGTACACAAGCTCCAACAACTGCAACCCACAGTTTGAAATTGCTTTAACAGAAATTCATGAATTGCTTTTCGGATGAGGGACTGTGATATTTCAGGAACTATTTAATGACAGAAATAATCACACCTGTTCTCTACTGTTGCATTTCCCCATGCATGTCCTCCAGTGTTTTACATTTAGGCCTAGCATGTCTAGTTTTATGTTATTTTTTTTGCACATTTTGTGTTTAAACAGATTGAATAAATGTTGTCCCGGCAAGTTTGAATAGGGTCTCTTACCCTGCAGAATGATGCCGTATGCGGAGGATGTTGTTGATATATTCTGAGGTGCCAACACGTGCAGTAAGAGCGCATCACATTGCAATGCACAGAGAAATCTCAGTTATTGTTCCATAAGCACAAGCAAATGTGTTGTTGGTTACATTAATGTGAGGTTGCAGCAGGTTATTGATCAGATGCCGATGCATTTTAAACACAGCGCTCATTCAAACAGCAGCTGCTCGTCCTGAAGTCGCATGTGTGAGAGGAATAACAGGAACGGGACAGTCTTCAGATGCTTCTTGCATAGACGGCGTGTTATTTTCTCTGTTACCCTCAAATGACCTTGACGCCATCCTTACACCGTGCACCATATACGCTGCTGAGTGTCTGCTTGAATACATGGTCGTTATTAGCCAATCCTGGAGGCAGGGGGAGGACAGCTTGTGGTCAAGTGAGGGTTGAAGGGGAAAATGGCATGATCGTTAATGTAATGTTGATGTGTGATCCATTATCAAGTCCTTGGTCAGCTAATGATACAGGGGGTAAAGGAGGAACCAGTTAGGACAAATGGACCATTGAACACACCAGTGCTCAGGGATGTTTATTCAAGCTGGTATGCAGTGGTGTTTGTAGGCCTATAGCTTGATTATAGCTACTGTGGCATGCAGTATCACACCTTCAAGGACTTATAATGACATGACTCTGTCGGGCTAGGCTGACTTACAATAATAACATCTAGTCTGAGGGCAGGAGACAGATGGAGAAGGACCAGAGGTGAGCTGGGAAGTCTCTGATATGATTAGACAGCTTTCAGACAGAGGAGGGGAAATTGCCTAAGAGCCTGACTCTTGAAAAAGTTATCCAAGTTAAATCTGTAAGTTTGTCTCTCCATCATTTCTGTGAGCTTTGCTAGGTCTACTCCCCACCATAAACCTGTTGACATATTTACCAAACTGTTGAGGTGTAGTGGGAAAGATCATTAGATCAACAGCAATATGATGAAATGAAGATGTCATTGTGGACAGGTGCTGAGGCAGACGGACACCTATCCACAGTGTTAAATAATAATTAGTATTATATATTATTGTTTTATTTTGTAAACAGTACTTTGCAGCATACATGTTGTAGGTGATCTCAGGACCAAGGACCAGAGGTGAGCCAGGAATTATTTCATACAATATTAGGGCACTAATGATTATTTTCATTATTAATTGATAATTAAGGTTATTTTCTCAACAATTTGTTTGTCTGACCAACAGGTTCAGATATAGTATGCATACACCGCTTTATAGTTTTTGGGTTTATTTTAAGTTTTGCTGCAAATATACAGTACAATATTTCAATATCTGTGGTGTATTTCCACGTGTATTTGTAAAGGCATACAGTTACAAAACTGTACAAAAAGAAATGAAATACTAGTCATATTTGTTGTACTTGATTGACTACATATATACCACGTTATAGAAATATTGTGAAAATGTCCAACAAAAAGATGTTAGATTAGATTCTAAGAATTTACTGGCACTTACTGATTATCATGTCGTGACTGTACTGGAACCATCGAGCTAGCCAACTTTGGTTCACTAATGTTCATCTAGCAGAACTTTCTCTTCTTATAGTTGACTGCAATATGGTACGGATCATAATACATAAACCTAGGTAGTAACCAAAACTGTAATAAAGTACCAGTACTTAAACATTGCTATTAAGTTGTTAAGTAAATACTGTAATCAATTCAATTCAATTTCATTCTTATAGCGCCAACAGGTATTTCATGATTTCCATATAATGCTGGTCAGACCGTACACTTTATAATATTATTTACAGAGACTCAACAATTCCCACCGTGAGCAAACACTTGGTGATGGTGGCAAGGAAAGACTTTATTTAAACAGGCAGAAAACCTTGAGCAGAACCCAGCTCATTGGTTGGTGGTAGCCCATCCCAAATAGATTATGTTGTTGACAGTGCTGCAGGCTTACTACGAACAACACTCACCTCTATTGCACCACTCCAAAAAGAAGATAATTAAAGAAAGCAGGTTAGTGCCAGGGTATAATCCGCAGGCTCATATTAAAGCAATTAAAGCAAAAGGCACGGGTAAACACACAGTGTAGGTCATGAAAACATGTTAGCAATCCACTAGCATTTGCACTAGAAAGTAAATAATTGGTAAAAACTGAGAGTAGTTACTGAGGAGTATATGAGGAATGAATGGATGACCTGATAATTAATCATTAATAAGAAGTTCTTAACTAAGGCCATAAGCTCTTATCAATGACTGTACAGTAGATAATGATGTGTTACCAGAGTCTATTTTAAATAATATTAGCTAATAATAGTTCATAAATATCTGTGAATCGACATATTCACACTTTCTCAGCCACTGAGCAGCACAGAACTAATAACAACTTATTAATCATTAATTATTGACTCTGTTTGTGCCCCCTAAAGTAAAGTAAAGGATCATCATACAAAACTAACAAGTAGGAAGAATTCACAATTATCTTCTTAATGGGAGCTGTGGTTCCTTCAATTAGTTCAGCTCTTCAACACTAAATAAATGTCAGCAGCAGCAAGTTATAATTAAAAATTATTTACCCCGGTACACACTCACTGTTTATGACATTTCACCTCTCTATGTTAAGGCATCGGCATCACTAATGCTTCAGAATATGACATGGATGTTAATACTACTATATATGTGGCCTGAATATGATGATTTTTTTAGTTTTTGTTTTGCCTTCTGTGGTTTGTTATTATGGAAAATATTCCGCGGTAGCTACTTGTCATAATAAAGAAGTAATGAGGACTACTTAGTAACTACTCAGTATGATGTGCCACTTTAGGGGGCACAAAAAGGGAAACTACTGATTAAGTAATGAGTAATTAATGAGTAGTAGTTAGTTTTGTGCCATTAAGTGGCTGATTTATAGTTAATCAGGAATGATTCGTGAAGAACGTGGTCTGTATGGAGATTTACAGATATTTATGAACTAATCATTACCTAATGATTCATTAATAATCTTAATCAATCATTTTCTTCTATACAATCCTCGATTCAGCATTCAGGTGCTACTTAATGAGAGACACACTCACAATCATAGTGTCATAACATGCCTTCAAGAATATGATCAGTAAGTTTAAAATCTTTTTGTTGTGCATCTGAATGAAATACTACAAAAATACTACAGCTTTTGACGGTGTCACTACCAGCTCCAAAAGAGTAAGATTGTGACTCTAGTTCCAGATTTTTAAATGATTTACGGCATTCATAAAACACATCATAAATGTGTCTCAGTCTCAGCACTCCCCACACAAGATTGAGACCTCTTTCAGTCCTTTTTACATTTGGCATCCCTCCCAAGCTTTTCCTTTTAATCAGTTCGGTGGCACAGAGTGATCCATAGCTGCCTATATGACAAATCAATGTGTATCTTAAAGAGCAACACTGTAGTTTTATATCAATATCTGAAGGAAAAGTCTGTCTAATTTAGTCATATTCTCTGTTAAGTGTCACAAAACTCGAAATTTTATGTTTTGAAATGCTCAATATTCAACATCTTTGAAAACTATTACAGTTTTAGCAGCATGCCCAAAGCCACCATTTAACCAGATTCATTTAGCCTGAAAGCACATGCATTAGACTGAGAGATCCACAGAGGTTTAAACTCACAATTCCCCAATCAGCAGAGCGAATAAGTCCTCAAACAGCGGGTCCTGTGGCCTTTCACATTAGTACTTTTAGATATCACATGTCCAGATGACTGAGAATCTTTCAGACACATAAAGTAAGAATCTTTCAGTCTTTGTTTGTGTGGGTGAATAATTCGATAATATACTTTGCAAGGTGAAAATCTGCGGTTTTAATGATGCTGTATGTTTACCGTCTTTCACCTACAAAACCAGCTAAGGCTGCAGTAATCTTTTTGAAAAGAAAAGCAATTACAGAACGAAGGCGGTGGAGAGGCAGAAATGAATGTGTGGCATTGAATAAGGTGTGTATGACTCATGCTACCCATGGGCTGAAGCAGTCAAAACACCCACCCCTCTCATCCTGTCTCCTCCAGCTCTCTCCTCTGCTGTCTCACTTTTTCACCATTATCTCTTCCTTTCATCCATTCATGTTAACCCCTCCCATCTGAGCGAAGCGCTGTCTCATGTCTCTTTACAGCAGTAGCACTAGCGATGGCGCAAAGCTATGAAGGGCCAGTGCTAGCCTGTGGCTTTGGCATCCTTTGGCTCTCAAACACCAAGCCCAGCCTGAAAGTGACAGGCCCAGTTGTCTGAGTCAGGATCTGTGTCCCTGCTGTCGGTTTTGAGTGCTTGTGGGAGGAGAGAGCGTGGGGGTCAGCCTTGAAAGAGGAGGGGAAGTGGCGTTGGCATGAACAGATAAAAATAGGAGATGCAGAGAAACACAAGAGAAGAGGAAGTTGAAATGTTACAAGTACTTTGCTAAAGGGAGGGAGGTCATTGTAACGGTCAGTAGTGACAGACACTGAAAGAGTGGAAAGCCCACGCTGCTGTGCTGAATCATGGAGGCACTTTTATGAATGCACGATTCACTGTGTTTCTCCTCACTGCTGATAGTTATTATATTTATACATACTCATTGATAAACTTGCTCTTATAACAATGATATGTGCTCGCACACGTATCATTTCTGCTTCAGTCTAGCCAGTATCTGTGAGGTGTTTTGTCCCTTTGGATTTCAAGCCTCTTCATTGCAGGCCTCACTCCTCTGGTGTTGGCTCCGCTCAGGGCTTCCTCACAGTCCTGATGGACTGACAGAGCATTTTGGCATAGAAACATTGATTGCCCCTCTCTCAGTCAGGAGACTGCGATGCAAATCATTGCTGCTCTATTTGTTTAGAGCGATCACCGGTTCAGTGTGTTTCATTGTATTGCATACTGTAATACCTTATGATTTCACCTATTGTTGCCAGAAAAACAGTTTTACCTCCAGAAAAATGTTGAATTGCAAGAAATTACAAACAGCTCAAACCACTTAGTGGCAACACAGCTTCTGTGGGTTTCCCTAGCAGCAAAGTCATGTACATGAAAAAAGAGAAATGAAGCTTTGAAGTCTGAGAATATGCTATTGTAGATTGTTAGGTAATTCTTAACTTACAGCTTACATATCAAAATCAATGTATGAACCTGTGTGTGTTTATTTATCACTTTCTGCATCAATGGGAGGTTAATGAGCATCGAAAGTAGGACACTGTGTGAGACTGAACTATTCTATTCTGCTCCGGAAAGCTAGCATCTTTCTGGGACAATCTGCCCTGCCAGAAAACACATCTTGTATTTGTTTAGTTATCAAATGTAGGCGAGTGATAGCGTCTCTATTTTTGGCTTTTACATGCTGAGAGACTAGATCAGGGTGCCTAAAGTCTTCATCATGTGAGATGAGCCAAAAAAAAATACACAAATGCATTTAATAGAGAGATTAGTACGAGGCTTCAAATCAACTGGGTATTCTAGAGAATGAAAAACAAAATTAGAGTATAACCTTGGGAGATTCCCACTTGATCAAGTTTTAAACACATTTTTACACAGAACTGGGACTGTGGATTTTGTCCCACATATATTGAAAGTGCATTAGAAAGATCCTTTACACCACCACAAATCATTTTGGAACAAATCTGGAGGGCAAACTGAATCGTTTGGCAAGAGTTGTGTGTTTGTAAGAACATAATGCTCTTAAGTTCTGATGTTTCCTTTTGTCTTTTTGTAAATTCCCATGAGTGTATCCTCAGGCCTCATTTGGCACCATCTTGGCACTATCTTCTGTTCTCATAATCACCCACAAGGCAGCACCAGTGTGTGCTTCCCATGGGTGGCTATACCACTGACGTGCTTGTAAAGGACAGAAACTCAAGGACAGGCAGCCATTTTGGTTCTAGCTGTGGAGTGCTTCCATGGTGCAGTGGCAGAATTATTTTTGAGTCATAAAGCCTCCCGAACACTGTGACTGATACAAAGCTTAGAGGACAAGAGTGGAGTAAAAGGGGACGGTTGCCAGGAGATGGAAACAGGCATCAAAACACAAATTATTTGCCATGTCAGTGGAAAATCACGCACACGTGCATGCTTTGAGGGTCACAGATGTGCTCACCCACAGAGAGGAAGCAAACTTTAAGTGCCATGTGAGCTTTTAATTAGCTGAAGCACTTAAGGTGACACAAGGGAGGTGAGTTGTGAATGACAGGGAACCATTAACCTGGAGAAAAAACACATACCTGCACGAATTTGCAATTAATAAGGTGATCTTTAGTGAGCTGTGACCAGGATGACTGGGAGTCATGTTGTGTTATGAAGAGCAAGGACTCAAGAGAAGCAACATCATAATTATATAGAGCAGTGTAATGTGAAAATATGATATGAAAAGAGTTTGTGTCATTCTCTGAAAGACAATTTCACCCCCTCCCCCCTTGTTGTTATAGTTATTGAATGAGCCTCAGGAGAATGATGCCTCTTTTTTCTGTATATGTGCGCGCACCAAATGGATTCAAGCTAATTGATGATGTAGATGATCTACTGTCCTTTCTGGGACAAAGTGCTTTTAGAGTCTCTCTCATACTGTGTGTCTATATGTTTGGTAAAGCTCCAGTTCTAATGGAGCTGACTGCCTCCAGCCTGAGCCCCAACCCGCACACTGCACAGAAGACCTAATTCACCAGCTACAGCTGCACTGGCTGATAACACTGTCTGTGTGTGCGCAGTTACATGTGAGGGCATGGCGACATTCAGACAGCGGACGTACAGTTTGTATGCAGAATTGTTTTCTTTGAAGGTTCATTGTGTAACTTTTAGGAGGATCTATTGGCAGAAATTGAATATGACTGTTACCTTAGAATGAGCCCATTATATGCGACTCAAGAGTCCTCTTCATTTCCTGAGTGGGATTACCAAGATTAGTGGGAGTCATGTTGTGTTATGAAGAGAAACAACAGACAGAACAGACAAACAAACACTGGCTCTGAGTAGTGCCTTTAAAGCAACTATAATCAATATTTCTGTCATAACAATGTGTCCAATAAGAATGTGAAAATAATGTGAAAGATGTTGTTTAACTGTCTCACCCACAACTTCACGATTTGGGTTCACTCTCACTGCCCACTTAGAATCGTTGAATCATGAATTATATGCGACCTCTACTGCATTTGTTGCTGTTGAAGATGTAAATCTTGAAAAAGAGGTCACAGATAATTTTCTAAAACACAAAAAACATTTTCTAGTAGGACTCAAAATAAACTACAGTTCCTGCGTTTATCATTCATAGTGTGGCTCACTGATGTGATCTGAATTTTGGGTAACAAGATAATTATATTATAATCAGCTTTGGCTACACAGAAAATACTTGTTAGAATCAATTCATTGTTTGTTTTAGTGTTTGAATGGGATCCTTTAATTATGATAAAGAGAAAGGATTTGAATGTTTGTTCACTCTAATTTAGAAAAGATGATGAAGACTTGTTTTATGTTATGTAGTATTATTTATATTGTCACCTTCAAGGGGCAGCCCAGTGCTCAGCACGAGCAAATGCAAATGCTGGTTTAGTGCATTGCTTAGGGGCACATTGACATGGACAGGAGACTCATGTTACATCTAAATATATATGACCACAATCCTTAATTTCTGTCACTTCACTTCTATCCATCGCATAAGTATAATTATAAAAACATGAGTCACATTCAATCTCTGGCCCAGGTATGACCTCCTAATTAAGTGGCCTTATTCTTTAAAATGACAGAATTGTCTTGGGATGAAGAAGTGCTCAGTCATGGAAAGAGAAAGAAATCCCACGGGGCTGATGTGGTGGAGAGGGTGTGAAAGGAGCGAGGAAGGCAGCGCTAGGCCACCCACACCTGTGAATTAAGTAGATGTCTGGGGATCCCCAAACTGTTTTTAACTGTTGTGTAAATTATAAGTGGCTGCCTGCGCTGATATCAGAGCGGGTGGCATGAAAACATAACAGAAAGCTTTTTGGAGTTGGATTTGACTTTTGTTGCTTCTAATCAGGTAAGACATTTATCTGTCTGCACTGCATGTTAATTAGTTTTCTCTTATCACAGTCTGTATAAGCTTAGCTGTTCAGGTTTTAGCAGCATGGAGAGTCTAAAGGACTAAGACAGAAGATAAAAAGCAGCTTATGGACTTGCAGTGTGCATATAAATAAAGTCTGAAATAGATAAAGATAACACACACAGAGCACCATCCGCATTTATCACATTTCATAACTGCAGGCAGCGTGATTCAAAAGTGGGTTTTTGTCAATAAAGTGTGCGTGGTGTTTTATCAGCCAAACCCCAGGAGAACTAAGAAAAATCACTGCTGGCTTTTGCTCCATACACACATCTTACAGTAATAGAGTCATGCACACACAGGGTACTTCGGGACGGATGTAGATGTAGTCGGCATGGAAAGCTTTAATAAGGGGACCAATCACTCTCGTTCACAAGACATATAGTTTTAGATTTCTGAATACAAAAAAGTCTCATGTTTTTTAATGACAATCCTGCTCTGACATGCTCTGACATTTTCATCTCGTCTCCACTAACGAATTCTCAGCTCTTTCCAAAAGCAATTCGGGAAGACAAATTGCAATTATTTTCACCTCTGTGGTCATGATGTAGCAGCCTGAGCCGCAGTGCAGGCTGCGTTTGCTATACCCCCTTGATATTGGATTGAACAGTTACAGTAAAGGCCTGTAGATTTTCCTTAGTTTTCACCCAGAAAAGGCATGTTGAACGGATTGCCATCATTCTTGCATATGTCTTTTGATGCACACAGAAACACATAATTCACATGCACAACTGAAACGCTAACTAACTGCTAACATGCTGCCTCTGCTCTAAATTGAGATCATTAGGTCTGCAGTGTTGCTGCAGGATATGGACATCATGTGAAATCGAATCAGGAAGGCAGGATAAAAGTTTAACCAAGTTATCAACTAACTGATTAAAGGTCCAGTGTGTACAAGGATTTAAGGAGCTCTATTTATAAAACAGAAATTAAATATAATATCCATAACTATGTTTTCATTAGTGTATAATAACCTACAATAAAAATTGTTATGTTTTTATTTCTTCAGAAGGAGCCTTTCATATCTACAGAAGTCGTGGGTCCTCTTCCAGTGTGGACCCTGATGTTGAAACTCGACTAAATAGGGCCTTTTGTGTGTTTTGCAGCCACTGTACTTCACACTAGGAAGAAGTGAGCGAGGCGAGGGGGTTGGCAACACTGCTAGATGCCACTAAATCCTCCACACTGGTCCTTTAACTAAATTACTCATTCTTGAATATTAATTACCTTATGTACTTCTCATCTGTGCCATTTCTCTGTATCTATTCATTTAGCCATCATATATTTTTCTTTTTAAGTTCAGCGCTTGGCACCATTAATCTTTTTTTTGAAAGTGGGTGTCTGTTTTGCCAAATGGCAGACATTTTAATCTTCTGTACCAGCAAATCACCCTGACACACTCATAGACACACATCCAGTACATACGATCATGTGCTCATATAGAGTGGGCAGAAGCATCTATTATGTAGAGAGCTGCATTTATATACCAGCGTCTGTATGTGTGTGTGTGTGTGTGTGTGTGTGCAATTGATTGTATTTATAGGTTTTAGCTATTGATTTTATTGCTAACAACTGCAGCCAGCTTTTGCATACGTTCACATATGTTCTTAGGGCTAATCCAGCATCTAGCAGCCAGCATCCAGTCAAAGGTTACATTTCTGCCAGGAAACAAGGGGTGGGTTGAAGTGATTTATACTTTGGTGCAGTGGTACACACTCGCTATCTTTAACAGCATGTGGGAGGTTCTGAAAGAAATTAAAGATTTTCTGTTGCATGCACTTGTGCAGAGACACTGCAGCAGCACAGAGCCACTCTAGAGGTTCTTGCAGCACTCTGCCCTCATTATCATAGAGCCGATACTTGACCATGGATAATACTCACCCATGCACATCAGCAAACTGCTCTGCTTCTGAGAAAGCCTTGTCACTGGGGTAGTAAAATATAGTGACATCCTGCAGTGGTTTGCCAACAGCAGCACCCCTGATGGATACGGCACTCTGCTAATTTGATTTGATTTCTTATGGATAGTGGCACATTCTCCAACTGACTCATGCTCTGTTTACCTCTGGCATGTGTGTGTGTATGTGTTTATACGGATGTGTGTGTGCACGCGTGCCTGTCCTTCTCGGTGTGTCCGTGCCAGACGGTCTGAGAATAGACTGTCTGGAATTTGATGCTTATTATTGAAAGGCTCTTGCCAATTTGGCCAATTAGTGGTTCTATTACAGTGTCAGGAGTTTGTGTTTAACAGGATACTTCTGGACATGATGACCTTTCAGGTTTCCATTCACGGACTGATCTTGAAAGGCTGAAGGTGTTCTACAAAGTCGAACTTTTCCGTAAGAACAATATGGCTGCTGGAGACAGAGGGCATTGTAAAGAAATGTATTATGCGCTCTGAATATCGTCAAAAAGAGCTGTAGCATTACACTTACATGTCTTTATGTGTGTGTCCATCAGAGGCCAGATGAGGAGGTGGTGGTAGACCAGGGAGGGACCAGCTCAGTACTGAACATCCACTATGAGAAGGAGGAACTAGAAGGTGAGTAACATGCACAGTAAGAAAACACAGTCGGACCCCTCACTTAAAGTCATCTATCATCTATCTAATCATGTTATCGTTGTATTGTTGCTAAATGTTATTGTTAATTGTGCAATATGTCAGTGACAGACAATGTTGCACACCTGACCAGACTCAGAAGGTCTGTTGTTATATCACAGGAGCGTACATCATGCAGCTAAAATTGATTTAGTGTTGATTTATTATCACATTCTTGGTGTGAAATATACTTACAATATTTATATATTGTTTTTCCTAACAGTGGCTTGGCAACAACATAGTAAATAGGGCTCCCTGTGCCCACTTATCAACAGCCTGCACAGCTGCAGTTTGTATTTCAGCTGAGGAAAATTGTTTTCTGTATAATAGCACTGCTGGCTAGCCGTGAATCATACTTTATGAGCTCAACAGATGTTTTGCATGCAAAACTTGAATTTGCAATGTAACTGCATCCATCAGATTTCCTAAAAGAGTAAAAGGTGTTGTACATTTCAGTCTGAAATGCAGTAGAGCAGATGTTAAACATTGACATACAGTATGTTTATTGTTTAGGATTGTTGTCTGCATGATTCAGTCCATCAGTCATTTCTAGGTGTGTGTGTGTGTGTGTGTGTGTGTGGGTACGTGTGTGCCGTCAGGCCCATTATCACTTTCCTGGTGGGATAATAACATGTTCAGAGATGGAACACACAGCTGTAGCTCAGTAGCTTTTGTGTCGCCAAAATATATTTGCCAGGCACAAACAGAAACATACACACACACACACACACACACAGGCACACAAAAAAATTGTTTAATTATTTATGATCATTTCAACTGTTAGCAGCCTTTGCTTTGATATTCAAATAAAACTCCATTGTTGTCAGTGCCATGTTCATTCAGTCTCTTGTCATCACAGCGTGTTGCATTCAACACTGAATGCACTGATGATAATTACAGATGGCAGTGGCTGAGACTAATGTGGGACAGGAAGTAGTGGTTCTCATGGAGCTTTGAGCCAACACCTAACCTTCACGTTAATGGCTTTCTCCTTTAGTTACTTTAACCACCTGAGATGAGAGACCGCCGTGCAGCTTATTCAGCTCTGCTTTGTTCTCTTTTCTTTTTTCTTCTCTCTTTCAGTTGCTCCATGTGGAATACAGGAAGTGTCAGTTTTATCCTCAGCTAATTAGGATAAACGATCTCATCAGATCTCATCGGAAAAGCTGAAATTAAATGTACTTGTGTACGTGTTTATAGGGAGTGGACAAAATGACACAAACATCAACCCCTGCATTCTGGGTGGAAACAAACCTCCACTGAGTTCAACAATATGTCCATTTTAAAAGAGGTTTGACTGTCAGACAAACATATTCGAAAGTATACGGAGTAAACGTAGCACAAAATAAGTACAGGATGCAGACAACAGACACAATTTAAAGGTAACAAAATGTGAAGGTTTTGTACCAGCCTTTGTTGCCAAGAAATTGAATCAAAAACCTGTGTTCAAAACAACAGTTGGTAAAGCTGCAGCCAAAAATTCAAAATGGGAAAAATGTATTTAAAAATAACGTGCATGTTGTTAAATTTGCTTCATCAGCCAGACACAAACTTTTTGGTTGCCTTTCACTGGATCTTCTCCTTCTTTAAGTCTATTCCGGAAAGCCTGAAGCTCATCTGAAGACAACAGCCTTTTATTAGATTAGTATTCATGTATAATTAAGCACTATTTAATTTGCCCTCCTCTGTATTGTTCTAAGGTGCAGTTACTGAACTCTCAATGATCTCTATGGGCATTTACATTTTATGTTTTTACCAATTCTCAGATGAACTGTGTTTTATTTATTTTCAAATAAAGCTGCAGTTAAATGACTTGCTTAAGCGCAAAACCTGATGATATTACAGCTACACTATGAACGTGTATAAAAATATTACTCAGTCATAAAAGTAAAATCTCCCGTCTCGTCTCCTTTTCAGGCCACAGGACTCTCTTTGTGGGCGTTCGGATGCCCAGGCAGAGCCATCGTCACCACAAGCCTCATGGCTCTCGGCACCGCAAGAGAGACAGAAGGGCAGGAAGCATTGCAACACAACAAAGTGAAGAAACAGAGACGACGACCTTGAGTCATGGTAAAAACACGCAAAAACACATGTCAGTATAGTGCAGTGGCTCAGTATAGAGCTTGCATGCATTCTTGCACATCATCCACCTCCCAGAGAGGAGGTTGTTAAACAAAGCCTATCAATACTGTTGGTACAGACTTGCACACATGCATGCAGCACTCCAGGCTAAAATTGACAAATCCGCTAATTAGCTACCAAAGAACAGGAACTAGTCAGCATGTTGCGTGTGTGTGTGCATGTGCTAGATTCCTCTGAGTGTATATGGACCCAACAGTCATTTGAAAGGCATGTACCGACAAAGTAATAAGTGTTGTGAGTGTTTGTGAAAGTGTTTTGAGAACCATAGTTCACCTCTCGTTCCTCCCTTGTACCCTCTCACTTCATCAGACACGCCGTCCCAGCGGGTTCAGTTCATTCTGGGCACAGAGGAGGATGCTGAACATGTGGCCCACGAGCTGTTCACTGAGCTGGATGAGATCTGTGTGAAGGATGGCAAAGATGCTGAGTGGAAGGAAACAGCCAGGTCAGAATCTCCTCTGGGAGCTGTTGGCAACAATGCTAGGCAATAAAGCCTCTGACAGCCCCGGCAGCTCTGCAGCTGCTCTGTTACGAAGAGGGACAAGTGTACAAGTGGTAGTTACATTTAAAGCTTAGTGGATCATTTTTTGGTCCGTTTGCTCAAAGGTAAACAGTTCCGCAGAGAGGAGCAATCTCATTCCTTATGGTTACATGCCAAATGTCAGTTTAACATGCTAATCCTTCATGTTGTGTGGTTGATATTTCCGTCAAAAGGATCTGGCAGGAAATGGTGTGAACCACAAAGTAAAGGGTATAAATCTAATGTGTGTAGGATGGGAGCACATCTTTTGTCTTGAGGTTTAATGCTCCCTTCTTCCTGCTTGCACTGGGTTGATGTGGGCCTATTTTTTATCAAACCTCTAAGAATTACACTTTACATGATCTAAAGACCCAATGCAGAAATAAAAAAATCTTCACTGAGTGCAAATAAAAACACAAAATTACGAAGCCACTTACGGAAACTAACTAGATTAACTTTTATGTGATTCCATGATTAATCAAGGATTAACACAAGGATTTATGCTACTTCTGCCATAGTTTAAATCCTTAAATCTACTTTCACTAGTTAATTAACACATGAGACAAGTCTAATATATTTCTAATATAAAAAATATGAATTAATTAATAAATCTATATATGAAAATGCTTTTCCTCACAGGTGGCTGAAGTTTGAGGAAGACGTGGAGGATGGCGGGGAGAGGTGGAGCAAGCCCTACGTCGCCACTCTCTCCCTCCACAGCCTGTTTGAGCTCCGCAGTTGCATCATAAATGGCAGCGTGTTGCTTGACATGCACGCTGACTGCATTGAGGAGATTGCGGGTGAGAATTTTTCCAATTGGCATATATTAATATCTCAGTACCAGAGTTTGACTGATGTCGCTTCTTCAAATGGATATATGATTTCACAAAATATTTTCCTGTCTGTCTCTTTCCCCGCTCTCTTAAGTCACTTCTTGCCCCCGTCCTTGAGTAAATATCACAGTTATTGATATAAAACAGGCTCTATAACTCAGCCAAGACGCTCGCTGGATGTGTGCTACAAATCGATTTATCCTCCTAAGAGAGGAGACACACATACAGCGCATGCCTGAGGGGCGTATCATCGTCACAAACACACAAACAGACACACACAGACTCATGTTATCAGTCATACAAAAGTCTCAATTGATTTTCAACGACTTTCTTGTGATGTAAACACAAACAAGCATAACACTGTCCAGTGCCATTCCACACTTAAAGTCCATCAGTGCTGTAGGCTCAGTGTGGCTGCTCCGTGGTTGAGTTTAACTGGAATATTGCAACTGAACTTCTGTTGAACCTGATTTGCATTAAAATCTACAGTTAGATGAAGCTGCCTCCATGGTTCAAGCACATTTGCATACAAGTATGCAATTAACTACGCACCTATAATTTGCATGCGAGCACACGATTTCTAGAAGCATGTAAATGATTTATATACAAATGCAAACATTCAATGGATCAGCACTCCTCATCACACTGTCTCTTGCAAATTAATAATTAAACAGATTTAAACAAATGCAAAGGACGGTTGGCAAATAATTTTTTATGTCCCTGTCCTTCCACCACACACACACACCTACACACACACACACACACACACACACACACACACACACACACACACATATGGTCACATGGTTCAAGGCTCTCCATCAGTCATTCTTCCTCATGGTCAGATTGTGACAGCTTTACAGCCTTCAACAGCCCTGTTGCCTGCAATCATTCCTCTCCTCCAGCTCTCCACTGCTCTTCTCACTTCCCTCTCCTCTGCATGTGACTCCTGCCAGCAGCACCTGGACTCCAAATGGTAGCCAAGATGTTAGAAGAGATGGAGACCAAAAAAAAAGTTCTGTCTTTATTTTTGGAAGTGTTGCAAACTGAGACCAAGAGAATGTAATAGAAAATGCGTGAAAAAGGATGCATAAAATGCATATTCTAATCTTTATTATTAACAATATACAAACCAAACCTTTACGCTGAAACACAAGAATGAATATCTGCAGACCCCAAGGAGGGGTCTCCTCACACCTTGACCAATCTCAGTCAACCAACTCGAACCCACGATGGCAATGAGTACTGGCCAATCAGAGACAGGAAGGATGTCCCTTTCGCTGAGTAGCGGTAAAAACAGACAGAAAAGAGTCACCTGTCAAAACTCACGCCTATTAGTGACCTGTGAGCTATAGGATGGATAACTAGTATTGTCTAATTCAAGACTTTACCCAAAAATGTCCAAATAACGGGAATAACAGTATGGAAAAAATGTAGATTATGTGGTTGAAGGTCATTGTTGCTGCTCTACAACCCCACTGTTCAAATAATTCATATTCATTAATATGTTTTATAGAATTCAAGCAGGTACGCATCTTTTATTTTGGAAGGCAGCATCTGTTTTTAAAAACATTTGACTGACTACTCTCAGATATTTTTAGAATGTAACCCGCTTAATTAAAAGTATCACACTAACAAAGTGTGTGTGTTTTGTGTGCACAAAATTAAAGGAGGCTGCCTACACCAGTTCTTTGAGCATGTCATGACATTATTGGATGTATCTCATTGTCGTATGAGTAACTGACTGATATCTGTCAAGTGATACAATGGAGAAGGCAGAGCTGTTGTTGTACTCTCAAATTATACAGAACATGATCCCTCTCGAGTGTACCAAGTGTGAGCGGAGGCTACGTTAGATGTATCATTAGTGAGGTTTGATTTCAGGATCCTTTGTGTAGCTTTCCTGTCACCGTCCTTATTAGTATGGCTGATTATACTGGTGCTGAGCTCAACACATTAACGCCTTGAAGTGTGCTCAGAGTGAAGGCAGCCACTGCAGTGTGTGTGTGTGTGTGTGTGTGTCTTGTGTTTGATTGAGTGTTGAGGAGGGAAGGAAAGGAGGAAGGAGATTTTTCAGTGCTGACTCAGCAAGTCAGTATGGAAAAGAAAGGACTGGGAGAGGGAGGAGAGATGCTGATTATTCTCTGCAGTCCCACATCCTACCAGATATGTTGGACACATATTGACTTTTCTGGTCAGCACTGTGCCTTTACATATTGACAGATTATAACCACAGCAATAAAAGGAGAAAAAAAAAGCAAAGTAGCACAAATACATACATGCTGTAAAAATAAAGCTGGTCTGGTGCTCTTAATTTGAAAGTTTCAGTAACGTGAGCATGTGTGCATTTCTTTGTCCACGTGCTACAGACATGGTCCTGGACCACCAGGAGGCATCCAATGAGCTGGATGACAGCGTGAGGGTGAAGGTGCGTGAGGCTCTGCTTAAGAGACACCACCACCAGAACGAGAAGAAGAAGAACCTGATCCCCATCGTACGCTCTATCGCTGAGGGAACCCGCAAACAGTCAGAGACCCATCTGACAGGTGGGCTTCATACTGTACACCACAACAACAACAAAAAACATTTCCAAACTCTTTCACAAGTCAATAGCATTAAAATGTTTTTTAAAACATTTCTTGGTATGAATCAAATCAAAATTCAGTGGCATGGATTTAATTTACCTGGCTACAGAATTAGTGTAAATATGAGGTGATATTTTAGCAGAATGATGGATGGAGAAAAAGCAGAGCATAGCACTACTAAAAGCAGCAAGACTAAGTAATTGACAGACACATAGAAAAGCATGATCTTTAAACAGTGACACTGAATGCTTTCAGCGACAAACTGCCAAAAACCAAATGGGCGATATATTGGCAGTTATGCATTACTGCCGTCATAGGTTGCTTTTTCATTTTGCACTTTGGCAGGCCAATAGATATATGTACTGACTGATTTTCTCTCTCTCAAACACACACACACACACACACACACACCCTTAATGTCCAGCAGGGTCAGCCACATCTCCACAGCTTCCACCAGCTACAGAGCCAGCTAAGAACGGTGGCGGACAGGACAGCACCCAAGTGGACCTTAGCAAGGTAAACAAGCAGGGGGGTTTTTTTGTGCAGTTTCTCAGTGCATACTGTTCATCTATAGAGGTGGAGGCTGTGAAGACCACAATAATATATAAGTTTTACAAAATAAATATTTTTTATATTTATTTAATATAATTAGTGTGACACAGCTGATCTTGTTTGGTTGTACAGGGTGATTAGATCTATGCACTGATCTATGCTGTGCGATCTGTAATCAATGTTTGGTGTGCAGTCAATATTATCATCTAGGTCACATAGTGCCCCCTAGGAAATAACAAGAGAACTACAGTTGTCCAAAGTACATCGCTGCAAGTACAGCCACATCAGGCAAAGATAAAAGCTTCCATTTGCTTTTCATTTCCACCTGGGATTTTTAAGTGCATAACTGTACAGTTTAATGTTCATAGCACTGAAATGTTAGCTGGGTTTCTGGCATTAGGCTGCACCTGTGATGGGAGAGCTGTATGTACAACTCTTAGATAAAAGACATTTCTGTTCGCACTGTTAGTTTTGAAGTTACATCTGTTAAAAGATAAATGCCACTGTAGATATTAAGTAGTTCATTTGGTATTGTTATATTAACTTCCTGCCTTGTCCCACCAGGTGGACATGCACTTCATGAAGAAGATCCCAGAAGGTGCAGAGGCCTCCAATGTACTGGTGGGAGAACTGGACTTCCTGGAGAGGCCCATTGTGGCCTTTGTCCGTCTGTCCCCTGCTGTGCTGCTCACTGGACTCACTGAGGTCCCCATACCTACCAGGTAAACAGCCACTGCTCTCTATTGCGGATATATAAACAATGGTTTAGTTATAAAATCAAATTATGTGAATTCAATAATCCAGGAGGGATTTACATACTCATCTGTTGGCAAATGTCAGGTTCCTCTTCATTCTCTTGGGCCCAGATGGTAAGGCTCAGCAATACCACGAAATTGGACGCTCCATGGCAACCATCATGACGGATGAAGTAAGAATCCATCAGTTAAAATCTAGCTTCAGAAACCGTCACAGACCAAGTCAATCCTCAACGTCTGCCTTTCAAACGCAGACTGTTAAGTTTCCTCTGTCCTACTTTTGTTTGGACCAGATCTTCCATGATGTAGCCTATAAGGCAAAGGACAGAAGTGACCTGCTGGCTGGCATAGATGAGTTCTTAGACCAGGTGACAGTCCTACCACCAGGAGAGTGGGACCCCTCTATCCGCATCGAACCCCCCAAAAATGTCCCCTCTCAGGTAAACAGCTATGATGACATAGAGATTATACAGTTTTTGTGTGTAAGTATATGGCTATTTTTTGATTTTTGTCTGTTCCTGGACTGTTATTGGGTGCCTGCAGGAGAAGAGGAAGATGCCCGGAGTCCCCAATGGCACAGCCTACCAGGTGGAGGAAGAGCTACATGCTGAGCACCATGGGCCAGAGCTGCAGAGAACTGGAAGGTAAAGCTGTCTTAAATAGGCTTGTTGCTTCAGTAACTTGTGCTGTAATACTTTGTAAATATAGATGCCAAATTTAGATGTCAAAAAAACAAGATGTTATACGCAGTGAATGGTGAATATCTGGACAGGCTGTCACAAAAAACATGGATTTAGCTCTTGTTATGTTTTCTGAAAGCATGCCTGGAAGCCTGGGGCTGAGTTTAGCACTCTCCACCATGTTTGTCAGTTGCTGCAGCGACAAAATCTAAATTTGGATTTGTGAGGAGCTTAGGTGGGACAAGCGAGTGACAACCACGCTGGCCAAGTATGACAGCCTGAGAAACAAACATTCACAAAGATTCGTCACTATATTTCTTAATAAGTTAATACCACCTGAAAATTTCCATGCAGAAATCCAGTTTTATTTTTCACCTTTGCTCCTGCACCAATAACTGCATCCAACCGGTCAGGTCACCATAATCAACATATCAATAACATGTGCAGAAAGAGAGTAAGGAAGAGGTCAATCAATCACAGTCAATAGACGCCCATGCAGTCCTAAAAAGAGTGAATTCAGGGGAGTGCAAACACCTATGTGGGAGGACCATGGCTGTGTAGGGCCTTTAATTATCCCGTTAGTTGAAGAGTAGTTTTTAAATGTCATCATGACACACATTAAAAGAACTGAAATTTGCTAATGAGACCCTACTTCGGGGGTTTCTAATTGTTTGTTTTTTCTTTTAAGATGAAATTATACTTTTCCTTGTTGTCTCTTACAATGTTAGAGTTGCCTCCTCGCCATGTGTGTAGCTTTCTTGCTGAGAGTTCCATGCTGCCACTTGTCTATAAAGCTGAACTACTGCACCTCTCCTTTTTTTTCTTGCGTGCCGTGATCAGGTTGTTCGGTGGTCTGATACTGGACATCAAGAGGAAAGCTCCGTTCTATCTGAGTGACTTTAAGGATGGCATGAGCCTCCAGTGTGTGGCCTCCTTCCTCTTCCTCTACTGTGCCTGCATGTCTCCTGTGATTACCTTCGGAGGACTGCTGGGAGAAGCGACCGAGGGACGCATTGTAAGAGCGCAAACACAGTCTAACACACACACAAACAGAGGCAAACACCGTACTCAAACATGGATGCAGCGTAGACATTGTACATGTCACTGAATACTGTACTGCACACAAGACATACTCTGTGTTTCCACCATGTGTTGCAGAGTGCCATAGAGTCCTTACTCGGTGCGTCTATGACTGGAGTAGCCTACTCTTTGTTTGCTGGTCAGCCTCTCACCATTCTGGGCAGTACAGGTCCTGTGCTGGTTTTTGAGAAAATCCTCTTCAAGTTCTGCAAGTATGTAATTCAACCACCTCTGTGTGACATTTCTATCATCACAGCACATGGCATGACATTTGTTTTGCTAACCCCTAATCTCCTCTCCTCTCACATCAGGGACTACGACCTGTCTTATCTGTCGCTGAGGACTTGCATCGGCCTGTGGACGGCCCTGCTGTGTTTGGTTTTGGTTGCCACAGATGCTAGCTCTCTGGTGTGCTACATCACTCGGTTCACAGAGGAGGCCTTTGCCGCCCTTATCTGCCTCATCTTCATCTATGAGGCCCTGGAGAAGCTCTTCAAACTGGGTGAAGACTACCCCTTCAATGCACACAGCGAACTGGACAAACTCACGCTGGCGTAGTGAGTAACGAACTGTTCGCTCTGCTGATTTTCTCTAGTGTTCGCCTGAATGTTCAGATGCCTTATTGTTCATTGTTTTCATTGTGTTTCAGTAATAATATCCCTGCTGTTCCCGCTTTGTAAGCATCTCCTCACAATGTGGCTCCTTCCTCCTCCGTCATATTTACGTCTAGCCTAATTTGACTGATAAAAGCATTTAATTGTCAGCCACTGAGCGCCATACTGTCTCTGTCTGTGTGTAGCTGTAGATGTGCAGAACCTGATAACCCCACTAATAAAACCTTAGAGCTGTGGAGTGAGAGGAACATCACAGCCTCTGCTGTATCCTGGACCAACCTTACTGTCAAGGTAACGTAACTATGTGGAAACAAACACACACACACACACACGCCTAATCTCAGTGTAACTTTCACATGATAGCACACATTGCATTTGCTCTAACCATGTTTACTTTTGTTAACCATTCAACTAAACCCCCTCACCCCCCCCTTGAGCAGCCAAACTCCCTTAAGGACCTTTGCAAACACTGACAAGGACGTTCAATCAATTAACCTTTCGCTGCTGTGTGTTTAACTGAGCACACCAAAGTCTTCTTTCTTCTGTACCGTGCAGGGTTTTTTTCTGCTTTGTAGACTCTTCCTGTCTGTCAGATAATTTAGATAAAACAGTCATTTGATCCATTTTCTCTTGAGTCCCCTTAGGCCATTTTGTTCTCATATAACCTCTTTGAATCTCTACAGGAGTGCATCAGTCTGCAGGGCCAGTTCGTTGGAACTGCATGTGGCCACCATGGACCCTACACCCCAGACGTTCTCTTCTGGTCTACAATCTTGTTTTTCTCAACCTTTTTCATGTCAGCCTTTCTCAAACAATTCAAGACTAGTCGTTATTTCCCCACCAAGGTAATCACCCAGTCTGACTACCAGACGTTGGCAAACTTGACACAACACATTGCTAACTATTGATGACTCTGAGTGTTGTTATCTCCTGTGCCCAGGTGCGCTCCATGATCAGTGACTTTGCAGTGTTCCTCACCATTTTTGTCATGGTTCTGCTCGACTACGCCATTGGAGTGCCCTCCCAGAAGTTGAAGGTGCCCAGCAAATTCCAGGTATAGAGGAAACGCTAATAACAATGTTCTTGATATAAAACTCCATATGGTTATGGTTGAATAATGGCCTCACTCCTCTTTAACGGGATCTTCCAGCCTACCAGAGATGACCGAGGTTGGTTAATCAATCCAATAGGGCGCAACCCATGGTGGACAGTCCTGGCTGCATCTATTCCTGCTCTTCTCTGCACCATCCTCATCTTCATGGACCAACAGATAACTGCTGTCATCATCAACCGCAAAGAGCACAAACTGCTGGTATGAACTTGTTATCTCTGCACTGCTGCTTCCAGCTGCAGACTATAAGCCCACTTATGCATGTACCTATCTGTCCTTCTCTGTGTTATGCAGAAGGGCTGTGGGTACCACCTGGACCTGCTGATGGTTGGGGTAATGCTGGCGGTGTGCTCCATCATGGGTTTGCCCTGGTTCGTAGCGGCCACTGTCCTGTCCATCTCTCATGTCAACAGCCTTAAGCTGGAGTCAGAGAGCTCTGCTCCAGGAGAGCAGCCTCGCTTCCTGGGCATCAGAGAACAGAGGTTCACTGGCCTGGTCATCTTCCTGCTCATGGGCTGCTCTGTGTTCATGACTGGAGCTCTGCAGGTTAGTCAGACAAGCTATGCAATGTTGCCCCCCTCTGGCTGGGACATTTAGTCAGAGGAGTGTGAGCATTAAAGAGTGGAAATACCAAAAACTCATTGATGTACAGTGTGTTGTTTTTCTTTTTTCAGTTCATTCCCATGCCAGTGTTGTATGGTGTTTTCCTTTACATGGGAGTCTCTTCATTAAAAGGCATCCAGGTAACATGCAACCTCATATATATAAACGTGACACAGGAACATTATCTGATAGAGTAAAGATGATTAACGGTAAAGTCAATATGTATACAATTTAAAGATTTCTGACTTTGGCACCCCTAAATTTTCTACAATCTAAAACCTGTGGATTATTTGCAAGATGCTTTAATCACTATATATGTACTTATTACTTCAGCTGGGAGTAATTCAAATAAAAATGTTCCTCTTGCCCTCCGTATTCCAGCCCTGATCTCATTAATTCTGTTCATTTCAGTGAGGCCTGACAGTTAATTGTCAGACCAATCTAACTAAATTTGTCATTTATAATCACTTCCTTTCTCTTGCCATATTTGCCATCTGTGCCTCTACTCTTCTCTCATTAATTCTTCTCTCTTGTGTCTGACTTCCCCGCCACCTGCGTTTGTCTCGATGATTTTCTCAGTTCTTTGACCGTCTGAAGTTGTTCGGCATGCCAGCGAAGCACCAGCCAGACTTCATCTACCTGCGCCACGTCCCCTTGAGGAAGGTGCACCTGTTCACCGTCACCCAGCTGACCTGTCTGGTGCTGCTCTGGGTCATCAAGACATCACCTGCTGCTATCATCTTCCCCATGATGGTGATTTGACCACCACCAACATCCACTCACTCTCTTTATTAGCCTCTCCATGTCCTCCATTAAAATAACAGCGTTTTTTTCTGCAGGTGTTGGCATTGGTTTTCGTCCGCAAGCTGCTGGACTTGTGCTTCTCTAAGCGAGAGTTAAGTTACCTGGATGACTTAATGCCTGAATGGAAGAAAAAAAATCTTGATGATGCCTCCAAAAAGATAGAAGAGGTAGTCTACACGGAATCTTGTAATACACAGATGAAAATAAACAAACATGCACATATTGACTGCATATGTTTGTTGTGGGGGGGTTTGTGTCTTTTAGGAATCACAGATTATGCTGAGTGAAAAAAAGGAAGATACAGTTCAGATTCCCATGGAGAGCAGCAAGCCTGCTCAGACCACAAAAGCACATGACCCCAGGTAAGTACACACAATTAAATGATGATCGGAGCGGTAAGATTGTGAGAAAAACGTTTCACCTTCCTGTCTATCTATATGTACTATACTATACTATACTATATACTATTGTCCTGTCCTGTCCTGTCTTGTCCTGTCCTGTCCTGTCCTGTGTTGTCCTTGGGTATGGTGATGGGTTTCAGGTACACCCTGTGCAACTAACATGCAGACCCAAATAACCCCCACACCTTATCCCTGATCTGCTTTTGGCTCTCCTCCTCCTCCTCCTCCTTTCCCTGTCCCTGCTCCTCAGGTGTGACCCCTCTGATATTAACATATCTGATGAAATGTCTAAAACCACCGTGTGGAAATCCCTCAACTCCAATCAAAAGGACACTCGTCCTGTGGCTGCTAAGAAGGCAAGGCCATATACCCTTTATTTTTCCTCACCCCTGTCATCTGAAAATATTTCTGCTACACATTGCGATCACTTGCTGCTTTTGTGCTTTTCAATTGTTGCTCCAACAGGTAATTGCAATTTGATGGCAGCTACCCTGTGCTCACATGCCATGTTAATTCCCGGTTTGTATGTTTTCCCTCTGCAGGATTGAAGGGATCGCGTTCATAGATGAGTAAAGGATGTCCACAGTCCTGGCAGTCTCAGCTGTGTCACTCGACTATAGTTCTGGACCACAGGACACTGCAATTTGGCTGCTCTGACCGTCAGCCTCATCAGTGCTTAGAGAAACAAGTCTGGATGATTTCTACCAGCTACCCAAAACACATAATAACGTCCAGAGACCATATAAAGACAAACACATGAACTTCTATCTTTGTGAGGACTAGGAATACATTTAAAATCTTATTTTCCTGAAGCAAAGCTCTAAAATTAAAGCCAGTGTTAATCTTACCCTAACTCTGACCCCTTGAACTAGAGACTAGCACCAACCTTAGCAATCTTGACCACTACTTACTTATCGGAAAAACCTGATTGCAACCACCGTCATCGTCTTCTACTTTCAGCTTTGTACTAAACCAGACAAGGAAGAAAGGCCTTAGTTATAAGTTCTGGCCAGTATACTGCCTTTGCCTTTTCAGCCTAGTTGAGGTTGAAGGATGATGCACAGGATGAACTCTTTCCTGTGGCAGCATTCACCTGTGAAAACTCGATAACATCGAATAGCTCAGTTTTAATTAATTTGTATAGAGCAATGAGACAGGCTCTGATAATGTAATCTAGAGACAAATCCTGGAGCTGCTCCATTCACAGTCACAGTAAATAATGAAACAACTGCAAGGACACAGTAACAGTCGCTGGCAGCCATGGTGTTTTGATGTATTCACTTAAAACTAATCTGGATGCAATGTCTCAAACAGCCTCCAGTCAGTAATTTTGGTGTCGCTGCTCTAAGTCCAAAAAGGATAGTTTGTTTTTAGCTCATGGGGACACAGCTGTTGCTTATCTATAAATAACAGCTTTACTGCCCGCATCAATGACATGGCCCATTGTAAATTCCCTCGTTTAATACTAGAACTAGCCTAGGGTTCAATTCAATTGGTACGGCTAGTTCTAGTATTAAACGAGGGAATTTACAATTGAATTGAACCCTAGCACAGATATAAACTAGGAATATACCCAGTTGCCAGTTTTATTAGATACAACTATGTAGTCTAATATGACGGTCTTGCAATCATTTGAATTGTTATAAGTTATAAAATTCAGTTTTTGTTGAAGCTGTTTCAGAAAGGTGTTTATTCAATTGTATGATTATTTTGGAAGATAAAGTTGTGGCACTGTTGGATTGTACTGCATTATATTGGCAGGTGTTTCAATTACTTTGTCCACCTCGTTTAAGTTAATAAGTGTGAAAAAATGAATACCTTATCTTCCGACCAAATTTTAAATCTGCAATAATAGTTTTTTATGGCTATTTTCAAGCTGTAAACCCAAAATGGAAATAGTCTTTAAGCCTCACTTTTAAAGTTGATACTGTAACTAACATTTGCTTATTTACACATCCAACTGATGGTGCAACATTGGCATTCATTTTGCGTTTCTGGCCTCCAGATGAATGTAAATCCAATATTCACTCTCTTTTTTGCTCTGTTTTTGGTCTCCGCCAACTCCTGGAGGAAATCATTTTGTCCACTGTTTGGTGCTTAGCAGGCAGCATGCATTGGAGTTTTTAGAGCTGTTTAGCTGAAAACAAAGTGGTGAGAGTGACAATAGACAATAAAGGTGCAGGCCAGAAAATCTGTTTAAATAAGCTATAAATCTCTGTAAAGATTTGTCGGTAGCCAAAAACAATTGATTATAGCTGCTCTAAAGATATTTGCCCCTCACAAAGATAGAAGAGCACACACATAACAACAACAACCTCCTCTTTTCCACCATTTCATCAGAAACAACAGGTTTCAAACCTCACTGTACATTTAGCTGTGCTATATGATGGAGCATAAACGCTCCTTTAAAACAAACCAGGTTCTTTTTAATAATCTAAGTAGGTTTATCAGTCATGACTCCTTAAATCTACTACAGTCTCTTTTTATTTAATCTGCCATTACTGTGTTCTTTTTCTAATAGTGATGATATGGTCGATTATTTAGTAGATTTTAGAAATACATTGCAGGTTCAGTAATACATAGACAAATCCTCTTTGGAGGCATAAAACTTTGTGTCAGTTTTGTGTGATGATGTAAACTGAAAACTGTAAATGTTAGAAGACCCACTTCAGCTGAAGCAGTGGCATCAATAATGTTAATAATGTGTTTTTCGAGGCGTACAATTTTCCCCTTTATGGACGTTTTGTCTTTAATCTAATGATTGTGTGGGATGGAGGTTGTTCTTACAGAATCTTTGTCATGTGTTCGTGCAGTGTCTTATTTCTTTACCTCAGACGAGTTCATGAATGCTCCTGCAAGGCACTTTGGGTGACGTCAGGTCAGGGAAAACCAGAGTGGACAAAATGGTGTGCTGTGTGCTGGTGTGTTTGTGTGCAAGTGAGAGAGAGTGTTTGTCCCTTTGAGTATCAGGAAAATAACTATTTTGTTAATTTTTAAGAGGGGGCGGGGGGGCTACAGAATTTTCTTTTAAGCAATAATTCACCCAAAATCCAACCCAAATTGATCTTACTGCAGCTCTTTATTTATCAGGGTTCTTTTGTGCCGGTGCAACATTTTTTTTATTAATCCCTGAGTGGAATAATAGCAGTTCAGACCTAAAAACACCTTCATTACACACCCTAACAAGAACATTTCAACCATCATACACAACTAAAAGATATCTTGAAAAATAACAGATATCTTAACATTCTCACACGTTCATTCATTATGTGGATTCCTGAGACGTGCCAGTTTGGATGAAGAAGGCTCTGCTGTAATGAGCTCCCCCTCATTTGGCAGTTGTCTTTAATTAATTTAGGGTAGTACTCAAAGCTTGGAGAGCCGAAGGGAGAGGCAAGATAATGGTGTGAAAGAATGGACTTCAATAATACTTTATTTGTAGTTGCACTTTCTGTAGATAAAGAATTTGTGATATATTTTATTTTCAAGAGATCTATTAAGCAATGAAATGATTTTACAATAATTACATATTTATTATTTATTACAATCATATTTTTAGATATAAAACTTAAATGTGTTCTCTTTGCTTTATGTATATATTATGTAATAAGCAAGATGAGCTAAGAGAAGGGTTGAAGAATGCAGCACATGAATAATATACTTATGAATGAATTAAATAAAATACCTTTTAGGTTATTACACAAAGAGCAAAGTGCTCTGATGGGAGACACCAGGAGTTTGTCTACTAAACCCTTTTGTTCTCAGTGGAGGATACAGAGAGCCTTGAAACTGCTCATAAATCAAATATTGATTGATATTTAATTGGACAATACACATAAAAGACTCATCATCATGAACTCTTAACCATGGCTGTTGAAATGACACTGTTAGCATCTTAAAGTGACACTATCTACTGTAAGTTTTGTAAAGTTTAAAGTCATACAGGACCAAGTAAGGCTGTAGTACTATGTATTTATTTGTGAGATGAAGAATGTGTTCTTTAAGAAATATTGATTCCAGATTACTTTTAGGTTGTGAATAAATGAACCTATTAAAAAAAAAAAAAAAAGATAAATCTAAAACATTCAATCTATTGATGAATTTGTTTGATCTATTTTAAACTCCTTGTTTTACCGCCCAGTTAAATATCAATTCATGACTTTTTTTTATAGTCATCTTCAAGGCTACTTCCTCCATAGTCCCCATCGTTTCTATTCAAGTGACATTAAAGTGCACAAGTACAGTAATCACTGTAACATCACATGCAGTAATACCTCCTCCAAGACATGTATGAAAGTTATTTTGTTCTCATGTACTTCTGTGTCAGACTTTTGAATGTTGAAATAGTCTTGTGTGTCTGAGGACCCATAACTAAACTAATGAATGGCATGACTAAATATTATTCATTGTGTAAATATATATTATAAGTCACACGAGAGAGTGCAAAACAAACGCTGTGTAAATTGAGTAAAAAATATGAAGAAATGCTTCCATGATGGACCATACCAAATCGTGAAAACACTTTTAAACACCCAGAGTTCAATGACTGTATATGTGCTTCAACAAAAGAACTTATGTAGTCATTTTAATAAGCATCATGTGTCTTAAACTTGATTTTCAACTCATTAATGTATATGTGAATGTATGGTAAACATACAGTTTAACGCCTTCACTATGCTGTAGGTTTACCGCATATACATGTGACCAAGAGAGGTCACAAATTTCGATGGATGTGAGTATAAATATATGTGCTGTACATGTGTGCTTGTCATAGAATACATAACCACTTCCTGTTGTGCTGTCACTGACCTCTGACCACCATACTTACTTACCTTATCTGACCAAAAACAGACCTTTCAAAAGCTATTAATGAGACACAGGCTGTCAAACATTTTTGTTTCCCATTTTGTACAACTGTCGCATAAAAATGCAGCAAGAGACCCACGTTTCAAACTCCCCCACGTCATTTCCATGTGCAGATAAAAGTGAAAGCTGTGCACTGTGTGACGCTGTGTCCTTCAAATGAATATAAGATAAATCTTGTGTCTGTTGGACAAGGTCAGTTTGACAGAAGTGGAAAAGGATGAAAGACGAAGAAGAGAGTTGTGTTTGAAAGCAGGAGCAGGCTTTCAGGGAGAGGAGCACCTGTGCCGTTGTAGACTTAAATCCTGTAGTCTTGGAGCCATAAAAAAGAGCGATGCCTTGTCTCTACAACCACTGAATGATTAGTCTTGAGAAAAATGATTCTACATGTTTTATATGTATATGTAATTTAATTTTTGATTATGGAAAAAATAAATATTTACAGTTGAAATGAACTGTTGTTTGAGTTTTTGCATCATGTCTTTAATTGACAGTACTAACAGATACTCCACTGAAATATATGTTTACATGTTTGAGCTTTTATTCCGATGTATTTAATGCAGTGTACCACTAGGTGGCAACAGAGTCACAATCCTTTTAAGTGCATTCTTCCTCTGAGGACTTTGCCCTCCTACAATTAGTTTAAACTCAACACTGTTACATCATTTTAAGGAAGATAAACACTGTCCCCAAACACAAGGTGTCTAAACCTCCTTCTTCTGTCTTATCCACCTTCCTCCCAACCTCTTGGAGCTGTTCCATTTTTATTGGACGGCCCACCTTCCCTCCTTGTGCTTGCACCCCTCCCCCGGTTTTTATCCTGAGGTGAGAACACAGTGTGCACATCTGGAGGTGATCCTGACTGCAAAGGAGTAGCCTGTGGGAAGGGCTATGAGGTTAAAGATGCACTGCACTCTGTATGTATATATCTATGTGTGCATGTGTGCCCTCAGGGTGTCATGTGATCCTGACTCCCAAATGCTCCTGATTACAAACAGCTGGCGGGCTGTGGCCTCAACCAATCGGATGAGCTGTTGGTTGTGACATCAGGTGAAAAAAGAGGAAGGTGGGACATTTTTTACCTCATGAACTGAATCAACTGAATCAGAGCTGATCCATTAAACCTAAGATGTTGGATCCCCCACATAGCGTTTGAATGTTACCAGCTGGTCAGAATATTCATCATATTTACCCACTATGTAATTTCAGCCTGTCTGTTTGTGTATTGCATTGATTATCATCATGTGGCTCCAGTGTCATTGTGGCTCATGGCCAGCACAGGGCCAATCAGCTGAGGAGGTATACCCTGGCTCTAATGTCCCTCTTCTAAGACTTAAGCATTCAAAGAAATCCTTTGTGCTCATGTGAAGGTCCTGTGTTTTTTTGTGAAGGAAAGCTGAAGAGCCAACTGGAGCTGGAATGCAGACTGGAATGCATGTTTTCTTTCTCTGCAGGGCTGCCACAAAATGCTAAATGATTAGTAGTGATTAGTGGGTATTAATGGCTTTTTCAATAGTTTGCAGTGTCATTAATTTACCGTGGAGCATCCGAGCTGATTCAAGAATGTGTGCATGAGGCTGTGCAGTAGGAGGTTTTCACAGCAGATTTGTCATAGCAGGAAAAGCACAGGTGTAACTAATCATATTAATGATATGCTCTGTGCTCATGTAGGTTTGAACCTAAATGGATAATGATATAATAATGTGGCCATTATTGTAGTTACATTATAGATGTGTTTAACAATCAAAGTACCTGTCTTAAATAAATAGTTAAACAAGATATACTTATTTAAATCAACTATATAGTCCTTGATTCAGTGTTACATAACAACTAAAGGAACTAATCAGGTAATTGTTCATTCGATTCTCACTCAAGTCTTATCTATTTCCCGTTTTGCCAAGAGTTTGAGGAGAAGATTGACACCACTCTTGCTTCTGAACCGTAAATATGAAGCTGCCACCAACAACTGCTTAGCTTAGCTTAGCATAATGACTAGAAACGTGAGAAACAAAAGCTTGCATGGTTTTGCTTTTTCATACTTTTTGTATGGACTAAACAAACAACGCTAATTAATTAGTGAACTTTTGAGGTGCTGGTAGGCAGATTGTGTTCCAGGCTAGCTATTTTCCCCTGATTCCAGCATTTATGATAAGCTAAGCTAACTGGGTGCTTGCCTCGCCTACATATTTACCATTCAAATGTGAAAGAGGCGATGATCTCCTCATAATACTCAACATGTTTCCCCACAATGTGGAGCTGTTCCTTTAAAGAAGGTATAAATCCTGCTTATGGTTTCCATTTGTTCACCATTAGCTCAGTTTTGCTAAAATACTAACAGATGGCTAAATTTTACTAAACCTTTTCAGGCTTACCTAGTAGACTTTTTTTTCATATATATTGAATATAATTTAACTGCTTGAGTTTCAGGGTCCTGGTGCTGTGCATGCTGGACGCACTGTCAGGACTTAAATAGAACAGAGCCATCGTTAATGTTATTAGTAACACCTGTGTTTTTCCCACTATGACCAGCCAACATGTCTGCTGTGAAAAAGGCCAAATCCTCATGGTGCTTCTAAACAATCATTTGTAATTTAACTAATTTAACCAACATTCTTATTATTATTTTATGCATCAAAGATGTTGGGTATTGCGTGTGAGAGGATTAAAACGCTAAACAATATTTTTTGGAGATAACTATTCTGGTTAGAGCAACATAAAATATGACTCTTCCTACAAGCTCAAAGACAAAATTGTTGGTCATGTGTAAGATCCAGCCAAATCAATCCTGTTTTTTATTCTTTTCTCTGTTTCTGTTTGACTCACTGAGCTGTTGTCCTCTTTTCTCACTGAACAGAGGCGGCTCTCCGCTCGTCCCTCCCCTCCATCAATCTCTGTCATAAATCTGTCAGGCAGAGAGAAAGGGAACTGCTGAATACAGATTTGTCAGCAATTAATCTAACCTCTATTACTAGACTTGGATATTGTGTTCTCTATACCAGAGAACAATAAGCCACTCTAACATGGGGCACTGCGCTGCATGTGTGTGTGGTGTGCAGTTGTGTGTGTGTGTGTGTGTGGTGAGCTTCCTTGGGTGGTTTTCCAACTGTTTTGTTGATTACATATAAAATCTTCTCATTTTCCTGTTCAGTGTGAGTTCATGTGATTGGGCTCGGGGTTGCTCTTTATACTTAACTGCCTTCTTGTACTCCTGGCGGACATTTACTGTGCTGTAATTGGAAATCATTGGTACGGCAGTGCCATTTAACCTTGAAAAGACATACAGCGCTCTGAATGTGAGGCTGGCTAATTGACATTCTGCACTTGATGAGAAGAAAGGACACATGATGAGTTTGTGTGTGCGTACACATGTGCTGGTGTGTGTACCAATGTGCTTTGCTGCTCCGTCTTATTGATTTTCTTAAGGACGAGGCTTAGCGTCAATATCAGGTTTTTCCAAACAATACAACAAAGAGAATAAAAAGTAAAGTCATAATACCATAATGATGATATACTCCATGTCCATGCCCTGCTTATATACAGTTTATGAATTAAGATTAACAACACATCTCTCAAAGACATTCATACCCTGTAGCAGTGAGCCCCAAGCCTAGTTTTATTCCTAATGAATAAAAATCAGATCACACATTCATAGTTTCATTTTTCAAAATAGGCTCAGCAATTTTCTAAACCACCCGAGTGCTATATGTTCTTGCACAAACAAGAGTTTTATAGTGTATTTGTTGAGGACTATTTTAAACCACAGATTAATTAAGCCCATGTTCACGCCTATGGCACCAAGAAATAAGTTACATCAGACTTTGGCTACACAGGCAATACGTTGTCTTTTAATGGGATTAGTTGACAGTCAGAAAAATATAAAATATCACCAGATCTTATCCATCAAATACAAGGCCGCTACTGTGCTGACACTGACATTGCATGTGGGAGACAATACACACGTTTCCTGTCCTTTTTCCAAAGATTTCCTGTTCCTGTTTTGCCCTCTCTCACCCTCTTTGTCTATGTTGCTCTCTCTCTCTGTCTCATAATTCACCCTTCACATCATTTTCTGTACACATGAACGTGTTTGGAAATGCGGGAATGAAAGTTGTATTGCAGCTATTTAACTCTTTAGTTACAGCTGTGGTCCGGCTATTTACATCATTAACCCCATTCTCTCTTCCTATACACATGGACACACACACACACACACACACACACACACACTCACAATTATCATTACTGGGACAGTTCAGTGGAGCAGTGGGCCAGTGCTCAGCTGCTTGAGACAGAATTAGAGTGGCAAACAGCTGAGCTTCTCTGGGGTGCTATCATGTGACCTATCCCACCCACAGGGCCAAAGGGACCCAGGGTTTGAGTTACCATGTCCAATTTCCAGTATAGCCATAATGTGTGTATGTGTGTGTGCGTGTGTGGTTGTGGGTGTGGAAAATTCTGTCTTCCTGTGTGCCTTTTTGTTGCGTATCTGTTCCAGTAAGTTGAGTTGAAAAGGGAATTTCACTCATCTGTCTCTTCCACTGAACTTGCTTTCCAAGCCGCACCTTTCTGGTCTGATCAGCACGCGCTCTGCCCTTTGTCCCTCCGCTTGTCCCAGTAACCTGCTTAGGGCCGCGCACCTACATGGGGAGGTGTTCCTGACGTAACAACAGGACCACATCTGGGGGCTTCGACTCTGCAGTGAGAATGTATCAAACAGCCTAAACTTATCTATGATGAAAAGAACAGCCCTCGCAGCACATTTAGGATTGTTTAGATGCATTGTTTCCTCGCCTGCGAAATAACAGCGTGGCTGTTTTTTTTTTTTTTTTTCAGTGTTTGTCAGCAAAGCAGGTAAGGGGAGAAAGAGCTGAGTGCTGCACTAGCCATTACTCCTCTGAGTCACCTGATGAAAGGTCTTGTAACGAGCCACCACCTCCACTGCTATTATTGGCAACAATTTAACACATAGTACTCTCAAATAATAAGGCTGAGAAGAGCTTTTGCGCCATAAATCAGAAGGAGTGCGGCGACGCAGTACTGTAGGGTTGATGTTTGTCCTGGTTTGTAACCATAGTCATGTGATTTTGGTAAGGAAAGTTACAATTTGTGTTGTAAGCAACCTCCTCCTGAAACATGGCTCACACATGTCAACCATGTGCTTGTGTGTGTGTGTGTGTGTGTGTGTATGGTTGGGACAGGGCCTAGTGTGTCCGGCAGGGCCTAGAGTGTTTACAGCAGAGTAACATGAGGAGTGGACCAGCTTGTCCCTCCTACTCCATAACTCTAAATGCAGAACCACAGCTGTGTTTCTATGTATGAGGGACTGGGGTTAGAACAAAATAGGGTCCAGAGTGAAAGAGCTAAATACGCCCCTGGAAGGAAAATGATAGATAGAATATCAGATACTGATACATTACAGGTGAAGAAATTAACCCACTTTTTAGCCAAAGGTTTGAGGCCAATGTGGAGGTCATTTGCTGCTGCCCATGCATGTGTGCAGGCTGGTGTGTGTGTGTGTGTACAGGGGGGGGGATGGGGTACCACAGGAATTAGGTAATATTGACACGGTTGGTTCAACCCCACCCTCCCAACAATACTAAGATCAATGTACCAGATCAATAGAAGTCATTGACAATAACTGAACTTCTCATGTGATCAGCGAAGGAGAAAATTCACTATTTTTCAGTAGTGTGTCCCACAAGCTCATCCATCACACTGAAGGCCTACAATAAAATAAAAACATGCATACACACATGCAAATAAGATCATACACGAATGACCACATGCAGAAATGCATGCACACACACACACACACACACACACAGCAGGGGGAAACAAGCTCTCTTCTGACACTGCATGATTGGTCACTTTTTCCCTCTCTCTCCCTTCCTGCTGAAATAGTTTTAACAAAAGAGAGGGAGAGGGAGGGGGAGGGGTGGCGTGGTTGGGGGAGGGGATGTATGTGCTGCTCTGTTGTCACTAGGCGAGGGAGAGCGAGCGAGCGAGCGAGGAGGAGGGGGGGAGGGAAAAGGGGGCTGGAGGGCGAGTGAGGGAGTGTAGGAGAGAAGGATAGGGTCCCAGAAGAGAGTACCAGCCTCCCTCTCTCTCACACACACACATACACACACACACACTCCACAGTAACACATCCACATTTACATCGGCTCCCCCTGTTGTACTTTTTTTTGTTTTTTTTGGAATAGTGGATTACTTTCCAAATTGAAGCACTCTGCGGGCAAATTCTCAGGCATGATCAGGTCAGTAAACCATTTTACTCACTTGTTGAAAATTTCTCCTTTGAGCAGGAATGACAATGTTTCTGCAGCTTCTTGCACATTCCTGTCATTTCCACTGCTCTCTCTCTATTCTCTCTTCATGTGTGATATGCTGTCTTTTATGTGTTATCCTTCTGCTTGCTCCATTCTACATGTTATAGTTTATTTTCTTTATACACATAAATGGACATTCTCATTAATTTGTCTTCTATATGTCAACCCCAGATTGGCTGTTATGTTTTTTTTTTTTCCACCTCATGAATACCATGTTTAACAGGCTTGCTTCCTTGCTCTGCTGAGTACAAAGTTCCTTTTGCTGTTATGGTCAGCAGTGTTTGTATTGAAACGTGGGTGGGTTCAAAAGAATTAGAGACTTGTCTCCGCTGGCCGTGCGGTTTTGTGGTCAGAGGGTAAAAGCTCCCTCTCTGTCAGGGCATTTAGCATTCAAACTGTTTCTTGATCGGTCGCTCACACACGTGCATGTGTGTGTGTGTGTGCGCACATAAACAGACAGAAAAACTGAGGAAAGCAAAAGTAAGAGCAATGAGCAACCCATTATCAGTCAATATCACCTTCTTTCTGCAAGTATTTTCCAAAAGTTATCTTTACAATAGTCGTTTTTATGGGAATATTGAAAAAACAAGCAAGAGGGCTTGTTTTTGATTATTTCTATGTTTTACATTTTATATATTTCTTATAAATATTCAAGAATCTGGCATTCAGTGACAACATGAAATAAAATTACACAACCCATGTTTACGTCATATTTTTCGGTGTGGCTCTGACACTGGCATGTTTGTGCTCTTCAGGTGGCAGCATGTCGGAGCGGTTCTGAACTGTGAAATGAACCATGGAGGGGTGCAGGAGGACAGTCACTAGCCGAGCCAGCAGCCGCACAACCACCACCACCAGCAGCAGCAGGAGAAGCAGTAGCCCAGGGAGGCCCCGCAGCATGCAGCTGGGTCCTCACTAGCACCAAGTGGACCCAGTCCTCTCCTCTTCATCTGGGCCCAGGGCTGCAGAATGCTCAGTCCAGTCACCCCATACAGTATGTGTTTGTTTTTTTTTAAACATATACACTGCTCATGCTTGGATTTAATATGTTGGATGGTCCAATGATGGGTCTGTTTGGCATGTTTGTATGTGAACAATGTGACCTATAGATTGGTTTGAATCTGTTTTTCTGTACGCTCTCTTTCTTTTGGCTCCTCTTTTGTCCAGGACTCATCTCCTGTGGCTCAGCAGAGGGAAGCGAGGGGTTTGGGGAGAGGGGGGGGGTGCTCTCTGAGAAGTCATTTTGAGAAGGCAGATATGCTAATGGCTTTAACAGCTGAGTCTCCAGGCTTTGCATTGAGGAATTTCACAGAAAGCGTTCAGTCGTTGTTTTTTCAGCTCCTCCTTGTGAATATAGTATAGGCAGCAATTTGTTTAAACAGAGCAGCTAAAGCACGACTGTCTGTCTTTTCTATGGAGCCGCATGAACATGAAGATATACAGTTGAGCAGACTGTATTTAAGATTAAGACTCTCTTAATTTCAAACGGACTAACTTTTTTTAACGTAAAAGTGGGTACATCAAACTCGATGATGCCGTTTTTGTGTTGAAACATCACGTACAGTCTTCCAGTGTTATCAGAGTAGATGTTTTCTGTTTGCATACTATGTGTTAGTATGTAAAAGTAGATTAAATCACATAAATCTCTGTGGCATCGCAGTAGAGTCCTGGCTTGTGTATGTGCTAATCATGAGAGGTTGCTATCCAGGCTGATGAATATGCTTATATTGATTGACTTGGTATTGATTAGGCCAAGCTTTAACAGGATTACAACGCTAACATGATTGGAATAATGCAACAGGGATTTACTTCTAGTTTTTTTTTTTTTTGTATATTAAAGAGCTACACAAATATACCAACAGGACAAAACAGAAGCAGAAAAAAGAGGAGTTTTCTGAGCAGACAGAAGTTTTAGTCACGTATGAATGTTACATTCCTCTTTGAAAAAGAATCACAGCGTCACATTAGAATTCTTCCCACAGGAACTTACACAATCCTGTGTTTTATTTTTACAGTCACGACTGCTTCTATCCAATCTCACAGAGTCGCACATTTCTTGTCAATCCACACATGTAAACAAGTAAACATATAATCACAATCACCCACACCTCATTATGGTCTCTGTCCATAATGATGATGAAGAGCGTAATGAGCAGGTTTAGCCCTTTTTAGTTTCCAGTTACCAGGGTGAAGCGATTTTGTGAATGAAAGCCAAATCGTTGGTAACCTGGTGTCAGCTTCTCATTAGGCCTGTATAGATGGACAAATAAACAACTCTCTCTTTCTCTCACACACACACACACACCAGTTCACCATAGCAATCACGGAAGCTTGTTAAGCAAATTGTAGTCCCCCCGTTAGGTGTTATAGTTAAAACTGGTGGTTACATGACAAAGGGAGACAGAGAAAGAGCAAAGTGAAGGGCAGATGGAGAGAGGACGCCAGGAGGGACTGGTCAGCTGCAGCCTGATATATGAGTGGACACAATAAGCAAAGAGGGGCCAGGCTAGCCTCTGCCACATGTGTGTGTGAGCTAAAGAAGTGGGGGAGGGTGAAACTGACCACACAGGCTCGGACACACGGTCCTGTCTTTACTACAACACAGAGGGAAGGCGGGAGGATCAAAAAAAAAAATGAAAATGAGAGTGAAGAAAAAGTTAAAAATTGAAATGATAGTTAAAGGATGATTGAAATGATTTAAAGTAAACCAGCTTTCCAGTAGTGTTTGGTGAGAAATATCCACGATTGGGTGCGCCTGTGTTTGAGTTGAAAAGGCCATGTTGACTTCAATTGTCATAGCTTGAAATGACTTGTACGATAAAGATGTGTAAAACATGATTCAGATATGGTACAGTAGCTGATTGGCTGACAGCGGTGTGGCCTGGTGGACTGTGCAAGCCTGGAGAAAAAGGGGGAAGGGGAAAGAGGAGGGAGAGGGAGGGTTTTCTCCTCAGCAGATCCTCCTTCACACTGGCTTCAAGCTCTGTGTTTAAGAGTTTAGTCAGTGCTTACATAACAATCTAACCCTCATTTACTCTGTAAGCAAGGAATACAGAGATAGCTGGACGCTGTGTGTACATGCTCCACGTATATTCACACGCCCTCTCCTCTGATGTGTTCTGTATTGATCTTACAAGCCGTGGTGAATTAACTGTAACTAATACAAATCACCTAATAATGTGCAAACAGCTGATAGGGTCATTTAGCATTGTAAGTAAGCATCTTCTCTCTCTGCTTGCTCCCTTCCTTCAGCCTGGGAGTGGACAGTGTGTGTTGAGCGTATGGAGAGGATATGTGCTTTGTAAATAGATCTCAGGTTAGATTCCTGACATTCCAGCAGCCTGACTCATCCGATAGATGACCAAGAGCTCGTCTGCCTGTTGGCCAGCTGAAGCTAAACACTGCACCAAAACCACAATATAGCAGGAGTGCTTGAGCCTGTGTTGAGTGTATTTCTGAGTGTCTGTCCATCCTCAGGAAATGTAAGTCTTTGTTTATTGTGAGTGGAGTAAAAAGCACTAACAGAGAACCTTTCAGTTCCACTGGGGTGATTTTTGTTTCCACTCCCCATCCAGCCAACCAGCCGCCTCTGATGCTCCACAACCCCCAAATCCCATTCCAGTCAAGCCCCCTTCCCCCACACGTACTTTCATCTAATTAACCCCTAATTACTCATACTGACCATGCAGTAGACCACAAGTAAAACTAGCCTCCACTGAGCATCCATGACTTGCATAATTGTGTTTGCTTGACAGAGCAAATCATTTGGTGTATTTCAGGAGCTTGCTACGTATATGAATGACAGCCCTCATTAAGAAGCAACATTTAGAGAGCACTGAAACCGGTTTTAGTGGTGGTTGTTGACAGCTCAACAGAGAGCTGGAAGGGTTACACTCAGTCCATCTCTTTAATGGATGCATTAGACTGCTGTTTTACCCCCACTCCCTGCACACATACACTATGTATTTTGTTAGTTTGATGATGCAGCATTGATGCACAGGCTTAGAATGACGAGAGAAGACGAACAAAGAATCACTTCCTGCACTGGGTAGATGTCATAGTAACTATGCTGTTGGTGACCATGGTGTTTCTTCAAATATATAATTACATGTAGTGTCTGCAGGATTGGTCAGCATGGGATATAAGTATCTCCTTCTAACCTCATTCTGCTTGATCCCCTCTTGCCTCAACACGTTCAGTAGTCTCACAGGCCATCTCCTCTTCTGATATTATCCAATTCTTCTCAGTAATACTACACAAATTAGTTATTTTTCATCAAGCAAAGTGTAAACATTCTCTTCCCCACCATTGTCACTGATCTGTGTGAAAAAAATTAAGATGAGAGTACGTAAACATGACTGCATTTGGTTTTGGAATAAACACACGGCAGCTGTTATAATATGGTGCTGCCATCTATCTTCTATTAGCAGCTTAACTACAGTGACCCCGTAAAGCTTTTATTCAAGCTTCACTCAAAGCATAATTTTAATGTAACGAAATTTGATCTATTGTCAGTCGCTGGCACGTTATCATTCAGAAAAATGGCTGCAGACAAAAGTATCACCTCACCTAAGCTATAAGTCAGGTGTCTAAGTTGTCTGCATCGGTACAAAAGATTAGGCCACGTTCCAACATTGTCCAAACATGCAGCATTCTCATTTACTTAAAAAAGAACTGTAAAGAAAGGACAGGCACACTGTGCTCTCTAGATACATTGCTTTTGTGAATCTATTACAACTAGATTTTGGCAAATATTTCAACATTTTTTAAACATTTTGAGCAGGGAAACAGTGGAGACAGTGGAAAGTGTATTATGTTACAATAAGAGGGTGCTAAATATCCATGGATGTTTTGATATTTTTATTTTCCTGTATGTTAAAACATCACTACTAGAAATATTAGTAACCGACAAATTACTCTCCCCACCAGTGACAAAACTGTAAACCTTCTATAGCTACCTGCAGTGAATGTTTGACACAAAAAAGATGGATTTTGGGTGGTCTATCTCTTTAATGTAAACATATATTCATCAGCAGGTGCTCCACTCTAAATTTACTTTCCACTTCAAGCCGCAAACGTAGACTTTCACATGCTCCCCACCACCATCAAAGCAGAGACAATCCCCCTTGATGTCCTGATGTACATTGAAGTGATAAGTAGCATTTGTTTTGTAGAAGAATTGTTTTGAAATGCAGATATTATTCCTGTTTTTCCACTAAAGCATTTCAGTATGAAGCTAAGAACAATAACTGAGAACTCCAGCTTGTGAACTAATCTATTCACAAGCTGCCTGGATAAACCCTGAGGTACCCACGAATTAAATGAACAAGAACTCACACTGAGTCCTAAATACTCTTCCTACTCCTACTCCTAAATACTACTAAAAGGAGGAGGCTGCAGAAATGGAGGGAGTGAAGCGGGAACCCAGGAAATCCTGTAACCACTGGATGGAAGCAAATGGGCAAATAATTCTTAAGGGGGAACAAGTTATAACATATTTTTGTGCAGAACTGCTGATAAAATCTGACTGGTCTTAAAAGATTTGACCTTCTTCTTTCTTTCTGTTTCGTCGTCGTTTTCTCATCCCTGTGAGCTTTCGATTCATTTGATGCATCAAGCAGCTGAACTGCTGCAGGACAAAGAGGAAACACTGGTGCTGGTCGACACTATGATAATCACAATGATTACAGAAAGCTGTCATAGCACCAAGCTGGCTTAGTACTCATCTTTGTCTCTTGGTAAGCCAAGCATGGCCAAGAATGGAGGGATGATTCCAAGCCCCAAGCCAACATGAGGTGCTAGATTAGGGTTAGGGGCTCCCTCACTCATCCCTCCAAATACCCAAAACCCTGCTCCCTAATATCCTCCATTTAACACAGATGTCTGATGCAGCAGCACTCATTAACAATAAGAGAGTTTAATCTGTCGCAAGAATTTACATTTTTGCGGAAACGAGGCAAACGTGATAGTGTCATCTTAAGTTTTATCTTCTAAAATGTCACATTAAGAAGCAGCCATAATAAAATCTGAACTGCCTTACTGTGTACAAACAGTGAAAATGTAAAATAACTGCTATGGGGAATATAATGTGAAGATAACTGAATGCATAATAATGGTCAGCTGAATATGAGAGCAATGTAGTTACAGTACCGCATTGTAGTTTTACTTAGAAGTATTACATATTATTATTTATTAGATCTATGTATTGAAATAGATGGACATTTGACACTAGAATGATTACCAGCATTAATACACAAAACACTATTGCCTTTTTATATTTATATAAATAATTATCAAGTAAGACATTCATTTTGAGACATCACTTAAGAATAAAGCCTTCATCTAAGTTACAAGCTTACTATAAGGATGAGGAGTAAGCTCACTAGTGGTGATGCCTCTTTAATTCTTGTCCATGACTGTCAGATTGTCACCAAGTACACTCCCATAAGCCTTGTGTGCTCTAATCCTTCATTAGTCTGGTTTCCTCAGTCTGGTCTTTAACCCATCCAGGACCTTCAGTTTACCTCGTCAATCGTCTGCTCTTAGCGTGATCCTTCGATTCGATCACACCCGTTCGCTAAATCCTGATGAGAAATCCTGACACTATATTATTATGGTCGAAAATGCCTTGGATAGATCATAATGTAGACCGCCGAGTGAAGACAAGGTGAGAGGAGTAGACTGAAGACGAAGTGGCAAAACAACTGGCTCATGTCTGCAATCAGCATGACCACTGAGTATCTGTCCGATGACCCTGTACATGTCTGTGCAGGAGTGCAGGAGACAATTTTTAAACAAAGTTTTGATTCTTCATTTTATGATTGATTTTGTTCTCTTTGTAGGTTCCTGTTCTGTAAGTCTGCAAGATAAAGTATGTTTGTATTTATTTAAGCATTTCTAATGAAATGAATATTGTGTATGCAGCTTAAGTCTGTAAAGAGTTGCAGACTAATTCTCAGTAGTCTGTAGTATTCAGTCTATGGCAAAACTAAAGCATTATAAATGAATGTTAATAAGAATCACTTCATAGTAGGCACTGTGGTTAGGGTTTAGGGTGTTTAGGTCCTAACCCTTGGATTACCCTAAATCTGTGCCCAGGCCTAGGGTAATCCAGCAACGATCCGTAGATTTACTGTGAAATACAATGAATCAACACCCTCTTGTCAGGGTTAAGTATTTTTCTGGGTCTTGATGGAGTAATTTTGATTCTAGCCTTGGTGTACTGGAGTATCATATTCTCTCCTGTTGAGAATTTGTGGTGGGTCTGAACCGTTGTGATTGCCTAGTATGAATGTGTGTTGTTGGGAATATAAGCCTTTTTTTCCGGCATGTGCTAACAATGTTTTTGTGCTCGGGATGGTACCATGACCAATCGGAATTCCCAGGAGCGTAGGGATTGCTCTGATCCAGGGTGGAGCTTGTGCTGGCCAATCCAGCACTGCGATCCCTGGATTGGATGAGTGGGATTATTGGGCTGAAGGATCATTTAATTTAGGGATCAACATGTGGACCGTTTGAGGCCCATCTGGTGGTCCTATTGGACATGTGACACAACCTGGCCTAATCCACATGCAGACAGTTTCCGACCAGACGTGTGAGCGTGTGTTTGTGTGCGATAATGAATAAATCCTAACACCTGCCACTGCTGCTACCATTTTCTGCTTTTCCCCACATTTTTACAAACATGGCTTAGTCTTATATATAAAATATGAATTATTTCAGACACTGATTAATTGTGGACGTGTGAATAAGAGTAGCTAGTTTCCTCTGTTTTATATATCACTGTAAAGTGAATATCTATTGGTTTCACTGTTGGTTGGACAAAACTTGAAGATGTCACCTTAGACTCTGGAGTTTTACTGGATATTTTCTACTGTTTTCTCTCATTTTATTGACAAAACCACTAATGTATTAGTGAAAACAATTACTGGCTGATTAATAATTCTGAGTTGCAAGTCTTAAATCAAAGCTTAAGTCACACAAGACAACTATTCATGGTACATGGTGTTATTATGCCCAAATACTTCAAGAGAACATATAACAATATTGGTGCCAATTTATCGCTAACATATTTGTTGAAACTGAGGCAGTGGCTTCTTCATGTGTCCAGTGCTGTTCTAGGGAAGCCCCTCTGGCCCAGGCCTGGGGTCAGGACAGTTTAATAATACTCTGCAATGCCTGGAATGTCAGCCTAATGCCTGTTCAAAAAGACAAGGCCTGCAAAAGCCCACAACCACTAAACCAGCAGATTACTCTGTTTGTGTAAATGTGCATGTATAATCACACATGGTACGTGACTTTTTTGACCGGTCAATCAATCAGTACACTTGTAATAGTGTTCATAGATGTGCTGGTCAAGTCTCTGTGTAGTATGGTGAAAAACTGCTCCATACACCACCACCCCCTCCTTCTATTCCCCCTGTCCAGCAGATCCCTGAGGTTTGGGCCGAATTAGATCACACGCTCAGTGGGGGTGGCTTTGTGGACTAAGAGAGACAACAATGGTCCCAATGTGAGAGAGGCAAAGGCAGAGGGCAGCGCGCAGCCTGATAGAGGCTTATCGCCGTGGAGACCAGGCTGGGGGCTATGTTGCCGGCTTCACATAAAGATTAGAACAGTTGTCCCCTGCCTGGATGAGACTGTGTAGAAGACCACGGGCTAAGCATTGACATGATTCTGGAAAGAGTCAGCTAGCCAAGGCGATTATGGCACATATTAATGAGGTCAAACTCTTAGCTTGCTTGTGAGTTTTGGAAGACAGAAGAGGCCAAATACCTCAAATGTACAACCTACTGTTGCTACTCCTAATGTAAAAAACATTTGATATATAATTTCATGATTGCGTGGTCTAATTCTTTGATTTTGTTTCCGTCAGGTCTGTTGAAGATGCACTGGTCTCCGGAGCACGCCGCCCCCTTATCTCAGTGGCCTGAGCAGCACCTAGATGTCACCTCTACCACCTCACCACCGTCTGCCCACAAACATGACCCCTACTCTACAGCTTCTCGCCGCAGCTTTGCCCCTGCAGGTTACCCTTGGGCCAGTGATGACATATCAGCCCTTACTGCTTCTTCTCTTCTCAAACGCTATGCTGAGAAATACTCAGGCTTGGAACTGTCCTATGAACGTCCTCCTACAGGGGCCTACCCAGAGCCTGGAACTTTCCTGAAAACTGAACCTGAGCCCTGGGCTCTGGGTGTTACCCAGGAGTGTTACCCTGGACTGGAGGCATTAACTGGTGCCAAGGTAGGCTCTGCATCTGTGGGCATCCCAGCAACAGGAAGTGTGACAGTAGTGAGTAATTTGGTCTCTGAGCCAGGCTATAGTGGTGCCGGGCCATGCAGTGCCCCGTCATCTCAGGAATACCCTCCTGCCTACAACAGCACCTACCTGTCCTCAGGATACTGCCCTCAGCCCAGCGCAGCACTTCCCCCTGCCCCTCTACACACTCTACAGGCAGCACCCACTCTAGTGCCCAGCTACAGCGCAAGCACTCCTGTGTACAACTACCCTCCCGGGTGCTACCCCCAAACCAGCCTGTCCTCTGGATACAGCCACCCCAGTGCCTCCTACCTGCCCTCTGGGATTAGTGCCCCCACACCTCTGGCGCCGAGGCCCACCATGGTTGGGAGCAGTTACAGCTACCCATCTCACAGCCTTGGAGGGAGCTCCGAGGCAGGGGTGCCACTGAAACGCAAGGCCTTCGAGATGACAGAAGAAGGACAGGAGGGAGCAGAAGAGGAGGGATCTCGCTACAGAAAGTATGGCAACGGCCATGGAAACAGTCATGGCAAAAGTCATGGCAACGGGCACGGCAATGGCTACGATATGAGCGGCTCGAGCTCAGACCCACAGGCCTTCAAACCTGGAAAGCCCCTGATGTCACCTCCCTATGGTGGGGCAAGGGACTACAGCCCACCATCAGGCCTAGCAGGAGAGAGTGTGTCAGGGGAGCACAACTTTCCTCAGCAACAGAGAATGTCTATGAAGATACCTGCATCGCACGCACGATCTGAGGACCCCACCGGAGGGCGCTGACAAACCTGACTGGCATTTGAAAGGATTCTCTCACTCTTTGAAACCAACCAGGGTTCTTAATCCAGACAGACTTGTGGGAATAAACTTGGATTTATCATTGAAAGGTTTCATTTCATGATAGAACACAAGAAGGCACAAGACCAGTATTTCTTGTGCATCTTTACCAGTTTCAATTATTCATGTTTTTCCAAAGATTCACAGGGGCATTGTACCCTGCATTGTACCCTGTAAGGTTAAGGTAAGTCTTAGGGGTGAGGTGAAGGCATTCTCTACATAGACAGCACGAGTGTCTGTTTCTCTCAGGATCCTATTTATTTCTTTTCTGCTGCTGTGGCAGCAGTACTGCAACGTTGCTGTTTTAGAAGTTGGTGTAATTATTTGTGGCCATTATGTATGTAAAAGGCCTTTGACTGCAATACGTTCTACCACACCACAAAAATCATTACTGACCAAAAAGTAAGGAGAGCAATAACTGAGATGAGATTGCCATACTACTTCAGCACAATCACTGCTACTTTACACAGCTGACTAAAAGGCTTGGTGTCGCTCGGCCTTGAGAAATGAATGTTTCCCAGCTCATCCCATGCTTTCCCCTGACCTTTACTCACTCGTGAATTTTCAGTTTCCTTAACCCCTTCTTTCTTTTCATGTTTTTAATCTTATCTATCCTGGTGTCCTGCTTCTTGTTCTCAACTTTTTCACTGCTTAAGATTTTTTTTTTTTTTTTTGTCCAGTTTACACATAACAAGCTGCTTATCAAATGATTACATAGTATACATGAAGCCGCCCTTTAAATTGTTTTGATGTAAAGAAAGAGTGGGGAAATAATCGAAGATTTTATGTTCATTTAAAAATGTATTTGACAGTAGTATAAGCAGATTATCTTCAAAGCGTGTTGTTTACTTGCAGATTTCTGCTGATCCAACAGGTATATTTTCTAAAGAATCTGCTAATAATGTAATACCTGATCCAGCTTATGCCTTGTAATAATAACTGTACAAATCTCGAAACAACCAAAAAAAACAACCAAACATGCTCACGTGTGCGTACTGCTAAAATTCACTCAGAGCAAACAGTTTAAGACTGTTTGCCGCCTCTAAACTGAGACGCTTGCAGGTTGCAGTGGAGGAAATATGCTTCTGAGTGAATGCCTCAACATCACATTCTTGATGAAGATCTACCCGCTTGTCTGCTAGGATTTACTTTTTTTTTTTTTTGAAAAATTATGCATTCTCTTTACTTTTGCCTCTCAAAAGGATGATTTATAGTTGTGTTATTGAATACTCAGGAAGAATATTGTTACCTCAGAATGATAAAATAAGAATGTATGTTATTACCTTAGGGTGTTTGTAGGGAGCTTTATGGAGCAAGATGAAAAACGGAGCCATGGCTTTTATTAAGAGCAAAACATACTCTGAACACTTCAGGGAAACGATGAACTTACAAGGCCTTTGATACGAACAGTAGAAAACACAAAAACACATGCACACACACTCACACATGCACACACACACACACACACACACACACACACACACACACACACACATATCCACACTGCTTTTTAGCTCTGGGAAATTAAACTTGAGGTTTTTGTACCAAGGCCTGAAATGTTGAATGTAATTCAGATATTTTTTTTAAAAAAGGACAATACATGCCATAATGTACATCGATGTTTTTAGATATATGAAACATATTTTCTTCATGTATAGATGTAATTCTCTTATAGGTTTTGGTGGAGAAATGAATGACATGTTAAGTGTTAGTGTAGTTAGTGGGGAAACGGTTTTGTGGACAAACTGTCAAAAACAAAGCACTCCTGATGAACAACTTTCGACATATCAAGACGTACACATACTACAGTATATGCTCTATATGTTTATTAAATGTCTTAATGTGTCCAATTTCCATTTCCCATATCAGTATTGTGAAACTGCTTGACACAGTATCACCAGTCAATCAGCTTGATTTTAGTTCTAACATGAATTGACATGAAGTTAAATATTAAATATGTGCACTGTTGGAAAATACATTCAGTTACAACTAGAAACCTTTTTTTGTCACAGAGATGTAGCTTTGTTGCTCCATTATGCCATCCCTTCATAAGTTGTGCCATACAATTGTTATTGATCTTTTTCCTCCATGATTAATTAGCGGACATTTTGGGGCTGTAACAAAACCGAACTCTCGCCTAAAAGCATGCCCAGAGAGTGGATCCCCTTTAATAGTAAAAATTTAGGCTGAAATGCAGCGTCAGATTTAGTCTGAAATTCAATGTGAGTAAGTATTTGAATGCCTCCTTTGGAAATATAAGCACATTCATAAATTTAAGTGTACTCAGAATGTGGTTGAGTGTGGAAAAAAATACCCTCACCACACAAAGACTTAGCTTCAAAACACGCTGAAGAAAAAGTACAGATTAATGAAAAGGTGTTAAGCAAATAATAATGTATTTTTTCGCTCAGATTTTAAAAGTATTTAAGCGCTTAGCTACAACAATTGAATGCTCTTCAATGCCACATAAAAAGAATGTGCTCTACATTAACCTACACACTGCAACAAACAACAGTGTTTGCTGTTTATCGGTTACTCTGATTCATTGAAGTAAAGTGGAGTTGAATTTGTCCCACAGATGGAAAATGGCATTTCAGTGTTATCTGTTGTACTTTTGTTGTATCTTGTACATTCTCTGTAACCATTTCTACCTCATTTTGAAGACATTGTACATGGAAATATTTATTTCATGTAATTTCACATGCCAGTTTAAGGAGCATTGTTTCTAATTCTTGACCTGTTATAGTCTACCTCACTAAAGGCTGTTGTGTCATGGAAATGAAGATATTACACCAAACTTGACTTGGTCTTTTTGTCTGTGAAATCCCAAAAATGTTTGATGTTTGAGTGTCATTATCATTCACTAAATATACTATGACGAGAACCTAACAGTGCGGATGTTTTCTCCTTACAAATATACACAAATATACTGACCAGGTTCAACTTCACATAGGAGAAGTAACAGTAATTAATATCCACCCAGTATGACTACACTACTGCTATTTGTATTTACTCTGCTCCTTTCAATATAATTTTTGATGGGTCATTTTTAAATCTTGGTAAAGCTTTATTTCACTGGTGGATATTTTCTTGACTATTCCCATAAGAGTTTCTTGGAAATATGTAATTTTCGTACTATTATAATACTATACTATTATACTACTACATATACGGTACTATTAATTATATTCCGATAGTACATTTCCAATTTGATGACCGATTAGTCTTTTATTTAGTTGTCAGCTGAAGATGCAAAAGTGTTCAGTTTGTCTACAAACAAGCATACAATTCTACATATAAGAGGAGTAAAATTTTCTGTAATAATATAATGATTATATATTTTTACTTGGGTTTGAAGGGAGCAACAACTGCTTTTAAATTTTACTAAGTAAACAAATTTAACTACCACTCAGAAGAATGCTCCTTTATCCTTTAATTTGCACCATATTACGCAGTCCTTTCCAGTGAAATGTCTAGAAATGAAAAAAAAAAATGGACCAGTAAAATTGAGTGTTACTCAAATCTTAAGTGTTATGAGAAAACAGTTATTGTTTTATACCAAGTTGTAAAACTGTGATAACTACAGGGCCATTTGTGTTAGGTAAAGACCGGATAAGAAGCTCAAGAGAGCGCAGAATAAAAGAACAGAGAGAGTGGAGAAGATCCTGACCCTCTTCCACTGGACACCACCCCCTGTCCACAGCTTTATTGTCTGGAGGGCGGAGGGCATGCGCTGGCGTGTGACAGATGTCCAAAACTTTTGTCCTTTCATCCACAATGAATCTAACCCTGCTGCAATATCGAAGCATTTCACAGCGAAGCCTTCTTTGCCCAAAATCGTTTTACATTTAACTCATCTTTAACTATAACGGTCATTATCATCAACCCCCTGAGGTTCCTGCATTTTAAACAAATCTCAAACCATATTCCTGGCACATTCCAGGCAGCAGCCATCCTTAGTAAAAACCTTTTGCTAAACCCTCTATTTGCATCTATTAACCTCAGCTCAGCAGCCTCTCAGACCCAGGGTCAGTTCTGAGTAAATTTAATTTATTTCAGATATGTTAAATGGCAAAGTTTATCGTAGAACATTTATTTGACCTGCCAAAATACAGCGTCTCTGCCTTTCTAACAATTTCTTTTCAACTCACACAAACAACAACAGCTACATAAGTGGCAGATAAGTCCAACAGTGACACCTACAGGGTCTTATTAAGAAGTACCATATTGTATAAGATAACTTTGAAAATAGTAGCCTTAATTGACAGACAAGTCACAGAAACAGTCTTAGGCATTTACAAAATATAGTGAAGCTGGATATAAACATACAGACTCAGTTTGTGTCTTTATATTTCAATGTCTCTCTCTTTTTTGCTCCTCTCCTTCCGCTCATCTCTAGGCTGAATTCAGGTCCATGAGTATTTTCTTTCCACAAAAAGCTTTGACCTCCGAAGGTAGGCTGTACTGCACTGTATGTGTTTGTACAAAAAAATGTAAGGATAAAAAGGCATAACACCATTGCTAAATATAGTGTATACTATACACTTTATAACCTAAATGAAGTCCACACTGTCACACTCATTGCATTAACATTAACATGTAGGCAGCATTTTATTGTTATACTGAAGTTGGTCGAGTAGTACCAATTTCATCAACTTTAAATACTGTTATAGGTAGTTTAATGAATAAAATTCACATAAAAAGCAAAAGGCCATATCTAGATCAGTTGTAGTTTGTTGTTGTTGTTCTACTGTAAAAAAAAAATGGCGGACTCCATGGAAGAGGACCCATTCTCACTGTAGATATAAAGGGCTAATTTTAAGACAACCAAAACACAACGATTCATATATTCAGGTTATTATACACTAATGAAAACATACCAATTAATATTATATTCAATTCCTGCAAAGAAATACTCCCAAATCTTACACACTGCACCTTTAAAAGCTGAACGTGGGTTTGTAAAATCTGTAAAGGTACCACAAGTAACTATAGATGATTATATAATGGGTAATAATGTACCTTGAGGAATAAATACAAGCACTTGAGAGTACAATCAAAATCAAGAAAAGGGTGATCTCATATTTATATTTGCTGGCTGGGAGCTCTGGATGTGGACTGTGTTACTCCACAGTCTGAACTGGAAGGACCTGTGGCAACAGCCACATTTTTTGGTCAATAATTAGCCATGTACTGATAAATAAATCAGTGAGGAAACATAAAGCTGTTACCGGTTGGCGTGGTCATTTCAAATCACTCGAGGCCGGTGTTGGGTTCTCTTACATCCGGTACATGAGGGCTGGGAGACGGCGGAGGCCTTCAGAAACAGACCGGCGGCTGGTGGTAAATTAAGGAAATTCGACTGAAGTCCATTTGAATTAAGGCTAATTGTGTAATTAAATTACTGTTAATTAAATCTAACTGAAATCTGAACCTGAAGCTAGCAGTTTGATAAAAACAGATGACCTAGTTTGGAAGTTCTCAAGTTTGAGCCCTCAATATTGTCTTACAGGCTGACCAAATAAGGCCTCACCTAAGTTTACACTGTCATTGGGTCTTACCGAACACATGTTAGGCTACAAAAACCAAAATATACGTTTAAAGATAAAAACAACTGAGTACCTTGGAAGTATTACATTATAAAAAGCCTCAGTAGGAGCGATCAAACCTTTTGAAGATCTTTTTGGCTGCAAAATACGAAATGCTCCAGAGGTCCCTCCTACCATTTCCCTTATTATTAGTATGATCAACTCCATCTACATTATGGAGAAATATTTATCCTTCACTAAAAGAAGAAGAGGGATAAATACTGTGAAAAATGGGATTGTTATAATCATGTTTACTCAATCATTTTTATTTGTTCTATCTAGACCTTTTGTGGTCTTTTGCTCATCTTTTAAAAAAAGCTTAAGTAGTAAGTCAATTTTATTTTTTCTAACACATCAATAAAACACTGAAAAAAATTGACTACCCTCTTAAGTCATTAAGGACAAAAATGTCAACTTCCAAAAAAAACAGCTATAAAAACTTTACAAATTAATATTTTTTCTGCTTTTTTTCTGCATAAATCTCTTAAACAACTTCAGCCCTGCTCAAAACTAGTCAATCATTTTGAGGATTTTAACCCTTTAAATGCCAGTTTGATTATTCGATGTCACTGTTGTTATTTATGAAAAAACAAAACAAAGCAATGAGTTATTTTCCCTTTTTTTTCATAAATAACAACAGTCAAACTGGCATTTAAAGGGTTAAAATCCAAATGATTGAATGGTTTTGAGCAGGGCTGAAGTTGTTTAAGAGATTTATGCAGAAAAAATATGAATTTGTAAAGTTTCTGTAGCACTAACATGTCTTCGTTGCACTGCACTTTGATTGTTTCCCTTTGGATAAAAGCGTCAGCTAAATGACTAAATGTAAATGTGTGTGCAAGTTTTACTTGCAGAAGTGGCACAGTTGTCTTGAGTTATTCCTTTCAAGTCCCACTAGAGGGTGTAAGATAGCTGTAAGAAGTCATCTGAGGCACTTCACTAATGTCTGTTGGAGGAGCTACAGTAATAAACACAGTAGTTAACGGCTGTGATCTCTGCAGACACTTAACAGGGGCAGGGATGAAAAACACAAATCTTAAACCAACAAGGGTAGAGAGGGCTGTGCTGTATGATAGATGGGGCAGTTGCCGCATTGAGGGCTAAACCAGGGGTAAAAAAAACCATAAACCTGACATACCTTTTATTCCATTCTGGCTGAGAAGAGCTCATGTAAATCATCCCCTACTCAGTTAGGTTATAGAAAATATGAGACATTAATAATATCAGACCCTTGCCCTCATGCACCTTAACTCTGTACACAGTGATTAAACTGGGTCTGTTTAGATATATTTGATCGGTGCACCCTCTGCCTTTCCACTCATCTTCTGCATGGTGGAGCAGACCTGATACAGAAATAGAAAAACTATGTGTGAACAAAGTAAACCACTACCGCACCCAGATATTTGATCGCAGCAATGTTGCAGATTGCATGTTATTGATTCCTTAAAGACATACAATATCCCCCTCTCTGTATCCCTTTTACACACACACACACACACACACACACACACACACACACACACACACACACAGTCTCTCTCTCCTCTCCTCACAAACTTGCTTCCACCCCCCCGCAACATCCCGACAGATCCCACCAACGTCCTACTTAATCCATGTCTCAACCCTGCAACCGTGTCCTGCGATTCACATGGACTCGAGGAGGACAGAAACCTAAAGGTGTTTGGGGCAGCACATAAACATTTTGATGGTGTCTGTAGAGGAAATGCACACATTTAGACACAGAGAATAAGAATATATGCACAAACAGTCATTTAAATGATATGAAATAACCAGTAAATGTGTCAGAATCCTCTAAAATGTATTCTCTATAGAGTTCTAGTCAGGAAGATATCAATGTATGTCAATATTTTAGAATCCATAATAAGATTCAGCGTCAGTACGAAAGAAGTGATGCACTCCAAACACATGCAGCACTGCAGGTAGGATGTGAAGGATAAATCCATAGCAACAGACGAGCTTTTTACTGTGTGCGCCTCTGTTCATTGTTCTCATTTACTTTTCATCTTCTTGCTGTAGCTCGCTCTCCCTCTGCTTGCTTGCTGTGGGTAAGGAGGTGCTGTACAGTGCACTGTACAGTCTGAGCCTATTGGGAACATGCTGCTGACTCAGCCCAGGCCACTGCATTCATCTATCTGCACTGCAGTGCTGTCTCTGCTTACCCCCTCCCTCCCTTCTCCTTCCCTTATTCAGTGCGCCACCTTACACACACACACACACACACACACACAGAGGAGGCAAGGAAGGAAAGAAACACACACATGCATGCACACACACACACACACACACACCTGCTTTTACAGTCATTTCAGTGCTGTTGCACCATGACACACCCTACCACACCGACTTAAACAGTAGTCTTATTCGAGTATTATTAAAACATAAACAAAGATCATGTAATTTAGGTCATTCTTAAGTGTTCTTTTGTTGTTTCCAAGCCTAAGCAGCAACTAAAACATGCATTGCCAGACATGGTGGAACATATTATCTGTGTGATAAAATGACAGTCATTAATGTTATATCCAAAAAAGACACCAGTCAGAGGTGTAACTGGAAGGCTGCTTTATTGTTTGGAAATAGATTCGTGCTCAAATGAAGATATTCTTTCACTGATTCTCATTTAATTGTCCCATGTGGTTGTGCAACACACGTCCTCTCTCTGACTGTATTAGTGGCAAGAGATAATGACAGTCAAAAGTTGTTTTTTTTTTTCTTTTTCTTTTTTCAGTTAGCCTATTTTCAGGAAAGAAAAGAAATTTTTATCTCAGTCATGCTACAAAAGAATGGCCTCATATACCGATTGTTAAACCAACATTTGGAAATGAACATAAGTGTAAAACAGAAGGCAAGCTGTTCTCTTACTAGCCCAAGAGCCAGTAAACAGAACACACAGAGAGAGCACTTGTACTACATGACTCTACAAGATGTTAGTCCAGACAGTCTAATCTAGGTGGTGAGTTTTCAGTTTACAAGTTAAATTTGAACTCAATACATCGTTTCTATCGTGCTCCGTTTTGATTCACTCCCATGGGCTTTGAGATCCTCATTGCTGATTTTTATTGACAGACTAAATAGGAAGCTAAAAAGGCACGTGCCGTTAAGAGATATTGCACCATAAACAAACACACAGACAGTTAAGACAACTAACCCTTAAAATCATTAGATATATCATATCGAAAGTGACAGCAAAATTAAAGATCAACTCCAAAATGCAGCAGTGTGTCAAGGGGGGAAATATGGAGGAGGGTTAGAGCTGAAACGAGCAAAAATTTGTCACACAAAGTGAGCTGTGATACAAAAGGCTATGAGTGTGTGCGTGTAGGTGTGCATGTGTCTGTCTGCGTCTGTATATCTTTGTGTGTACATTATAGGAAACTAGGGGCAAGACATCTTCACACATGTACAAAAGGGTATGCTGGTAGTGCAATCCTCTCACCAATGCAGGCTCCACAATTCTCAGCAAGCAGCCAGTACAACACCATGCATTGTACGCTGGTACCCAGTATGCAGAAGTCCTGGGCAGGCCAGAGTTTTGGTTATTCTCTGAACATACCACACAAAGAAAGAAGCATGATCAGTTACACTCTGTGGTTCTGGTATCACCTCAATGCAAGGAGTGGACAGGAGAATATATATATAATATATATATATGGTAGAATATATATATATATAATATATATATATATATATATATATATGTAATATAGCTCTGTATATGTATGCATTGATTTATACAGTTTTAAATACATTTTCTGCTTTTTAGTATAGATTCTTTTAGCTTACTCCCCTCTTTTTTGTGAAAAGTGACTCAAAAATCTACTCCATCTAACAAATGTGTCACAGCCTAACAAGTGTGACAAGGGGTGTCAGCTGGAAGCCATTCTATTTACGGTTATTAATATTTAGTGTTAGATTAATAGCTGTAGTTTTTTAAGTAATCCTGTATTTACAAAAAACTACACATGCCGTTAAAATAAAATAATATATTACATTATTTATAGTTTCTTAAAAAGTCCATTCTTAGCTTTTGCAGTTTGTGCCGTATACAACATAGCCTGAACTGTTTTTATTCTCTTTTTTTTTTGTCTTTTTCCGAATGGATGTTTGTGTGTCTTATTTTTTTTTTTAAGTTTTCTTTCTGTAATACGTATCTGTGTATCCATGGTGATCTTGGAGAAAATGGACGGCAGTAGCTTTTATGCTTATCATTCAGAGTTTTATTTGGTTCAAGTTAACACCCACACTGATTTTGGAGATCTCATGCAGCAACTGGACCATAGAACTTGAGAACGGATGAGGGAGTTATTCATAAACAGGAAGTGACATCACTGCACAACAGGAAGTGCAAAAGCCGTGGTGTGGTGCTTAGGCTCACAGTACCATAAGAATGCATCCAGTGCTCTGTTGGTTATTTGGTATTTGTTATGCAGTAGAGCAATATGAAGAAAAATGGCAAATGAGAGGCTCAGAGCACTTGTTGTTAAATACTGAAATCTGGGGCCTATCCACTGAGCATGCCACTGCTGCTTCGGAAATAATTAAGTGTGCTGCTCAAACCAACATATCCCAATTCACTTTCATGACATCTCCTCACAGTGTTTCCTGTATCTGTGATTGCTATTGGGGTGAAAATTATTATTATTTGTTTATTGAAATTAATTGAGACCAGACTACAGTCCATAATGACTTAACCACAAATGTAATCTGCTATCAATATAAACGCCGCCATTACAAGCGAGCGAAATGTTGCTGTTTCACTGAGATGCTTCTAGCCCTATAATTCTAAGCGTCATAAGCAGGAAGCGCCAAACTGGCCCCTGACCGGGCGGCTGCCCAACTAAGGCAGCCGGCCGAGATCATTGTCCATCAACATGGCATAAAACACAAAAGAGTAAAACATGATTTCATAAATACTCCCATCACATTCACTTGCATTTTGTTGCAGAGCTCATAATAGTACATCTATAATATCTCCTGAGAAAAAGGGATGAATTTTTCAAGCATTGCATACATTTCTAGGGTCTCTCTGTCGAATAATGACAGCGAAAAAACTGAATGGGCAGGGCATACTTCACCCAATCCCACTCCATGGACAAAGGGCAACAAGGGATAACAAGGCAGATCTCTTTGGCTTCTCCACACACAATGTTCTCATCACCCAATCATAATTTTTTCTGTTTCTCAATAAAATAGGATACAACTAACACCCGACAAATATGCTCCAGCACAAGACCATTTCCCTCGACATCATCTTAGATGTGGCTTGTAGAAGTGTGTAAAATAAGACTCATTACCCACCAAAACATGAAAAATACATCAGGGAATAAAACAAACAAAACAAACAAACAAACAAACAAACAAACAAACAAACACACACATACATAAATAAGCTACATGACATAAAATGATGTAAACTGAACAATAATCAAAACTCTTCTCAGCCCTTTCAGAAAAGGTCTAACCATCCATAGAGAAACATCAGAAATAGAAAGGAGTTTGCCATACCTGTGAAATCCCCACAAACCACTTAGAACCGACTGTAGGACTCCCAAAATGCCCGCTCACACAAAACTAAAGGCAGATGGTATGGAACATTACATAGGTGCATACAAATTATAAATATAAGCTTTTGTAGTTTCAAAGTGTTGCACCCTTGAAAAGATTTCAGTCCAAATTAACAAACATTTCAGTCCCATGATACGCACACATCTTACACACTCAAAATCTCCAGAGCAGCAAATAATTGTTTGGATTTCACCCACTGATCCACTATGGCGGCATCATTTACCAACATATACCATTCTTCTGTCTATAGAGGCAACAATTTAAACATCATCATTTGAAATGTGTTGAGTAATGAGATACAAATTCGGATCCATTTTAGATTATCAACCCCCATATCACTTATCTTTGTTAAACAAATTACTCTGAACTCTGAGCTTTCAAATTTTGACAATGTCTCGATCTCACTGTCGAGCCACTGTTGTGGTCTGAGTATTAGTGTCTTGTGGACTATGATAATTCATGCAAGATTTCTGATCAAAACATGCCATCATGCAAGTCATTTCTATGCATTGAACAAGCACAATTATTTATGTATTTGTTTGGAAATCTTTCTGAGTAAATGTAAGCCCTTGGCCCGAGTTGACCCCATAATAAACAGACCCTTAACCAATTGGTGTGAAAGCCCATGTAAAAAAAGCGTTTTGATGTGGGTATAACAAAGATAAAATGAGTAGAAGAGTTAAGTGACATGGGCAAAATGTTGAATATTGTTCTTTTTTTTTGTCTGTTTGCATTTTTGCTGCTCAAATGAACAATTTCTAGCTTTAATAAAACAGAAAAGTATTCCCAACGCTCTCTGTCATTTGTGTCTTTCACTCACCAGTCATCCCTCCGTTTGCTCTTATAGAGTGAGTGTGTCATTTTGCTTCTCTATACAATTCAGTACTAAATGACACAGAAACACTCATTGGCTGCTATAAGAGGACAATTCTTCAGCATCAAGCAGCATCCTTGTTTTTCCTTCACAACACTGTCTTCCATAGGAATCCATTACTTGCATCCAGGTGCCGAATTCCTTTAGTGTTTTTTTCATTCTATCTCTTGGTGTAGAGTTCCTGTCTTATCTGTAGACCAGTGGCAAGTGAGCAGTCTGCCTTTCAGCAGATACAGACATTCCTTTGTCTGTTTTTCATTCCTTTTTGTTAAGATCAGTAGTCCAGATACAACAATGTCACACAGTATGCTGATTATGTTTGGTTTGACTGAAGTTCAAGAGTCTTCAAGCTGTAACAGACCAAGCTGCTTCCTTCTGCATCAATATAAGAATGAAGTCTGTAAACAAAATTATTGAATATTATTTTTTCTGACTTGCAAATGAAATAATCTGTACATCTGTGTGGGTGAGTTTCCTCTCGCTTTGCTTGAAGTTACATTATTATATTTTTTATTGTTATTACTGTGATTATTATTCCAACGCTCTAACATTTAGATTCCCTGATGTCTTTTTGGTTTCTTCCTTTCTCTTTCCTCCCTCCCTTGCCCTCATTGTTGTCATCCTGTTTCTCCTTATCAGGTTTGGTTACACTGTCATAAGAGGGCAGGGAGGCAGTTGAGGGAGTGCCCTCCTTCTTTTCTTGTTCCTGATTGTTCCCGCCATTCTCCACTTTATTATTGGCTGGTTTGCGCTTACAGACAAATCCCCGCCTAGCCAGGTAGGAACGGTAGGCCCTTTGAATGATTCTGGCTGACACATCCTCCTGCTTGCGCCTCAGAGTGGTGGTGATTGGCTCGTAAGAGACCTTGGAGGGATTGGCTGCCACAAAACGCTCCTCCATTTGTTGCCTCAGCATGTCCAACTCGCCACTGTCACCCAGTACACGCTTAGTGAAGGCAAACAGGATGTCCAGGCAGTGGATGCGGTCGCCACTCACCATAGGCATGTCCATGGCGATCAGTTCAATGGTGTTGGGCTTGGGAACTCGGAGTGGGTGTTCAAGTGCATCAGCAAAGTCAGAAAGCTTGGCATAGGTGATGAACTGGGAGGCATCCGGGTCAAACTTTTCCCAAATCTCATAAAAGGTCTCAAAGTCGTCCTCACTGAGCGGATCGGCACTCTCCTCTGTGGCCACACTGAAGTTCTCCAGGATGATGGCGATGTACATGTTGACCACAATCAGGAAAGAAATGATGATGTACATTACAAAGAAGAAGATGCCCACAGAAGGGTTGCCACAGTCTCCCGTGGCAGGGGTGCCAGCATTTTCCAGTAGGGGATCACAGTCTGGAGGGTAGTTAAGAATGGGCAGCAACAGGCCATCCCAGCCAGCTGACGTTGTGATCATAAACAGGATGATCATGCTATTGCCGAAGGTCTCAAAGTTGTACATGTCATCTATTCCAGCCCCGTGTTTCACATAGCCAAAGTTGGACATGCCAAAGATGGAGAAAATGAACATAACCAGGAAAAGTAGTAGGCCAATGTTGAACAAGGCAGGAAGTGACATCATCAGGGCAAACAGTAGAGTTCTGATTCCTTTAGCCCCCTTGATGAGACGCAAGATCCTGCCGATTCGAGCCAGACGAATCACCCTGAAGAGTGTTGGTGACACAAAGTACTTTTCGATCAGGTCAGCCAGAAACATTCCTAAAGTTAAAAGGGAGCAAAAAGAGACACAACATATATTTGGTTAAAATATAGAGGATTTAGTTACTGAAAAACTGACTGCTTTACTCTATACACATTACACTATTATGCCTACAAAGTAAGAACAGCACGTTCATAGTTTTGGTTAAAATTGAAGACGAAATCAGGATAACCAAAGAACCACCATTCTGCAAGAGGTAGTTGCAATGAAAAAAGTCTGTAGATTATCCAGAGTAATGAAGGATATTGTGTCTGGATGAACACGTTGCTGTTCATGGAGCCCCAAAACTGTCAAAAAGCAGTCAGTCAATCAAACAAGTCAAAAATATAACGTAATACATCAATAAATAATACAGTCTTTTTAATAATGTAAATGGAGTGTAAAAAATTTTTTTATTTATTGATATATTCAGTTAAGATGTTTTGACTCATCTGATCTTTCTACTGCGTTTTGTCTGTTTTGAAGCTTCATAGCTGTTGAATTTTTCAAATGTAATTGCTCGATGTTGTGAGCATCATAAGTTGCAATTCCAATCAGTTCTTTTATAAAGGGGGAGCATCAGAAACCTAGAGACTTGCATAGCTTTACACCAAGTGACCCTTTAAACCATCTCAGTGTAACGTATTTATTCATGGACAATGTCTGAGCCATTTCCAATTAAGGTGCTTCACACTTCTTTTCCCACGCATGAATAACCCTTTTGAATACTTGCCCACAATTGAAAGGATGACCACAACCACATCGAAGATGTTCCAGCCGTTGGTGAAGTAGTAGTGACGCAGTGAAAAGAGCTTCAGTAAAAACTCGCCAGTGAAGACCACAATGAAGAAGAAGTTAACCCAGTAGAGCACCTCCTCTGTCTCTTTTGACTGATCATCCGTCTCCACCATCATGGTGACCATGTTGAGGCAGATGAGGATCATGATGGATATGTCAAAAACCTGCTGCGTCACAAAGTCAAACACCATGCCCTGGAATTTGTTCTGAGGAGAAAGGGAGGGGATTGAAGGAGAGATATTTTGAGTCATTTTCTGCAATGCAATATACAATTACAAACTTGCTTGGTCGTGAAGATTCAGATATAAGATATTTACCTGAGGCCTGGGTATTGGTTTTTGTGGCTTCTTTGACCCTAGTTTCTTCATAGCATTGTAGTATTTTTTCTGCTCTTCAGTCATGAAGATATCCTGACCTCCAAAGTGAAGGGACAAAAACAATTTGGTTACAATCTGCAAGGATTTAGACTTTTCAGTCTAGTCCTAAACCAGTTGTAGTTTAAAATAAAGGTTAATTTGATTGTTTTCTTGACAAGAGCAATACAAAAGAAATGTGTCTAATATTTGTTTATAATGTTCAGATACAAAGCTTAAAGGAATAATTCAACATATTGGCTTTCTTGCCAATAACTTGCCACTCACCGCTCTTAAGTCTGTACAGTAAATTTATGTGAAGCTACCACCAGCAGCAAGATAGCTTAGCTTAGCACAAAGACTGGAAAGAGGAGGAAACTGCCAGCCTGGCTCTGTCTAAAAGTTACAAAATCCTTTTGAGGAAATGAGAGTAGTATCTATCTTCCTGTCTGACATCTAGAAAGTGAATAAGTGTTATTTCCCCAAATATCTAACCATTCCATTAAAGCATCGACAAAGCAGATTGTTCTGAGAAAAGTGAAAGTAAGGAAAATAAATCTTATCTTTTTCTTTTGTTGGTTGAAGTTGTCAATGATGACACCAATGAAGAGGTTTAAGGTGAAGAACGAGCCAAAGATGATGAAGATGACAAAGTAGATGTACATGTACAAGTTGTCCTCGTATATAGGCTGGTCCTCCACCTATACAAAAGTGGCAAAAGTGAAAATATATATAAAAAACTGCAAGTTGATCTGGAAGTTGGAGTTTAAAAATGCAAAAAGCTTACCTTTCTAGAATCTATTGCTGCATACATAATGTCCATCCAGCCTTTGAATGTTGCCTGTTAAGCGGGCACACATAATGCGACAAAACAGGTTAAATACTCGACATCAGAGGAGAGAAACAAATGAGAAGTGACAGCAAAGGTTTCTCACCACTTGCAGGAGTGCCAGGTATCCTGCACCCACATTGTCAAAATTGATCTTGACGTTTTTCCATCTGACTTCTGAATAGTTTGCATTAATGAGTGCAAAACACTCAGTTTTGTTGTTGACTACATCAGGGAGGAAGGACTCCTCGGCGGTCTCATTGAAACAGTAGTAATACTTTCCAGCAAACAGGTTGACACCCATGATACTGAAGATGAGCCAGAAGATGAGACACACCAGCAGCACATTCATGATGGAGGGAATAGCACCCACCAAGGCGTTCACCACAACCTGAAGAGGACAGCAAGGAAACAGAGCCACTGTAACTTCGCAATCACACACCAGCTGCATGGAGATGTTCACACATAAGAACATCAACACACACAAACATATAAATAGAAATGCACATTCTTTCCCTCCATTAGAGATGATATCTGATTTCTTGGCACACAGTGAAGCCCATCACAATAAAATACAAGGGGGGTGTAACAATACTGTCAGCTCAGAGTTCAGCACGACATCATGAGTTCACGGTTTGATGCACTCATGATTTTTCTTTAACAAAGTTGGAGAGAAAACAAAATGTCACTGTCCAGCTGTGACTCAGATTATTGCTGAATCCTTCTTAAACATTGTTTTTCTTATTAGTTTCGCTGCGAAATGTGAAATATTGGAAAAATAAGAATGAGATCTTTATCTGGACAAAGTGAAATTGAAAAATACAAAATGTCTTCACTTTGGATTTGGAGGACAAGGCCAATCTTTAAGGCTACAAGCTTGTCACATTTTCATGCAGCAGTTGAGACAGCTTACGTTTCAGTGTTAATGAAACTTAAAAGGCAGAATGAGTGGGATTTCCCTGAAAAAAAAAAAAAAAAGGAAAAAGAAGCTATTTATAGACTTGTACAAAAATAATCCCTCTCGAACACTTATGACCCCTAGAAGTGTGTGGCGGTGTTTGTACCTACACAGACCCAGCAGCCCTCTGCCTGTATGTTCTTATTCTGCTGTGTTTGGGACATTTCTGGACATCAACTTTAGCCCCCAGCCAATAACGCCATGCAGGGTGTGAAGGCTGGGCTCTAAACCAGGTGCCAGATTGTAAGCATGCATCCAAGAGGAAGCTATGGTGTTATTGAGCCGGGGATGAGGGACCAACTTTGAAGAAATCCTACTCATTCTGCCTTTAACTGCACCCTCTGGCATTCATTTATAACTGATTACATTGCAATTAATTTCAGCTCCACATATTATGCCATTTTTGTACCACAATGTATTAAGCCAAGATGTATTGTGACACCCCTATAAAATACAAGTATTCTTACCTCGATATCCAAATATTATATATAGGATTGTATAGATGGTAGACAGTATCCCCAAACAATGACTGTATGTAACTGCTACAGGGTTACAAATATTGCCAAATGAGCATATAAGTGTGACTTATATAAACTGTTCTGCATTGAAGCAGTGTGGGCATGTTGGAGGAGATAAAGCTTAAGGAGGACGCCATATAAATGTGCATTTCCAAACACAGAGGAGCCATGGTAACAAAAAGCCAAATAAACCAAAACTATATAGGCAAACATCAAATGTCAAAACTCTCTAGGTTCTCTTTTAATATCAGTGTTCTGCATCATAATATATAGACAAAGCATCAATATGATCAGTTAATATAACTACTGCAAAATGGTGATAATGTAAATTATGGTTATGACATTCACTGAGGAGTGGTGAGCAAGAATGGCGAGGGAGGGGGGGTATGCAACCAGAAGTTTGTTGATCTTCCAGTGTGACAATGCCAAAGCCAAACTGTGATAAGATCAGATAACAGGACACTTGAGGCAGAGGGACAGTCAGAGGATGACTGAGCTTAGACACTGACAAGATTTTTTTTTTTTTTCTTTTCTGCCCAGCAACAACCAGAGGTTGATCCAACCCACCACACACTGAAATAATGATCAGGAGAACCCAATTATCATTGTCAAAAAGAAAATGCCAGCAAAATAAACTGTACGCACGGTCCAGGACAGATTAATCAAGACTTTGTAACACAAAGTTGAATTAACCACGTGCACACATTTCTATATAAATTTGTCTATCATATAACAACTGGACGGCTCAGAACCAATTAAAGTTGCGTGTGTCAGTTTGCTTGCTCAGATTGCATAACTTCAGTCTAAATGAACCGTGTCCTGTGATTCAGTTTAAACAGGTTTTGTGTGATATTTCATGCCAACCTCTAGTTGTTCTCTCAGCTGGGACTGAATACTTCAGAGCTGAGGAATTATTATAACGTGTTGCTTCATTCAGGTCAAAAATCCCTGTTATGGTCTTGTGTTTCATAAGGCACGGGACATATTTTTAAGGCGTTTTGTTCATATTCCTAATAGATAAATCATTGCAAATTCCCTTAACATAGCACTAAATTTATAATATATGAAATGAAATATGATAAATCAAATCAGATGTATTGTGACCATCTGAGATGATCTGCATCCATGCAAAAAAGCTTCTCATTGATAAAAGCTAAAAAGAATTTGCCTTACAATCTTCTATGTTGCCATCTCTAGCATGCGTTGATGCTTTTATTTAATCGGCATGCAGAAGGACCAGCTGTCTGGTATCTTGGGTCTTACCCTCATCCCTTCAAAACGTGACAGGGCCCTGAGGGGTCTCAAGGCCCTCAGTGTCCTGAGTGATTTAATCGGGCCTAGATCGGAGAAGCCCAACGCATTAGCTATAAGGCTGACTATAGACACCTACACAGATAGGGACAGAAGGAGAGGGAAAGACAGAGGCAAAGGAAGAGAGGACCCACATAGTTAGAGGGGATATAGAGAGAAAGGTGGGCCCTTTATATATATACTGTAAGGATGGCTGAATGGTTATATACAGATATATATAAGTACATATATAGTTTCTATATGTGTAATTATATGTATCTATATAACATAAGGTAAACAGGGGTTATTACAATAGACAAAGGTCAATAAAGTGTACATGACCCAAGTTTTCTTTTTTTTTTTTCTTTTTTTTTTTTATGTGTTTGTTTGCTTATGTTTGTGTTTGGTTTGTTTGGCAAGCCAGTCTAGCGTGATAACCAGCTTTACAGCACAGTGAGCACACCTGGAAAGAAACTTGTGGTTGACACAGTGAGAGGGAGAGAAGATAAAGAGTCAAACAAAGGGAAAAAATTAGAGGAGAGATGTATTCACAAACACTAAATCAATGTGACACAATAATATACACACAGTACACAATACAAAACAGTACAGTTTCCACACCAGAGAGCATCTCACTTAAAAGAAGGGAGAGAAACGCAGAAGGTTGAGGACAACTTTCAGGGTTAGAAGAGAGAGGATAACCTGTGAAAGTAGGAGTCCCCAACACAGCACACAAACCTTACCCTGGACCCTCAAACAACGACCCTCAGTCCCTCTCGCCAGCTGCACAATGTCTCTCTTAACTTAAAGAGAGACACAGTTATAGGCACCTGCTGTGAGAGAGAGGATAGGTCAATATTAGGGTAGAGACTTGCATGGAAAGGCAGGATAAGGTATCTGCACAACACATTGGACATTTTACAGTCGAATACACTGACATTTCTGCATATTTGAGGTTTTCTGTTGGAGAATTAGTAAAAGGTGTAATAAACGCTGGATCCAACGTCATAATCTGGAGAATTTGGAGGATTCTTTTGTCTTCTATCACTGCCTATATTCACATCCAACAAGGCTTCTGGCAATAAATGTGGGGTTGTACCTAGTGGTGGAAAAAGTACTCAGATCTATTACTAAAATACACAGTGTAGAAATACTCAAGTGTATGTAAGCCTTAGCATCAAAATATATTTAAAGTACCAAAAGTAAAAGTACTCATTATGCAGAATGGCCCATTTCAGTATATAAATATGACATTATTATAATAATTATCGCTGCATTAATATGTAGGTATTACTAATGGTAATGCTGCTGGTAAATGTGGAGCTACTTTTACATTACTGCGTAGATTAACCTATAATATCATAAAATTATTAGTTGATTGTTGTTGAATATTAGTTATATTTTGTTTTAATCTGATCTACTGTTAAAAGTAACCAGTAACTATAGCTGTCAAATAAATGTAGTGAAGTAAAAATTACAATATTTCCCCTGAAATGTAGTAGAAGTATAAAGTAGCAGAAATATAGTATCTCAAAATTGTACAGTACTTGAGTAAATGTACTTAGTTACATTTCACCACTGGAAATAAGATAGTGTCTTCATTTCTGTTTCAGAGGAGAGAAATCAGATCACAATTATTACAATTATTTTATGTTCTATAATTTCTCACTCTCCACTCTGTGATAATAGAAAAATATTTTTTATTATATACAGTGAGACAGGTAGACAAATGAACAAAAGCACCTTACAATATGATGCATTCTAATGTGATAAGAACATAGACTAAGATCTAGGGAATTACCATCACCGGGTACAACAGTGATAAACACACACTGTTCTTCCTGCTCGTGTCAGGGTCTGAAGACGACATTATCATTTAGGTCGTTCCCTTTGTTCACCCAACACCACATCTTGAGAGCTTCTACTGACCAAACAGCTCTAAAATATGGTATCCATTCATATCCACAGTCCCAAGACAATGATTTTTTTATTTTTTTGACCACATAACTATTTACGTGCCCCCATCAGGTGAAAATTTACCATTAAAGGTCATTTTAAAGCATGAAAAGTAAAAGTGGAACACCAGAGGCCAGATTTACATGAAAGTTTCCCTGAATATTCATGGTTCCCTGAGGATGAATGTTTTGAGTTGAGCTGGTGTCAAAAACATTTTCAATTTTGAAGGTATCACAAGCTTTCCTGTTGTGCTGCTCCACAATGTCAACAACACAATCTCATAATCTAATTGCTGGGTTTTAATTAAATTTTCTCAAGAGGATAAACCCTTTTAATTATGTGTGCGAGAATGCTGTCCATTGTTCTTTACCAGTTTAGCTAAATGAGTAAGGACAAAAAGGCATGGCATGAGGCAGATTCACAATCCATACGGTCACAGACAGGTCATGGACAAAAAGGCGGTTGTTATATATACTTCTGATCAGAAGCACTTAACGTGCACATTCAAGTGCTGCCAGGTAGTGGGCAAGTGTGTTTCGTGTTTAAAAGACTTGATTCCACACTCCAATCCCACTTTGGCAAAGTGTATACCACAATTGTTGTGGTTTACTGCTCAACACCAGTCCAATTGTTGTCAGAAATGCGCCTGTTTTAGGACCGACAATAATCAGTAGACACGTAGAAGTAAACATGCTGCTGTGACATGCTGGACTCAATAGCCTATTATTCACTGTACAATTACAGCAGAAACTATGCAGAACTTTATCACCGGGTATCTTTTAGGATGAATAATCTAATCTATAATATGATTTAATCTAGTCTTCATAATGAGATGAGAAAAATGACATTGTAAAAATCTATATTAAATCGGCTATCATATTCTTTCATCAATAATTTTGAGACACATAAAAATGTTATCAGGCAGAAACCACTCAAAATAATATCATGTTATGTCTCTTTTATGTAAAGTAGACCTGCTTGCTTTTAGATGAGTCGGTTTAATTGCTTTATTAACCGTATTACTCTAGTACTCCTCTCAGCTCTGGAATATGTATTACGCACACATTCTTCAGTGTAATCTGATTGTAACTGTAATACTGTATGGCTGATATCTATTTGTTCATCACATGGAAATTAAAATAAAGCCAACAAGGTAACAGGATGTCTTGATTAGTCCCAGTGTGTCCCAGTGAGCTCAGATGTACCTTCAAACGCTTGTTGTCTTAACAAGCACTGTGGCGGTCAAGGGAAACACTAGACTGCAAGTGTGGTTATTGGGACCCACGGACAAGTTCAGAAAACCAGCACATTAGTGCATCGTTATCATGTGACATCATGTGACAGTGTCACATGATAAGGATGTTAATATTGACTCATGGACAGATTTGCACCTCACAGTCAAAGATGGTAGAGAATTGGTGGTCAAGGGATAATAGATGACTTACCAGTCAATGCACAACATAAAACACATCAAATACACGTAAGAGGATTAGGACAACAAGGAGCTCTCAGAATATGAATTTTGAGAAAAAAGTCAGAGGCTGTATTTTGTTTAAACTATATAGGGAAGTCGTATGTTAAATAAAAAATTCAGATATTGTTTACGTCATGCACAATGCATGATAGCAGATACAGTGGTACTTTGTTAGTAACCACTACTTATTCACTTCTTCTTACTTTTCGTGTGGTGGCGTGCTGCAATTTGTGTCCACTATAAAGTAGGGCACAATTATTTTCACTTGGGATTTTCCGACAACACTACACAAAATGGCGGACACACAAAATTCCACACTGTGCTGTATAAGAAAGTCAATTTTTTAACACTACAAGACTCTTCTGACTTTTTTCACAACTCCAACATAAGTATAATTTTATTACGTGGCCCCATTCCTTTTCAGACTATGACAATATCACAACATTGACACAAGAACATGGCGCCTTTAAGTTCCTGGAAAAGCGTCAGCACTGGTAAGAATGAACATAAAATGTCCCAGTGCTTGTTAAAAAAAAAAATCTTGTGCCATTTTATATATATCCCACCTCAACTTCCTGTTTCTACAGGAAATACATCACATTACGGGTACAGCCAGACAGAACACGGTGAAGCTGCCAGACGCCACTAACACTTCAGCTGCTTGTGGAAAGATCAATCATGCTGTCAATCCAAATGCAGTTGAGTGTTACTGTAGTTGTTGCAGTCTGCAGTTCACAAATGGCACAAATCAGTACAGAAGCTACGAGTGAATTATGTCAGCAACAAAATAACAAACTGTATTTAATGAACGTCACACATGATTGGTAACTGCGCCATGATTTTCCACACCTTCCAGGTGCCACGTCATTTATTAGAACTTAGTTGCCATGTTTCCTGCCTATCCCGTGTTGTCTGTTATCCTGTCATGCTTCACACGTGCAATTCTAAAAGCAAATGTGAAGCAGCAGCTTTGCCCAGCTTGCCATGTTCAGTCTGGCTGTATTTTAAGAAAGTATGGACCTCATTTCATGTGGCCTTTAAGCACGTCGTCTAATGTATATTTTCCTTTTTTCAAATACCGCCACAGGAAGAAATTCAAGTGAGAAACTCATCATGCACAAATGACAGAAGAGGACAAACGGTATGTATGCAGTTGTAACTGTCTGGTGGCAAAACACTGAATGACTCAGCAGTCCAGAGCTAGACAGGAGCTCTGAAACATATGAGGATTTATAGATATTTAACGTGTCAGAGCTGCTGTCATGCGGACTGAAATGTCAAGTGACACCCTGGTAATGGTCGGCTATGGCACTGACACAGAAAACATAGCCCTCTTATCACTTTAATGGTAATACTACATTATATATCCACTTTTGCTGTCTAAATTTAGGTGAAAACTGGTGTTTATACACCATAGTGACTCCATTACCACCCGATGCCACCCATTTACAACAGTAACATTTAAAGTTGCAGCATTTTGATGACTGCGTGGTCCACAAAGCACTGCAGCAAAGCCTGGTGATATACATTGGAAATAAAATTTGAGAATATAGACAAAAAATTCATCCATGTTTTACCAATAAACCATTTGCTCTGGAGAGTCTGATGTGTGTAATAAAAGGTCACTGTCTTTTTTTGATAAAAAAAAATATAATATATAATACAATCCATATCTAAAACAGTCATCACTTGGAGAAAGTTCAGTGTGACAAGCTGAAACCTGACAAATGGATATCTGTTGGACCGTGGCATTTTCTAAGACGGTTATCGTACCGTGAAAATCCGATACCGTTGCAACCCTATCTCTGACGTGATTTCTTGGCATGAAACAAATCTAGTTCAGAATAATATGTGTATTTCTGCTGTTAATCATTCATGCGTGCACTTGTGTAAAAAAACATGACTTTTCAACATAAAAGAGGCTTTTTTAAATATATATTTCTTCAATTTCAGTGCTAAAGAATCCATGTTTGAACTAAAAAGAAGTGAATTCCTCCTAAAAATGTTAGGTTAATGGTCAAATTGACCAATATTTTTCAAATCCATGCCTTCCTTTGAGGTTGCAATTTTAAAATATCATCATGATGAATGGTTAAGTGGTATGCAAATGTACTTACATCCACAATGAAGAAGTCCAACCAACACCAGGCGTTAGTGAAGTACTTGACAAAGCCGTAGGCCACCCATTTCAGCAACATCTCCAGGATGAAGATATAGGTGAAAACCCGATCAGCATACTCCAGAATGATTTTTACTGTCTTCCTCTGCTCAATGTACACATCCTCAAAGGCCTAAAGAGCAGCAGAGAATCATCACATAGACAATGACTTATGTTTTATCGTTTACCATTCATACATTACATGTGTTGATGTTGCAAATAAGTGATCTGTGAGGTAAGCCACACTTTTAATGTTTGATGTTTACAAAATTGATAAAATCAGCCATAACTAATATATAAAGAAGGTGTTTTTAAATTTCACTGAAGAAAGGCTGACTTGGATTTTTATTGTTCTCATCTTTACATGTTATATTTGTAAAGCAGCTTATGTGTTTTCTTTACATAGTCAAACCAAGTCAAACTGGACTGTTCATCCCCCTCAGCTCTTCCATTCTCCATTGCCTGTATCCACTCTTCAGCACATAAGTGTTTTGATTTGGCCACAGGCCTTCCCCCTCCAGAAAACTGCAAACCTAAGCTGTATTCTGCCAGTTGAAAGGTTGGTGCATTACAGCACTTTGCTGTCCATTAGCAACAATCATATCAAGAGCAGTTGCAGAAGAAAAGCAGAAGATGATCTTGCTTGTGCACATCTTTATGAGATTCACTTCTTCGAAACGAACACCACATCCTTGTTTTTCTTCTCAGTTTACATGTTATCTGCTACATTTACAGCATAATTCTGTAAAGCACTGGGCAACATTGTTTTAATATGTACTTCATAATAATAATCATTAGTATCATTAGTATTAGTATACTGTTTATGTGTGTGAACATATTTGTGTTTGTGCGCTCTTACCAGAGCTCCACTGCTGAGCAGGATCATGAAGATGATGAGGGTTTCAAACCAGTTGTGTTCTACAATCAGGTAGCAGGTTTTCCTCAGGAACCACCAGTGTTTGCCCCAGCCGTGAGTGATGGGAACGTCACAACACTTGTATTTGGCCACACACTCTGTAAGACAAATAAAAACACAACTGCTGTTACACAAGGAGGAGGACACAATGCAAAATGCATTAATGTGCCATTAATATAGCATGTATATTGTCAATAATAATCAAGTCTGTCATGGTTATTTTTTTACCACAATGTCACACCACCTACCATCTGTCCAGCAGGCGTCTGGGTCAAGGTACTCCTCCACTACCTCCACCACTGCCACCTCCTCCACATCAGGTTTGATGTCTATTGTGCTGCCCTCAGACGAACTGGTGTCATCCAGCTAGGACGAACAGAGGACCAAAGAGATCAGTTCAACCTCTGACTTTCTCTCTGAACATTACAGGCTCAGCAGTGAGATGCTGAAAGCGTATGGATACGGCACATTGCCAGTACAGTCATTACAGTAATGTCCCTCTGGGTTTGTATGCATGACATGATTTATTGCTGAAGGTATACATGTTGTTGCCATGTGGTGTAGCTAGATCTCCCTCTGCCACTGCCTATTTTGCAGAGTTATTAATAGACTTACAAGGAAGTAATTAAGCATGGCCAGTGACTGATTGCATTGGTAATGATGGTCATTGTTGTACATGCATAAATATAGATTTTTCAATGATGACGGATTTATTTATTTGTGTTGAAAGAATGAAAATAATACTTTTACAAGCACAGATGAGTCAACAAACTAAAAAGGAAATCTGGACTGCAGGCAGCAGAAAAATACAACTACATTGTAATATAAAAAATTTATACCAAGATTATTTTTAGTTGCCCATTACTGTTTTACTAATGCGAGTTGTACGGAATAGTAAAGAGGTATGTGAAATCTTCCATTTTTTAGGCATTAAAACAATGGCTTGGTACCAATAAATCATGTCACATTTTAACAATAGGTCAAGGTGAAGCAAGGCAAACTAGTAAAACACCAGCATAACAGAAGCCTTACTGCAAAAGCATTCAGTATACGCACACTTGCGCACATGCAAACACAGACACTCAGCCAATTCAATTCACTAGAGAATGATACTGCACTTTGTAATCTTAAGTCGTCAGCAAAGGACCGCATTCACACTCTCTTCCACTCCCTCTCCTTTCTCTTCCTCTCTACAGCCAGATGGATCTCTGCTTTTCTGATTGGCTGTTAGCAGCTCTGTCTGTGTCTGCTGCCTGCAGTGTACCCTGTGGCTGGCTGTGGTGCAGGGAAGATTGTTGTGTGGTTGGTTGAGGGAGCCCAGTGGAATATGAACCTGGTGCAGGTACAGTAGTGACGCTGCTGCATTATCTCCTTTCTTTCTTACTACAAACCAGGTCAAGGTGACCCATGCATCAGACTTCTCGACAAGCTTTTTGTCTGGCTTACCCTTTTTCCCACATTCACACTATAAAGCAGGCAGTATGTTTCTCTGTCTGTCGTCTCGTCAGGACTGCCTTTGTGTCTGTCTGTCTGCAGGGTCAGCACTCAGGCTCAGTGTTGCAGCTCTCATGTCTCAATGGATGTTCTGAAATGTCAGGTACACTAAATGTCTTGTGTGGCAGCTCATACCAGCTCTGATTAATGAATCAAAAGATTCCACATGGGTACAACCAAACGCACACATTTACACAAGTAAAGCTAAATTTATGAACTTGTAAATAAGTGATTAAACACAAGGAACATCACAGCTATTGTATATCAATAGACATCAATGTGTCCAAAGTAAAACCACCTCATAATCTCCCTCCAACAAGCAATAATTTACTCAAATCATCATCAAACTCTTAAGCAAGGACATCAGCACTATCATCTCTCCGCCAACACCTCTACTTCATTCTCACACTCTTACCAGTCCTCATTACTCACATCTTTACTGTTCTCCGCATCGGATTCACTGCTGAAGTCTTCCGTATTAAGGTTTTCAAAGTCCGACTCGCCAACAGCGATAGGAACGCAGACAGTGAGGTTGGGGTTGTGGATGAAGGACATGTAGTCCTCATCAATCATATACTTTCCCACACTGCTCCCAATGCCGCTGGTGGTGCCATTGCCATTTTTAGCATAGTCCAGTTCACGGTTGATGTCCACTGTGTGGTTTGCAATGCAGTTGAGCTTCTTCTCGTACATTTCATCCAAAGGTTTCTGTTCATCCTCGATAGGCTGCTTGTTGAAAATAGAACAGACAAAAACGGTACTTCAGCGACAGTAATTCAACAACCACCAAGAACTGGTCATGCATATAGATGTTTAATTATGTGTTACCTTTTTCAGCACTGTGGCTACAAAGACCCGCATATTAGCCTTGAACCAGGCAATCCCTAGTTTAATGCGGGCGACCGCAAGCTGGAGGTTGTTAGGTTCGCCATCGTCATCTGTGGCAGCGAGGTTGTCTGCGCTGAATGAGCTCAGCAACAAGGCCAGAAACAGGTTCAGCACCTCAGAAAAAAAATAACACCACAAACACTGGAACTCATGCACTTACAGTGAATGGATAATTCACAAATAGGAAATGACACTGGGCAACTATCATTCACTACTGTCTACACTATAATCTTTGTCTTTTCTTACCACCAGGTTTCCAATGACCATGACCATCATGAAGACGGTGAGGCACATGGTCTGTCCCGCTACCTCCATACAGTCCCACATGGTCTCAATCCACTCCCCACACAACACTCTGAACACAATCAGGAAGGAGTGGAAGAAGTCATTCATGTGCCAGCGAGGCAGTTCACAGCTCTGGGCGATCTTACACACACAGTCCTTGTAGCTTTTGCCAAACAGCTGCATGCCCACCACGGCAAAGATGAAGACGATGATGGCCAGCACCAGGGTCAGATTACCCAGAGCACCCACTGAATTACCGATGATCTTGATCAGCATGTTGAGGGTGGGCCACGATTTGGCAAGTTTGAACACTCTTAACTACAAGACAAAACAGGAAACATTCATATTAGGACAGTGGTCTAAAAGTGGTTTCAAGTTTAATATAATAACAGTTTAATAATTAAATAAAACAAATGTAGTATGCACAATATAATGATGGTTGGCTGGTTACAGATGGTCTTTGATGGTTAAATTCAGCTTTGATTTGGAGGTTTAACCTTAATCTTACTGACTGGTGAAACCACAGACTCACAAATCTCAGTTTTAAGTCTAAGTAACTCTCCTAAAATAATAATAATCCTGTTTCTCTTTTTTAAAGAGGAAATTCATCATATAACTAATAATGTTTTGAGAAGAAATAAGTTAACACTTCACTGTAACGGTTATTTCTTACAGTAGTTTATTCGTGGCTGTATGTTGATGAGATGAGGGTTAAAGACTTAATTTGACGATAATAAAGAGAAATCAGCATTATGCAAAGAGCAACAGTTAAAAGATTAATTTTTTTATAATCAGTGTTTTCAGCCTGACAGTCTGTACACAAGGGTCAGAAGAGGTAAACATCCCCGTCTCTACCCTTTTACACTTACCAATCTGAATGACCTGAGCACTGACAGACCTTCCACATCAGCCAGTCCCAGCTCAACTAAACTCAGAGTCACAATGAAGCCATCAAAGCAGTTCCAGCCTTCTTGGAAGTAGTAGTAGGGATCCATGGCAATCAGCTTGGCAAACATCTCCCCAGCGAAGATGCCTGTGAAAACCTGCAGACCCACATCATAGTTACTCCCTAAAAATTCAGGACTGAATTTATAATTTTTTTTCTCCACACAACCGAATGTAATTAAAGGTCCCATGAAATTGCGGGACACATTTCACGGTGAAACATGGCTGATAAGGGAGGATGTAGACAGTGATCGATGAATCTAAAGTGTATACCAGTGGGATTTCAGTGGGATTTGTGATTGTTTTATTGGTTGGACTTTCCAGAAAGTAAGAGTAGCAGTAAAAGATGATTGTGGTTTTGTTTCAGTAGACTGTGACTTAATAAAAATTTGACTTAAATTTTGACAAGAAAATCTTTAAAATGAATTTAAAGAGCTCCAAAAATATACAAACATACATAACAGCCCAATTTCAAGTCCTTTCCTCATTCTAAAAGTCTGAAGGGAAAATCAAAGTGCAGAACAAAACATTGACTTGCTTACAGTGCATTTTATATGGATGTAATGCTGATTAAAAATGAACTGGAATCTGCTTAGAGTGAGGACTCTTCTGACAGGGCAAGGTCATACAGCCGCGGCACCGGCAGAACTTGTATGGAGCTGTAGTATTCTGAGCTTTTCCTATAATGTCCAGCCAACAGCTTATCATGTGCCGAATCAGTGCTGCAGAGAACACCCAATGATTCATACTGCACCATCTATCACGCCGATTCCTCTGACTTCAGTTCCTGTTTCACTCCTGACAGCATGCCAATCCCTATGACCTCATTTCCTGTCTTAGTAATGACATTGTGCCAATACTGCTGCTCTCAGACAGCTGTGCTACAGTGATATCTGACAGCAAGGGCAGAGCACAGACATAGCAGAATGTCTGCTGTACATCTGGTAAATATGTACTTTGCCAAACCAGTGCTGGACAGATCAGTTTCAGCCTTATTATTATGACTGCTCCTGTATGTGTGTGTGTGTGTAAGAAATAGAGAGAGAGCGAAAGAGAGCGAGATTTCAGTAGAGTTGAGGTAAGCAGGATGCAACGGAAGCAGGAGAGTGACCTGAGTGGGGTGATGAGAGTTTGGGGAGCAGGCTGGCTGGCTGCATTAAAATGGAAATAAATCTTTAATGAGACCCCATCAGAGTCCTATATACACTATGTGTGTGTGTATTCTTAAGTGCACATACCAAATGATGCATTGATGTATTGGTTTGAGGTTATGTAGGTGGGGCAAACTGAACCTGCAATGCTTCTGTAACTCCTGAGAGAGATAATGAGGTTCATGCAGACGTAAAAACTTACAAAGACAAATGGCGGTGGTACAAGAAAGGACAAAAGAACAACTGCAGCTTCTCACCAGGTTGCCAACAGACAGGACTTCCTCAAAATGTGGGGTCATCGGGTAGTGCTCCATGGCCATGAAAAGGGTGTTGAGGACAATACAGATGGTGATTGCCAGGTCAACAAATGGGTCCATGACAATCAAGTAGACTATGTGCTTGATCTTCAGCCACATTGGAAAGCACTCCCAGATGAGGAACGTATTGGCAAACTTGTACCAACAGGGTGGACACTTCCTCTGAGATTCCTCCAACTCTGCATGAAGAGAAAGAAGAAACAAAAACAAGAAGGAGTGAGTCCCTGACGTCACACGTTTTTTTTTTTTTCTCCAAAATTATTGAACACGAAATTTTCTGGTGAGTAACAAACACTTTCTGCATCTGCACATCTAGATGTGATTTCGGTCAGGTGAAAATTAAATGCAACTCATGGGAAGGAAGGAAGCATGGTAAAGGAAACATATGCACTGTCTGTACCCTCTATCAGTGTGTTGGTGACTACGCTCATCTGACTGTTGGCACGGTCCTTTCCTTTGAAGGAGGAGTTGAGCTGATCCACTGATACCATGAGAGAGCCAGAGTGCTTCTTCTTAATCTCCACGTCAGTAGTCTGTACTCAGAGATAGACACGATGTCAGTCAGTGATGGTACTCACATGAATGCATGCTCGCAAACATCATATATTGAAACACATGCTCCCTAAATTATAAATGGTGTCATAGTTCTGCTCAACAGATGAAAAACCTAATGTGATTAATGCAGCTCAGAGGAAGATCATTAAATATTTTTTACAATGTATGACTCCCCCAATTTACCACATTTGTTCAATTTAAGCATTTCCTGCAACGTATCATACAACACACTGCAAATTCATACTGCAAATTCTCAAATTGTTGCCTTAATTTACCACACCAGAGAGAGATGAAACTATTTTCTAAGTAAACTAAGGTTTCTATTTCTAATTTCTCCTTTTTTATTTTTTTTTATATTTTAGTAAGAGGTCATTATTGAACACATCGAAGGCTTTTGTTTGAGAATTTACAGTAAACTCTCTAAACCCTTTTATCATGTACTATGCAAAACATAACTAAACTACAATCCCTACGTAAACAACATTAAACTGCATGCAACTGCATGCTGGTCAAGAAACAGAAGGGAATTCAAGACAACATTTGCTACTACACCATGCTACATTTTAAGAGAGGTAAAAAGGTAAAAGCAGGTAGATTGGTTGAGAATTAAAGAGGGGTCTACCATGCTAGCTAGAATGAGGAGAAATATTGTTACAGAAAAAAGTTTCAGATTTGTTCTTGCACCATCCAGTAGTTCAGGAGCAGAGGATAAATGAGGACAAGAAGGAAAGAGAAAGATGCAGAAAGAGAATGAAATACTTGTGAAAATTAAAGAATTGATGTGGAAAGAAAATACCCTGAGAATGAAGTACATAAGTAGAGGCAGGAAGTGAGTTTTTCTTCTTGTAAAATGTTTTGATAGTGTTGTTTTTTTATGACTGACAATGTGTAAGTGTGGTGATAGAATTGGAGAACTAAAGGGGCTGATATCATATTGCCTAATATTGGATATTTATCAATGAAATGATTGTTATGATGCTGGTAAAGCAATGATTTTGTGGATACTGTTTCAGCTGGTTAGTGCCTTCTAGAGCTGTTAAAAAAGGAGCAGCAGAAAAAGAGCATTAGATTAGAGTGTAAGTGTAAGTGGCAGTGTAAGATGAAATTACAAGATAGAATCTAGATATTCAGGGAAGGAAAAGCGAGCTACTGAGTTCAGGGAAATAGGAACAAGAGCCAAGGGGAGGAGGTTGTGAAGGAGAAGCTGCAGAGATCGGGGCCACCACCATCATGCCTAAACTGTATTGGTGTCCCATGGACGTCCTTACACTGTCATCAGTGGCTGCCTTATCTATTTTCACCTCAGGCAGAAGCCGTCTGCCGGGCCCAGGGCCGATGAGAGACACCACGCCATTGCAGTCCACTGTGCTGTTCCTCTTCCCTCCAGAGTGGGGTGCCAGGGGGTTGATGCGTGATGAGCCTTGGCTGTAGCCACTGTAGCTGTTGCGGCGGTAAGGGATAAACAGGGAGCCTCGACGATCTTCGCTTTCCTCAACTGTACTGTGCTCGTCGTCCGCAAACTCGTTCTCTGAGCCCATGTCCTTGGAACGGCCTTTGAAGCTGAAGATGCTGCTCCGGCTGTTGTGGCGCGACATGAATGGCGAGCCTGGGATGCTGAGTAGTGACTGAGGAAGAAAAGACAGATGCAGAGAGGGAGAGTTGAGGGGTTATTAAAAACAGCAGGAGTTAGTTGACGTGTAAATAAAAAGAGCCAACAAGGTGAAGAGGGCAAGTGGAGCACAGAGTTAGGAGGAATAAACCAGAGGACAGAGAGAAATGAGTAATCTCAAGCAAATGGGAAAGTATGTCAGAGAACGGCACACAACATGACAATACAGGTTTCATTCTTTTATATGGGGTAAAATATTGACTTCTCCAACTGCTCCACACCAAAGAGATTGCTAGCTTTTGCGTAACATACAGATATCAGGGCTATGACAGTAGTTTTCTCATACCCATCCATTTTGTTTATCACGACATGAGAACTGCATCTTTTGTGATGTACTCCAATATGACAAAGGAATTAAAGCTGCAGGGACATCCTTAAGATGGCTTTAGTTCAAGATACGAGAGCCAAGGGGAGGACAGGGGGAGCTAACATGCTATTTAGACACAACCTGAGGCCTGATCAACCATACTTGAGTCAAATGGAGGGGGTTGTACAATGGTGGAAGCCAGAAAAATACATCAGATTATTCCTGGAACAACACTAATGATGAGTCCAGAAGCGTAACAAGATGTTATAAAGCGGACCGTTCAGTGATGACTGGGAAAGACAGGTTGATTACTATGATAACTCTGAGAAATATCCACTGGACTAGAATAGCTACAGAGAATCTCATGGATATATAACCCCCGGGGACAAAGAGAAATCCACATGGTTGCACATGATGCCCATGTAGTAGGATTGGCAAGAATGCTGCCTAAAAAGACCTGCCTGACTAGAAACTTCAAGTCAGGATCATCACAGTGAGCTTAGTGAAAGGTCTAGAGTCAAGGAGGGCAGAAGAGGCAAGTAGCCTTTCTCCAAGAACCATGTCAGGGAGGCAACATCATCAAGAACATAAGGTGCTAGTACATGCAGATAGAAGAAGAGGAGCAGCCAGGGTTGGGCAGCCATAGTCATTGCCAATCGCCTTTACCAAGGAGTTGCTGGGGTACAAGGAGGAGAAAGATCATCATTTCAAGGTTACTTTTTTGTGATCCAGCAAGAGAGCAGGAGTTGGGAGATTGTAAACCTTTGGTCAAGCTAAGCGTGAAGTTCTGTCAGAACTACAGCTCAAAGAGGTAAAGGGGGTTATCCGCAAACCACCAGGCTTATGCAACATCACATGAAAGGTCTACAGGAACTAAAACTTCTGCTCTGCCTGTGGATACTCAACACCTTCTCCATCAAGAATAGTTTAATTGATAAATCAGTCCAGAAACACAGCATCTAAGGAATGCCAGGATTCCTGAAGCATTCAAAGGGTGGTGCCACAGCTCATCAAAGAAACCAGTGAAAAAGTGTGAATATAAATTCAAATGGTTTCAAACAACCACACAAGCTCATGTTGATAAAGCATCATGTCCCCAGCAGAACCAGAAAACTCATTACTCACAACAGCATCAGGATAAGAGTACCCTCTGGAGTTGTTACATCACAGTGGAGTAAACCTCTCTGCCATCTTGTTTTCTCTGGCAATGAACATGATTCCAGTCAGCAGAGCTAGAATGCAAGAAGGCACCAGACGGAGGGAGGATGGAGGACCTGACAATCACCACAGATCCTGTACTACTAGACTGTTAGTGGATTTGAGAAGCTGATATGGTGAGCCCAAAGTCCTGATGTCTGCTACTGAAGAAAGACAACGATGACGTTCTGACAGCTTCAACATTGCAGCTACCATGATTGTAACCATCACCGAAAGATTCTGAAAAGGATAGGTAAGGTGTTTGACAGCATCCTGAGAGACTCAACATCCATCTGACCAACCTGCACTGAACTGAGGGGCTAGCTGAAATCAATGGAGCAGTCAAGGCATGGCTGTACCAAACTGGAATTCAGTCATGAATCCTGTGGCCTGGTGTTCAGAGTGCCACTCTCAACCATTGAAGCCTTGGCGATCGCATTTGACAGGCACAGCAACAAGCCACACCTACCCCTCACATCTCTGGGAAGGAAGAATTAGAGGTGGCAAGGATGGGAGAAAGGATGGGAGTAAACAGACTCAAAAGTGTCAAAATCTGACACTGAGGTGAAGACTGGAAGGAGGTTGCAGAGTAGGTGCTCCAGCGTGCAGAGTCAAGGGTGATGAAAGCACCCAAGGTAGAATAGGACTTGGATCCCTCCCAACTTCCAGTGTCAACAACAACTGAGAGACTTATCTCCAAATTTCAGGAGGAGGTGAGGGCAGCACTGGTGGAAGAGAAAACCTGCAGAGTGGTGGCAATAAAACATCAGGGCACCTGGTCAAGATGAAACAATGCCCTTGAGAGAAAGATGACCTTGGGAAGATTGCTTGGATGAAGCCTTTGTGAGGGGCTGGTCAGCAAGTATAGGAAACATGGTTTAAGAGCAAGGTCTGCCTGATGAACTTGGATGCAGGGCCTTTGCAGCCTGATCTCTTGCCAGAGCTTGAAGAAGTGATCAGCAATACCACTGAAGCAGCAGAAATAGCCTCAAGATGGATATGGCTCAAGAGCAGACAGCAACGGGGAGGCCATAGCTAACTTTTTCTCTGGATACAATCTTAACAAGCCTTAATGTACATCAGCTTGGTCACATGGAGAACATTTTATGATGTTCAAAGACCTGAAACACCCAATAGTTGTTGTAACATCACTTATAATTTGTTCAGAAGCATCAGTAGATGTATTTACACAAGTCAAACAGTGAACGAGTATAGTTTTACTGGTTCACTTTACCTGGTTCATGATGGATGTCTTCCTACCCAGCCGGCTTCCTGGAAAACGAATGGTGCTTTTCTTGCTGCCATCATCTGACTCGGACTTCACAACCTTCTCGCTGTCTCCTTTCTCTTTCTCCTGCTCTTTCTGACGCCATTTCTTCTTGCGATTGCGACGTTCCTTGGCACTCTTGGAGCTCAGCTTGGAGACCTCAGAGGAGCTGCGGGACAAGTGCCCCCCTCCTTCATCCTCTAATGCAGCTTCTGATACAGTACCTGCCGATGTCGCCATGGCAGCAGCCTGAGAAAAAACAGGACACATGGTAATCATAAACTATGAAAAATCGGCAAACGTGTATATATGTGAAAAAGAGCAACGCCAACCTGTGTCTCCTCCTGCTGCTTCTTGAGCTGCTCCAGCATGGCCTTGAATTCAGCTTCTTTCTGTTCTGCCTCCTCAATAGTAGCCTGGTTCTGCTCCTCATAAGCCATGGCTACCACAGCCAAGATGAGATTTACCAAGTAGAAGGAGCCCACAAAGATTACCAGCACAAAGAAGATCATGTAGGTCTTTCCTGCAGCTCTCAGGGTCTAACAGATACAAACGGACAAAGCAATGAGAACTCATCACACATTGAGGGTGACTTAACATGGAAAATAATGTTTTTAAATGGACACATTGTCCAACTGATAATATATAAATTGCATCTTACAAATGGTAAAGCAGTAGTTTTATGTTTATGGGTTTGTACTGTATGTATATGTGTTGTGTCAGCATTGCTGGTGGTTCTATATCCGGTTCATGACTTTCTTCAGGAAACCTCCAGACAAGAAAGAAGCCATAGAGTGCAGGAATTCCCAGTTTTAAACACACACACACATACACTAAAACAGTGACTGGCCTATTTGCCAAATGAAGTGAATCTATAATGGCTGCGTGGTGCAGGTCTGGAGGAGGAGAAAAGCAACGATAGTGCTGTGTCATGGTAGTTCACTTTAGCAATACAGATATCTGTGTACATGTTATATATTTTGTATGCATTTGTGTCTATCAGAGCGACAGCAAGTGAGAGGACTGAAGACGACAGAGATGTCGGATTCAGAGGTCTCTTATAGGACTGAATGGGACTGCTCTAAAGATCATTTAACAAGAATGGATTCATGTTTCATGTTCTTCAGTACAAATACCAAAATGTGTCATAATTCATAAATTATTTTTTTCCCCTGAATGAAAGATGAACAAAATTCTTGCAGCTTGTCACACACTCATAGTTTTCTGATCAGCTGTCCTTCCTTCCCTGTTATTCAGAGGGCAAATGAACTGAGGGGGGGAGCTGCTGAGAGGCACTTTTGCTGATTCATTCAGGTATTAGGATGATGATGTATATATTTTTTATGATGAAGTGAGGACAAAATCATTAGTACTGCTTAGTGGGTGTTTTACTTCTCTGGATGGGACAGGAGAGGCTTTAAAATAGGCCTCTAAAACAGGTGTAAGAGGGGTCAAAGACTTCATTCATAGGTCATACTGTGACAGAATGTACAGGCCTGCTTGTCGATTCTTCTGGACATTTATATGTGACTAAGAAGACACAGAGGAATTAAGGACAACACAGATTTTAACATTGCTTTACCAGCATGTAGAGATTTTCCCAGAAGTCCTGGGTCATGAGTCGAAAGAGAGTGAGGAAAGCCCATCCAAAGCTGTCAAAGCTGGTGTAACCATAGTTGGGGTTCCTTCCTGCTTTCATACATGTGAATCCCTCTGGACATCGTCTAAAAGGAACAAACAGTAATGCAAAAACTGTGACTTAACAAATGACTGAAATGAGCCACTTGAGCATCAACACAGTTACAGATATACAGATAGACAGTGAAAGATACAACAGAAACATCTAAATGAACCTAACCTGCTTGTACGTGCATACATGTTTGCATGCATTATTTATTTTACAAACTGAGAAAATATTTTATATTTCCTGAATATTGGCCTCTGTATTGACGATAATTAACTTCTTTTGAATAACACAAATTTCTTGTTTAAATGCTAATTAACACTTTTTGTGTATATGGTCAAGTTTTAAAAATCTGTGCGGCCAACGAGCTAAAATTAGATGTTTGAACACAGACTGGTCAAGTGGCAAGCAGCTAACAGAGAGAATGGCTCCAGTTTGATGAGTAAGTGGATGGGATCTTCGAAATCACAGCCAGGAATGATGCAGTCCAGACCAGTTAAGTTCCAGTTAATGTCAGCTATTATTGTCAATATTCCTACTGCAAGGTTTGGTATTACGTAGCAGCAGGTGACAAGAAACCCCTTGAGCAAAACTGGTGGAAGACAATAACCAACCAGCCAGACAAGAAAGCTGAAATCTCTAAGGAGAAATATACAAAGCAGAGAGCCAGGAGGATAAAACCACCATGGCAGATCTTTGGAACATCATGAAGGAGATGAAGCTCATCACTTTCCGTATAACAGAGTGGAGTGAAATAAAGGGCAGAGAGAGAGCAAGAAAGCAAGTGGCATTCATGGAAACTTGGAAACCACTTTGAAGAAACCAAATGGGCAGAAGCAAAAATGGCCACCTGGAATGACCCAAAGAGGAGATAGACCGGTGTTTCAACAACAGCTACAACGATGTAGAGAGGGACCAAGACTTGGGAGACTGTGGCTTTGATATCACCCATCAACTCAACCTTGAAAGCGATCCAGGAGGTCAGCAGGGCACTAGAACAAGCGTGGAAGCCCCAGGCTCTAGTGAAGTGGTGTATAAGGTCTAGAGCAGGTCCCCCAGGCTCCTTAAGCAAATGTGGAGGATCGTCAAGGTGACGTTGGAGAACGGAGACTATAGCCCAGATATGGAGATTTGCAGAGGGTGCCTGGATTCTAATGGAGGAGCTGAAGGCAAGATATTCTTCAGTGTCGTTGCTCAACAGCTGACGGTGTACCTCCAGGGTGCATTGAGCACACAGGAGTGAGAGGCACAAGAAGGACCTGGCACATCTGTGGTAGCTCTTTGACATCACGGGACAGCACAGGAATATCACTGATGCTGCATAAAAGGCATCAAAACGGCTTTGGATCAAGACAGGTGACAAGCTGAACACATATGCTAACTGGACACAAGCTGGGGCCTGATGATCTGATGGCAAGGGTTGATGCAGCTATGGTTTGGGCAATGTTGAAAGCCCCAAAAAGAAACTACAGAAAAATGTGAAACATCACAAACATTAAAGCATAAATATGGGAGCATGCATTAAGTGAGTAAAGCACTGACTTACCCTGAGTCAGAACTATTTCCACATAGTAGAGCATCAAGCTGACCAGGTAGGAAGTAGAAATTGGCTATGGAAAAAAAAACACTTGCATTAGCCACTGGGCAAAACTGTGCATAACCTTGATTAGTCACTGTGTCTGCCAACAAGTTGTCTTAACTTTGTCTGCCAACAAGTTATAAAATAGAAACAACGCAATACAAAGAGAAAAGAATGACCACACAGATGCACACACTTTTGCTTATGCCTCATTGATGTAATCATGTGCAACTAGTTGTCCAGGTGTCAAGGTAATCACTCACTGTCATTCATGATGTATTCATCCCAGTCAAAGCCCCTGCTGCCGTTTGCCAGGTACTGCTCGGTCATGTTGATTGGCCAGATTACACACTTATTCCGCAGGTTCCCCATGAAGAGCTGCAGTCCAATCAGAGCAAAGACGCTGAGACAGAAGACGGTCAGGATCATCACATCCGACAGCTTCTTCACAGACTGGATCAGAGCACCCACAATGGTCTTCAGGCCTGTCGATTAATATATGATAAACATACACGCACACGCGCGCAAATGTGCATGAATGCACATACACGAAAACAGGCAAACTCACACACACATACACACAAACATACAGATTCCAATGCACACGCACACAAACACACACACACACACACAGAAAGACACAAATAAAAAGAAGTGCAACTTTTGGCACTGCAAGAGTGCACAAGCTGAGTTTGGTTTTATAGCTGCAATTCAGAGCTGACTGAAGTCACATATAATAAAGTTAAGTTAGGTAACATATATCTAATCCTGTATTTAACCCTGTGCTGTGCAGGCTCTTACATAAATCTAAACTTGGCAGGCATCAGAATTATTTCTTGAGCACCTACGTCCAGCGCTGCCAAGCTTCAACACCAGGAATTGACTTTCAGTGTATAAAAAGTATAAAACCAGTGTGTGGACAGTGCTTGTTGTTGTTGTTGTTCCTGTCATTCCTACTTTGATGTAAATCTGTAGTTCAGGCTGCTGTCTCTGTTTAATTAATTATTCAGATAGATGCTAAGCATATTGTGGGTATTTAGCTCTTGACCTATGCTTTAACACCTCAACAATACGTGAAAATAATCATAATTGATAAATAGGGGCCCCATTTTGATCTTTAATTATACCAGATACCATCACCTTTGCTGATATTTAAAAAATTAATTAATTATAGTGAATTATAGTGACTGTTAAACTGTTAAATTTAGCTTCATGTTGCAGCATTAACTGATTATTCTGCACTGTTGTTAAGATATCTGAAGATTGTAAATCAATATAATATGTTGATCATTATTCGGGTGATAGTTTATTACATTTTATGCTACTACGTTGTAATAACGACACAACAGTAGAGAGTTCATAGAAGAAAGCTGAGAACCCAGTTTGGGTGTGAAAGATATTTAGCGTAGAAATTGGAATTCTCTGATATCCAAACATAAATAATGTAAGCACAGTGCAATAATGGCACAGGTATTCCGATAAGGTAATAAAAAATGTAGCCTGCCTGTGTGTGTGTGTGTGTGTGTGTGTGTGTGTGTGTGTGTGTGTGTGTGTGTGGTGTGGGGGCTTAATATCTCCAGCCATTGTCTGCAGGTACAACCCTGCAGCTCTGAGGCAGAAGAACATGTTGTCCTGCATCTCCATGTCTCCTGGGAGGAGACTCCTTTCCTGTGCTAATTTTCTTGTTGTTGACTTGCATTTTCTCTTTACATGCTCATTTGGATAGACTTTACTAACGTTACTTATTTTTTTTTAAATAATAACGAAGAGAATGATCCCATATCATGACCTCTGTTTTAAGCTCCATGTTTTTATTAATCAATGTGATATAATTTAAGAAACATGGCTGAATGTTTGTGTCATTAGAAAGTAAAGAACCTCCCTGTGAATAAAAGTAAATTTCAATCTCGATTATCTTTAGTGTATTAAAGAGGATAAATATGATATATGGCTTTATTAGTAGCTTCTAGAATCTACAAAATTGTTCTTGCTGTTTTATTTTAGCTTTGCTGAACATAGTTCTCTTTGTTCAGCATTATCAAAGGCTGACATGCTTATATACACCACCATACTTGTGAGTACTTTTGGCTTAGAGAATGACTATGGTCTAATAGTCTTCTAATGGGTTACCCCTGGCCTGTTCTTGTATCATTTGAGCATACGATTTACAAATGTGCATCTCATTGTATAACAAATACATAGAGATCAGTTTAAAAAACAATTAAAAGGCTCTTTAGGAGTATATCCTGCATAACAAATGCCCTCATAGCGTTTGTTCTGAATGATCTTCTCACTATGACTGACTGTATCCTACATACATCTTTCAAAACTTTTACCAGTTGTGGTTATTTCATGTGAGGGAGTTTTGTAGGTGTGTTTTTGTCTGTGATTTAAAGTGGGTGGGGCTCAGGAGTTGAAAAAGGAACCACACCCACACAGTCCCAGTCTTTTTGACTGAACTCTTAAATAATAACACATAAGGATGTTTTTTTTTTTTCATGCTTTTAAATTTGATTGTCACTTATTTAGTCATGACTGATGTTTTAGAAACATTATTAGGATTTGAAGCCACGTTTTCAAAGGCTTTAAAAAAAGACAAAAATCTTGTGACGCGCCGACATCACTGTATGTTCTACCTCCAAACATTGAACATTGTATTCTATAAAAACCCTCATTACATAACAAAAGTCTTTTGTAAAATGCAACCTATGTTTAGAGAAGGTATTGTGCATACATTTTGCACTAAAAAAAAAGTTATCCAATCACTGCTTGGCAAATTTTTATCACCAGAGCAGATATACACACTGTCAGTATTCATGTACTGTACTGTCAGTACTTAATGGGATAAGATTGATGTATTTCTCATGGTTCTCAAAGATAAAATGCATAATATCTTTAAGAGGGACATCAATAAAAATCTAATCTAATAATAACAGCACACCTATTCAATGATAATAGTGCATTCAAGTTGAACCACAGATATAAAGGTCACATTCATTTTTTCTTTTTTCATAAAACACACAACACCACAACAAACACTGCAGCTGTATGGGATGTTTCCATCAGAAAGACACATTACCCCATGTAAGTAAACAGTTCTATAGAAATGTGTCATAAAAATCTTAATTTTATGAAGCATTTTCCACTGAGGAAGAAAAGACAGCTCTGCAGCTGGATTTAGGATCGGTCTAGAGAGGGAAAATTGCATCACAGATAACTGTTCACGCCTTGTGTCCATCTATGGGAACATTCCTAAATAACTGCAGTTAATAATTATACTGCATCCAACAAATCAGCTGAACGCAGCAGCATCACAAACAGCAAACAGTGCGCCGAACTGGGCTCAGTCAAGGAAGCAGGAAGTGAAGAGGAGAAAGAAAGGACAGGCGAGGAAGAGTTGGTTGGGGAGGGGGGCAATGAGAGGTGGCATGCAGGTCATTTAAACGCCAAGGCTGAAGGAATTGACTCTGTGTCAGCATCACCTGTCTGTAAACCGTGATGGTGACCTTGACTTAACTGAAGAACCGTTCCCATCCCAGGCATCCATCCCTGCTGGGCGAGCCCTCAGGCTGGTTTAGCCCAGAGCACAACTGAACTAAGTGCTGGAGGCTGAGCTTATTGTACTCTACTGAGTGTGTGTGTGTGTGCACATAAGATATATGTGCATGTGTGTATACTTTATAGGATGAAATACAGTAACTTTGTAGTGTTTGCATAACAGTTTTCATGTGGCTCTCACCTAAAACCAAATATATTGCATATATAAATGTATGTTACTGTGTTCCCCAGGAAAAGAAAAATACATATGCACAGAATTTTGCTCATCTATGATATTTATTTTCCCTTTCACTCCCAGGATGGACAAAGATCTTCAAAAAAAAGTAAAGCCTGAATCAAATAACTCTTATAACTGAAAGATAAAATCCAAAAGAAAAGCCCCTTAAAGCCAAACTTGTAAAAGCATATGTCTCAAAGCTTCATGCAGCGTTGATGTGTTGTCAAATTAGGCTTGGCAGTCAAATAGTCTTTCAAAACGAGGAGGCAGTGTCATAGCTTGTGAGAATTTGGATTAATGTATGAAATAAAAATGAACACAAACCAGATGTGGAAAGAGGTGATGATCATTTTTTCCCCCCTAATCAGCTGATATCAGTTGATATCATCCTGAAAGTCCTTGGATATAATATCTAAACTCTTCCCCTATGTTATCACATTGTTTTTGACATTAATGTATGTTTCATTTGGGGTAGAAATGTACAGTCAAATAGCTGTTGAATATCTTATTATTGCTGCATAACCCCAGCTGTCCATATGGGACGTGTGAGCCCACAAGACTGCCAGTAGACTGCTAAGCCTATCAAAAATGTATTGCTACCATTTTTGATTGTCATAGAAACAAAAGAAAAACAAAATAATAATGTAGAAATTCTAAAACATCCTCTTTAAAAAAGAAAAAAAATATCAAAATAATAGAAATAAAGACAGGTAATAGAAAAGTAAGCTCAGCCTTAGTGTTTAAATGGGAGTCTCACCTGGAATGACAGAAATAGTTTTCAATGCTCGGAGAACCCTGAACGTTCTGAGCGCCGAGACATTCCCAAGGTCCACAAACTCTGTTATATATCTGTAACAAGGTAGGATGACACACAGAACAGAACCCCATGACACACAACACACACGATAACAACACACACACACGCACGCATGTACGCGCAAGAGCACGACACCAGCACCACCATCGAAGACCAGGAGGGGACACCACGGTGAGAGAGAGAGCGCCTGTCCGACCAGTGGGAAGAGAACGAAGGAGGAAGAGGAGAGGAGAGGGACTGAAACAAAACCACACCTAACATCAACCCCGTGACTCGCCCACCCGCAAACACAAACACCTGGACTGTCTTACCTGGGATAACTGAAATTGTTTTCAAAGCCCTCAGAACCCTGAACGTACGCAGAGCTGACACATTGCCTAGGTTTACAAACTCTGTTATATACCTGCAAGGTGGATCAGATACAGTTACTCAGTAGCCATCCCAAACAGAGGAAAGAAAGAATAGATTGTTACATATTATCTTCATAAGCATTATCAACGTTTATGATGGACTGATGTGGATTGAAGGTGCTGTAGGCAAGAGTCTTAAGAACTTGTTTTCACCTCACATCTCACGATATATATCATTCAAATTTAAATTTCAAAAAGTCCTAATGACCAATGAGGAGAGCTTGGGGAAAGAAAGCACACCTACTGCCTGTCAATCACACATGCATGACTCAGTCTAGTCTTTACAAGGGCCACAAATCCATGTCCATAGAGGAGGTAACAGGAAACAAAATAATGGCCCTGAAATACATTTGGATAAGACATGCAAAGTGTTTGATATGACCCCAAACTCAGATTAAGCTTTGCAACTGTAGTGTCTAATTTACTGATATATTTATAGAGTTTGGGGGCTTTAACGTAACTACTAGACTGAGCTTACAAAGATGTGTCAAGTGAAAAATAATGAAATTAATTAAGGTTGCCTAATGCTAATATAAATGGTGTTTGCCCTCCACTGTAGAGTAAAGCTTAGACAGAAATGTGTTTGTTGCTGTAACTGCTCAACGTGTGGGATTTTGTTCATACTGATTCTTCCTCATTTATATGTACTGAAACTAATTACAAATGTTGCAAACATTTTTGGTTGTAATTCTTCTGTGTATCTAAGTCCATTGATCAACTGGAGCCAAATTCATAAACTAAACATAGATGTAAAAGCACAGGTGTCACCAATTACTTCAATGATTGTTCCACTAATATGTCTCATAGGCTACACCAGAGAGTCAGCGTGCACAATAGCAGGGCTCTGGGACTGTCACACCTGAATGGAATATAGTCATTATGAGTGTGATTGATTACACCTGTGTTTAAGTAACCAGACTGTACAGTGAGATGTCTGCTGCTGTTTGAGATTTACCTGCTGTTATCTCCTGTCCACATGCTAAAATGTTTGGTTTGTATTAATCATGTTGAAATCCCATTTGTGGTTTCTTGCTTTTTCCCTTTCAATTATTTTCACTCTTTAATACTTTTTTTTTTGTTACTAATTATGAACTAAAATACTTACGCCATTGAGATGACCATGAAATCCAGCCAGTTCCACGGGTCTCTGAGAAAGGTGAAGCCATCTATAGCGAAGCCTCTGGCAACAATTTTTGTGAGTGACTCAAACGTATAGATACCTGTGAAGGTATACCTTAAAAATAAAGAGAGATAACGGTAAAACGTTGACAGATACATTAAACAAGGATATGAGAATTGAGGAAAAATATGGACGTGTACTTACTCTACTTGTTTGGACCACTCTGGGGGGTCACTAAATGTCATGAATATACAGTTGGTCAAAATAGTACACATGATGATCATGCTGAATAACGTGAGAAGACAGAAGTTAAGGAAAATTTCAACAGTGCTACCCCATGACACCCAATACATTTTAAAGGTCCAGTGTGTAGAATTTAGTTGCATCTAGTGGTGTAATCGCTGCATTGCGATCTCCTCACATCACCCTCGCCTTCCTGGTGTAAAGGACACACTTGAAAGGCGCCTGTCTAGAGTCAGTATTTAGCTTTTCAACATGGCGACCTCCCTGAAAGAGGACCCGCTCCCACTGTAGATATAAAAGGTTCATTTTTAAGTAACAAAAATAAAAAGATTCTGATTATACATGCATGAAAACATAGTTATGAATATTATATTCTATGTCTGCCTTATTCTGAAAATAAAGGCCCCAAATCTTACACACTGCACCTTTAATGTACCAACATCTGAAATGAAACACATGTAAACTCATTCACTCTGTAAAGCATAGAAAATAAACTGCTTAAAAAGGATATGAATGTATCAAAATCTTAATAGCTATTCGCCTAAGTAAATTAAAAGGGCTTAAGATGTACAAGGAGGGCGTGGCACTGAAGCGGAAGAGTGTTTTCCCTTTGTTTAGGACTATAAATGTCTGTGGAGAGAGAGAAAGAGAAAAAGAGAGAGAGAGAGATAACACGACAGTTAGAACATTTTATATTTGGCACATACGATTCAGTACATGGTCTGCAAACCTTTGCGCTATCTTGTTCTAAAAAAAAAAAAGGAAGAGATGACTGTAGCTGATGTGAGTCCTGAGCTCACCTCTGAGTCATGAGGCACCACCGTGTTCGTTTCCGCTCTAAAATACGCGGCTAATTCTCACAGTATAGGTGACACTAAAATCCATTTGAACATTATGGTGAGAGTATCACTGTGTTGTCCTTTTATCCATTTTAAAACAGTGAGCCAGGTTATAATGGCCTTAGTAGAATGGTATAGAAGAGAGCATGTAGTCAGTGGCAGCAAGGACAAAAGACTGTCTTACTCCACTGACATCACTCCCTCTGTGGCCAGCCACCCGAGAACCAGGAGCACAGTTGACAACTCTGTCCTGGTTGCATCAGACGCAGAGTCTCTGTCCTGGCAAGGCTTTTCACCATGACAAGCGGCTCTGCGAGCTGCCTCGGGAAAGACAGGTGCATGGGAAGCTCTCCCCTCTTCGTGGCCAAACGACTCTCTTCGCCCAAAGTTTAAAGCTCTTACTGGAAGAGAACCGCAAATGCTGTCATCGATCAGAGGCAGATCTGCTGACTCTAAGCTCTCAACAACCACTCCCCACCCATAAACAGCACTGGGCCAAGTGGGGCTGGGCACTGGGGTGAGGCAGCAGTGTGCGTTTGTTTGTGTGTACTCGTGTGTGGTTTGTGGATGTTTGTGCCCAATTTTGGACAAAGACAATATGGGGTCAAGAGGAGTGAGAGGTATGAGCATTATTTACAAGCACTACTGGGATACATTACATGTACAACTAACTTGGTAGCAGGGCTTCCAGTTTCCTTTTTTTTTATATATATATATATATATATATATATATCTCTAGGCTTTAAACTCACAATTAAAAATGTATGGTTTGGATGACAATCTGAAAGCTATGCACTGCTGTATTTCAACACATCCCCTCCCATGTATATTTATGACGCCACTACCAATGTTGTCTGCCAGTATTCACAGAAAACATACCATGTCCTGCTTGTAACCAGTACCGAAGAACAGATATTAAAATACTGTGCACCAGAGTACATGCATTAAACCACAGCAGGTCACGAAGCCCATTCTATATTCTGTGTTCAGGTATAATAATCACTGCACTCACAAATGATAGCTCACTAGTGGAGAGCGCGTACATGTATAATAGAGGCATTTGGTCTTTTGTATGCATGTGACACAACTAGAAAAAAGAAATACACGACGAGTTCATGGTTCACACCACGGGAAACACTAGAAAGAGATGGAGAAGAGACCAGAAGTGTCCAGAGACAAGTGGTGTCCTGAAATCTAATTAAATTAAAAATAGTGTCCGCAGTCTGGGGATAGACAAAATGTATTCTCTGCATCATAAAGACGCCTCTCTCTCTCTCTCTCTCTCTCTCTCTCTCTCTCTCTTCCTCTCTCCCCTCCCTTCCCCTCTCCCTGTTCCTTTTTGCCTATAGAGCATCTGCACTACTTAAAATATCCTCTCACTATTTTTCCTGTCACATGGAGGAAAGAATGATCTATACCTAATCACCACTGCATGAACAGGAAAACACAGGATCTAGAGTGTTCAAGGGGCAAAGCTTTCTCCCAGAGGTCAACTCAAGTGTTTTGCTGACCAAGCAAACACAGTGTGTGGATGGAAGAAGGAGGAGGTGGTTGTAAAATGAGCAATATCTCATTAGCAGTTTACAGATGCCTTGCATACATAAGTATGCTCCATTGTTAAATCAATGCGAAGCCTACTGCCTTGGATAAACCCTATGGATTTGTAGAGTTTTTTTGAAAACAAGATTTCAATGTAGGTTATCCTCCTCTGCAGCGTATGGAAATTTAGATTCACAATTTAGCCATAAAGAGGCTTCAGTTACTCAAAGAACTGTGTCGATTTAGAGACAGAAAAATCTGCTGTTGACGCAAACTTGGCAACCTGGCACAAGGGATGCAAATGTCAGGCAATTTCCTTAATTGATCGTCTGCCACATGAATCAATAACTGATCAACCGCTGAAGTTTATAAAATACTAGTCTCGCGTAGCCAGACCTATCTCCACACTTTGTTTTAGCGCTGTGCCAGCGATGGAGCAAGGTTTGGATGAGCCCATCATCACTTTGGTGAAAGAAACGCTCTGGCTTGTTTGTATTTCTGTAAACCATCACAAATTGTCTTGTCGGAAGACAGCGGAAAGGGAGGAGAATTTCAGCTTAAATAGTGGACCAACGGCAGGCGTACAGGCACAGCCTACTTCCTATGAGTCAAGACAAATATAAGTACTAAATGCATGATTTCTCTTGATTAAAGCTTCATTCCAATGGGGTCTTTTCTACTTATACCTACACAAAGCAGGCTCCAAGGGAGTAATGGTAGAAGGGGGAAAAGCTACAGTGAATTAGGTGAATCTGCGGGAACTAGATGCTTATTAGTTTAGATAAACTCAAACCCCTAGCATGTTATCGACGTGAGCAGCAACTTTACTGTGCTGTTCCTCTTGTATAGAAAAACAACATAGAAAAGAAAAACTGTGCAAGCATCATGGACTCCGACTGCGGAAATTCATGGTCAACATGGCGCAGTTACTCCAAATTAATGGACATTGGAGTCCTACCACACTTGCACAATGTCCCACAATGTACTGTTGGTTGACATATTCTTGATTATTTAAATTCTTAACAGTGATTAATTGATTGACTAATCACTCCCCTGTTTAATTAATTTCCCGACAAACTCTGTAAAGTAAGTTTATAGACAGTGAATTGGAGCTAAGTAAACAAAGCACTGTATATGTAACACAATAAGTGTTGAAGTCCTTCACACAAAGCACATGATGACACACGTGCATATCACTAAAACACTGATCTGCCCACATGATGACACGTACACACACACACACACAGACATAAATACACAACTCAGCAGAGCAAGCTTCACTGTAAGGAAGGCTTATTTGCTGCAAAGCTGGTGAAATGTTCCTAATTCTCCATAGAGCGTTAAAGAAAAAGGCACATATGCAAGAATCAGGAGGCAGAATGCAGCTGCAAGGACAGTGTGTATGTGTGTGCGTGTGTGTGTGTGTGAGAGAAAGAGAGAGAGAGAGAAAGAGAGAGAGAGAGAGAGAGAGAGAGAGAGAGAGGAAACAGTGGAGCAAGGATATGGAGAGGGGCTTGCAGGGGTAAGGGACAGCAGCAAAGAGAGCCGAAGAGAGAGAGCGATGAGGGGGTGGAGGGGGAGTGATGCAGAACAGAAAGCCAGAGAGCTGCAGAGGGGAGAGAGCCAAACCTGAGATGGATGGGTAGACGGAGGGAGGAGGACCTGGTAGGCATGCAGCAGATAGAGAAACTGAGAATGAAATGATGAGGAGGGGGGGAGAAAGCTGAGTGAGATGTAAGTAGGGAAACAATAGAGATTAAATCATGGGAAGGAGGTGTTGTACTTCTCTTAATCATCCCAGAACACCAGCCTGACATAGACTGGTCTGTTACTTCACAAAACTGTCTGTAGATGTGGACAGAAGACCGATTAGATATGAGAAATTTTAAAATGTCATCTCGGGATCAAGGAAACTGTGACGGGCATTAATCACTATTCTATAATATTTAATAGGCTACACAATTAATAAATTAATAGCAAAATAATTCAAATAACTGTCAGCCAGAGCCTGAAATGACCTTCATAAACAGTACTCCAAATCCACACACAGCACACATACACCCAGCCCATTCTGTAATGAGAACCTCATATCAACTAAGAGCTTCTTGATTCAATTTACAGAGAAACAAAAATATCTACATCGAGTCAACTTCCACCTTGTTCACAGTGAAACTTTGATTCTTTGTGACAAAACATAACGAGGAGCTTTAATGTAATATCATTTAGCTTTATGTCCTCAAACATCTCTCGTGTGCTTCCTGTTTGAGCTCACTGCAGAGAGGACTGTGTTGTCTCCTCGAAATAAGCATGACTGCAAACTAATTTCTCTGCATATTATAGCATATCAAAAATGCATCAACCCACTTCTTCACCTGTGTGCTGTGCTGCAAACCCCCCACTTTCCTCTCCTTACCCCACCCTCTTTCTTTATACCAACCTGGCTAGCAGAAGCACACTAAACCCTCCCCACCCTATCCCTTCCTCACTCAGCCCAGTACAGGAGGATGCTGTGTCATCAGAGACTGAGGACTCAGACAGAGCACTAAAGCCTGGCCCTCGCTCTAATTTACTACACCCTGAAAAAAAAAAAAAAAAAAAAAAAAAAAAAAAGCGCCTGAGAGGAGGCGGCGGAAGGGAGAGGGGGGGAAAGGAGAGTAATGGACAGAGACACGCACAGAGACGGAGATGGTGGTAGAGGAACATAATATGATGGTGTGTACAGTGCTACATGATGAGATTCAGAGGCTACTGCTGCTTTAGCCGTGAGCTCCCCTTGTGCGCTCACTATTAGCCAGAGCATAAGTGACTCCTGTTGTAATACGACCGACAAAACGGCACATTCAGGCAGAGAATGACGCTTCTGCATCAACAAAACCTGAAAGCTGTTCAAAGTACAGCAGCCAATTCAAGCTGAATCATCTTAACACAGATGTGTGCACGTGCGCAGTGCAAGCCAAAAACGCTAGTACGCTCTCCATCCATCCATCCATCCATCCATCCATCCATCCCGTCCTGCTCCTCCTGTATGACCACAGCAGCTTTAACATTGCCTAATCACATCAGACGTTTGAAAAGCCCAGGCAGTCCTCTCCTCATCACAGGGGAAAACAAGAACTGCAACGCTGCATTTCTCTTCCTCACCGCTGCCCCCTCTTCCTCTCTTTGATGCATGAGTGCTGTGATCAGGTTTCCTGCAGCTGACGGTAACACACACACACACGCACACACACACACACACACACACACACACACTTAGCCTCACTCATTGACATACAGTGCAATGGTGAGCGATAGGATGACCGTCGGTCGAGTAGAGGAGACGAGCAGCCTGGAAAGGTGAGGACAGAAAGAGGAGGAATGGATGCTAACCATGAATAGACTTCGAGGCACTTCCTCAGGTGTGAGAAAGGACAAACACATTAGCAGATTAGGAAAATGATTGATATGAATGATAGTAAGATGGAGAGGGAAGATGAGGTCTTAGCCCGCGACTCTTACTGAACTTGCTGACACAACACATGGATGGGTGTGATGACGTTAGCGTCAGAACCTATGAAGCTTATTGTTGGATCAGTTATTTAGCTGGTAGTCTGACTACCCCTCATTCCCTTTTGAAATTCCCTAAAAACATGCCCATAAGCAAGGCACCAAGCCGCTTGGAAGCCAGAAAATAATGGACTGTAACTGTGATGGGATTCTGGTCTATGTGTATACAGCAATACTTTTCCATTACTTAAAAATGAACAACCGTTTGATGATGATTAGGCTAACTTAATATAAATTAAGCCCGTTTTACTTCTAATGGATCTAATCCATCATCATAAATTAATGATTCAGTTGGATTTTGCTAAGAAACTAACAGATTATTCACTAATCTACCAGACTGCAAGCATTGGCACACAGTTCTGATCAAAAACCATTTGGACATAAGATTCATTTTTATAGACAAAGTATCTCTTGTTATGGAGTGTAACCCTGCCACACCGATGAGGTAGATGTTATCATATTTCACAATTCTTGCCAATAACAATTTGAGAAAAGGATGAATTGGGAGTATATTTGATTGTTTGATTGATTGTATTTCTGTTCTAAGTTCTGGGCGACTAGGGCATATTAATGTGTATGTGAGTTTATTTAAACAACAAACAATATATGTTTATATAGCTGCTCATTTTTAGCTGATTTAATCTACTTTTTAAATGTGATATATGCCAGTTCAGTTATATAAGCAGACTGCGGATGGGTTGAGATGGGATTTTTTGTTTAAAGGTTTTAACCATCACTTAACTCATAATCCAGCACTGGCTCTTAGGTTCAAGTCCCAGCTCCATGGAGATAATGTGTGCATGACATTATTCATCAGAGAGGCCTAAATGGCATCCTCTGCAACTGTACCTTCAGTATTATCATATAGAATGTCTTTTTTATATATATATATTCAATGCACTGTTACATAAAGAAACAGGGCCTTGACGCTTTCTGCACAAAGGCTAAACTTGTTCAGCAACGTGCTGTACTTTAGTGCTGGAAAGCTTTGTGACCCCTTTTCTGTTGTTTGTTCATCTGGATCAGATATTAGCTACATTTTTGTAAATAGAGCCAATCTTTTTTAAATTAACCACGTCTTGTTAGCTCTATCATTTTCTCAAAGTATCTTCTTCTGTAATGATACATATGGCATATGAGACAAAAATGAGACATGCGAGTGGAGGCCATGATGAACAACTCTGCAGCAACTTTCCTTCAATCGCCAAAGTGAGATGTCACAGAGGAAAGTAAGGAGAGGTTAGGAAGTATGTATTGGGCAATAAGTGGGGAAGGATTATAAGACAAGAATGCAGCCCTTCCTGGAGCCACCACTGAACTAGGGCTGTGGATCAATAGATCACAAAAGGCACATACATTTGATAGTTTCATCCGCCCTATGAGGGAGTGCTGCTGGCTGAGACTGCCAGTCCTGCTGACTGGGCTTCCCAGCTAAGCCAACCCGGTGGCTGTATCCTGTAGGAATCATTTAACTCCTGTAGTGGTCACTGTTTCTGTGGTTTATCTGAACCCTGCATCAGGTTTAATGGTATAAAGTTCAGTATAAGGACAGATCTATATAGCTTATATTTCTAAAATTTCAAATCTTTTACCAAGGTAACAATATATGAAGTGGCAAACTTACACAATTACAGTTAAAAGGTGTCATTTCTTCCTCAAATCATTTTTATGACAAAAAGGGGTTACTGATTATCTAAAAATTAATTAATGCATGGCCACACATTTAGTCCCTGTCTCGTGGTCAGTTTGCCAGTAATGTATAAATCATAGAAGCGAATGATCACAATGCATCGTCAGACCAATTCCCGCCACAGTTTCAGAGTAAGCTAGTGCCGTACACTTGACAGGTTATTGATGCTGTTTTCGGGTTTTCACATAGGAAGCTTAGTGGGGAGATGTTGGCTTACTTAGTGTGATTAATGGGACTAAATTCGATATCAATGTTGCATTGAGTCATCAGATCACCGTCAAGGGTGAGAATCTCAATAAATGCGAACACGTCACTCTCTGTGTACTTCCATTCACTTGTATTGATTAAATTGTACAACAATGTGGAAATGTGAATAGTAGAAACGTGGCAGAGCACAATGCAGTTCACAGTAACACCAGTAACAGCGCAGCAACACTCTAATAATAATAATAATAACTGTTCCATTGCCCAGACACACCTACTCTCAGTGCGCTACACAATGATGTGGTTTCGTTCGGCGGCTAAGTCATCCAGTCCAACTGCAGTTTAGCTGAAACTGTGTTCATTTTGACAGAGGGTCATCGGAAATTGGGTCTAGTTTAGCGCACAGCTGTGTTTTAAACCCCTGTGAGTTCCAGTTTAGCTGGACTGGTCCCAAGCTAAGCTAGTCAGATGCTAAAGCAGCCCCATACAGTACAATCCTCATTTAATCATTGCAAATACAGTTTGTTGGACAGGGCACGTGTCATCATCAAAAATAATTAAATTAGCCATAGAACTGATGGCATATAAACATAAGGCGTCACCCCCAACAGCTGTTACATCACCTTTACCATTCGTTAAGGCATATAATTAATCAACACGGCAGAAACCTTCATGAGAATTACATCTGCCCGAGAACTGCATTCAATAACAGGCCTGCAGTGTTGCAGGAGCAGAGCAACTACATCCCTCTGCCTCTATTGTGCTTCGATTGTACAGGTCTAGTTTAAAAAAACTCACACATATGATCGCCTGTGCACCGTAATAATGCAGTGATAGTCTCTCTGACTTAAAAGACCTCAAAAATTTTTAAATACCTCAAGGTCGTCTTTGCTATTATGATATCCATACCACTGTTGTGAATACAATAACTTCCATTTTGACTGAAATTGATAAGAAACCTGAAATTACCTTTGTGTATCGCATGGTTAATTTACAATGCTGGCAATTTCAACATGAGGATAAATGTAAAGATTTAGAAAGATTTGCAAGACTTTGAAGTTCTCACTATCTATTTGGGTTTGTAAAAATACTCTACAATACTTTATACAAAGTTATTTATAAGTATTATCAATACTTTATTAATACTTTACAACAACCGGTGGTGCATTCGGCCTGTGTGACAACTCACTTTCTTGTTCAGATAGTATGGGTCCAAATCCTCCAGTGGTGTGCCGCCCATTCCATCAGGAATATCGCCGTAGATGAAGGGCAGGCTCTTCCCAGCCTCCAGATCACTGTTGGGCTTGATCTCATTCTCGTCAGTTGTGTCGCGGTGACTACTGTCCGATCTGGGCTTGGGTGGCTTCTTGTTCTTTTCTTCATTGATGCGCTTCTCGATGTTAGCGAGCGACTCCGGGGTGAATTTCTTGAAGCTGTCAGGTCCTGGGGGTGCAAGAAGGGGTGCGGCCATGTTTTCATCCTGCAGCTATTTCCTCTTTATTTGTTTTCCATCCCAGACATCCAGCTCTGAGAGGAAGAGAGGGACACAGAGGGAGGAAGAGTGAGAATAAGACACAGATAAAACAAAATGAAAAAAAAAACAAATAATAGTCTTTAAATCAGTAAAAATACCTTTAGAATAATCATGTAGTTTTTTAATCCAGTGTGATTGTAATCATAATACTGACTAAACAACAAAGGGTTATGATTAAAATGGCTGTCAGACCAGTTGCTCTGCACCCCCCTTTTCAGTTTCAGCATTGCTCAAAGCCTCACAGATGGAATTTACTAGTTCTGCCGGAGAAAGCAAACAAAGCAAAATAAAGCTGAAAAAGTGCAAACATTTGGAACATGGGCCAGTAGGCACTATTTCTGCTTCCTCCATCAACCTTAATGACCAAAGCACCAATCCTGTATCCCCAAAAAGCTAAACTCAGGTATCCAGCACATAGAGAAGACAGGAATGAATTCCCTTTTTCAAGTTCTCTCTTCAAACGGTGGGCTTTTTATCCCACCAGGGACTGTCTGAATCTCTCCTTCACAAGTATCTTATATGACTTTCCTCTGTATCTAACCCTGCCAAAAGGCAGCATTTGAATGAATGTGTTGATCTCGCTGAGACTAAACATCCGGTCTGCAGCTTAATGCAGCTTTTAGCTCATTGTTTTGGCTTGGAAGACTCTACGGTTGAGTCTGAACAGCTCTCACTGGCGATAGCTATAAAAATAAGTGGGAAAGTGGCTTTCAGCACACCAGCTCACACCCTATTATCTAAAAGTGCAAAATGATAAGGGGCCAAACAATTTTAAGCCAATCAAGAAAAACAGACACAGATAAATGTATGAGTAAAGCTAGCAGGTTCATTGTGCTACATATTCAGCGTAAGTTGATACAGTATATCAAAGCTCATTGCTGTGAATCTGTTTTGGAGTTTACTTCTGCCATCTTCTTGTCATATCCAGTGATCTATATTACAGATGAAGCATATAAATTAATGTGACTAGGATTTGTGGTAAAGAAAAGAATGGGTGGGGTTCATTGAATGAGAATAATTCAGATGACCTGATTTTAAAATACATTTCAAGCTATTATGGACATGATTATGAGTTTGTTTGTTTTTTATTCTACGTGACAAACCTTCCACCTGAGAAAAATTAAAACCTTGTTCATCACCTGGCCCATGCTGATCATATGTAACTACCCAACACAGGCCTGTTTGTATTCTGACTAAATAAATTACTCTACACAGGACATTTTATTAATTATTAATTTCCAATAATGAATCATTCTAAAGTGCTTTAGTGTGTCAAAAGATAAGAAAGATTATTGCTTGAAATGATTCAACTTCTGGTGCTCCGGCTCACTGGTTAAACAGTAAGGTTGTAATAACATTATCAAATGCATCTGTCCAGGCTCCTACAATAGATGGATATCCCTCCCCAGTTGGCTGATGGCCATGCTGTTTGATACACCATATTTGACAGTCAAGTCACAGTTCAGGCTATCAAATTAGACAGTGTGTGCAACATTCAGTGAAACAATGACAAGGGTACAGACCTGGAAATGAATCAGAAAGAAGTCACACATCCACAGGCGGATAGCGGTCCAACAGCCCGGTATCTTCGAGAAAAAAAAGCAGAGCCAACCAGAAGAGGGATGAAGTCCGATTCAAGTAACCCAACCTCGACACAACCTCCAAGTCTCCTTCCACCAATGCTACATCAATTGATCTACCGTCAAGGTGATTCAAACCAGCATGCAATAGCATGGCCAGCTGTGCATGTACACTTTACACATAACGCTGGCACAGTCCTAAAAAAAAAAAAAAAAAAAAAAAAAAAAAAAAAAAAATCAGGCTGCAAAACTAAAAGGCGACGTGGGGAAACTGCTGGAAATATTTGGTTTCGGTGTCCACTAACTCACTAGATCACAAGAGAAAGCAACAATCTTGACACATTTTAATTAAAAAAATAAAATAAAGAAAGACAGCTCGGGTTCACTCTTAAATCAATTACAGTGAATCATATTTGCGCATGTAAGCGGCACCAAAAGCGCGTAGCCCATAAACGGTTAGATCCGTAACGAATCAAGGAATGAGTCCGGACATAAAAACTGATGGATGACACTAACAACTCCGTCAACCTCGTTTGCCTCCCAGAGAAGAAAAGGATAAGATTGTCCGGTGGAGTAGCGTTTTTAGCAAAGTCCTCCTACGCTGCGTCCTCTGCGCGGAGGAAAAGACATCCAAACGCGCCACGGCTTCCGTCCCGTCACCTGCAGGGGAAAAAAAATCTTCTATTCTGCTCTAAGCACTCTGATGATGACCTGACATCTGATGGGATCTATAACCGGACACCGCGGCGACAGCACTGCTTAGTGAGGAGGAGGTTGTATAGGGCACTTGCATCAGAGTCACATGGGCCGGGGGTAAAAGAACTTACACATCCTTCATTTCCTGCAGTGATGTCTTAATGCTGCCTGTCTCTTAAATTCAGGATGAATCCACACAGCATCACCGAGAACAGGTGAGCCCAGCGGGCCAAAGTCCAGCATAACCTGGCCAGCCAAATATTAAAGAGGCCTCAAATAACCCCTCATATCCTATACTGAAGGGAGGGAGGGGAGGGGAGGGGAGGGGGGTACACGTTCATGTCTGAGCTGAGTCAATTTCAGGTTAAGTTATGACGCCCTGACTGGCAAATTTGATGAGTTATGATAATTATATATTATAATCAAGCATTTTGGCTATTGTAGAGATAAGCACAGATAAACTTGTATGGGATGAAGCCCCCCTCCTCCACCCCTCTCTCCTTTCAGACTGTGTGTTTTATCATGTAAGCGCCATTCATTGCCTGACAGTGATTTGTAGCCTCGGTAAAGTCCACTGTTTAATACCGAGGCGCGCCGTTGTCCTATAGGGCCAAAGCCTAAAATACTGCAGTGTGGTTTATTGCTGCTATAGGCTCTAACTAACAAACTCATAGTAGGTCAGTTCAATCCACAAGCCATGTCCCGACAACTCATCCCCCTCGCCTCAACTCCATAGCACATCAGCACAACACCAGATCACACCTTTAAAAAAAGGGTGAAATTATTTACAGCAAAGAAAAAGACGAGAGAGAGAGAGAGAGAGAGAGAGAGGGAGGGAGGGAGAAACTAAACCGGCCTTAAGGAAACACCACACCCGTCTGGGCTACAGAGCCTCTATATAATGCAGGTTTATATCAACAGCATGATGGGAAAATGTGTTTTTTTTAATTATTAATTGGGGAGAGACTGCGTGAAAATACCAGAAAAAAACAGGGGGTGCCGCGGCCCCTATGAGGACTGCCAAAGTAAAGACGCACCTACCTCCTCACGCAATACAGTCTCCAAAGAGATTGCAAGAGGGAGGGAGGGAGGAGAGAGAGGGGGGGAGCGCAGAGGTGGAGTGAGGGGGTGGGAGGAGGAGGTGGAGGAGGAGGAGGAGGAGGAGGAGGAGAGGAGGGGTGGATAAAACTATCATAGTTATAAAATGATGGTGGCGAGAGAGAAAAAAAAATTGCTGCCTAAAAATGATTTTGCAAGCGACGCATTATCCGTGCACTTGGTGCATATATATGTTGGGATGGCTGTGCTCCAGTCCGAAGAAGTTTGACGTGATTGCACTTCTACATCCCATATGCGTATGTTTCACATACTGACACATTGAAATGTCATTCCATCCAGCGGCAGGCCAACACCCCAAATAACCAGCTGTCTCTCTGTTTTCCACCACGCCGCATCACAAATCCGCGTTTCCCCCCCTCTGAAAATCACATTTTCCCCTCACTTCTAACTGATGCCTCGCTTACATATTTAGCCCATGTACTGGCAAGGACCCCCCCCCCTCCACAGACGCTAGGAAAAGATGCTGAGAGAGAGGGACCGCTCTGCGGCACTGGGATGCAGTCAGTCGACAAAGTAGGACTGCGATCCATCCCACGACACAAAATATCAGACAAAGCAGAAAACAGATTGTCTACTTACTTTTTCTCGCATTAACAGAAATCCAGACAGCTGTCACTGAACTGCAGATGTAGAAAAGAGTCGAGAGTAACTGCGGCTGTCGCCATATTGTTGCTGCTATCTTCCTTCCCAGTGCGTGCGGCTACCCTGCATAATTGATGACTCTCAGCAAATTGTTAGGGAGTGTCGGTAAATGCCTTTAGTTTCAATAACGGACAAGAGACCGCAGCATCGTAAGCAGAAAAAAAAAACAAAAAACACACACACACACCGTTCATGTAACAAGTCAATGATATTATGGTTTGGATTGGTATATAGATTGGGAAGATATTTATTTTCATCTAGATCTGCTATGATAATAACTTTCACAATAATAAAACAGTGTCAGCACATATTATTTCTAGAATTAACCCTGGAAGTTATTAAACAAATTCAAGACAAGTCTGAGCTCATAATGTAAGCTTTAAAACAATACACCTATATTTATAAATTAATGTCTGATACCAAATTAATAACTGAGACTTGCTTTGCAGCTCTGGGTGCATAAGCACAAATAATTAATTCAAAAGTTATTTTATATGCCTTATAGTGAAGCAGTTGAGTGTAACCAGCCTAGTTAAATTGACAAAAATCAAATCACTTAGTAACATGTGACTTTCAAATATGAAACTCAGCAGGACCCTGAAACAAAATGGAAGTTGCTCATCATTAATGTGGATATTTTAACTTTTTCCTACTGTCACGTGTCCTATTACTGTAACTGAGATTTACATTGCCTAGACTCAGTGACCAAGGTTTTGAATTCAAAGCAATAGTACTAAGACTGTCTAAGAAACGTTGCAACTATAGCAGCACATATATTAAACCCTGGCTGGCAACAGACTGAACCCTAAAAATCCATATTCTGGTATTTAACTTACACATACAATCTCTAATGTCAGGACAGAATAATAATACATATGGAGGTGATGAGCCTTCTCTGCCCAAATCAAAGAGTTAGATCGACTATTGTAATACACATGATGCAGGCAAAATGCATGGAGATGGATGGCATCAACCCACAAAGCTGGTTATTTAATGGTTCACAGTTGGTGAAACGGTGCTGTATGGCGTCTTTGTCCTTTTGAACCACTGGTGTTCTTTATTAGTTTATGATTCTAAATCATTTTTAATGGTTACACGGTGTAATAGTTTTCAATTCAAAGCCAAAGAAAAGTCTACTTACACTGCTTACCGGTCATGGCCGATGGTCGCCCACCAAGGAGCTTGGTTCTGCTCGAGGTTTCTGCCGGTTATAAGGAAGTGAAGGAAGTTTTCCTTGACACCGTCGCCAAGTGCTTGCTCATGGTGGTAACTGTTGGGTCTCTGTAAATAATATTATAAAGAGTACGGTCTGACCTGCTCTATAGTGTCACAAGATAACTTTTGTTATGATTTGGCACTATATAAATAAAATTGAATTGATTTGCTTAGTGCAGTATCTGGCATTGGAAGAAGTTAGCTTTCATGACTTAGCTTTGTGTCACTGCTTTTGTGGCACCACTAATGTTCTATAAAGTTGTCTGTAGCAGGACACAGATATTTTTGTTTGTGTGGTTTTAAGAGTATAAACACATGCACACACACTGCTCACACACACCGAAAGAAATTATTTTCAATATATTGTGACCCCTTTGTCTAATACCAAGCCTTCATCCTGGAAGCATTTTTTTTTCTCAAGTGTTTTGAATGTGACCCAACAATGTCTCTATCTGGTGGAGCTTTGAAGAACTGCAGCTTAAAGTGTACAGGAAATCTAATGGTTGGCATGCCAGCATTTCATTACAGAGAGCATGGGAAATACTCAAGAATGTAACCCCATTCCCGTTATATATCACAATGTGGGCTGTAGTAGGGACAAATGGGCATTTCTCTTGAAGTCAGAGCCTGGAATTTTCTCTGGAAGGCCCAAGGCAGAGCTAATGAGAGACACGTACCACACGACAAATGTACTTTTAGCATTGTTGTTGTAATATTGTCTGTGTGTCTTGTGTCTGTTTTGGTTTGACCTGTTCTTAGTTTGTGCTGCTGTCTGTCTGTCTTGGCCAGGACTCCCTTGAAAAATTGATTTTTAATCTCAGTGGGACTTTTCCTGGTTAAATAAAGGTTTAATAATAAAAAATAACATTTGACAAATTCAGCAGTTAGTTCTCATTTTTGACTGCTTTGTCTTGTAAATGTATAATATAATACTTTTCACTCTTTATATCCGTTTTTAGTCACATGTCTAGTCACAGGTCACAGTGATGTAATGCTATATGGGACTTTCCCTATGGTTCCACCTTGGGCAATCAAAGAATTTCCAGGGTGTAGTTCATATCTATAGTCTGATAAGGCCTCTTTGCACTAATTACAGCACACATGACAAATATTTCATGGGAGGAATGCACAGTCACTGCACAAAATTCCCCAACTAGGACTAGGTAAAGGTGCAATATAATTACTGACAAATAGGGCAAAGGGTACACCATCCATCCATCCATCCATCCATCCATCCATCCATCCATCCATCCATCCATCCATGCATCCATTCTCTTCCGCTTATGGGGGGCGGGTCGCAGTGGCAGCAGGCTTAGCAGGGTACTGCAGACGCCCTTCTCCCCAGCAACACATTCCAGCTCCTCCGGGTTTGCACATCTAAAAAACTTCTAATGGCGGCAACAAGACTAAAGATTATAAAGCCTGTAAAGCATGTTCAAATCCTTTTGACAATGCCTGACGGTGATCTCCGTTATATTGAAATTACTCAATTAAAATTGCTGGGAGCTATTCGCACAGTGTGTGTATCTTTTGTCTGATTCTCACATACAGTATATGTACTGAACACTCCATAAGTATGTCGTTTTTTGGCTCTGTACTCCAGCAGACTGTGTTTGAAATTAAACAGTGACTATTGTAGTAAGACTTGACTTTGATTTGTCAACCGTTGTTTCAAGGTCAAGAAAGAACGGTCAAACTCAACTTTTAAACCCACGTGGACAACTCCTAGAAGTGTCAATATTCTTATCAGATGAACAATGTAGTCTTTTTTTTAGACATAAGTCCCCCAGTGTTCATGTAAGTAATGAGATTATAAGAGACAAAGTAAAATAACACTAGTATGGGGCACTGGTCAGCTCAGTAGGTAGAGTGGGCACCCCATGTACAGAGGCTCAGTCCTTGCCACAACGGCCCTGGGTTTGAATCTGACCTGTGGCCTTTTGATGTCATTCCCCGTCTCTCTCTCTATCCACTTTCCTGTCACTCTTCAGCTGCTACTATACAATAAAGGATCAAAAAGCCCAATAAATATATAACCCTAAATTCTTTTTGACCCACAGACAGCTGCACTTCAACCAGCTTCACATTTTTACCCTTTTTTACTTTCAGTCTGACTTCAAGCAAGTTAAACCGATTCTCAGGTGACCCTCATTTGCAAACGTTTGGCTTGCGTGTTATGTTCACTTGCATAAAATTGGATGGACTGTGTATAAAAACGGCTACGAGTCCTACACTGTTCACCAAATAAGATGTTGTAAAGAAAGAATCACATGGCAGACAAATAAAGTTACTCCAAAGGTGCCTTTAAGGTCTTTGACTCTTTTAGTTTTGGACACAAAGAAGAGCTACTTCATAGATTAAAAAAAAACCAAGGGTGACTGTGTCTCTGTTATCGGGCCCACCTGCTCTGGAAAGACTTAGCAGAGGAGATGAGCCACATCTTTTAAATCCATTTTAAAAACTCACTATTTTAAATGCCTTTTGACTGAATCTAACAATGTATTCTATTGTTTTAGTGGTTTTAATATCTTGCTGTATATTTTATTTTAGTTTGATCTCACTTCTGTGTTCCTTTTATAATGCTTTATTGCTGTTTTGTAACTGATTTGAAAGGTGCTATATACAAAATAAAATTCATCATTATTATCATAATAAAAGAGTGGATATTGGACTGTGCTTATGTCATCGCTTTCTGCTTGTGCCAACTGTTTGCTAATAACCTTAGTTAAGTTAACGCTCGTTGACCTTTACTTTGAAAGGAGTAACCGGATTTCCTGTTTAGGCTCGTGTCGTGTGGCTACTTAAAGCTGGCTTGACACGTTGTTTGCAGTTGAAAAACGCTGTTGGGCGCCACGCACTTCAAGGCCCGCAAAAATGACTTTTCTAATGCGATTTTTCGCTATGGTTGTCAATGTGCTGTGCTTGCCTCTTCATTTGATGGAGGCGGTCGGTTTGTATCAAATATACAAACGCATCTTCCCGATTTGTTTATATCGGATTTCAATAAATTACAACAAGAAAATGTACGACAAGAAGAAGGAGCTGTTTCGCAGCCTGTCAGAGTTCAAGAAGCCCGGCGGTCAGCTCACACTTCTGGAAATCGGATGCGGCACGGGCGCAAATTTTGAGTTTTATCCGCCTGGCTGCAAGGTGATCTGCACTGACCCGAACCCCCATTTTCAGAAGTATCTGAAGAGGTGCATGGATGACAATAGCCACCTGAACTATGAGAGGTTCCTGGTGGCATCGGGGGAGGACATGGGGTCAGTGGAGGACGATTCGGTAGACGCTGTTGTCTGCACCCTGGTGCTGTGCTCCGTCAACAACATAGCCCAAACTCTGCGTGAGGCTCACCGCATACTGAGGCCAGTAAGTCATCTGTGGCTCCTGAAATAGCCACACATTCTTTTAAGCCTCAATACAATTGCAGGCATGCCCTGCATTGTATTCAGGCTACTGTACTATAAATGGGCGTGCAGCAGGGTGAACCATTGGAAATTAATATGCAACTCACTAAACAAACACAAAGCAAATGTGTTGTTTGCTTTCTTTTACAGTGTATTCACTTTTTACTGCTCAGATTTTAATATAAATTTTGGAATGAAACTAAACTAAACATAATGAATGAAAGTCTGAGCCTGACTGATAAAACTTTAAGGCTGATATGCAGGCCAATGTGTTGTTGCAGATATAAGCAGAGGCAGAAAGGTGCATGCAAAAAACACATAAAAACCATTTTAAAATAAAATAAACTGACATCACATGCAAGTGCACAGAAAAGGGAACATAGGGATTAGTAAAAATAAATGTCAAAGTTCACCGGAGAGAACAGAGTTCATACTTTAACTGTCAAATGTGCTGCTCGGTGCATATCTTGTTTTACAAATTGAAGGAATACTTTTCAAAAAAAAAAAAAAATATTGATATATATACTTTAGAAAATGGTACAGGCGTAAAAAGATCCAGTGTCCTAGAACAACTGAAAACATGAAATAAATACTCTGTTGTCCAACTTAAAAAGGAATATAATAACTGGGTCAAATCATGCACTGCAGAGAAGTGACCCCCTCACACATGCACCAGCCAAAGTACTAATTATTCCAGCTTTAGGTTGTTATGACTGGATTTCTCTGTTTCATTAATCAGTAATCGTTTCATTACTCGTGCTACCTTTGAACTGTGTAGTAACGTTACACATCTGAACCATGTGACAATGCCAGTTGCTGTGTCATCGTTACATTTGTCATGTTTCAGTTGGTGTACTTAGACTTTGACTCCATAACGTCACGTTTCATTCAACATTCAACTTGTGTGGCAGTGTTTTGAAACGGTGCACACATAACACACGTTTACTTTTCAGGGTGGAGCCTTCTTCTTCATTGAGCACGTTGTGGCAGAGCCCTCGACCTGGGCATACTTCTTCCAGCACGTTCTCCAGCCTATTTGGTACTACTTTGGTGATGGCTGCGAGGTCACCCGTGAAACGTGGAAACATCTGGAGGCAGCTGGATTCTCTGAACTCAAAATGAGACACGTCGAAGCGCCGCTCATCTTTGTGATCAAACCGCACATCATCGGTTATGCTGTCAAATAGATCTGGTCTGACTGATCTTTGTAGTACGCTTGCCTCATAACCAATGTGTCAATATGCCAAGCACTAAATGCCTCTCCTCTCCTCTCCTCTGTGAAATGATTGATCACCAGTGACACCAATAATAACAATCAGTTTGATACTAATTTTACTTTTTTATTGAGAAAAATAAACCTTTTGTGTTTGGTGAAGACAAATTATTTTAATACTTACTTACTTATACTAATCTTAGGTAGACAGCACAAAATACTAATTTCGCATGCCGTTTAAGTGAAAATATATCTTCTTGTTTCATCTTTAATCATTCCCCATCTCCTAGTTGTTTGCTGATATATACAAATCAATATGATACTGCCATAGGGACGTTCTGTCTGTCAGTGTTTATGTGTGTTACTGCTGGATTATCCTGTACCGTTGATGCTGTGACCGTTTCACTAAAAAAAATACATATTTTTGCTGTGATTATGATGATTGTGGTAGTGATTAAAGAGTTTAGTTAAGTTGTGTGATGTTTCTTTCATATTCTACAAGCACTGAGATGATATAAACAGGAGTTCAACAAGTTCAACATTTGGGAGGGGCTGGTAGGCTGGATTTGGACTGTTATATACTGTAGACTACTGTTATTAGTGCCATCCTGTGGTGAAACACAGACATTGTCGCTCAGTAAAAGTAGTCTTTTCATTATCGAAGGTTTCTTAAAATGACTACAGCAATGCTTTAAGATTATCTGAGAAGAAAATGCCGTGTTGTCTCATGAGAGTAGTATCAGAGCTCTGAGAAGTACCTGCCACAAACCACTCCACTGACTGACCATGGCGACTTTCTCTGCGTCCCTGGTGAGGACATAAAGGAAGTAAAGTATGAGTCAGTGGACGTTGTTGGTGTCCACCCAAACCATTCTTTACATGCTGCTTTGAAGTGCTGTAGGAAATATTGTATCTGTCACTTCATGCACATAGCTGGGTTAACCTGTTAGGGAGCCAAGACCCAACCACCATCCCCTATGCTCTTTCTTCAGATTTTATACTGTATAATCTGGCTGCAGCAAACCTGAAGCTTTTTTGCCCAGAGACCCAGAAACCAAACTCTGATGTGGAAGTAAAAACACCTGGCAAGCAGTTTGTGGAAATCTTTATCAAACACAAGTTTATTAAGGATTATACACCATGTGTGCAACTAAAATTAAACACAAGATAAGAAGGCTACAGGATTAGGTATTCATGCAGCCTTCGTTGATATTGCACTTTTAGTGGTGCCAGTTTAGAGAAAAATAGTTGGTACAGTGAATCTGGGGCATTTTGGGGCCCTCTGAGGGAGGCACGGGGCAGTTTCCTGCCTGCTTTGCCTGCTTAATAATCCAACTTTGCACACGAGGTAGCATGTAGAACAAGTCAAGTAAAATTGTAGGCCACTCACTGCTATTATAGATGTTGCATGATACCTGCTTGTGAACACATATTCTCTCTGCTTTAGTTGTCACACACTGAATCACATTTGGTTGAGAATATGAAGGATTACTGTCAGATTATGGCAAACATTAACTGTACTGTTTCTCTGGTTATTGCTGATAACTTGGCACGCATTGTCAGTTACTCATATCATAAAAAAAACAGGATTCGATTATACTGGAGAAAGAGCTGCGTTGTTTTTCTGTCGTGGTATTTTTCTACATTACACAAATGTGTGTTTTTACAGACTTGCCCAAATTTGTGTTTTTGTTGGCTCCCTCTTACAGGGTGGAGCCGTCTACTTTTTGGAACACGTTGCCTCAGATTCCTCCACCTGGACATACTTCTTCCAGCATGTGCTTGAACCTCTGTGGCACAACCTTGGGGATGGATGGGCATGATTATCAGAGCAATGTGGAAAGATCTAGAGGCAGCTGGTTTCTCTGAAGCTCAACACACATTGAGGCTCCCAGAGGTTACTCTTATGGGGTATTCTATTAAATGACTGCAGGAGAGAATGGGCAGACATGATTTTACATTTGCACTCAACAAAAATACACTAACCACACAGTATTTATTGAGTGAAAATATATTTATTTACTTATAGAATCAGCAACATTTCATACACTGTTCTTCTTCCCCACCCCTCCCAAGATGTACATAATAAATATTACCTGGACACTGTGCTTTTTTTTCCCTGATTGTCTAAGTAACTGCCAAGAAACAGCCAAACAAGCCACACTCAATATCATCGTTTGTTACCCTTTTATATTCCATTGCACAAAAAGAAGGAATGACAATTGTAACATCTCCTTATGGGGAAATGAGGGGAATTGCTGGTTCACAAAATAAAGAGGAATTATGTCTGTGTAGTAATTATACAGTCAAAATTCTGCTGATGCTGTTAGAATATTAAAAAAAAAAAAAAAAACTCCCAACGGCAACATTTTTAAAAAGACGAGAAAAAAAGGAGAGGGACACATTTAGAAACTGAGACTCGAAGTTAAAGCTCACAATTTCAAACCTCCCATTATTAAAAATGTACACAACTATAAATGTTATAGCATTAGCAAATTTTTAAAAAAAACAGCAGGTGGAAAAATGGCCAATTTCTTTTTTTTATTTGTCGAGTATATCTTTACTGCCATCACAAGTCACTTTTATATCAAACAGAGTAAAAAAACTGGAGGATCTCAGCCTGAAATGAAGTGTTCCCAGAAACCCAGTTCATGTCCAAATGGCTGAGCTGTGCGCTCCCACATTATGTCTTAATCTTCAACCTCCATTCAAACAGATTATCCTGTTTTAACACAATAAAGGTCCTTTAATGTTTTCAGTTCTTCGATCAGGGTCTTGTTTTGGTTTTCCAGAACAGCTACCCGGTTTTCCAGGCATTTAACGTATTCCTTTTTCTTCCGTCTACATTCGCGAGCTGCCTCTCTGAAAGAGGGAAAAATACGCAGATAGTCCAACTGAAAGATTATGCTGAGTGCCCCAACAGTACATCACAATGTACAGTATTGTTACTATTGTGACATAAGCTTATATGTGACCTTATGTGCCCAAAGCTACAGCTGTTAACACTAAAATATGTGCAAGTGACAAATGTACTCCACAACAAAGATACTTCCAGTAATGGAGGGAGATATTCAAAGAATGGCTGAATAGTAGCCAGCGAATATCCAATAATTCCTTACTGACAAACATCTAAGGCAATGCCCAAAATGATTTATCTATCAAGCAGAGAGCAGAACACAGAGTTCTATTAATTAGTATTAATCTGACAATATGTGTTTTATTTGATTTACCATTATTTTACTCCCCCCCCCCTTCAGGATGTTGGAGGTTTTACATTTTTCTGACTTTGATTTGATCTAAAACCCAGTAATAAAATGGACACATACCTGTTTTTTGCAAGCCTGATTTCCCTCTTCATTGTTGGATCGTCACTCTTGCCCTGAGACAGTCCCATGGGAGAGGTCATAACTACAGTCTGAGGCAGGGAGCTGGATGTGGGAGCTGTGCGGATCTGGTATGTTTGCATCTCCCCTCCTGCACCTGGAAGAAAATGATGACAACAGGGGTCACAAAAGCTCTGTCGCACAGCATGTATCACTTGTGATCTCACTAGTGGGGTTTAGAGTATATACAGTGTTTTGTTGACCACAAACACACACACAATTGCAGCATATCAGGAGAAATATTATGAGTTTTTGTTACTTTGTTACTGGTTATTTCCACCTTTCTAGTCTCTGTACAGAGAGGTTTTTAAACCTGATTGAATGTCCCATGAGAGGTATTAACTAGTTAACCGTGAGGACAGGCTTATAAAATTGCTGAACCTTGATATTAACTACACTCTAATTTAATCATCCTCTTAGAAGTAAGGCACCTTGAGGTAAAACCACATTCCAACTGCAAGAGCACTGTGTCAAATAAATCAAGTAGCTGTGAGTGTGAAGTTACTACTGATAAAGTATGAAAGGCTGTCATGACAGTAATATTGTTGATTTATCTCCATGCTTACAAGGTAAACTATGGTATGTGCACTTGCATATATTTTACTGGTGTCAGCATGTTGAGCTAGACTCATCTGTTTTGCCTTTTCTGTACTTTTCAGAGCCTTAATTCAGTGTTGAGGTTTTTGTGAAATTAGCTACCTGCTGAAATCCCCTTAAAAAAAAAAAAGGTGATTACACTAGCAGATAAAACTGGCTGAGCAATCTTAGAAATTGAGATACATTTTCATAGAAATATGCTACGTTTTGCTCACCTTGTACAACAACCTGGTTGCTAGGCACCAGTATCTGCTGGCCGTCAGGTGTCTGGGCATACTGGAGGATGGTGGTGCCTTGCTGGGCTCCACCAGAGTTGGCCATGGTGACAGTCTGTAGACCCTGAATGCCTTCAGACCCGGGAGTCGCCAGCTGGATTGTGCCATTAGCAGCTATGGTAACTAGAATTATCACGCAGATGGCATGAGAATTGGTGTAGCACGAGTTAAAGAAGAAAAAAGAAAAATCACATTTCAGGTGTCTGGTAAGAAAACTCACATAAAAGCAAACAGTAAGTAATTATTTTTTATATGCAAGTACGATAGAAGAGAGCAGTTCGTACTGTACTGGCCGCTGCTGGTCTGGTAGATTTGGGTGGTGGGTACTGTAACACCTGTCACTCCCGTGGAAGCCGGGCTGTTATCCTTTCCCTCGATGTGTGTCACTTCCTCAGATGAAAGTTCATTTAGGATTTTTCTACAAATGAGAGAAGAGGTGGGTCTGTTTAGTTAGCACTCACTTCAGAAGTCTTTTTTGTGTCGTGTCTGTGCTTGTCATTTTCTTTACCTGTATGAAGGCCGTCTTGCCAGTATTTCTCTGGTCTTTTGGGCTGCTACTTCACTGTCCGATGAGTCCTGTGAATCGTCACTATCTGTACCCGGGGCCTTGAAAGAGGAAGGTGGATTAATAAAATGCAAATGAGCAATTGTATAAGTTTGCATGTTGAAGGTGAAGGTGTGCCAAGAAAACCGGGTGATCTCACCTGTGCAGTCTGCACGTGAGGAGATTGAATGACTGATGACTGTGCAGACTGGATCACCCCTTGAACCTGAAACTGACCCCCTGGCAGCTGTACAACAGCAACAGAAGAACCACCCAGTGACATCTACAAACACACAAACACACAATACAGAATATTTATCATGGCGATTGCCTCAATAAGTGTGTGTGTGTGTGTGCAAAACTGCAAGTTCAGAAACACTCGTCATTTCACCACAATTACACAAAACACATTTTATCACTTATTTCTAGCGGTGTCCAACTTTGTGTCTGTGTTTAGAATTCAATTATATACCACTGACATTTCTGCCACCATTATAATACTATGAAAGTGAATTTTATTTTGCTTGAGATTTGAAAAACTCAAATATAATTTGAGCTTTCAAATATATATATATTTTAAATTATTTGCGCTTAATTAAATAATTATTACAGTGGGCTGTTGGCTGAAATGTCCCAGATGATTTGATTTTCATAACACCAAAAACATGCGTATGGTTAGATATCACAAGGGGTTAATTTTGTGCAATTATAATTTGAATGCACTAATTATTTAACATATGCTTCACACAATATGATCTCGCAAGTATCCAACAGAGGAGTGAGACTTTATCAAGCAGGCTAGTCACACTTAAGATTTAGTAGTGCCTCAATTTATTGCAAAAGTGACATTTAAAGGCTTAATTTATACTGGATAGGGAGGAAAAAGTACTACAAGTACTACTACTATTTCTTGGCTCCATCTTAAATATTAAGCTGGGTGACAGCAAGCATTACAAAAAACCTGCTTAGTGTGTAAATCTGAAAATGGAGCCAATCTTAACACCTTAAAATGTGTTTTCAGTGTGACATTCATTCACAAAATGGACCACTAGTGGCAATATTTCTGAGATACTTTCTTTTAATGCTATTCTGAAAGGGATCTATTAGTTACCTGTTGGGCTATCTGTGAGAACTGAGAGGTTGTGATGGTAGTGGGAATGATGGCAGTCTGTGACTCGGTGCCATTGCTGCCCTGCTGTACTTCTTCCATAGTAACTGGGAAGAGATGAATCAATATTACCGCTTTAAAATGGCTCTAATGTACAACAACAAGCGTCGCAAGTGGCGGGGATAGTCTGCCTGCATGCAGTGTGCCGTACTCCGCTGTGTGGCCTGCGGGCTTAAGTTATTCAGTGATATAATTAAAAACTCTTCCGGACATAATCAGAGCGATATTAAATCACAGTTTCTTATTTTAGCCAGCTGTTACTTGTAAGAAAGTTTAAAAAGGGTGAATTTATGTGATCTAAACATCGACTTCCTCTTTGGTTCAATCGTGTTAGCCAATGCAACTAAACGTTAACATGGAGTTACGGAACATAGCTAGGCCCCGCAGTCAATACTGTTAACTTTTTTCACCTCCTACGTGATTTAACTAAATGCAAAACATCATAAAAGTGGGCGACTTCGTCCCGAGTAAACGTTTGGAGCCGCCATGTAAAGTTATCCGTGTAAATGTTCCGACCTCACCAACATTACCGTTGCTAGTTAACGTTAGCTTGACGTCTCGGTTTAAAACGGACGTTAACCAGTTTGAAAAACCGTTTAAAAAACAGCCGTTAAAGAGCTCCGCGCGAGGCATGTTTCGTTACTCTGGGCTCGCGGGATGGATGAGCTTTTGTCTCAATGAGCAAATATGTGTAACTCTGTCACTGGCACGCAAGTTACCGCGTCAATAGACGTCAGCGATACGGGGAGCCATTAAGCTAACTACACCTTCCCTTTTCGTAAAACGGCGAGGAGTTGACGAAGCAACAGCCGCCATTACCGCCACAGCGGAGCAGACAGCTAAGAAGTGCACACACACAAAAAAATTTAACCGCTCAGCCAGCACCAATTTTTTTTTACCTTTTCAAATGCCGCGTAACTGTTCTTGTTCACAGCGTGGACTTCGTGCAATTCGTGTATGTACTTTGATACAAGATATGCCTTTAAAAGTTACTTAGCAGCAGTGGCTAACAGCTAAAAATACAAAGATGTCAGCGTTAAAAAAAAATAGCTGACCACTTTTTTCCCAAAGGAAATGGGCGGTGCTGTTTGGCAAAGACGCATTACGTAATAGTTTCTTTGGGCCTTTGTGATTGGTGAAAAGAGTTTGAGCAACTGGTGGACACAAAAACACGATGGAAAAACTCACGTTTGTTACATTTAATACTCAGTGTTCAACTCCAGCACCACTTTTGTAACTCTTGTGAGTTGAACTGCAAAAAGGCCTTTGTACCATGACTGATACTTTGTGCAATACTTCTGTGTATAATTGTCACTTTGACTCTTAATATTATTTATATAGTGTAGTATATTACATTTATACAGTACATTAAAACTCAATCAGTGATGCTACTAATACTATACATATACTATATATATATAAATAACACTACTCTGCAAATCTGTGCAATAACCTTTAAATCTGTGCAATACCTATACATTATATTTTTTGTTTACATTTAGTCTGTTGTACATACCTCATGTAGAGACAAACCATTTGTAGAAACCATATTTATTCCACCACCTGCACTATTGCACTATCATCAGTCCTTTATCCAGTTTACAAATATCTATAGATAGATACACGTGCATATATATCAATATTTATGCAAATATATATACCTTTCAAATATGTATAGTTATTTTTTGTGTTTATGTCTATGTTTCATGTTTTTATGTCATGTTTTTGCGTCTACCTGTCATGTTCCTTGTCTTTTAAACTGTGCTTATGTCTATAAGTATGTATGTACAATTGAGAGCACAGTGAACCGGAGTTAAATTCCTCGTGTGTGTACACACACCTGGCCAATAAAGCGATTCTGATTCTGATACTACTACTATACATGCCATGTATACACATGTCACTTTTACACACAATCCTCATTTTATCATTTATACAGTGTATAGTATAAGCTGAGATCCATCATGAACAACTCCTCACACCCCCTGCATGACACTATGGTGGCCTTAAAACAGCTTCTTCAGCAACAGACTGCTACTCCCGCCACGTAAGAAGGAGTGCAACCCCAGGTCTTTCATTCCAAGACATAGTTATAAATTAAAGTACTAATAATCTGCTAACATTGTAATGGATCAATAATAATAATAATATAAAATAACACTCTGCACAGTGTGCATGTTGCATTGGAAATACTGTAAAATCCTCACTGATGTTTCACATTGTTATTGGTGTAAACTGTTGGTTTATATTGATTTCTGTATTACCAAAAATGAATTCTGTGCATTATTACTACAATCGCCTCGACCTGCAATGAGTTCAACATTACTGTCTGACAGCACTCTCAGTGTTATGACATTATTTCACCAAAGGTTCAGGCGTTTCCAGAAAGCCATACACAGGGCTCAAAGCTTTACATGATTCAGTGCACAGAATTATGGTGCTATACAAAAATGTTGGCAAAAAGTTAGGTTTAGCTTATTTTGTGACAAAAAAAAAAACTCTTTCCTGTCCATTATGACAAATTCTCAAACATGCTCTCAATGTAAGGATGCAAGTTGTGTAATAATGAGTCTACGACATAAGGTAAGTTTCAGTCAATGTCACATCATTACTAAAGCTCATGAATCATGTGTCAGGACACCTGGAATGATTAAATGCTTTTGTTTATTCTGTATTACTTTTACATAAAGTATAAAACAAAGTACAACAAACCAAAATAGAAAATAAATGAGAAAAAAAATAATTGGGAATGGGTGTACCACCTTGATTTCCTAGCTTTCTTTCTTGATTTCTTAGTTAAAACATAAAAGTTTCATCAGTGGATCACACCCTCATGAAGCAGGTTAGAATTCACCAAATAATTAATATACAACATACCAAGAGTGCATACACAAAATATTGATAGAACAACTCAAGATAGATTAATACAGTCTTAAGTACACTACTGGTTCAATTTTGTCAGTCCTCTGTTCTTTGTTATTACAAAAATGTATAAGCATCATGTATATTTCACCAGACTGTGCAAGCTTTGAAATTAAATTGCACTGTCATTAGGATTGCATAGTGTGTTAGAGCAGAAACCAAAGGAAGCCCTCGTAAACTTCCCAGCGAAGCAGGTAGATGGTAGATGGACACTGGTCGTCAGTAACCCCCTCTTTTTGCTGATTAGGTTTGCAAGGTCTGCTTTAATTACAAGATTTGTTTGACAAACATCTACATTTTATGGGTATTATTCACAGATTGCACCAAGGGACCACCTGGTCCATCCCTGTGTTATGTAGTTTTGTTCCCTGAATATACAGTTCCATACATATATATATATTATCTCCCCCACTTGTGCCTCGAGATGAGAAGTGCCTTAAGCTGATTTCTTCTTGTGCTTGGCTGAGTCATGCAAACATTCTGCTGCAAACGTAGGATGCAATGTTAAAGCTAAGATGAAGTGCTATTAGTATTTCTTTTTCTAGGTGGACTTAAAAACCGGGCTTAAAACAAATGTCAAGCATTACATTTGTAAAATTATTAACACATTTAATGTAACATGAAGTGGGGGGATAGTTCGATTAATCAGTCCACACATCAGAAACCTGCTGTACGTACCACCAGTGCAAAGTGCAGTAATTCAATGGATCCTGTTTACTTTGAAATGATTAAACATCTTTCTAATGTCGTGTGTTTGGCATGATCGAGTGTTAAAATGGGACAAAAAAGTCAAAAAAAAAAAAAAAAACTATTTACATGTTGACATTTAGGGTTCATCACTGAAATACAGTATAATCCAGTACAAAGAACCTATAAATTATGGCAAGGAGCACAAGGAACGCACAAGATATCAGAAAACCAAATACATTTCGCAAATACATCTTGATGCAAATTTTTTTTTTTTTTTTTTTAACCCTTATCTTTTTCATACGATTACTTTACTTGCCAATCAAGGGTGTTTCAGATGTGGCTCAGCTTTGCAAGTGCATTCACAAGTGCTTTTAAATCCAGTGACTGAACACAGAAAAATAATCCAGATACATGATGACTTGCCTCTATTGACTACAGACTTACAGTACCAACAAGAATCCTGTTGGGATTATTCAAAGTAATTTTTTTACAGCGTTGCACAAAGACAAAACACGGTTCGAATGAGTGTGGAGAGGAAGGGGAAAGGGAACACTTGCTCTGTTATGCAATACAAAACTGAGAGGGGCTATGACTCTTCAGCAGTACAAAGTACATTGGCAATGGATATTAGATGAACGGTTGTGAACTTATCTTTTACGTTTTTACAAAATAACCTGGTAGCCTGAAAAAACAGTCTTAATATTGGTTTTAGCCTTTTCCTTACACCAGTTTTTTTTTTTTTTTTTAAATGGGCCGACAGGAAAAGTCCCTGGCATTAACAGTGATAGCCCTCCCGGTAAACTCTCAAAGCTCCTCAAGGAAGAATCCTAAGAATAATATTTGCTCCTGAACCGTTAGTTATAATGCCTCATTGTTATAATAAAATAGACATTTTTTGAGAAAGTGCAATGTTAAATCTATCCTGACTAACAATGCTTTGAAGTTATTCATCGTTACCCTCCATTATACAACTAATATTCCATTTCAAAAGTACTGTCAAAACTGTTAAATCTTATTTACAATCGTCTTTCTGCTACTGTTGTCGTCTCCCAGCTGGGTTGACTATCCAGAAACCATCAGCTGAGAGAGACAAGTCAAGCATTTATACATTTATACAATTAAAAATATCTATACAGTAACATACAGTATCTAAAATACAACAGGCCTTTATAGGTACAGTACAGAATATGGCCTCTTTCCTCTTTTATTTTTATCCCTTTGGATATCTGTCAGGGCTTCCACTACTCGTCAAAACCAAAAGGAGAATTTATAACAGATTTATTAAAAACTAATATAGGAATGTATGGCTGAAGTTTTATAAGGCAGGAAATATATTAGGGCAGGAAAAATCTATTTGGCTTCATCATCATGGGACAAAATAATTTTCTAAATAATGCACACAGACTGAGATTGGCTACTTGTTTAATGGTTTGCTTTCCTCTGCCCTCTTTTATTCGTCCATGTTAGTGAGGAATGACAGCACATGCATTGTGTGCGTTTGATTGAAAGCTGCATGTAAAAATATTTCAATATAAGTGTTTTAGCTTGTGGATTCTGTGTAAACACACACAAGGGAAAGTGTTTTAAGAGGTTTGTGGTAGGTACAGAATAAGAAGATGGATTTTCACAAAGACATTAATATAGAAATAACGCAGCGGTCCTGTTGTATGTGTGGTTTTGTCTTTTCCCCAAAAACAGGGCAGCAACAGGGGCTTTTTTTGTTGTTGTCTTTGCCATAAGCTCTACATGTTGCTTCTGTCCCAATTCGCAAAAATCTATCTATAAAACACAGTGAACAACTCCAAACCTGGCAAGTCAAATCACAGACATGCAGTAGCCAAGATATGCTGGTGTCACACAGTGCTGGGTGGCAATACATGTGGTTCATGCTTTTTCCATTTTACCATCTGCCAGCGCCATAGACTGTGGATGATGGCTAAACAAGTCCAGGACCATCACAACGCCTCACATGTTGTAAGCGACATAGATGGGATCCAGCTGGTCAGCGAGGAAGGAGTCACGGAGGTGCATGCGTTGCTTCTCTCCTCTGGAGTTGATGGGTATAACCCCGGGGTCCACAATAACCACCACACCCACGATGAGGTGGTGCTCCTCCAGGACCACGTTGGTTATCAGAGGCACCAGGTCCAGTGCATCCTGCTCTGAACCACACAGCTCGGACACCACAACCAGTAGATTGGTCCACGTAAAGACAGCACTGTGGGGGACAAGAAACGAGGTGACTGAGAATACAGTCAAGAACAACAAGGAATAGTTTGACATTTTGGGGGAAACGGCCTTTATTTGCTTTCCTGCTGAGAGTTAGCAGGGAAGATTGACACCACTCTTATGTTTGTACACCAAATATGAAGCTGCAGCTAGCGACAGCTTACTTAAAACAAAGAACAAAAATGTCAAGTTGTGGTTAAACAGACAAGGACAGAACATTTTAACATGAAAACGTGAGTTTTCGAGGTCCTGACAGCTGTATTTTTTTACCTTCTCACAGAGCCAAGCAAGCTATTCCCTCCTTTTTCCAGTCCTGTTGCTAAGCTATGCTAAGATAAGTTAACCTAAGCGTATCAGGTGCTCGCTGTAGCTTCCCATTAACATACAGAAACGAGAGTGGTATTGATCTTCTCATGTAACTCTCAGCAAGAAAGACATTTTCCCCCCCATTACTTCAGTATGTGGTCATCTTTTTGCAGTTTTAATGAAATGTATGACACCTTGAACTGTTAATGGTATCACACAGGGTTTGTGATTTACACATCTTTCTGCTCCTACAGTCAAATAAAAAATGTGATGTGAAAAACGCTGACAAAATTAACATTAGCACCTAGTTAAAGCCAGTCTTTATGTTCTTTATATATCCACTGTGCATATTTCAGCACTACAGTACTACACTACTTAAGTATAGTGTAATTAAATTTATATATCACAATATGCTTTCTTTTGCCGTTGCGGCAGTTTAATGCATTTAGTGCATTTGGCATTACCAGTCAATCTGTAGCTTCCTAAGAATATTAATAAAGTGTGTGGGTGTGTGTCAGATAGGTATATATATCAAGAGTATTCTCACCTCTCAGCAATACTGCGGTGAGCCCGGGACACTGAGGTTTCAATGTCGATCGGGTGGTAGCGCAGCCCTCTTAGCTCCAAGGTCTCATCCAGTGAGCCCACCACAAACAGGGCGTCATGTCGATCTGAACAGAGAGATACGGGCACCATGAGTTAGAAAGAGTAGAAGAAGTATAAGCAGCTATGCTTGCTTCAGTTTTGAAGTTTGTTTTTAATCCTGTTTTAAAATCTATCTCATAACGGACTCATCAAGACTGGCTAACTAGCTCTGTCAGTGTCGATTTACCCCCACTGGCATCCAACAGCTCGGTCCTCTTCACAAATCCCAAGTATCCCGTCCTGGCCCACAAGGTCTGCGGGTCTCCAAAGCTGAGCTTGGTGTTGAAGTGGTTGGCCTGAAGACTCTCCTCTCCATAGATGGTGTAGTAGCCACTGGCACTGTGAGGGCTGTTCACCCAGATCTAAGAGAGAGAGAAGCACACGATGATGAGGAGGAGAAGGCTTTACCTGATGATGACACCATCACGTTGTCATCACAAACAGAGAGCGTCGGTTTACGGCTTCCTCTCACCTCTCCAAGATGAGAGTCACCCAGCGGACCTCTGGTCTCTGGATTTACGATTATCACCCGAACACCTGGCAGTATCTTGAGGTAAACAAACAAAAAAAAAGAGTCATACACTGTCAACATGTTCAACTTTAAACTTAATAATTCAGTAACTAAATCGATATTAAAAACACATGTAGCATCTCACCTTGCCAGACTCCATGAGGGGAAGACTCTGAGGGGCTCCTCGCTCCACCAGCCTCACCCTGCAAAAGTCACATACATAAGTTCTAAGATATAAGATTCAATCATTCAATTAAAAAAAATGAGAAATATGCTGAACACCACATATCAACTTACACTCCAAAGTTTGTTGAGGTTTATGAGGTTTATGTGGGTTTTTTTTCTTGTTTTCACTGAGAATTTAATCTAATTTTGAATTATTGTGATTTAGGAGAGGTACAACTCCAACTTTTGGTTAAATACAAGACCATTTATGCGCTTAAAAAGAAATTCTTCATCATTATTTATTATATCAGACCTCTGAAACTTCAGCTAGGCCTGCCATAATACAATTTAACTTTAATTTAAAAAGCTCAGTTTAGGGCAGATTTTATGATACCTGTTTGAACTGATCCATCTGTTCTTACCTGTCATGGCGTAGGGACTTCATGTCCACATAAACTGTACACGGATCAGGCCCAGTGGTGCCCTGTAATACAGAAAAGAATAATAACATACAAATCCCACTGGTTCTCGTGATTCGAAGTGTTTCTATGTGAAGCCAGCTTAAGTTGGTTGGTGTACCTGCAGGCAGATGGCCAGGTTAACCCTGGAACCAAAAGCAGTGCTGACGGCTCTGGGCGACAGCCCCACGTCCTTAAACAGCTTGGAGAAGGAGTGTGTGAGGGTGAGGCGAGGGCGTTCCTCCGCTATTACCACGCAGCTACGCACACACGACAGGTTCACCCCACGGGCCTAAAACACACCCACACAAAATGATCAGACCCTTGAGAAGTAATCTGTCTGTCATCCATGATTCTCTCTCTATATATATACATATATATGTCTGTCCTTACCTTGAGTAACTCAGTCTGAGTACCGAGTCCTTTAGTGCAGAGCTCCATGACAGAGTAGGAGCAGAAGGTGTCTCTGATGCGGTACTGACTGAGCGTGCTTAGCCACAGAGACAAGCAGCTCTCCAACTCGAAGGGAGGAATCAGGATGGACTGGTGACCTGAGTAAACACTAAGAGACGAGACAAGAAGGAGTAAAAGTGGATGAGTGGAGGAGGAACAACACAACAGAGACGCATATCATGTATGCATTGCATGTGATAGTTTATTGTACCTTGAGAGGCACCACAGGACAAAGCCCAGACCACAGTAAGGATCCAGGCAGATGGCTATTTGGCGAGAGGAGTACAGTTCACACTGCAGCTTTATAGAGCGACAAAGTGCACTGACTGCTGCATGAGAGATCTGCAACAAGAAAGAAGACGCATTAGGAAACTCAAAGGAAAACGATCAATATGTCATAAATCTGAGAAGTTTGATGATTTTGTGATTTACTTTTCTCGTCTACTGACCTGCCAACCAGTCGGGCCTACTTACCGTTTTGATGTCTTTTTAAATCCTATGGTCGAATACTTTGGGCTGCATAGACAAAGGCTGCACTGTATTATATTCAACTCAGATAAATGTGCGTGAGTGAAGCCTTTGCATCTCTTCTATGACAGATGTCTCACTGCATGTTTTGAACATCAGTGTAGACTGGCAGCTTTCTAAAGTTGCCACTGACTTGATTCTGTTACTGCGTTTGTCAGCCTACGATCTTCACTTCAGTCATTGTGGTCTGGCAAAGGTCAGTAAGCATTAGCTTGCTGCAGAGGTCTTTTCAGATAGATGATTGACCTCTCTCTCTCTCTCTCTCTCTTACTCTGCTTCCATGACAACATTTCCTCCTCCTGACAGAATGATCACACCACTTGTGTGCGCGCACCTCACCTCACTTCTCACAGGATGTTTTAAACCTGCCATGATAGATTTTTTTTGGCCACTCTCGGGGGGAGTGCAAACAAGATGTGAACACAGGTGACATTATCATCACCTTTTGAGCTGATGTGGCACATACAACAAACAAACAGTTGCTCCAGCATTTAGAGAGCAACATTCAGGTCACTCAAGTCCATTATTCACTCTCTTTTCTGTCTGTTTTTGGTCTCCAACAACTCCTGAGGGAAATATCTGGTTTTATGTTCACAAGCCAACCGTTCTCCAACTGTAACTGTAACTCTCTAACGCTATCTGTCCGCTGTTTGGTGCTGTGCAGGTAGCGTACAGTGAGTTTTTGAGTGGCTAGAGTGAACCAAAACAGTGAACTTGCGGGCCAGACAGCTAAACAATGAGCTGAAACTCTTATCAACACGTGGATAGTGGATTGGGATCAAAAGCAAAAACAGCAATATTTGAAAGTGAAGCTTAACAGTCTCACCTTCACCCCAGTGAGCATGCCTGTAGTTGACACACTGAAGTCCAGATAAGCAATCATCTCTGCTGTGGGCGGCTTATAGATCTGTGGAGGCCGACGGCGAGGGAGGTCATCTGCAAACAAGAACAGTGCATGTTTTATAGAGAACAAAGTAAACATTGAATTACACTGAGCAATAATGACATAGCACAAATGAATCTTTACCGGATGCATTTTATACTATCAATTAAGGCTCTCAGGTAGTGCCACTAGAATCAGATGTTATTTATTTATTGTGCAAAGATATAAAAAACAATAGAAAGAAAACAAAAAAGGCATGTAGTATAGCTGCAAGGAGCAACCAACCAAAAGTGCACAAAGCCTTTATCTACCCACTGAGCAATTTTGGTTATAACTGGAGCGTTGCAGAGAAATGTCCCATTTCCTGTTTGTCTTAATGCTGCCATGGTCGACATCTAAACGCTTCTGACAGAACCGTGACTAACTTTACACTCACGATGACGGCAACTACCCACAACTGATTATTTCAGTGCTTGTTTTTATGTCTTGAATTGGATTCATGACACTGTCAGCTACTGTAAATTAGAAAAGACACATATATTTATACATACACAATATTTCTGCAATTTCTTTTTTTCTGTCTTTTTTCTTTGCACAGCTAATGTGTGTTTAGAGATAAAATATGTCTTAAAATTAATCTTTGGACTGATAGTGGCGCCAGAGGAATTGTGGTTTAATTTTGTTGTTTTTTAGACTTTTAGAGAGTATTAAAAGTCCTGTGAACTTTTGCCCGTGCATGCGGATAGGAATTTTTTTATGCAACATCCCGGTAATGTGCATGCCAGGTCACTGTCACACAATCATGTCCTACCTGGACACTTGAACAGAACAGAGCCATCGTTAAATCTGTGCTTTTCCTACTATAACAAGTTCAAAATGTCTGCTGGGAAAAAAAAGGTGCGTCTTTTGTTATCTCACCTGTGTCAATGATTGTCGGCCACGTTTTAATGTTCACGGAGGCAGCAGCTTCTTTGGAGCGCAGGGTCCTCGTGAGATGTTGAGTGGTTAGGATACATGCAGCTTTACTGACCTGGTAATAAAACACAAGCATAATTCATTTGAACGAGAGAAGCTGATACAAATTGTCAAAAATTAAATGAGTGGCAAAAACATGATCTAACTTCCTATGGCCCAACTGATGCAGATATTTTGAGGTTGATACGGATTGATTGCTTCACTTGCTCTTAATTTCTGTTTAAGTCATTAAATAAGTCACAGTTTTTTGTTGGAGCTAAAAAACAACAACTCAGAACAGTCATTAATTGAAAACTTAATTTTAGGCTCTTTTATGTAGCAGGGTCACCACAGGTTAAAGTTATAATATCAAGATATTTGCCACAACTTAAAAAAACACTTGTATGTACACACAAACCCACGAGCATGCAATAACACACGTGCATGTGCAAAAGAACACACACACACACTTACATCAATAATCATGCGCACGGTAGGCAGTGTGGCTGCCAGGTTTTGAGGGTGTGGAGGTCTGACGTTTACGGGAACACATCCAGCGTAGAGACAGCCGTAGAAGGCGGCTATCAAATCGATGCCTGAGAGACAGATAGAGGACAAACGTGGAGTTAATAAAAGAATACATGTCTCACAATAATTGAGCTCAATGGGAGTGATGCATAGACAGACAGGAAGGCCAGAGGCAGAACCCACCAGGAGGATAGAGCAGCACTACGTTCTCTCCAGTGTTGATGCTGCCTTTCTCCGTGAGCGCTGCAGCTATCTTCTCCGCCCGCTTGTGAAGCTGCACGCAGGTCGCTGTGCTGACTGCTACACCCTGAAGGACAGGAAGAGTGCACAGATAACATTGATCTATTACAGCATTGCAGTCAAAGCATACAAACTGTATTTCTCAGCATATGGACGGATCAGTTTGGTACCTTGGCATTAAGGAGAACAAAGAGGACATGATCTGGGTCTGTCTGCGCCCTCCAGTGTAACGCCTCTGCCAAATACTGATGCTGAAATAATAAGGAAACATAATTAGATGTTTGTACAGTACATCTGAGGGTGCGCTTTAATAATCTGTATGCGTTATTAAAAACACAGCCATGACAGGTGTACACGGTGGGAGAGTTTTGTGCTGATGAAAGAACTTAATTTAATAAATAAAACAAAATAAAGTGGTGCTCAGAAACTGCATACCTCAGTCCACAGCTGTCTGACATAAATTATCTCTTGCCAACGTGCAGACAATTTATACCACGTACTCTGAGCCAATCCAGCTCTTAAAATAATGAACTATAACTTAGGATGTGAAAGGTACATCTGCAGTAAAACAAGGGAGAGCTACAGAAGGTGCATATCTTGTAACACAGATAAAAAATGAAAACATACACATTTTCGCTCGTGTCACACCTTAACACAAGCACATGAAATAAAACCACGACACAATCTAGACTGGAGTATGATAAGAATAAACAAAAGGTGTGGGGAAGATGCCAGAAGGAGGCCATGATTCTTACCATCACAGTGGGCCACATACAGAGCTACATCCACAGAGAGACGAGAGCAGAAAGAGAGAAGATTTTGGGGCTAAGCCAGAGCCATCGTTACACTGGCTATGGAAAAAGTCTTCAAACCAAACTATTTACTATGAAAACACACTGTGGGCAAGGTCATGCATGTGAGTCATTTAAAAACAGGTAGTTATACAGAGTTAGTGGCTGGTTAAAAGCAAGTCGCAATGTTCCTACCTTCCGGACAAGATCCTGGTCTTCGATCATGCCGAGGTCCCTGCCTGCAGCCTGGGCAATCCTCTTCCCTGCCACTAGGTTACCCACCATCACGGACGCAGGACCTACGCCGACTACAAGAGAACAAGATTGTGACAGAGATTAATGGAAGATATTTCTGGGCTTATTATTGGATAGTAGCAGCTGAAAAGTGACAAAAAAATGGGGAGAGAGACGGGGGACAGCATGCAGCAAAGGGCCACAGGTTGGATTCAAACTTTGGGCTGCTGTGGCAAGGACTGAGCCTTTATACATGAAGCGCACACTCTCTCACTCACACTACCAGGCGAGCTAACCGGTGCCAAAGAATGGAAGAAGTTTAACACATTTTCATCTGCAGCAGTATTCCTGTATTGCCATCTCTGGGGTCCCTATTCAGACCCTAAGTGACGTGCAAAGGAAGCAGATGTTGTTGCATTTTCTTCCTCCTCTTTAAATGTAGCTCTCCATTATCATCTTCCATTCATTTGAGAAAAATCAAGTTTGCTTTTAGTGGTATGGCTGAGAAATTTGTTGTCAGGTGACACCTCTTAATAACACATTTCAAAAAGCTAAAAAGACTTCCGATTGATCAGCCATCACTGTCCTACTTCTTACTATTAGTATAATGTCCCAGTATTTATTTATTTTTAAGTATTTATTGATTTAATTTGCTTTCACTCTTTACTTTATTGTACTAATTTAATCTGTTCATTTATTTCTATTAATTACACCCTTGGCTGTAATTCTTACCTGACTGGACAGCACAAATTCTAGACAGCATTTTGGGAAATACTGTGAGAATAAAAACAATGCACGATAACAAAACCACAACAAATATTACAGTGTGTGTCACACTGGGTTAGCTGTGGCTGGTTAAGCACACAGATTATGGAAATGGAAAGATGAGTGATGGGTGAATGTGTTTAGTCCAGTAGAATTTGTATAATGGGTAAAACTGTGTCTACTACACATCTTTCTACTACTTTCACCTAAGTATCTACAGTAGCAGTGGCACAGCTTCTTTGTCTTTGTTTTCTAATAAATATGTTATTTTACTTTAAGAGTTTTTATCCAAATTTTATGCACATCATTGTTTGTGTTGTTTGCTGTTCATAGGTTTATTTATTTTATTATTGGATTATTGATTACATTTCTGTTTGCAAGAATATTTGGACAAGTGCGTTATGTGTAGGTTGTTTATGACATTTGCTGAACTTTGCCACAGTCATGGCCAACATGCCAGGAATATAACTTTCCAAAATTCAGAAAACTCTTGTGTGCACATTATGTAACACTCGTCACGATGTTCTTATTTTACAAAACACTTCACGCCTTGACAGGTTCTTACAAGAGGGACTATCAGAAATTTCTCTGTTTCTCTTCTTTCTGTATTTGTAGACATGGTCAGTCATGTTACCATCCATAAAAGAGCTGAAAACACATTACACAAGCCTGTTTTACAGATATGTTTCACCTACCGGGCTGCTTCTGGCGGGGCTTAGGCAGGTTGGTGACACACGTGTGGGGACACATTAGGATGTTGCAGGGGTGCAGGTTGCCGTCTAAGAAGAACTGCTTGGTGTCAGAGATGTGGATGCCACCCAGGGGTGTTTTAGGTAAGGTGTTGGCCGGGACCAGAGCCAGACAGTAGAGTCCCACCTGATGGATGCTGTCGATGGCCTATAGAGGAAACCAAACATCATTGTTGACTAGTAAAAGTATGTTGTGAAGAGCAAAATGACACCTGATTTGCATAAATGGTTCCATGTTTACCTGAAGCACTCGGCTCATCCACTGGAAGCTGTCCTCCTCGCTGGCATCCGGCCTCTGCTCTGCCACGATCACGACCCTCTCATCATAGAACACTGTGATTGAAAACACTGCGATCCTGACACAGAAACAAATATATTAAAGATTATCCAGAAGTTATGGAAGTCAGGTGTTTAAACACAAGTAGTTTAACCCTGAAACATGTTGTTTATATACTTTATGTCAACATCATATCCAGTCATGCCTTGTTTTGGGTCTGCTGTGCTTCATTTCCACCACCAGATGTCAGCAGCGATAAATTAGTATTCACACTCAACCCAACAGAGGAGCTCATCATCTTTGTAAACACACTTTGTCTAAAGAGGAATTTGGTAGTCTCCTCACCTCCCCCTGTACACCGTCTTGACCGGCTCCACGGCGAGAGCGGTGGCAACCAGGTCGTCAGCGTTGTGTCTCCGCCCGCTCACCATTAGCAGACCCTCAATTTTCCCCACCACAAAGATAAGACTTCCCTGTGCGAAGGAGGGGATACACAGCGGCGTCATTATATTGTAAGTGTGCAGACTCATTCAGAGACAGAGACAGAGTGACGGTTTTGAGTAAAGGCTCATGTTACCACTGATGCTGTGCTGTAATGAAACAGTCCTACTTACCGGGCCAATAAACCCCAAGAGTCCTGACCGCACAAATGGAATCTCTCCAATGGGAACTCCGTTAGAATTAACCGGTATCACCTGAACACGACCAGACAGAAAACATACCACAAAAAGGAAGTTAATTAACTTTGTCATTCAATTAGACATTATTACATTATCATTAGGATCGGGACAGACAGGTTGTGGGTGCTTTCATACCTCAAAGGTGTTCTTGGTGACTCCGGGCAGGCCATAGTACATGTTTCCTCCAGCACGGGAGTTTACTATTATCTCTCCTATCTCATCTGTTTTACACAACTGAGGAGGCCCGTCTGGCTTTACAATGCACATCAGAGCTGGAGGCACACAAGGTTAACATTTAGAACGGAGTTACATTAAATTTACATTAACATCTCACTTATCTAGAAGCCAAAGGTCCATAGATGCACTTAAAAAGGTTTATTCTTTCTTTATTAAAAAAATATTCAGGACAAATATAGATTGTGTGAGCAGAGTCGAGCGATGAAGATGATATAAGAGCATCAATATTTAATTAAATGGTTTGACAAACTCTGAACAAACTCTGAATTGTATACATTTTACATGTTTAGCATTAAATATGTTTTTCTTCCAGGCAGTTGGTTTAAATTTATGCGACAACGAAATGAAAATCAATGTGCGGAGATTTAAGTTTTGTTTGAGTTACTGCAGGTCATCCATCACAGGGAACATTTCAAATGATCTCATCAGCTTGTGTGCTTTTTTTTTCTTGCTGGTGTGTTCAAGTGCTTGCTGAAAGCTCCAACATCCAAGGTTTGAGAGTTGACTTCAAATCAATCTTTTCCACAACATTCATGTTTGCTCATTGAGTTGCGACTCTTAAATCTTGTTTGGCAGATTTTCCCACAAGCACCTATCTGTCAGTAGTTTTTCATGCTTTCCTCTTGACTCATTTATCTTTCCTTCTATCGTTACCTCCAGGCATGACATGCCCCACATCTTGTACAGTCAGGGCGGAGTTCTTGTCCTCAGTGTTGACCCTGATGACACCGTGGCTCAAGCCGCCCATGGAAAGAATGGCACGGGCGGGGAGGGGTGCGCCAGGAACTCCCGGCCTACAAAGGAGTGAGTTTGATCAAACATGAACGTTTCCATCCATCCCATCTGTTCTCACAGTTAGCTATCTGCCCACCCATCCATGTACGCCACCACATATGACAGACTATGTCTCCATCCACTCAGCTAGACCAGTAAAAAATGAAAATGAACCTTGAGTGAAGCAGTGTGTCATGTTTTTTTTTGTCAGCTTTTATTACTCATCGCATTTCATGGGCTTTGAATTGAAATGGAGGGTTGGAAGAAAGAAAGAAAGAAAGGAGTAGGTGGGACTAGAGATTTGGAAGAAAGGAGGGATTTCTGTTGGAAAGGAAATACAGGTCAGTGACATACCTGCGTATAGCTACTGTCATGGCCTCAGGCGAGGTAGCACAGGGACAGATAACCTCAGGTTTCAGCCCGTGGGACTGAAACACGTTCAGGAAGGCATCACAGGAAGACACCGACCCTGACGGCAAGAGATTCAACACATTACTTCTAATTTTAGCTTTAAAATAACTATTTTTTTCAAAGCTGGGGGTCATGAAGTACTCACAGGGGTTAGCACCATCAGCAACAATCAGCATACGTAATGAAGCCAAACTGGTGTCTCTCTGCTCACGATGAGCCATCATGGCCCAGTGCAGATCACGGCACTTCACCAAAGCTACACGAGCTGCACGAGAATAAGACCGCCGTGTTACATACATGCAATTCTTCTGTGTGGCATTACTCAAACCGAGAGAGCAGTGTGATTTACCTTTGTGGATGTGAACCCTCTGGACCCAGGAGAGAGGACAAGCCTTCATCACTGCATAGGGAACACTGATAGTGTGTATCCTGTTCATCACAGCCTGGAAATAAACAAACCCGTTTAAGCAGCTGATAACCTCAGATTGGAACAATCGACTAAATCGTGTTCTTAAATGATAGAAAGATGTTTAAAAGAATCTGACGGCTTAGTGCTTTAACAGTCAGATTATAGTTGTTCACTGAGTGATCTGTTAATGGATTCAATAACAGGAATTATGTGTGTGGGATAAGCAGCTGTAGACACATTGGCATTTATTATCACATCCTTTACTGGGCAAGAAGAGTCATTATAGAGACTTTGTGGAATCTTTTCTGGAGCTTGCATGTGCATTATTAAATCATACTCATGCAAATGTCCAAACGACACACTTACTGTGAGAACTCCATGCCATAGGCCCATGTCCTTTTTAAAGTCCAGGACGTTCACTAAAGTTTCCCCTTAAAGTGAAGAAAGACAAAGTGAGGACTTATAACAATCATGTTCAAGAAAAAAAACCTTCAGATAATAGATGACGACACTCCGGGTGTTTACTCACCCTCGCAGTAGTTGCAGGCCTGGGTCAGTGCTTGGCAGTGGGTCAACATGGCTACTTTAGACACAGCCACACCGACCACTGTGCCCTCTTTGCTCGCCTTGTACTAAACAGAGAGGAGACACAAGAGCTTCGTATCACACCAGGTTGCAGGAATGGTCAGGTTTAAATTGTGTTTTCATTGTTATCTATTTGTGTGCTAACCTGCAGCAGCTGACACACCAGTAAGCAGCTCTCTTACCTCTATATATGCAGGGTCAGTGTTGGCAGTGGGGATGTGCGGTTGCCAGTCTTTGGAAGGCTTGGTCAGGTATTTTGAGTCTGTCACCACCCACTTTAGTCGCGGCCAGCCTATCAGAGAAAGAAAAGTAAAATCAAATGAATTTCAAAATGTTATACAACCAGTTTGAGCAAATTTGTGCCGGAAATTCATCGTCACTTCGTCATTAAATCAAATAGTACATAGCCTGTAAGTCTGAAGGTGACCTGAGATTTAGCCATCGTAAGAAGATACTTACTGACCTTTAAACTGCAGTATTTCCCCAGTGGGAGTCTTGGGTAGACCCTTCAGACAGATCTCACTGGTCAGAGCCAGACCAACACCACAGCTACCGAGCAGAAAGCCCACTTGGCTGATACCTGCATCCTACAAACACACACACACACACACACAAACACATTCATAGTTGAACGCACAAAATATACATATATATTTCTGGACTCACAAAGTGCACATGTTCCTCTGTGGGTTGTCTTACCTTGCGAGACAGCGGCACTTCAATAGGTACAGGTATAACTTCAGCCAGGAGGCAGCCGTAGAAGGCCACCCAGAACATCCCAGGGTCACTGTTAGGGTACACTAACGCCACCTACCAAGATAAGTTCTACATTAGATTACAAAGAAGACAAAAATATGCCTTTATGGACGTAAACACTGGCGCTAAAATGTTAAATACTTAGTAATAATAGCTACGAGACTACAAGGTCTATAGCCATGCTAGTAGCTTTGTTGATGCTGATGTTTAGCACGTAAATCATCCAAGTTTAGTCATGAGGATTCATCCTCTGGGCACCATGAATGTCTGTAATAAAATCAGTGTTAATTCAAATATAAAATAATAATAAGACGAATAATTCAAAGATGTTGCATCCCTCTTTGCTAAATTAATTTGTCAGGATGACACTACTTTATACGTTTGTTGTCTGTGTGAGTGTATCTGTTTCCTGTCGGCGTGTCATCTCTCTCTCTCACCCGGTCTCCAGGTTTGAGGATTTGTTCGTTCTTGGTGCCCAGCTTGTTCAGGAGGGTGTATGCCAACTTCACGCTGCGACTCCACAGCTTCCCTAAAAGACAGAAGGTGGAGCGGGGAGGGGGAATTACAAGGGTATGTCTTAGCAGTGCCAAAAATTCTGATGTCACAGAGTGAACACATCTTTATATCATCCAGATGAACTCTTGAACTCTTTCACAACCTCTCCGTTTTAACTCCGAGCAGTAGTGACGTCTTTCTTTCTACATGTTAGCAGCTCGTGTCTCACCATAAGTCAGTGTGTAGAGCGGTTTTCCTGTGATGTCAAGAGCAGTGAGGGCGGGGCTCTTCCCCTGAGTGGCCCCCCATCGGGCCAACGCTGCCTGCAGGGCTGGAGGCCAGTTACTGACCACACCCAAAGGTTCCCCTTTTACTGGGATGATCTGACGGCCCTCCGGCCTCGGTGTGTTGGGGTCTGGCTGGGGCACTGTGTGTGAGAGAGACAACAGGACATGTTATTTTACAGATAAATTATGAATTTCAGTGCCACCGGGATAAAAAACATATCTTGTGTCTTCTTCTTTGCTGTTTTAATTACCTAAACAACCACCCCCTTCATACAAATACATTTTCAAGTAAACTCGACCTTCACGGCCACTTAAGTATAAATTTAAGGGCCGTATTGGGAACGCAGAGGTCAAAGTGTTTCGTACCTTCCACGATCTCCTCTGCGTCATCGGTGAAGAACTCACTAAGCGGTGGCCTCTTGGGCCTCTTCAAGGTGTTGAGCAGCTGCTGGATCTTTGTGGACACTCTGCTGCTCACGGGAACTCCTACAAGCAGGACGAAGGTGGAGAGGGGCAGTGGCAGGACAAACATACAGTCACACACACACACACACACACACACACAGGCTGTGGCTCATTGACAAAAGACTACATGTTCGAACGTCTTAGTTTAAACTTCTATCTCATAGTCTGCTGCTCTTCATTCGATGACACAAGATCTGAATGGACTGTAACATCTTTTGGGGATGAAGAGCAGCATACGTAGGTGACAACAACACAAGGAAAACACGGTGAGAACTGGGGTAAAGGTTTTTTTTTTTGGTTTGGGATCACACGTGAGGATTCATTCTGTGTGTGGATGTTGTTTTTGTTGCACTTATTTCTATAATCATTACAAAAAGGAAGGAGAGTAAAGGCCCTTTCACACACAACAAAGACTAAAACCTTGCACCGCACCTCAACGGCTTTTCACAGCGAGCGCTGCTTGGCAAGCTTCGACCCAAAGTTCAACTTAGTCGAAGTTTGGGGCGCAGAGGTTCAGATGTTTGCAGACCACAGCAGCTAGTGCAGCTCAAATCAGATTGTGTCTGAAAGGGTCTTCAGGATACAACAGCTGACACAGAAGGCTACGGACATTATACATTAAGGAGTTTCCTTACTCAGGATATTACCTCTTCCTATCAGCCAGTCAAATAAACAGTGACAGGGCAGAGAAAGATCAAGAAAGAAAAAAGAAAGCAGTAAAGTCTGATTAATGATATTTTAGAATGACACAAATTTCGAAGAGATTTTGTGAGTGGAGTCAGACAGAGGCTCCCGCAGAGACCCACAGATAAATTCAAATGTCATGTGGTGTAGTCATTACCGTCCGCAGTCTCCATCATGCTCGAGCGGCTCTGCCCGCGGCTCATCCCTCTGACCACAGCGTTGGAGGGAAGGTCCACCCGCGCGCCTCTGGATGGAGGGGCCACGGCTGTCACATCTGGAGGGGGGGCGCTGTTCTCAGAGGGGCCTGCAGCGTGGAGAGATGAATGAATTAATGACTTCCAAAAGCAGAACTGGGTATTAACAGAACATAATAGGTAGACCAGCACACAGTGGGTATAATAAAATCTTTTGGATCTACAATCTTTTCAGTGAAACAGCACACTAGATAATAATACCCAGAATGCATTAGAGTTTTGCAAAGAAGGTCTAAAACTTTTAATTAGTGAAATGGAAAGTGCAGCAATGAATTCATGTTTTTATTTACAATTCTATATGAACTATGTGCAATTGTGTCTCTGATTATTAATTCTAAATATTGCAAATCTCAGTCTGTGATGTACTGTAGGCAAACTATGGAAATAAGTTATGTTAATTTATTTATCCTGTGTCATGCTTCATCTGGTATCTATTGAAGTTTTTTTGTTTTGGAAGTATTTAACCCTTTTTAAAACATTTATACGCATTTAATAAAGGATCAACACTCTATAATAAGGTTTTAAGCATATATAAAGATAGTACAAGTACAAGTATAGCTCCTCCTGCAAAGCATTCATATCTGGGGCATTAAAACATGAAATATTTTTGCAATCAAGCGTTTCTTAGAATTATATTTATCAATGAAGTATCCATATATTTAATACTTTACTCTGCTTCCACTCTAAATGACAACTGAGGTCCATTTGCTAAATTAATGAAGCTCACAAGATGTAGCCGAACGCTCTGGAAGAAATCTCGTAACTGGACGTTGGGTTGAGAATCTTTTGTCACACCACCATGTTCAAGATCAAGACTGAACCTTAAAGCTCCTCGTCTCTTCATGAGTGAATGATTCATATGAATGATTCCTTTAGGCGTACAAAACTGTGTCATCAATCGTTCAGTGACTGTTTATACACTAGTAATAAATCCTTCATAGGAGAATAATTACATTACTAAAGCCATCAAAGTCAAAAATCCGTGCAGTGCCTCACCAATGCGACTATGAGCCAGCATGTCCGCCACCGATGCAGCGTGGGGGTGCTCATGCTGCTGGGACTGAGGCTGGTACTGCGGCTGGTACTGAGGCTGATACTGGGGTTGGTACTGCGGCTTATACTGAGGCTGAGGCTGCGACTGAGGCTGAGGTTGAGGCTGGCTCTGAGGCTGCGGCTTGGCCTCTCCGTGGGACAAAGTGGAGGACGCTGAGGAGGAAGTGGAGGAGCCCTGGACCGTGCGGTTTATCCAGGAGTCCGGGCTCTGCAGGTTGGGATTGACCTGAGGCGGAGGAGCGACCACTGATGACTGCCTGCGCATAGCTGTCTCATCTTCAGATCCTGATGAGGAGTCTGAGCAAGAGAGAGGGCAAAGTATGAATTATCCAGCTCAAAGATCAATGTGTAGGACTGTCCCTCTTTCCCATCTTACCTGGTGGTGTGCGGGTTTCAATGGGAGACTGCACGTAAGTGGAGCGTCGCTTGGTTGGCATGGGGAGTGCCATCTTCTCCTCTTTATGTTTAGCCAGGGCAGCTTGTACTGCCTCTGTATGGATATCTGCATAGACAGAAAACAATACAGTTTGAGTTAAGGGCTGATCCTAGCAGCTTTGGATCCGGTCCAAAGCAAAGACGCAATAGAAGAAACAATAAAATAGTGAATACAGATCTTTAAGATGATATTTGCGCACAACACAGTCACACTTATTGAGAGGTGTATGCAGACACCTCTAGTGCTTTGTGATATTTCCACTTTTAAAAATATTTTCCCTAACTGCTGTTTGAATATTATTATATTTTAATTGTTTATTTGTGACAAGCAGAAACTCCTGGAGAATATTTTAAGAATATTTCCTTTATAATTAAATATTTCTTGGGTTCCTGGACCTGGCAAAAAAAAGCTGTAGCAGGAATAATAGTCAATGCAGTGATATGCATTATTTGTACAATTATTTAGTTTTTTTATTTAGTAGAAATAAATCAGGTCAGATTCAGGCGTTAGTTTGTGAGTAGATTAATTAAACAGGAAATAAGAAAAACAAACATATGCTACACAGCCGTCCATTTTTTGTGTAACTGCTTATCCTCATCAGGGTCGTGGGGGGTTGGAGCCGAACCCAGCTGGCATTGGGCGAGAGGCGGGATACACCCTGGACTGGAAAAGTTGCCAGTTCATCACAGGGCTGACACATAGAGACAAGCAACTATTCAGAGTCCACATTCAGAGTCCACATGCTAAACATAGTTGTTTATTTTTGGTTTAAAAGATTACTCAAATTAAACAATTAGAGAAGGAAAAATCACTGCAGTTCCTCTGCACTCAGCTCATACACACATTAAACCTGTGACGGCTTGAAGGGGAACATAATTTTGTTTTAAATGTTTCATAACCACTGATTCATTCCATTCCAGTAATTTCTGACAGCAGCATTTTAGTCATTACGATTTTATTAAAGCAGAAACAGCATAATAAAATGCTGAGAAATATAATAAAAGTGAAGAAGTCAGGAGAAAATCCTCAGAGGACGACTGCATTTTCCCACTGAAACAGGAAGCCACGACGGGAAGAGAAAGCGAATTAGCCCACACACTTGCCTACGCGCATGCACACGGTAATAAATGCAGAGATACTTTCACTGGATGACACCCACGGGCACGGTGAACAGCCACACATTCAGGCTATGTAACAAAACATGTGTAACAAAAAAAAAAAGCCCACTCGCTGACAAATCATATCTATTAACTCGGGATACAAATTCCATTCAAACATCAACACATTTAAATAAATCATCAAGAAGAGCCCATTACACAGCAGCAGCAGCGGGGACTATAATTACATAACTGGCATTCTGCTGAACAGATTGCTCAGGGCTAAATCATCTTCTCTCATAATGTGCCCATAGTCCACCCTCACACAGGGGCGTCGGGGGAGGCTGACTCCTTACACATGTCTGGGAGGATGAGGGCTTTCTCTATGGCGATAAACATGGCAGGGTGCGTGGGTCAACACTGAGATGTATGTATGGGCATCTAAAGGCCTGGTATTATCTTTCATACATACCTCTCTGGTTTCATTTACAGAACATACATGTGGAACGCTCACACAAACCAGTCAGGATTATATTTTGGGTTGTAAAAACAGAAGGCAGCTCAAGGAGATCAATTAAATCAAGGTTTTTCTGCACTTTCTCAGCAGCCCATAAAATGACAAACACTTTCATTTCTTCCGTCTCCCATCGCTGCAGTGTTTTGACATTTCTTCTTCTAATTATTTGTTTACGCCGCGTCTCATAAAACTCTCTAAAACTTTCCAATTTATTTAGTCATGCTAGGCTCTGCAGACGGCATTTTCTGTCAGTCCACACTAAAATATCTAATTAACTTTTAGATGAATCACCATGAAAAGTTTGCACAAACATTTATGGTTCTTTTAGACTTTGGTGATCTCCTGACTTCTCCTCTAACGCCACCACCGGGTCAAAATGTGACCAAATACCTGCGACACTTCCAACAGCCAGAGCTGCACTTTGTGTTTAGTGCTAATGAGCAAATATTAGCATGCTAAAATGCTTTACCATATACACAGTCTGTGTGCTAAGCTCACACTGTAAACATGGCACATCTGCTAAACATCAGTATGCTATCATTGTCACTGCGTTAATGTTAGCATTTAGGTCAAAGTGCTGCTGTGGCCAAAGTACAGTCTCACAGAGCAACTAGCATGTGGCTAGCGACTCGTAGTCTGTGTTATATTAGTGCTGTGTCGAACTTTCTGATCATTTTGGAGGCTGTAGTTGGCGGTGACGTTGACCTGTATTGTGTTATACAGAGAGGAGTTTCTAGTATTTTATGCACCCTATTTATATCCATGAGTGTAGCCCCTCTATAAACTGGCAGCTGGCAATGACTTAAACGCCATGTCGATGGCAAGTACACTAACTTTTTGATAAAAATACCACAATGAAATCGTGAAGTGAAAATTACAGGTATGCAACACTACACAGCGAGCAGCTGTGGCTCAGGAGGTAGAGCTATAAAAAAAAAAAAAACTCTATTTACTACGTTTGTAATATAATGATGATTATTCATGTCTGAAGTCTCACTTTACTGCTCACTGCAGAGTAAACTTATTGATTGTATTCAGAGAAGTGGACGAGTGAGCAGAGGAGGGATATCAGATACTTTCTGCTGCCTCTTTGAGCAGCCTAAATGAAATGCTGCATCAGTGCACCGTTAATGTACTTGAACTGTGCGACACTGCGAACGGGGCAAAATGAATGTCACGCTCATTGCATGGTAAAAGGCTCATCATCCCTTTTGTTCTTGGCCCTGTGTTCCTCTTCTCGAGGCCTTATCTTTGAACCCACGAGGCCTACAAAACTTTCCTTCAGCAACTGACCGACCTCCTCTATTTCTCGATATATTGCACCGATTTCTTTCGCTCTAATCTTTAAATCCTCCTCCCAGATCTCCTGATAAGAAAAAATATTCTGGTTCAGATTTTCTGACAACAAAGTGTTTTCAAACAACCCCTCCACCCACTCCAGACAGACTTTATATTAGTCAGCCTGGTATTTAGCATGCTGGAGTGTGAGGGTGTTTCATCTGAGAGACAGGAATTGTTGAAAAGACAAGAAGGGAGAGACAGCAGGGTGTGGGTCGGTCTGGAGGGAGGATGGTTTTACAGCGTGAACTTCAGCTCACAGGCACTCTGAAACTCTTGTCACGTGCTCTGTGCTCTTTCACCTCTACTCTACTGCTCTGGTTTCCTTTATCCTCGACAGCATCAGGTTTTCCCCTCCATGCAGATCAGTATTCCTCTGTTCTCCTCACAGCCTCCTCACACATAGCCGGGCAGTGACATCACTCTGCCTTCACAGAGTGGGGGTCCTCACTGAGGGGCTCCACAGCTGCAGGGCTGCACTGATGTCTGTCTTTCTCAGCCCCTCACAAAGCTCTTCTTTAATTGGTCCCTTTGAAACAGCTCAGTGTCTGAGCTTAAAAGCAGACTCGGCTAATTTGAACCCTGCAGAGTTATCAGAGGAAGCTATAGATGTCCTCAGTTATAAAGATGTTTCACATTTGAGGGGGGAAAAAAACAAGAAGCATGGAGGTTTTTGTTAATGTTGTTGTCCTGACCTGATCTGTAGCGGTCATCCCTGGTTCCTCCGCTGCGATGCGTTCTGCGGGAGCGACGTTCTCTGTAACGGGACGAGCTGGAGGGTGGAGGGGGGTGGCTGGAGGAGGAACTGGGAGCCGGAGGCTGCACGTCATTCTGACGGGGCGGCGCCACTGACAAGTACATAAACAAGAAACATATATTAATTTAAAAAACACATGATAATGTAGCCTATTATCTCACTTCTATGATAGTGTAATCTCAGTTGCTGAGGCTGAAAGATAGGGACGTTTAAAAGATTTAGAAGGAAAACAACTTTAAGCCTCTGGAAATGTGGCCTGAAAGAGTAAAAATACATATATGGTATCAAAGTTGATTGTAAAAATAAAGATAAAATTAGAAAACCTAGTTCAAAAACAGCTCATTTTGCTGTTTAGACGATTTCTCCAGGCTCTGTAGATCCGCTTGGAGGAGCTCGATAAACAATATCAATATCAGCTTAAGTGGACGCTTTATTTATAATACTGAGAAGTGACAACCTTCTTGACAGGTTGTGAGTTTATTTATTACACTAAATGTAGCGACGTCGGTTTCTTTCAGCTCAGGCAGAGAGGTTTTGTTTTGTGGATTCTTTATGACTGGCTCAGAGAATTAATTGCTTAATAAACAGCCGAGCATAACCGCGCCCAATCCCAACCCACTATCAGGAGAGTTAACGAAACATAAATGACAATATTTCAAATCTGGATTGAAACTAATTCCTAATCACTTTTAAAAGCTTATTATTATGTACATTGCTGATAAATAACAGCACTGCACTAGATTTATAAATATATATTATACAGATTTTGCAAAAGCCAACAATTTAACCATCATTTGTTCTCCACCATCGGTGGGATGAGGGGAGACTGACACAGAGAAGGTGTCACTAGGAGGCAGCGGTGAGCATTATCAGGTCTTAATGTACAATACAAATGTAATTTACATTACAGGGACAGCCATTTACTGCAGCCTAATAATCCAGTTTATATTTTATTTAATTATCATGCAACGCACTTGTGTTTTTTAACATTAAGTGAGTTATTTTGTACAACATTTACAGCGTGAAACACAAGTTAAAATAACATGGATGTGGAAAAGATGTCTAAGACTATTTAAACTGACAGCAGCAAAGCAGTGATTTTGTATGAGTCATGACAACAATTAAAATCTTAGTCATGCCAGATAAAATTGATCACATTTCTCTTTTCAATAAGTTTACACATTGTATTTTCTTTTGTGTGTAAGCAGAGAGTCAAACAACAGAGAGATATAATATATATATATACATGTTAAATAATACAGGTGATGGGTTTTTACCTGGAGTATGAATGATGTAGGGAGCCAGGAGTTTGGTCCTTTTCTTCTCATAGCCCTTCTGTGTAATATCACCTGTAAACGAGCACAAAGCAAAGTCAAATCAACTATGATAAGATTATATCAGTTACATATCAGTTCGTTCAACATTTCAGTGGAAGTCTTCATAGTCTGATAATATACTAAACACTGGTCTGGACTGATCTCTCGTCTCTTCTCACCTGTTCAAACACGAGAAAACAAAAACAACAACAACAACAACAAAACTTTGCAAGCGAGAAGATGAAAAACACAGATGGATGCACACAGTGTTGCCGTAATCTCCAGAGATGGCTGAGGGCGTCAAAGATGTGGCTCGGTTCCAGAGTCAAAGTGCGACACGAAGGCAAAAACAAAATGGGACTAAATTTGGAAACGTACGGAAGCGTGGGTGAGAGAGAGAGAGAGGGAGAGAGAGGGAGAGAGAGAGATGGGATGATTCACCGAGAGAAAACAGAGAGGAAGGAAAGCTGAGGGTGAGAGAAGTGGGAGACGCACGTAGATAAAACGGGAACGTTGAGATCGCAGAGGAGGATGACAGATGACAGAGGTGAGTGATGGTTCATCCGGTGGAATCTTAAGCCACGAGCTTAGAGAGGAGAGGAGCAAAGTGTCCCTTGGACACCCCCCTCGTATCCCCCCCTGCTGACAGCCCATCTGCATCTTCCTCCACCCCATAAGACACAACACAGGCTGATTGAGCTCTCCGCTGGCCCTGAAGCAATGCAGTGACTTTGCCAAACTCCTCTGTGGGCAAAGCTGTCAGATTTTCAGACACATACTAAAAAATCCATCTGGAGAGCCTGCACTCACTTTTCTTGTAACTGTGTTGAGCAGCGACGATTCAGTCGGTACGTCTGCCAACAGCTGCTCTGGCCGCTCTCAAACCTCTTCATCACGAAGACCGTCTCCCTGTTTTTTTATCGTACAGTGACTTACAGTCTGTGTAAGAACGAGGAAGTCTTGTACATGAAGTCAAAACAGGAAATCTGTCTGTGTAGCAACACTATTGGCCAGTCTGACAGGTGATCCTTGCAGCGGCTCTTCTGCGGTTGTATCATCCGCTTGAGCTGCTGGAATGAATCCCTGATTAAAAATTAGTGCTGCTGAGACGCACGGAGATGAAAGGTTGAAGCTGTCTGCCGCTGATGTCGTCTCTTCCCAGTTACACCGGAGATAACAATGGAGATCAGATGAGGATTTCCTGCCTTACTGACACAGGTGAACAACTGCCAGACACACGACTACATACAGTACAGACTCATGGGCTGTGCGTTGTGGTTGGCCGTCATTGCAATCGGTTCTGTTCTCTGTTTGCTGAGATTTGGGGACACAGTGACATTGCTACAATTCAGCCAGAGGTCAGATGCACTGGATGTTTGCATAACAACTGGTCTAACTCCATCTGCAGATGTATCATGTAATATGATAAAAAAAAGATACAGAACAGCTGCTAAAAAGCCTTGTGGTGAGATAGTTGGACCAACTGCAGTTTCCAGGGTCAAGAATGAACTTTCAGTCACAACAGTGTTGCCAGATTATCTAAATCACTTTATCCAAAGTTAAAACCTAAACTGAACATGCAGAATATGTCATGTCTAAACTGTGATTGATGTTAACAGTCCGGGTAATCATTTTTGCCTATTTGCCTTTTTATTCTCTTCCAGATTAGTCTGGCTAACCCGAGAGTTCCTTTAAAACCTGTCTTACCAGACCCTGCGTGTCTGATGTTTGGGCTCCCGGCCACATAACTCAAAACTTCCCATTCCAAAAGACGTTTTTGCATCCTTAATTTCTGTGCAAGAAAAAAAAACAACATATTGCTAAAGTGGACTGACTGCAATCGTCCAACACTGGCCGGGTGGCACAGAGTTTGTTTTTGATGAGGTACCTATGGAATATCTGACATTTAGGTCCAAGTGAGTCCCCGTTCTTGAAATATATTAGTACTGGCCTGGCAACCGTTGCATGGACTACAACATGTACTGGCTGAAGTGTTAATGATGCTGCCATGTACAGAAATACAGGATGTAGATGCTGCCTCGTATTTGCATTTTACTGTATAATATCTTGATGTGTCTGTGGACTTGTTTAAGTGTCTTTCACACTGCACTGCTTACAGTGAAGTACAAAACTTTGATGTGTCTCTTTATTGTGAGACACAGTCTTCCCCTTTAATACCGTCTGTTTTCTGTTTTGTACTTGTCTTTGTTAAAAAAATGAGAACAAATCAATGAAGATATTGTTCGAAATAAAAAAAACAAAACTGTCTTACCACTTTCAGCCAACCGCATCTTAAGTTAAGTTCAGCAATTAACTTGGTGAATATAATTTATTGCTGCTGATAGGAATGATGGCCAAAACTGCAAAACAAGACTATAATAAACCATAATTATTCTTTTTTTTCACCAGATGGCAAAATGTGCCAGCAAAATAAACTATTGCCCAATGCAACGAAGAGAGCCATGTTACAACAAATGTTATTCAATCCATCAGACGACACAGAAGTCAACAATAAAAACTCATTTGGTTTTAATTTTAATTTGGTTAACGAACCACAAACATTTCAGCAAATTGCACATCCACTCAGTCGACCTTCCAAACTGCTGACACACAACAGACGAGCTGACAGAAATGAGGATGCCGCCCTGAGAGGCCACTCCAACACAACATCTACTCGTGGACCGGGGCTCTTTCTCTCTGAAGAAAAAGGGAAGAAAAGCAAACACTTCCATAAGTAATGCATGAATGGTACAGTTGGCCTCGCTCAGTCACATGATTTATTTTTAGCTCATGTGAACAGGCAGTTTCTCTGCACAAAGAAACACAGAGAGAGAGAGAGAGAGGGATGGAGTCAGCCATGGGGGAGGGGGCTGGCGTTGCATTAAATGAAAAGAGTAATCACTCTTCCATCTGGATGATCTGAAATTCATCTGTTATGGTTGCATCACCAGAGCCATCAGAGCTCCAGCAGTGGAAGCCGAAGAGTTAAAACTCTCGAAAGAAAGGGTCGCGTCTGCTCAGTGAACTGCATGTCAGAGCTGCATAACATCAGGCAGGAAATGAAGATGTGGCGAAATTGGAAAACTTGTAAACAAGAAAAACGAGAGGAGCCACTTATTATTTGTGCCTTTTCTTTTTGTTATTTGTGGCAGCCTGAAATGCACCAAAAGTATGAAAAGCTCTTAACAAATAAAAATTCCTTCAAGATGTTCCTGTCAGCTCATAATTTAAACACAGTCAAAGAGATCTGCTTAAGAGGCAAAGCACAGCTCCTCCGAGGTGATGAGGGCCTCACTCTCTCGTTAACCCACTTTATCACACACTGACCCAGTCACGTCTGTCCTAATGGCGCAGGTCACAATCAAAAACATTTCAGTGACAGAGCGCAACGTTCAGGCTCTGCATGAAGCTACCTTAGCTCTCCTCTCTCTGTTTGACAACGGCGAGGAAGACTCGTGCATTCACCTCGGAGCGTATGGGTTTTATTTATTTTATAAAGAGAAACATCAAAGCCGTGCCTTCTCTCAGCACCCGTACACACTCACATTCGCCAGCCTGGGATTATTTGAATTGCAGCGAGGCTGCACTCTCCTTCTACCCCACAGGCACTCTGTCTGAATAGTAATTAGCTACCGACCTCTATTCTCTTCTGCCTGCGTTTGCCTCTCCCTCATCGCATCTCACTCAGTTGCTTTCTCAGTAAAACAGTTTTAAAAACGCGTGTCAACATCTGCTCGCCGACAATGAACAAAACACAGTTCAAATATTGCAGCAAATTCTAACTGCCAGAAGACACAGATGGTTTCAACGTGGTTTGAAGATAAGACGCTGGATAGTGCAAAAGAACACCACATCAGGCTCCAAGTCAGATCTTCCAAATCTAATAAAACGAGGTTCAAATCTTTGATTACGTGACTATGCAACAGCTCAGAATAAAGAATGACATATGGCTCCCCTCTGTTTGGAGCTGTGCCATTTCGGTATTTGTTGATACGAGTTCCAGTTGTTATTTCAGTCGGAGGGGTTCATGTTTATTTCCCAAACCAGCCTTCCTAAAGAGCCAGCACATTTTTATCTGCAGAACAAACACCCTACTGAAACCTCCCAGCTGCCTCCTCTACACCAGCAGGCCAAGCCTCTAACTCAGCCAAAAGATCACCCACTCACTGCGTCCACGCACACCAGCCTGACCACAGCTAGAGGACACACACACACACACACCATACTCCTGAATGTTACCGACCAGCTGATTCATGGTTGAACTGAGACAACATAATGCTGCATAAGTTAGGTAGATAGTGTGCATAACATCTCTCTCCCCCCTTTCTCCTTCACCTACATGTTTCCTGTCAGGGAGGATGACATTATGTTCTCCACTATTCAATCTTACGTCCTCTGACAGCGTTTTCCTGCAGATCTAGCAAAACAAATCCAGCATTTTTTGTGCTTGGAGTGTCTACCACTATATAACAAAGTGAAAAGTAGTATGATAGCTAAACTACAGATCCTACATAATCACCTACAAATGCGGCTTGACAGGTGTGTGTCTATGCATGTGTGTACTTGCTGCCTGTTTGTGAACAACCAGAAATCTCCCTGGAGGAGGCAACAGTTCAGAGTGCATGTTGATACAGGACAAGACTGCAAATAAGAGAACGACTGGCATTTTGGGTGCTACTAGAACACATTTAAAGCGTATTAAATCTTTATTTATCTCACTAGCAACCATGATTTACTCTTATTTCCCTTTACGTATCCTTAAAGTTAAAAGAAAATCTATATTTCATACTTCAAGACTGTTCATTCAAGATATGATGTTTGAGCTGAGTGAAACATTCAAATTTTTATGGTTACATCACTGCATCAATATTTTACATGTCTCAAACATCATTTTGAACACATATTTCCAAATTCAGCCTGACATATTCTTTGGCGTCTTTAACCCACTCACCAGAAAAAGAGTTGTAATCATGTATTATTACGGTTTTTCCTCAAATGCTTGAGCATATTTTATTCAACACTGTTGCCTCCAAAATAAGACAAATCCTTATCATTGTTTAGGTCATGACAGTTAACTGTCTAAGGAACTGTGCCGGTATGACAAAGGACAGTAAAAGATTTAAATTTACATTTAATAAGTCAAATATCCTCTACAGCCAGCTCAATAAAATAAAATAGAAAAGGGAAAGAAGAGATAAATCAAATGTCTCAAACGCATGTAAAATAAGGAACTACTTCTAAAACACACAGTATTCTTTCACCATAAGGAGAGGCTATACGTATAATGACTGAGACAATAAAACTGGTAGTGCAGGCATTGGTGAGTGAAAGAACTGCTTTAAACACACACACACAAACACACACACACACACACACACACACACACAGAGTTTCTCAAGTGATTGTTTCCCTCTGGAATAGCAGGCAGGGTGTGGTCAACTCAGGTAACAGAGTGAATCATGTTTCACTCCACACACTTGTTAAACTCAACTCCAACAGGGGGTGACGACACCACACATGTACACACACACACACACAACACACACACACACACACAGAATCACACACACAGGCCCCTGAGGGCCAGCAGAAGTAATAACAGGGGTTACAAAGCAGAAGAGCAGCGAGTTAACTGAAAATAACTGACTCAGCCTTGCACCTCGAGTCGTCGACTTTTTCTTCTCAGCAGACTAAATGAAAGAGGAGGGCGTGGACGACACACCTGAGAGACTACACTTCACACACACACACACACACACACACACACGTTAACACAAGTAAGTAAGTGCAGTGACATGCTACTTAACACCAACGAGGGTATATCCTCCTGTGGGATTTACACGCTGGTATCAGACACCAGTGAGTAGGCCGTGACAATTAGGATGATGATGTAAACCAAGTGAAGCAAGAGCCAAAACCCAGAGGAACATTATTTTCCCTTTACTATCAACAAAAAGTACGAGGCGATGGTTCTACTTGTGATCGTGTGGGGAAAAGTGCTGCCTGTAAAGTTCAAAAGACTTTTATTGTTTGTCACTGTCACTGGAGGTGATCTGGTGAGCAGATGCTGAAATCAAGTCAAGTCCAGTCATGTTTATTTGTACAGCCCACGTCCACATACAATACCTCCATGTGCCATACGCAATAGCAATGGTTCCTGTCTCAGTTACCACCCACTCTACTCTCACAGCACATAAAGAAGAAACTTCAAGAGAGGACATTTTAAGGAAAGATCCCTCCCCAACAGACTGACAGGAGGAAGTGACTGCAACAGGAATGAACAGAAAGTTTTGGGAGGTTTATAATACAGTAGGTACAATAGTACTGCAGTAAATGCAATATAGAATATGTCCTGGTCCAGTAGAAAAAGTATAAAAGTTCTCAGGTCCAAGGTGTCAGGTAGGAGCACCATGGAGGTAAATGGACTGTACTTATATAGCACACAGGCACACCTTTCTGGTCTTCCGACCACTCAAAGCGCTTTTGCCCTACATATCTCATTCACCCATTCACACACATTCATACACTGATGCCATTAGCTGCCATGCAAGGTTCATCAGTGCTCAGTGCTCATCAGTTTTGGGAGCTAACCATTCATACGCATTCACAGCCTTGGTGCAGCCTTCGGGAGCAATTTGGGGTTCAGTATCTTGCCCAAGGACACTTCCGAAATGCAGACTGGAGAGCCGGGGATCGAACCTGATTAGTGGATGACCCGCTCTACCTCCGAGCCACAGCCACCCTAGGAGGATGTGTTTGGCTGATGAGCTCAGGAGGTCTGAACCTGCACCTCCTCACAAAGAACAAAACTATAGTAGATCCACCATCGTCGTCTCATACAGCTGACCACCGTAATTGTTGTCTATAGTTAACTTGAGATGTTTCACCCCACTACATGATTGACAACTGATAAATATTGGGTCGCATTTTGGTGAATATATGAATCTGCTTCTATTTATTTCCAACATAAAAATCGAAAAGTTTACGCCCAGGTCTTTAGATCCTTCAGAGGCTTTTATTATAAATAAAATAATGTCTACCTGAGCTCAGATGCTGGAAAATACAACATACTAATTAAACATTTTTTCTGATTTCATGGATTGATCAGGATCGTCTGGTTGCCTTGACCTGCATGCTATGGATTATGGGATACTGAGGGCAGCCTTTGAAATAGCAAGGCGTGTTGACAAGTTATGACGGGGTAGCAGAAACCTCACGTTTCCTGTGTGATGGTTTTAAAAGCTTAACACAGCATTCGATTGTTTTACTGCATGTGTGTCTTCAACATATGGCCGTTCTAATCTGGAAAGGCTTTATGGAAAATTCACAAAGTAAAAGTGTGTGTGTGTGTGTGTGTTTAAGCGGGGTGGGGGGATGGGGAAGTGGAGGGCACACAAGGGGGTACCACATGGGTCGTGTCCATAGCAACCAAGCTTGTGTGGCGCTGCGTGAGGGAACATGAGATGTAAAACCATGGCGATGATACAGGCCAGCACTGTGCCACGAGGGTGGCTGCCGTCACATGAAATGCATTAGGAAGCAATCAGAGATAAAACGCATTTACAGAAGCAAGCTGTTTGTCATTTGTTCATTTTTAGTGTTGAACTTGGGAGAGGGTTAATCAACAACAGATCTCTGAAGTCATTCATCACGCAAAGATGCAAAACATTCACCGGTTTCTTCTTCTCATATGTGAGGATTTAGTTCTTTTTATTGTTGTTAATTGAATATATTTGGGGTTTTGGACTGTTGGTTGATGAAGACGTCACATTGGGCTGCAACTAACAATCGTTTTCATATTGTTGATTACTCTGCCAATCATTTATTTGAGTAATCAAATGAGAAAACAGCGAAGGACGTCCCTCACAATTTTATGAATAGATTGGAAGATGTCACCTCGGGCTCTGGGAACTTGTGAGGGGGAGTCACAGAACTGAAGAAGCTCTCTTGGATGACAACCATATCCAGTTGTCCCAGATCAAACTCTTCTCGAAGAAAGGTGACCTGGTTGACTGAAAGCCTTCACAGACATGTCTCTCACGAGCTCTTCCAACCTTTAAATGTATAGATTTGTTTAACCAGCATTTAAATTTACAATGATATAAAACAGAGGAAAGTAACAAATCCTCACATTGGAGAAGCTTAAACCAGCCAGGTCAGGAAGTAGAAAGTAACTCTGAATAAACGGCAGTGGACTCACTGATGTGCTGAATCTGAAGCACGTGCTGCAGGCAGCTATTTCCACTTGGCACTTTTTAATAATTCAGTGAAGAGCACAGTGACCTGACGACTACTTGCTCCTCTCACTCCACCGCAGTCATTTCTCTGAGTTGTGTTACTTTTAGTTACAAGCTGCCGAAGTAAGAGAACAAATGGATCAGAGGACGGTTGATTATGATCACCAGAAGGTTTAGTGAAGCACAATTTTAAAGCCAGGAGAGGCTGAGAGCTCACCTGCAGTTCACTGTGAACTTGAAAGTGAGATGGTTCAGATATCCAGCTGATAGTGTGCGTCTGCGTGGCGGTGTGCTCTCACGTCTCATCTAAATTATTCAGTATTTTTTGTACACAAAGCTTCAATGCGTCCTGTTTATATATATGTGTGTGCGTGGGGGGGAGAGTCTGTGTGTGCACGGCAAATTAGACACAAAGGGTGTTATATAATCAAAAAAAAAATGACTCTGCTGTTGTGTTTCTGTGTGACATGGGTGGCAGAAGAGTCCCTATTTTTGCGGTGTAAAACCAAGTCTGTGGCCCGGAGCGCTGGCTGGAGATCAGAGTACAACTCCTCTGCAACAGTTAATACGCTTTTAAATAGATAAATCAGCTTCCTTCCTGTCCCTGTCAGTGCTGAGTGTACACACATGCAAGGATAACACAGCCAGTGTTTTCCAGCCCATCGGCCCTGAAGGATAAATGTGGGGATATTTTATATTGTTTCTTATTGCCAACGAATCGCAGGAAAAGAACAAAACCAGCAATGAACTGATGCTACTAACAAGTACTGTCTGCGTGTCCAAACATGAGCGAGCCACGTGTTCGTTACAATGGATACAAGCACTTTAATTATCGTCACAACAATCATTTTCTGCCAAATACTTCCTCAATTAATCAATGAATTGCTTTTGCTATAAAATGTCAGAAGACAGTACAAGTACACATTATAATCTTCAAGGCTTTTCCAGTCTAGAACCCAAAGATATTCAGTTTACTATAATATACAGTATGACAAAGAAAAAGCATCAAATCCTCACATTTACAAAGCTGAACCCTGCAAAGTTTTTGCACTTTTCCTTAGAAAATATATGCTCAGTCTCAGACAAAGAGGAACCGGATTTCATTTGAAGACCAGTCAACCTTCAAGAGCACCACAACTGAAGTGACATCACTAAATTGCTTGTGCATTGTTTGTTTTATTTGTTAACATAATTAGTGGATTATTGTGGTTGGATGTAAAAATGTCTTAACTGCACCCGATAACTTTGGGTGACTCAATTCTAAACTTTTCGTGACTGTTAATGGCTGTCAGACTTTACATGCACTACCGAGAAAGTGAATGCAGGAGACCGAGAAGAAGCTGTGGCAGTCTGGGGAGGAGATGTCAGCCAAATCTTCTGTAATAAAATAAAATTTGGCTACCTAAACCACAGAGACTTCATCTGCAAGACAGCAACCAAACACACAGCAGTATGCAAATCCTGCTTACTGTGATGGCTGGGACAAGGACCAGTTTTTATCTGCACTTAGAAAGAGAGCATTAGTGAAAGTGACGCTAGCAACACTAGTTAATGTTAGCAATCTGCATGTGTACAAAAACTCTTTAGAAATCTCATCACCCACACCAAAAGAGATTTATATTAATATCAGCTATACTACTAGCGACCTATGTATAATACTGTATGTTTCAGGGCACTAGTTGCAGTTGCTTGCCAGCTATTTGACACCTAACTGGGTGCACGAGCTACCAAATCTAGATAGGGATGTAGCTAATGCAGTGTTGACTTTATGTGACTTTGTGTTGGTGTTTTTATGAATCTTATAATGGAGGTAGTGGATCTTTCAGATTCATTTGAAGAGCATGTTCCACGTTATGGTAAGTGTGTCATGCATGCTGGATCTCACACTGGTCTGGTCCTGACTTGATCTTGGTCTTGACTTGGTCTCAACCGCTCCGGTCTTGGACTCGTCTCTGTCTAGATACACCCTGGTCTTGATCATAACTTGGTCTCGGTTTAGGTGGTCTTGACTACAACATAATATTTAATTTTCTATTGATCTATGACCTAATCAATTACTCAACTTATGTCAGTTCTAGATCCTACATTAAACATCCAGCTGCCATAAATACTCATTAGTGTACTAACTGTATATTAATCCACGGCTGAAAATAGTCCCCAACGAATGCACTAATTGGTCCTCTTTGAGGAACGTTTGCTAGAAACGACAGTGCCCAGCTGTTTTGATAATATATTGTTTGTGATTTTGAAAGATGGACTAATGCATTGTCGATTTTGGTCTTATCACGCAATTGTTATTTATAGGTAAAGTATTGAATAGGGATCTATCAGCTACAATAATACAGCACTCAGGGGAAACATGCAGCGGTTGTCATCGGGGTGGGTGGGAGCGAGAGAGAGAGAGAGAGATCCCCAGCAGCAGTCCTGGCCCAGTGTGACTCACAGGCTAAATGAGCCAGGCATGCTGCCCCCTGATGCTCTGTGACCTAGATTGAGAGACGCAGGCAGGACCATAATCTCTCATTCCTCTGCCTCGCTCTCTCAGTATGGAACAGGCTTCCGAGGTTGAAAACCAGCCTCTCCTCCGCAGCATCGCAGACAGACAGCGAGATGGACGCTAGTCGCCAGAAAATCCACACATCTACTCATCAGTCCGGACAGTTACAGCAGAAGACAGAGAACGTGACATGCAACTGTGAAATATGTACTGTCTGCTTTACACGTGTATACAATGGGTCATAGGTCATCATCATAGGTTATGAGTAGGGCTCAACACCAATATGTTTTTAGCCGTGTTAGCAGCATAGCAATGATGCTCTGTTGGTTGGTCTGTCTGCTGGCTACTGTTGGAGGGATTGACATGAAATTTGCTACAGACATTCACAAAATAGTGATCCTCTGATTCGTTGTTTAGCACCACCATCAGGTCCAAATGTAAATAGTATTTCTGACCAAATATCTACAAAACTAATGACATTCTCATCGGCCTCAGCTGTACTTTGTTTAGTTTATTTTAGAAGAGTGATAGGAATGTGGGGAGAGAGATGATGGGGAATGACATGCAGCAAAGGGCCGCAGGTCGGATTCGAACCCTGGGCCGCTGTGGCAAGGACTGAGCCTTTGTACATGGGGCGGATGCTCTACCAACTGAACTAACCAACACCCAGAGTAGCAAATGTTAGCATGCTAACAAAGAAATGTCTCAATTTGCGTACTTCCATACTTACGCTTGCTATTTTCAGTCTAAAGTGTGTTCACACTATCAATTATGGCAAAATGCAATGAACCAGTCACTCATAACTCTCATAACGGTCAGTGTGAGTGTGGAACGTTGGACACCTTTCACCCTTGATGGACGCCATTTTTGGCTATGAAGCAGAATGTGAAGGACCACCGGCACTGAAATGGTGTTTTGCAGTGAATACCACAATCTACAAATGTTTACATATGTTCCATGTTTGTAGTTTGGCCATCAAACGTTGGCATTAATGCTCCGCCCGGTTGCAATGCGGCAAAGAAGAAGCGCTAAAATGTTGCGATTGTCATTTCGAGTAAGGGCTCAATGGCCATACTCAAACTGAGACAACGCTACCCTGCCGATAATAGTCCACTATGCCAGGAAGTACATAGTGTACACAGAGGACGACATAGAAGTCAAACAACACAGCAAAACTACTGTGAGATGGTAAACATGGTTACATTATACAGTACATAGCATAAGCATTGTCATTGTGTGAGCATGGTAGGATATAGAGCAGCTAACATGGCTGCAGCAGGGAATCAGATCACAAACCGACCTGCATTAAGCTGTGTTAATGATACACCAATCCAAGAAGTTCAGTTGGAGTGACAGATTAAGTGTTTAAAGGCTTATCAGCACACCAGTTTGTAATACTCACTGACAGCAAGAGGCTTTTTTTGCATTCACCAAAAGCCAAACGTCTTAAAGGTTAAACGCTATCTGAATGCACACGCCATTTATAATACATTCACCAGAACAAAATACAACAAGATTATGTTTCAAATCAGTGAAGATCCGATTAAAGAATAAGTAAACAAGACTATGAATCTGAGTAGATATTTCATACCAACTTTCTCAACAGTTTTTGATACTCTGTGATGGCCACATTTCTGAGATCGATGCCATGCTCTGTGTGTCTGTCCTCCTGAACATCTCTGGTCACTTTCACACACTCACTGTACACAATATACAGCAAAGCTGCAGACACTACGATGCCCACATGCTACCGAGCTGAGCAGCTTAAACAGTTGTGGTTCAGTGCTCTAAATTCCAGTCTGACTCAATTACCAAGACTTTGATCCCCTCAATGGCTTTCTTTGTGTCCTTACAGTCAGAGAGGTTAAAGTAGGTGGAGTTGCTCTCGTTCTCTCTCACACATACACACACTCGGACACACATACAGACAAATACACACACACACACGCTGCAGCCCACAACTACTGCTGTGAAAAAAAGTGCTGATGCATATTTTCTTCAGTTTGTTGCTAGGGGAGTCCCATGTATCTGGACAACAATGGGGGTGATTGTTGCCATGTAAAAGATATCCATGAGAACATTTAAGACTCATCGGGCGGCCAGCTGCCGTTCGCCTTGTCTCATCAGCGGCATGCAGGCTGAGTGCCGTTGAGCAGACGGCGAATGCACTTCAATCAATACAGGAGCGGGGCATCTGGAAGGCCTGCATGAGCCTTTTTATTAGTCGTCTCTGATCTACAGTTACAGATGATTGAGCGCTCAGCAGGGGGTCAGTCACTCTGACGGTTTCACCTTACCACTCACTCACACTTTAAAACACTTAGAGCGTTTACAGGTGAGTCTGACTGTGCTCAGAGACTTCTGAATGTTCTGCCAATGGACTGGTTCAACAAGAGCAAAGCAGCAGCTGTTTACAAGACTGACTCAATTTAATTACCTTGAGACCTGATAGATATATGAAGAGAGACGTGACTTGGATCTCATGACAGGTTTCTCCTTCACATTTACTTTGCAAAGATAACCAGCAGCATTGAAATGATTTTTATCACTGTAAACTGAATATCTTTGTGTATGTTTGGGACAAAACAAACAATCTGAAGACATGACCATTGCACTATTTTCTTCAGAGGTAATCAACAGATTGTCATAAATTGCAGTTCTAACATCGAGCAAAGAAATTTCTGTTCTACGGTGTGAATTTAATAAAGCTACACTTCCAGTCTTTTCAAATAAATACATAAACAACAACTGACAGGCTCCATCTGCTTGTTTTATTTCAGATATTAAATTGGCTGTTTTATTATTGCGAGCAGGTCTGTTATTGTACACTTTCACAATAAAAGCCTCACTATTGGCACTTAAACGAAGAGACTGTCACACCACAGTCATAAAATAACAAACACGCCGTGGTCAATCAAATTGTTACTAGACTCATAATAAACAACAGACCGTCTCACAGCAGCCATTTTGACACGAAATAGTAGTGTAAACACAGGTGTTACCAATGATACTAATTAAGGTTCAGTTCCATTCAGGTCAAACAGAGTCAGGGTGCATGTTGTCTGCTGTACTAAATGGAACTGAACCTTATTTAGTATCACTGGAAACACCTGAGTTGACCCTACTATGTCAAATTAAACTATAGTTGCTATTATGAAAATAGTATGTGATAATTGGAGCTTCAAACAAGACATTGCCATTGTCCTTTTCACTATCGACCAATGAAATTATCATTTAAATGATCATAAGCTACAACTCTAATATCCAGTAATTACCCTTTGTGGTCTACTAAGTTTTATTAAGATGGAATTGGCACAAGACTATTCAAATATTCTGGTTTGACTTCAGATTTGACTCATCTGGGACTCGAGTAAAGTTCACTGGAAACATTTCAAAATCAAAAGCTCACTATCTGGTCTCTATGGCACTGATATTAAACACAGTTAAAGCGTAACAAAACAAGGAATTCTGCAATCAGCTCCGCAGCGCTTCAACAGCTACACCTGCCTTACACCCTTTACAAACAGGTGAGTCAAGTGTTGATTAAATACAGGATAAATATTGCTGTCATTCATCTAGGCATACCGTATTCCAGTACGCCTGATTACACAGCGGTTTCCCATCATCCACTGCCTCTCATCCATGTTAAGTGAGTTGAACACAGTGTGAACACCCCATCCTCCATAATCCGGCCTCATTATCACACAGTTAATTGGTGTCTATTATTAACCGGAACACACACACTCAACTCTAAAGCAACTCAGGTCAAAGCGTAGCACAGCCACACTCCGTGACACCCCGTGAATTTAAGTAGCAAATGACTTATCATCAACGGCATGCTGTCAAGGTAAAGTGATCCCTTCAAACAGCCAGGCCGTTATAGAAATGGATATTGCTTTGTTAAGTAACAAACTGGAACAAGTGACGGTTGAGCGGGGAAGCCTGCCAGCTTGTTTGTCTGCTCAAATCTTCAAACACATGTCCCTGTGAGATTTGCTGCCTTTTCATGAATGAGTGAAAACTATTCTCGACACTGTCTGTTACTGAAATAAATAAAATAGGCTGAACAAGTGCGGAGTAATTACGTTTCCACTTAAGTTTCACCTGTCCTCCAGCATGGGCAGGGCAGTTCCAGGTATCTGTACGTACGCCTGCGACACAAGAGGGACTAGTACCGATACATACACCCCCCCCCCCCCACCCCCTCTCAATATGAAACATAACATTACTCATCCACCCCCAGGAACCTGAGTGCTGCACAGCACCAATCAAGCTGCTGCGCTGTGATTCACATTGTGAGGAGGAGACTTGCATAACAGCCATATTCCCTTTTCCCACAGTCATTCCTGTAAAACAAATAACTGCTATATCTGCAGCAGTTTCAGGGTTCAGGCTCTGAGAGCAGCAGCAGCAGCATGTTGGAGGGGCCACAGCATCATTTAGAGTCCACTGATGTCTGCACACACACACACACACACACACACACACACACACACACACACAACACAAACACAGGGCCTCCGGGATGTCAAACTTGACCCATTTTCCTCCACAGGAGTGTATATGCTTATATATCTGTGATGATAAGCATGATGTGACATGTATGCAGGCAGTTAATGTGGATCAAAACAAGAAAATGGAGGAAAAACATGCAAGATCAGTGAGAAAAACACACATTTGTGTCTAACATGTGTCGCAATCTGTGCAAATAAACACAATAAAAGCAAGTTGATGTTGGAATGACAGCTTGAGAAGGAGGTCAGTGTGTGTGTGGTATGTTTTTTTTATCATTTGTTGTAGTCGTGCCCGGATCCACTGCAGCAGCAGCAGCAGCAGCAGCAGCAGCAGAGTCCCCCAGCTGACACAGGACCCCTCTGTTTGTGGCTGACTCCATGTAAACACGCTCAAGATCCACACTTTACTTACGTTTGCATCCATTACTACTGCTGCGGCTCAAACTATTAAACCCAGCCCGCTGTGTGGAGAGCTTACCTTCGGATAGCTCCAGATCCAACTCCGCCAGCTGGTCCCTGACCTCTTTAGGCAGAGCCGACAGATCAACGCCGCGGTCGGCCATCGTTGGGAGCACAGCAGCCTGCGGGATGTTTACGATATCTCCGGGTGACAGCGGGTGCGGTAGTCCTGCATGAAAGCTAAGAAACGAAATCAAGATGCGGTGTGTACTCCATCTCCGCGACTCCCCGACACCGCCATGACTGTGGGAGATGCGAACAACTCACCAGAGGAGTCTGTCAGTCACATGACCAGGGCTGATGGCAATGGGATAAAACAGACTCCCTGCTCCCTCTGCTGTTGTGTTTTCACAGCTGAGAGGAGGACGAGCTCTCCTCTGGAGCAAACTCACCTGCCACCCTCCCTGCCCCTCAGGTGGACCCTAACAGTACTCATATAGTAATCTAAAAAACAATCCTGAATTTAAAATGTTATAATATAATTATAATATAAACTCATTGTGCAGAATGTCTCCTTTCAGTGTTATATTACTGCTTAATATCATATTATTCTGTCAGTATTAACCAATACACATTTTAATGTTGGAGACTGTCAATCTGGAAGTAAAATGTTCAGTGTTTTCCTCTGTAGCTGTGCAGTAAAAGCATAAAAGCACCATAAAATGGAAATACTCGAGTTTATTATCAATGTCAGGTTTGTGCTTAAGTGCAGTACTAGAGTAAATGTACTCAATTACATCCCACCACTGGAAACTAGCCCTACTTTGTGCCTTTCATTATCTCTGGAGTCACAGCGACAGCTATCCAATTTATCTAAAAAATAATAATTACCTTGTGAAAACTCCTTTGACAATAACCATTAGTGTTGTTCATGGGGGTCTCTATTCAAAAATTTCTGTTTTATTTATTTTTTATTATTCTGTTCATTTGCTGTTGCCAAACCAAATAAAGCAGCCAAAAATGACACCCGTCCATGCTCAATTTGAACGTGAAACAAAGGTTTTAAGTTACATGTATCTATATTGGTGTTAGGTGTTAGTTTGTTTGCAACTTGTTCAGACAAAATGAGGAAATATCACCTTACAAGACTTTACAAGGTTTGTAGAAGAATCTTAAATGTGCAAAACATTATTTTATGGCCACATGGGGGCAGCGGAAACAAGCTGTAAACACTACAGTTTTTTTTTTAAATCAACTTTTAAGTTAAATATAGAAACTTCTTTGCAAACTGTTGCTTAATGAACATCTGGCAGATTCAGAACATTAGTATTCATATTGAGTTCCTGGCGATATCTGGCTCTCAGGTTACTAAAAGCGTGTTTACAGCTTGGTGTTGGGCAGATAGTGAAGTGTGTGTTGGTGCTAGCTGCCTGTGGCCAAAAATGACTATGAGAGCACTGAACCTGAACCAAGACAGTAAAGTCGTGCAACTGAAAGACGCCAACACAAGTTCATCAGTGTTGGTGACTCATTTCTCATTCAAGAAGTCATACAATCCATTTTTAATGTTAAAATATTGATGACAGCAGTTTAAGGATTTTGGAAATACATTCGAAACAGTGTTTTTAAACAACCTTCTGGGCATTTGTTGGTGCTTACCTCTGTGACTGGAAGTGAGGACAGTTAACAGCACGCCGGTGAGCTTCTCTTTTTCATTAATTTATTTTATTATTTGCCCGAGACAACTTATTCATTAGTTGAGACTATACACAAGTAATTTTTCCCATCTTGAGGCCTGAGTATTTGACAAACTCACTCCATACAGAGATCTCCGAGACTTGTTTTTTTCATGTAGTTCAACCTCTGTTAAACATAAAAGACATCTATCCTCTGAAACAAAATAAAGGGATATACTATCACACAATGGAGGAGAAAAAAAAAAAAAAGCATAACATGCCCACACAGAAAAATAAACATCTTAAAACAATGACGTTATAAAAAAAAAATAACATAGTGACAAGGGGAAAACGACATGATAGTCTTGGAAGTTCTATGCGGTATAAAATAATCTGCAGTTCAAAACTTAAATGTCAAAAGAAGCACCTTGCACAAGTACTACATCTACTTCATGACCCAAAGATTAGGACATCTGTAATTCTCTACAGATGTGCACTAACTGCCACTCTCATTCATTCATGATATTCATCTTCACATTTTCTCTGGTCAACCTCATAACTTTAGCTTTCAACTGAAATAGACCAAACCCCTCTCAGCGGCTGGGCTATACACACGTCAGCTAAATGCAAGAACATTGATATTCAATAGAAAAATATATTGCACTACTCTTTCCTCAACTGAAATGCCAGGATAAATGATTTAAAATCTAATATGTTTGATTATCATTTAAAGGCCTTCTAAAGCTAACCATTTCAAGTGTGTTACATCAGGACTGAGGATGGACTCCTTACAGGATATAAGGACAATTTTTGCATCAATAATTTCATGTTATAAAACAGAAGAAAAAAAAAAAAAAGCAGATCAATAAACAGTGATATTACGATGAAGCACAAACGAACAGTGGTAATCTTCAGCCTTGAGTAATCCATGCAGTCAATAGGGATCGATACATACACGACTAATGTAATGGCATCCATTCCAAACGGCTTAAAAACGGTGGTTTAAAAAACAAAAACAGAACAAAAAAAAAAGTCAGGCACACACTCACAGGGTAAACTGTGTACACGTCTACAGTTTGGTTTGTTATGCACTCGGCTGACTAAACCGTCATGTGTACTTAAAGAGAATTGACTCAAAAGGGAAACGCAGACCAAAACTAAAGGACAGGTTGAAAAGTAAACAGAGAATAAGCGCATTAGAAACGTTTTCCGGGCTTCCTTTTGCTGCAGTCTGCCAGCTAATCTCTCTCCAAACGACCAGGATCAGGCATTAAAAATCTTTTCTTACAACTGAAAAGTACAAGTAAAATTGTCAGCCTGGAAAGCAACCAACCTCATCACAGCCAGTGTGTGGGACAAAGTTGGCCTGAAGCTGCATTTTTAAATGAAATAAAAATAAATGTTTGACATTCTCATTCATACTTTTTTTTTTTTTTTTTTTTTTTTTTAATCCCAATCTAAAAACCTTTTAAAACTGTCAGAACTGAACGAGAAATGACCCCAAACCCTGCAGAGTGAGTGTCCGACGTGTTATTCATATTTACATACTGAGAGTGATGAAGCGTCTCTGAACAGGGAGCCTGCTGGGAGTGGAGGGTTGACGGAGGCACTGTGCCGTGTCTTTGTGTGATTATCATTGGCTGTGAGGGGAGGATCTTAGTCTGGTGGTGTGGGGAGGTTGAGGGCGGGTCCCTCTTTTCAAACACTTTGCAATAGTCCAGCCTCCAAATGCCACTTGAGTTTATACTGGCTACCCGCGTCAGCACATCATCTTTGGGCCGACTGTGACTGCGTCGCCATGACGATCCCTCCCGGCTGGCCCGATCCCATGCCGGCCAAGACCGACATAGCCACCGCCTCTGCTGCACGGACGCTCAGCCCGTTGATGGTGGCTCCTGGACTGGAGGCCGAGGCAGGGGGTGACGGCGCGTGCTGGATAACTGCCGCCGGGGAGCCGATGGGTTCAGTGGAAGTGTCCCTGGAGGTTTCCTCTCCTCCTGCAGCTAGAGACAGAGACAGAAACATTCACCCTTAGAGAGGTGAGCGAGTAAAAAGAATACATTAGATGGATGAGATGATAGATGGTTAGATACAGTGCAGGAAGCTCGTCGGTCAGTTCACGATGTTCAATGATTACCTAAGAAAGCTGCCTTCTTCTGCATAACAGTGACAGGGCAGTCTTTGTGGGCCAGGAGGAGCTGCTTCAGTTGTGCCACCTCATTCCTCAGTAGGCTTACTTCATTCTAATGGCAACACAAAAACGCACACAAATCAGTCCGTGCATGCCCCGTCTTGTCATGTTATCACGAAGACTGTGAAGACAATCTGTCTTAGTTACTGACTCAACGTGACAGAGAAACAGAAAACGCACCGTCAGTGAGACATTCATGTTGGCGAGATCATCTGCCTTCTTCTCCAAAGAGTTAACCCACAGCTTTCGTTTCTGCCTGCAGCGGGAAGCGGCCGCGCGGTTTCTCTCGAGAAAACGCTGTCTCCTCTCGTCGGGGTCCATCTCTGTAGCTCGCCGCCGGCGGCCTCCTGTTGGCTGAGCAGGGGACACCTGGGTGATGAGGAGGAGGAGGGGGGGAGGGGGGAGACAGTGAATGTCGTGAGTTTGTTACACAAGGTGGCATGGAAAGTTTTAAATAAGTGCACGTGTCATTTTAAGATTAAAAATGAGCGCTATGCGCTAACACAGTGACACAAATGTGATTGCACACAATAACACACAAATGATTATTTATATACTGTGGTTCTAAATTAGCTCAGTCGCTGCTCGGTACCGTTCATCATCTGTGTGAGAACTACAGCTTACACAAAGATCAGTAAGAACCCAAAAAAAAAAAAAAGACTTGTAGCCACCTTCAACACAATGCAGTCCAGTACTTAGTTGTGAAATGGCCAAAGACAATGTAAAAAAAAACAGACAAAGAAGAAGACACTGATGACAATTTTTCGATACGATACGATATGTTCAATATATTCCAAATACTGAGTGCTAGGTGGAATATTACTTTAGGGATCTGTGTCACTGTATACATGTCATGCCAATAAAAGTTTTCCCTAAACTGTAGGGTTATGTGTCCGTCGGGATCTTATCTAGGATGTGAGCTTATACGGCATGCGTATTACTTGGGGTTGGGCAGGTGACGGTGCATCAGAGTTTTGAGAAGGTTGCTGGCTCTGTTCCTGCCGCTGTGGGACAGCAGGGATGGATCCTGACCCCCCACCAGCCCCATCTTGTGCTCCTGTGCCCTGATGTGATAGCGCTGCCTTCAGCCGCTACAAAGAAGCACACAACGCTTCATGTAGATAATTTAATAGAACACATTTTTAAAAATGTGAAAAAAATATTTTACGCTTGTAAAAAACTAAAAAAAAAAAAAAACGGCCCCATATATAGTGAACGATTGTATGCTGCAAGCTCTGAAAAAGAATCATCCTGAGTGATGCAAACGTTGACTGATCATCTCACCATCTTGGTGTCAGAATGCAGACTATACCCAGACGGAGAGGATGACCCACTGCTGGCCCCGCCAACTGGAGGTCCTGGGATCCCGGGGATGTTAGGCACTGAGTTCATTGGCCTCGCAAGCTTCACGTCACAACAAATGTCCAAAGAGAGAAAGAGAGAGAAACATACAGGATATTACACATTTAAAAAAGGAAATTCTTATCGTCGTTTTGCTATTAATTTATTCCCAAAAATAACTTACAGATATGACTGAGGTCATCTGCACAGGACTGGGCAGGAGAGGGACTGTCTGCCCATTGGGGAGATGCCTCACCAGTGGATAAGCGCTTGTCGGGGAGCTGTGGAGAAAAGTCAAATACTCGTTGCTGCTCCTCCATTCTGCGGCCATTGACAAACTACAGATCCAGAGAGAGGGTTGACAAAGTAATCTATTTTGCCAACGGATGCTCTCTGTTAAGCGTTAATGGTACCTAGCCTCTCAAGTTCCGATGAAACGGCAGTTATGTGGAAGAAATATGATGGGCGAGGTGTCATTTCAAGAGGGATTTAATTTGATAGCTCAAAAATAGTCTGTGTAGATTCACAGAAATATGGAGCTCTAAAAGGACTGCTCGCCTCCACCCACACCTGCCTCAACCGTGTTGTTTCATCAGGATGCAGAGGATGGTTGAGAAATTAATAAATTACACCTCGAACACGCTATATATGCACCTCATCAAAAATGCTTCTTTTTTTGACACATGCAGGGACACAGGATTAGAAGCTAGAAAATGTATTTTCTACGTGAGCGCAGTTTTCTGTGCTTTTTTCTTTACTGTGCTTTCTTTCTATAAACGCAGTGACTGGGTTACGGGGAGCTACGAGGATGAACTCAGAAAAACGCAATAGTGGGGAAAGAGAAAAACAAAGCAAAGTCCAACCTTGTGTGAGTAATACATGTAATACATTTTAGGTGGATATAAGACAGGGAGCTTTGCAATGATGCCTGTCAAATGTGAGATAGAGGATTCATGAAGTAAACACAGCCTTAAGAAGTCAGGGCAAGATTTCCTCACCAAGTGAATAACAAACAACTGCTCAAACTGTGATCGCTGCCGTTAGCTGTGTTACTTGGTGAGGAGAGTTCATCTCCGGGACTGACTTTTCTTTAAGCACATTTTGCCAGCCACTACTTCAGTTTCACGCTGTTTTGCCAAAACAAACCCGGGCCAATGAACACCAAGACATGCAAACAACACGAACACACTGTAGTTTACCCAAGCTGTCTGTTGGAAGGCGGAGCTTGTGTGATAACAGATGTTGGAGATGGCAGAGTTGGGTGTAGTGAGTCATTACTCAGGTGAAGAGGAAGAGAACCTGGACGCACGATGGTTGGAGTGGGGGCAGAGCTTGCCACAGGCTTTGTCATGAATTCCTGTTGACAAATAAACAGTCATAAATGTATTTTGGGAAACCAATTGTCGATGTTCAAGTGGCATGTGTCTGAAGAGTAAAGCCACGCTGACCACACAAAAGTTGGTGGCATTGTACCTTGCCTCTCACCCTTGAGTCTCTGCTGTCGTCTGACATGCAGGACGACGAATCGGGACTTCCAGGAGAGGAAGAATCAACTTGTAAAGGACCCTCATCTTCATCTTTTACTTCAGATGGTGTCTGTAAATGTGCAGCCTTGCAGAGAGAAGCAGATGAATACAGCCTTTCAGATCATCTAATATAATAAACCTGTGACATACTTTTTTTTTATCTGATAACCTGAGGAAACCAACAGCCTGCCTTTCATTAAAAGAGTACAAGCATCCTTTTTCTCACCGGATGTTGGTGATGTTTTGTCCTCTGCTCGTCTTCGTGTGCTTTGCAAAACTCCTGTTCGAAGGAGGTGGCCAGCTCATTGAACAGTCCGACCTCCTCACAGTTCTTCAGAAAACGTGTGGGCGTGGGGGTCTGGTCTGCAAAAAATAATAATAATTTATAACGTTAGTCAAACAGACATCACAGCAGTATATTAATACAGGCTTATTACTCCTTTATCCAGCTTCATTTAACAAATACAAGTGTCAATAGTAATGTCATTACCTGCAATGATGACTGAGTCTGTTCTGGCAGGACCAAATTTTAAAGTCATTTCATGCTTGTGTTTGTGGACTGACAGGTGGTCTTCATTTGTGAATCTCTGCAAAAAAAACAACCCAGCAGATGAGAGAAATATAGCAGATTATTATTAATATATCAGTGTGTCTACTGTGCTGCTGACAAATGACAAAACATCTAAGCAAATATAACTTAATTAAAGATAATATAAGATGAATAAAACACCTGTGCAGATGTTCCACATGTCTACTCTTTTGGCATTTGTATAGTCGCTTAACTGTAAAGTCAGCTGTAATCTAAAATGCTGTGAGCTTTCAGATTTCTGGGCTGAGTGATGAGGTGTGACAAATGAAAAGAGAGTTATACAGACGTGTATAAAGAATGAATATGCTGAGAAATCATACCTGCCCACATCCAGGGGCAGTACATACAAAAGGTCGATCATCCCCCATCTCAGACAAATGTTCTGCAGAAGACAGTAAAGACAGAGCCGCGTGTTACAGCTTCATTCGTGTATGCATATGAAGGCAATCTACACAATATAGTCAATACAGGATAAGACACACATTCTTATGGATTTTTCTTCCCACAGGCTGTCACTGCGATCAACAGCTGAAAATAACATTACTCTGTACATCTGTCATATTACCCTGCAAATCTGTGCAATACCTGCTCATTATAATTTATTTATTTATCCACTGTTATGTATATACTGTCATATCCACCTACATCATGTACAAAACAGAAACCATATTTATTCCAGCACCTGCACCATCGCACTATGACCAGTCCTTTCTCCAGCCTACAATGTCTATAGATAGATACACTTATCTATATATATCTATATTGACGCACATACATACATCCTTTAAATATGTATATAGTTATTTTTTATGTGTATGTTTAATGTTTAAGTCTGTGCCTGCCTGTCATGTTCCTTGTCTATACCTGTATGTACAATTGAGAGCACAGTGAGTCAGATTCCTCGTGTGTGTACACACACACACATGGCCAATAAAGTGATTCTGATAACGGCCATGCTACTTTAAGTTTCAATAATCTAACTTGTTTATTTTTTATTGAGCTACACTGGCTTCACACCACTGACAACACATCCAAATGCCACTGTCTATTTATCAGGTTAGCTTGTGTCTTAACTTGCCAATGTATCCACCTACAATATGATATGAACGCCATGCACCTGTTGAGAGGAGAGGAGGCGGCTCGGTTTAGCGCCATTAATTGCATGTGCTCACCTGTCACCAAGAACGCACTGGTGGTGACAACTGTCTAAGGAGGTAAACAGGCCAGAGACTGTCGGCCTGTTCTGTGTTTTGAAGCATTTTGAGCTTCGGGGCTCCGTCGAGGATAATCGAGGGTAACGATGAGGCAGCAGAGTAAAGCAAAGCTACCGTACGGTGTCGTCAAGTCATTGGCGTTAGCTCGCTATCACTGTCGAGGTCGTTCGAGCTAGGTGGCTTGGGTTACTGACTGTGGATGGGTTAACCTGAAGTGCCAATTCTTTGGCTAGCTCTTGACTTTATGAGAAATGGGCCTCGGGCTAGCACAACCTCACCGCTAACCACGCCAAAACGTTTAATTTGCGAAGCCTGACAGCCGTGCCATTACAACGAACGTGTCAGCTAACATCGTAGTAACTAACAACACATATGAGACCGCCGGACACGCCTCACCAAACCCAAGAAAAATAATGTAGCCACCAGAGCTAAGCTAATGCTAACTGCTATTGAGTTCACATTAAGGTCCGCCAAGTTAGTAGCTAACGTTAGCACGCTAATGCTAAAAGAAGCTCGTAGAGACTGAGCTCGTGAAAACATCACACGGACATCGGGTTAATATATCTGGGCGTGATATTTACATTTTTTATTTTTATTTTTTTTTTACGTTAGATGATCCGAAATGTGACTGAACTCACCCGACGTTTAAACAGCCTCTGTGCTCCCCCCTCCCTGCTCCGGACAGTGCTGCTGCTGCTGCTGCTGCTGCTGCCTGGCCGTTGTTGACACTCTGACACTTCCATTAGCGAAACATCGCGAGAGTTTGGGGGACTTGAGTATTACGTAACAGGATTGACGTCGATGAAACGTAAACGTGACTTCACTGACTCTTTAAATATCTCCAGGTTTTAATGGCTCACCTTTAAACGTCACATCTGTACAAACGCTGTCACGCTCTCTCGTGCTGGTTGTCACGCATCAGTGGACAGAGCGGTTAAATGTGCCTACAGCTGTTACATAATGTTTAAAGCCATTTGCAGATGGTTGGCAGAGAACATGCACAATCCGATAACAAATCCTCTCTTAGTGCTGAGCGGTAGGATATTGACACTTACATTGCCTGTCACTGTCTGCTCAGTGGTGCTAAATAAAAACATGGAGGTCTAAATCAGGGGTGTCCAAAGTCCGGCCCGGGGGCCAATCACGGCCCGCGGTCAGATTTGATTCGGCCCACAGCTTTGTTTTTATAATTCAGTATTGTCAGATACTGTATAGTTGGGCAGATTTGGCTTTTTTTAGTTGGCATAACGAAGCATTTGAATGCACTAGACCAGGGGTCTAGAACAGAGAACAGAACAGAGACCCCCACATGTAATCACATTTTTAGAAATGTGTCACATTTTAAGCCTGGCCTAAAATAACTTTTATATTTACTTTATTCAACTTTTATTTGACCTCATTAACCTATTTATATACTGGGTTATTATAGCATATATAGCCTATATGTGTTTATTGATAAAAAAAAAAAAGTTGCATAATTATTATTGGTTATTAAATGCCAAGAGCTGTTTGTCTCTGGACATGTCCACTGATTCGTCCAATTGGAGTGTCAATTATTATGACAAAAATTGGCGGACCCCCTGCAGTACCTCTGCAGACCCCCTAGGGGTCACGGACCCCTGGTTGAAAACCCCTGCACTAGACGTTAACCTCTAAGGTCATACCTGCTGGTGTTATGTACCTGTAGATGTGACACAAAATATGTATATAAGAGTGATATGTTTGAAACTTAAATGTTAACAGACTTTTAAAAATGTTTAAAGTGAACATGAAGATTTGTATCAACTTCATGCAAGTTTGTTCTGTTATCTGACTGCAGATGTGAAAGAAAGGAAGAATTCGTTTTTAGATTTGTTCAGGTTTAGATTTGGTGTGAAACATTTTTGTGAAATTGTGACAATAAAAATAAAATTGTTACAGAACAGTGCATTTGTATGTAACTTTTATTGTTCATTTTTAAAATGTTAGTATTGGCCCACGGGCATCTTCACATTGTCAAATCTGGCCCTCCTTAAAAGAAGTTTGGACACTCCTGGTCTAAATAGAAGAAAATCACCAACATCTGAGGTGAACCACTGCATGTAAAAGCATTAATATGATCTGGTGCCGCGTACACAAGTTATAAGACATGACTGTTTAAAAATAAATCTTTATTTTTCATACATCAGACTCGGCAAGAAAATATTCAGTTAATAAACCAGTGTGTACTTGGCTGAAAATTTCAATCCCATATTTTGATTGTAAGCAGGTATAAGACTGAAACTGCATTGCAAACATAATAAACTATATCATACACACATAAAAGGACAAACAAGCATACACACACACAGATTAAGCTCCACTCCAATCAGCCCTATATTAAACAGAGGTTTACATCGAGCAGGATTCTCCAGGTGTCATAAACTGATGTTGGATTTTGACGACTAACTAACCAGCCTTGATCAGTGTGACAAATTGATGTGCTCGGAAGTCTTGCACTCTTTATACCAAAGTGAAACACTGTGAAGGCACTGGAGGTTTTGTTTGAGAGAATGGCTCCCTCTTGTCTGAAGCGATCTCTTTCTCTTTTGCACAAAGTTTACACCGTCAAACACAGACGTACGTATATACACAGGAGACGACTCAACTACTGATATACAGAAAATACTGTACAATGCGGTCTCTTCCCTTCAAGTGGAGGGCTCACAACATCATTTAAGGCGAAATCTTTCATATCCTGAACATCTGCAGTTGTTATCTTCATCCATCTGTTGTTCCATTTCAACACCACAGACTTGAAATGACAACACTAAAAACGGAACACATTTAAGCACAGTAAGTTCAGCACTACAAGTCAACACCTTTCCTTTTCTTGCTTCTGTAACGATTAAATGCCGTTGGTGCATTTCAAGTCGCACCGCTACAGGTGCAGGCATGTTCTGCTCATTGCTGAGTGGCTGTATAGATCAGTGTCCAACTGCGTTGTCAATAATCAAGTATCTGCTCTCGGATTAGTCTACAAACCGCTTTACAAATAGTACAGAAACACAGAATAGAAAAACATTACAAATTGAAAATTAAACTCTACAACAAGAAAACATTAATAACCCAGATCCAAAATTAACCTGCATATATACACACACACATAATTAAGGAAAGCTACCACACATTGACATTCACAAAAACAAGCTAAAAGTGGTCTTAGACTAGACTTGTCTGAAGAAAATCAAAACATATAAACCAAGTTGAGACACTGGCCATGACATAAACAATTACATAGCTACTTTCATCGAGAAGAGACACATTTCTACTGTGGTAGATGCAATTTCTGCTCCTGAGGTCCCTCAGGTCGTCCGATGTGTTTTAACGATTCACATGCGGGTGCTAATCACCAATAAAGTACAGCCGATTTGTCCAAGATCTACGATCCTACTCTAAAAGCTTTCCTGAAACTGAAAATACAAAGCGTCCACGTCCTGTCACTGTGATTAGTTGGTGAATTTGACTTTGAACCTTTTAACTAGTCGCAGTTAAACGCGAGCCTGCGATGACTAAAATATACAGATCTTCTCCAGTAAAGGGATCATTTCAAATGACACAAAGACAACTACTGCCACAATTATTGAATGATTATAACCATTACATGACACAATGTTATGAACACGTGTAACTTAGTATTCACCAGCATCATCTGTAGATCAAGACTCCACCATCATGAAAATACCTTCAATCACGGTTTCTATTATTCCTGCATGGATTCAACATCCAGTTCATAAATAATCATACATTATTGATCTAATTTGTTTAAAAAAAAAAAAAAAAAAGCTCAATATGAATCACATGCAAACAATAACACCAGTCAGAGAAATCAAATGTGCCTTACTGTCATTTTGAAGGTTGCTACATGTTAAAGTAACAAGATCCCTCCATCTCCTTCTCACACACTTAGTTATGTACACACTCTCTACAGATATAGCCTGTTTATGGAGGCATCCTTTGATAAACATCATGGAGAGATTACTTTAAGTATGTTTTAGCATACCAAAAATCGGCAACTCTGTCAGCAGCCTATATACATTTTCATATTATTTTTACAGTCTAAATAATAATTTCAAGGCTGCAACGTCATCAAGAGATTTGTGACAAAGTCTGTCAAATGAAATATATTCATCTGTCTATTTACATATATTATATATTTACACATATATATTGTTTTACTTCAAGTTTCATATGTTCCTTTTTGCTTTATTTTGGTGACCTTGGGGGAATGTTCTGTTCTTTGCCACTGCGTCTGGCTCCCCGCTGCGGGGAAAACTGTTTCCCTGCATTGAGGCCTCTCTGATGCTCCCGAATCTTCAGCCCTGCGCCTCCAGATTTAGCTTGGCCATTCGCCCCTCTGAAAGAGCGCAATGGTTGGCGAGGGGGGCGGCTGTCTCCGGATTTCTCTGGTTTGTTCGTAGTGCGCTTGGGGTTTGGGTTGGGCCTGGGCTCCTCAACCCGGTTAACCTTCAGCTCTTGCAGGGGCTGGCTGGGTGATGAGGCAGAGGGGGAGGGAGAGGGCGTCTGTGCCGGTGGCGGGTCCTTTGCCAGTCTCTGGCACACCTCTGCATAGCTGAGCTTTCTTGACCCCTGGTTAGAAAATAATGGGTGAAAATTCAATATTAAAAATGTAAAAATAGATGATCAAAAATAAATCATTATGATCAACAGCAGAGAAATTAAGCTGATATTGCTATGAGCTAATGTGGCGTCCCAGATGAGAAGGCAGGCCTTACCAGGTCTGATGTTGGAGTTGGGGGTAATGATGAAGGTGCTTCTGTAGAAGACTGGCTGCAGGTGGAGGGAGCAGGTTCAGAGGCTGTTGGGGAGGCAGCCTGCGTGGACGTCGAGGAGTTATTTCCGTTTGGACTCAGAGGCTCGGTGTTGTCCTCTTCCTTAATTGGAGAAGCGACACTAAAATCGACAAAAATAAAAGATAAGTCATCTTCCATGTACATGCCCTTTTTATTCACCGACATTTTTATTAGTTTGAAGTAAACTTTACCTTGAAACTGCCGGTTCCACTGTTTGTGGTGTCACTGGAGCAGGTTTAGCAACCTGGGTCACAGGATCAGGTTTGCTTACAGTATCTTCTGCGATGTTTGCGTGTTGGGTCTCGTTAACGTCTTGGCTCACAGACTGAAATGATCAAGAATTCGACATAATGATGTGCATTTATACAACTGTAACTGAAAACTGCTTACAACGGTCTTCAGAGTAGAAGGTATCAGAGAGGATAAGATATCTACCTTGTTGGTCACTTTTAGGCCACGGACAACATCAGAGAGGCGCATCTCTGACATCGTCTCTCCCTGTACGCTGACCACAGATCCCGGCAAAGGAGGAAAGTTGGTGGCTGCCAGGTCAAACTTTGGTGGAGGTGGTATCTTGGCCTCCATCAGAGGGACAGGCCTCTGAAATTTTCATGACAATTCCAAGTCAAATGTAAGATAAGAAACACTACTACCCTAACAGACAACAGACTCAGGATATCATGGGTTAAACACAGTAAAAGGAGGGAGTATGCTGACCGTCGTATGTTCATCTTCTCTTTTCCTCCTCATGCCTCTGTGGCTACTTCTCCTACAATGAAGACAGATCATTTACATTAGAAAATTATTCACAAACTCCTCACTGCACATTAGCATGTCTCATTTGGTTGTAAATCTTCATCTTCACAGTGTTAATAAACAGAATAATATTCATTACCTGCCCCGCCCAGACCCGTTCACATATCCACCGGGTGAAGTGTCCTTAAGGCTGAAGGAGGGCAGAGAGGCTGTCACTGTCCCGGATGTCTGGAGGGACTGTGGACTCAAGGGACCAGACAGGCCATCCATCAGGGGAGGGGGTGCATCTCCAGGCCGAGGGTGACCCCTGACATTGTTTCTGTGTATACACAAAGTGCACACACCTTTCTTATTATTGAATGTCAATGCCGTGAAAAAGCACATTTTGATACTTTAGGATACTGTCTAATTACTTAAAACCATCTCCCTTCCCTCACTTATTGTTTATCAGGATAAGCAGCTCAGAGTTCCCTGTGACTGTACTAATTTAGTTCATGTCACATCTCTTAAACCAAAAAGAAAGACTTTACACATGCTTGCTATAATAGCAAGAGCATGTGTGATTCATTTTAAATGATATGAATCACATCCTATTATACACGGTGTGATGAAACTTTCTGTAATTTAGGTACAGACTGAGAAAGGGGAAGAGACTAATAAGTATCCTTTAAATGTGATTTTAAAAATTCTACATTTCACAAGAGAGTTTAAGACTACTATGAATGAGAGTTTCTGTGTCATCATGACTTGCACTTACCGATTCCTGCCCATGTGCTGATGGGCATTCATGTTTCCTTTGTAGTTCCCCTGACTGCTGTAACCATTCATGTATCCATTGTTCGGGAAAGGTGCCTGGATATCACAACGGCAGAGGGGAAATCAAATTAAGACAGCTCCAGAAAAATGTGAACAATGCATCTGTGTATGAACTGAAGCTGAGAATATCAGCTGCATCAGACACTGCTGTGACCACCGTGATACAATTTAATTCAGATAGAATTATACATGGATTCTTCTGGACAAAAAGAGACATTCGGGTTCTCACCAGTGGCGTTTCAAAGTATGGCACGACTGAAGGGTTCCAGGAGGGAGAGACCACGGGGTACACGGGGTATTGCTGCTGAGGGCTGTACACCTGCTGCATGTAGACTGCGGAGCCATACTGAGCCTGTGGTTGGGCATGCTGACTGTACACGCTTGAGTCCACACTGCGGAAGCCGTTCTTACCAAAGAATGTGTTAATGGCCTTTATGCGGGCCTGGAGGGACAGAGAAAGAAACAAGAGCATGTTTACTAGGAATGAAGACGTGACACCTCCCGTGAACCTATGATTCATAGCGTTATATCTCTGTCCGTCCTTTAGTCCCCTCAGATCTCATAGTTCCGGGTCATTAGGCCATAAAACACTGCACTGACTAGGGGAAAGAAGGGGGAGGGAGAGGGAGTGTAAAAGGTGGACGAGGGAGAGTAGAGGGAGGGTGAGGGAGAGGAGAGGAGAGGGAGAGCGTAGAAACAACAGATACAACAGACTGACAGACAGCTACAGATGAAAAGCTCCTCCCAGCCAGCGACAGTGCCTATGGGTCCTTCCAAGCGCGATACTGATCATCACTGGGGTTTAGACAGAACCGTCACATCACACGGTCTCATTTGTTTTATCGGGGGGGAGAGAAAGGGCACACAAGGTCAAATCAAAGTCCGGCTGAAAACAATGTATTAGATACCTGAGCTGCAAAAAAGGTAAATGTCACATTGTGATAAGAAGGGCAATCAAACTGTCTGGAGATATGGCTGTGCAACAGTTCTGACAAACAGCTCCTTCCTTATCAGGTCTCTGTACACACAAATCCCAAGGTCGGGCTTGAGGCTAAACAGCCTAGCCTCGGGAACAGTGACGTGACGGCTGACAGCGCAACTAGTCTAGTGTAACACGAGGCTTGCCAAGTTCCACAGTGCTAAAGTCTAAACTAACAAGCAGCAGTCTGAGATAACCAAGTTAACTTAGCAGTGTACTAAAGACAGTCGATTATTTGTGCATTTAATTGACAGAACTTACCATGATTGGCTTTCCCTGGAACATTTTCACTTCCTCTCTCAGGTATCTGAGAGCCTGAGGACAAGGAGTTAAAAACAAATATTAATTATTCATCAAAACATGTGTCATGTTTAGAACGACAAACTTTCATTTGCACATACTCAGATGAAGTTACTGTCATTTTCTTGATAACCTCTAACAAGCCGTTGTAATCAAGAATTACGAAATTGAAATCTTGAACATGCACCGAGGTCATGAAAGTCACTTTGGTTTCAAAGAATAATGGAACTACAGCAAATGAAATAATTTTTGGCATACCAATAACAGAAGAATTGTATTGCAGAAACTGTATTCTAACTTTAAGATGATAGAGCAAGTTTGTCTTAAACAAGCCATGTGGTTATTAATGTGGAGACGTACCTGTAGTGCATCCATATCTGACTGAAATGTTATGTACCAGTTGCTGTTGTGTGCAAACTCAGCACTCAACACTTTTGGACAGTTGTCACTCTTAAAAAGAGCCTCCACTTCCTGTGAGAGAGACGCAAGGCACACATTAAACATTTCTGCCTCTAATATTGGACAAATCTCCCCACCATGCAGGCTCTTTGTTAAAAGGATCTCGGTTTTATTTCAACAAATAAATCCACAAAGTTTTATCGACTTGTCAGCAGCTTTATCTGAACACAGTGTAAACAAGCACAAGCATGTGGCAGCACCTCGTTCGTAAGTGTAAGATGGGTGGATGTTGTGGAGGCCTGTGCTTAGTATGCAGCATGAAACTTTCTTTACCTCAACTGGTGTAGTCTCTGGCACCTCTCTCAAAATGATGATGCAGCGACTGTGGTTTGGACGAACCTTCTCGCCAGTTTCATCAACTTGCACCATGGGAGAGGCTGCAACAAAGAGGCAAGTGTTTTTATCATCTGGAAGTAACTTGATGGTCGCTGATACACACACACACACACACACACACACACACACACACACACACACACACACACACACCATTTTAACTTAAATTAACACTGAGTGACAGTTGAAATTCTGGCAAGCGTTCTCAGTATTCTTATCAACACAACCAAACCCTGTTCAGGACGACCATGGTGAGCTACACCCACACTTCAGGGTTTACTCCACGCCTCACTTTAACACCACCCAACAACAGAAACCCACTGTGGTGGCAACATCATGTTGTGGAGATCTTAGCACTGACACACTTAATACATTTAATTGTTACTGATGACTCTGGTGGACCTGCACGTCTAAACAGAAGCCTGGCATGTTGTGTGTGCGGCTTTTGCAGTTTGAAATAATCGTCTAGTGCCTTCATTTCTTATGCTCCGTATACAGAACAGCACCGGTACCTCGCAGTACGTCCAGAATGAGGTCCATGTCTGTGGTAAGAGCTTTGATGTCCTCCATGCAAGCGATGGTCCAGATGGGAACAAACTGATCACTGTCCATCTGGGATATCAGGTACAGGTCCTTAGATAGATTCTCTCTGCAAACACCAAAAACAACATTGGACTGAAAAACATCATTCAAAAATCTTTTCAACCACATTAAAAAATTAATTTTAATTATCACACAACCAAAAACGAGATTCAATCAAGTCTTCTATTCATCATCCATCAAATGCTTCGAACCTTTATGTTTCCACTATCAAAAAGTAGTTACTGACTGCTGTATGAATTCATTCATTCTGTGCAGAGATTTAATGCACACATTTGTGTCTTTGTGTTCTTTCAAGTTTCACCTTGTAGGAAAATACTCATAGCAAAAGACAGAAACGCCTTGGATTAGACTGTACTTGAACTAAATCACGTTTGGCCCAATTAAATCAAGAAAAATAGAAAACCACCCTCAAATCAAATTACCAACTCAAAGAATCTAATTTAGTCGATGGCTGTTAGGCTGCCAGTGATTCATATGACTAAATGTAGTTCAGAATATAATATACTCCATTGAAATAGCTGGTTCAGTGCAGTTACGAAACACACCCCAAGTCAATTCAATTATTCATTATTGATGCTGTTCTTGTAGCTGTATGCACACATACATACGCTCCAGCAAATGTAACAAAAGTATACAAGGGTAAAAAACATCCAAGAATGTATTTGTTAAAAGTTTTGATTCCTCAATGAAACTTACAAGAACAGGAATTAACACTGCAAACAGTTGCAATTTGTGGTATAAAAAAACGACTTTGTACATTGCTACACAACACAACTAACCTAGAAAAGCAGAACTCCAGCTGTTTCTTCAAAGACTCTCTCAGGCTCTCCTCAGACATCGGTTGTTCCTTAGACACCTCTCCGTCTATGGCTAACTCGCATTGGGGGTCAAAGACTAAATAGCTTAGGTCAGGGTGGTCAACGCCATTCACAGTGCCATCTGTGGGTACAGGGGCATAGTCAGCAGTGCTGTCAGGGTATTCAGCGTCGCATCCTTTTCCCCCTGAAGAGGAATCGTCCAAGTCACCTAAGAACAGAGGAGGCAAGCAGTAATGAAATGGTTGTGAAATAACTGTCAAATTCAGACAACATCTAATGCTCTTAGTCTTTGCTGCGCAACCCTGACACCAAGACAGTTTCCTTAAACACCACGTCTATCTGTAATGATCTTGGTAATGCGCAGTAAATACTGCACATGTCTATACGTGTCACACAGAGTTAGAAAACGCACAAAGAACTGAATAAGCTCATACCGTCTGTCATCTCAGCGGGAGGAGGGTAGGTCAGCAGCCAAGGAGAATCCTCTGTCCCCTCTGGGATGTTATTCTGGTGGGCAGGGATCTCCTGCCACACTTTGGCGTTGGGGTTCAGACCTGCTCCCTTTGTGGTAACCTGGTGATTTTAAGAATATGCTGTGAGTTACCAAATAATTACATGCAGTGACAGCAGGAAAGCAGTATTTTGATCATCTGCATGTTCTGAAACAGTGAAGTTTTACATTATGAGATGTAATACATGGATTTGCCTGCCCTGCAAATGATTTACACATCCATTAGTCATTGGAAGAAATTGGTAAAAACTGTTTTTAGTTTCCAAAAGTGGAGCCAGGATTTGGAGATTAGGCCGGATTTTAGACTTCAGATCATCTGTAGAGAGTAGTATAGTCTCTAAACTAGAGGCAAATAAAGCATCTTTGCAAAAGCACACCCTTAGAATTAAATACACAAGCCTCTGGCGAATAACTGCTTATGTGAACGCTTTCCAAGACTGCAGATAATGTTGAATATTATAAGACCAGCCTTTAAACAAATAATTTAACACCAGTCACTCACAAACAAAACTATAAAACATAAAAGAAATTCTACACAATGGTTTTACCAAATAATGTGGATCTCATATGGGGAGAAAAAAAAGCAAGAAGGGAAGTCAGGAAAAGGTCAGCGTCCAACACAAAGTAATGAGTATGGTATGAAAGTTATTCACACAGGCGTTCACGCATGCCTTAAAAGTTTATACTATAACATCATACCTCAAAATAACTCCATAAAACCCCGCACAACACTCAGACTGACTCTGTTACCCTAATAGCCAATCCAATGAATGAAGCCAGTTCATCCGAGCTCCTGTAATCCATCGTTCCGTCTCTTTACAAGGCCTCAGCTCTTCACTCACAAACAAACCGTCTGAGCGTTCATTGGCTTCCTCTATCGGCCTGGCCCCGCCTCTCACACGGTCACATGTGACCATACATGGCGCAAATCTGCCTCTGAGCTCCAGCGTGACTCGAACAAGACAATCTGACCTGTCATCCATTGCGAAAAAACGACCCAGTCACTGTTACTAAAGCACTGTATGAATGTAAATAACACAACCTTTCAGTCCAACGTGTGTCATCACTGCGAAATATGCTTCCAATTGAGCGGCTCTGGGTTTTATAGTGGAGCAAAAGTATCGTGACTTTGTGGGGTCGGCGAGAAAGCACATGGTGCCGACGTGCCCGTGCGAGTTAAACAGGCGACGGCATTCATTTCTCGGATTAAATACATCCAAATCTGAATACATGGAGCGTGTAGTTCATTGATTACAAAGTCATACCGGCGTTCATCTTTAAATATTGACGTCTCTGCGGTGTATAGCAATGACCTTTATCACGGAAATCTGATAGCTATTTAGCTACAGTTGTGTAACAGCTAACATTTAACAAATCACGTGTAGTACTCGCTACACATGTAACATAAGGGGATTAAATAATTCAAGAATAGTGCAACTTTTAATGAAGCAAATGTCAGTGTTGCCCATTCAATATATATATTCTTAAACACGTGTTGGTAGGATATGTATGTCTGGTGTTTCGCCGTCTATATTTTGACTAGCGGCTGTGTAAATAACAGCTAACTAGCTTAAGTTTACTAGCAGACCAGTCCGAACCGGCCTTTCTTTACACTCCTAATCTGCGCTAATTTGTCTGACAGGTTACCGGTAACTCGTGATTAACTGTCCGTGTGTGTAATAAATGTCTCAAAGCACGAAAGCGGGCTAAAAACTTTAAAGTTAGCACAACAGAGTAAAGCCGTGTCAGCACGAGTCAAACAGGAGGACGGACGCAAACAGGTTGTCGCATGTTAGCCCCCGTTTCCAGGCCCCAAAAACTCACCATGCTGCTCTGGATCCTCGCCTTCTTATATGGTGTCCTCCTCAAGATCCAGGAGATTTAAATACCCTGCTGCTTTTATTCTCCTGTAAAAGGCTCTCAACACTTATTTAAAGCGGCGGACCCGTCGTCGCTTTCTCCGCTTTCTTAACTGCCGTCTCCCTGGTAACGTTCAAACTGCCGAACGTGCTCCGGTCCAAACGGTACGTCCGCGCGAACCACAACTTTCAACTGCCGACTAACGTTTAAGTAGTATTTCGCTTGCTTTTAAGTCAAAACGCGTTTCCCATTTGACCAAAAATACATAAATATATATTCATTTGCTCAATTCCTCATCCCCGTAGTTCAGCTTCGAGGCACGGCTCCATCCAGCGTGTGACAGCTGCGTCCTCTGTCTGCTACTGTCCGTCCCAACAAGGCTGGCACTCCGCCTCCACCTCCAGCTACCTCCCCGGCAACAACAATGCTAACACCGCAGCGTAGCGACTGACTGTGACCTCTCCGAGGGGACAACACAGACTGCAGTCGATCCACTTAAAGACCTACTTCGCGCTTGTATTAACTATGTGACACAAAGAGCTAGTTAATGTATGCTTTAACTGACTTACGTTTCACCTGGCATTGCAAACAAACCGAGTTAGTATTTCTGGCTTCACGTTGTTTGGCGTGATTCCCAGGCTAAGTGGATAGGACGTGACCCCGGATAACTTTGGAACCGATATGGCCGAAGTTCCGCCTTGCATCAGCAAAAGAGGCCAATACCGAGAACTATTTGTTTTAACACACTATTTAAAGAGTTTAAAGTAAACAAATCAGCATGTGAAGCATGCTCATATGAAATTACAAAGTTGTCACATCATCGATATTGTGAAATATTAGTAGTGTTATTGCAAAAACATGATGGGGAAAAAAGCAGAACCGTGCAAAACTGATAAGATTGTACCATAAAACTACAGTTACAAGTTTATAATACATGCTTAATACAATTTTATTAATTTAAAACCAGTTTATTATGTAATAAAAATGAATTTATTAAATATTTTTCAGCCCAAGGACCCTCTTGGACGAGAGACAAACAGAACAGAGACCCCCACATGTGTCACATTTTAAGCCTGGCTTATAAACTTTTATATTTACTTATATCACCTTTTATTTCACCTTATTAACCTATTTATATGCTGGGTTATTAGCCTATATGTGTTTATGATTGATAAAACATTCATGCATAATGGAATAATTTATAAATAATATATAAATAGTAATAGTTTTTGTCAAAAGTAGCTTTTTATTACATATTAATGCTTGCAGTTTACTCATCAATTTAGTTATATTTTTTAATTCTCACAAATTATTTTGGTGAAAATTGTCAATTATTATGACAACAATTTTGCGGACCCCTGGTTGAAGACCCCTGGTTTAGATTGTGCTGGTTGAATCTGATATTTTATTTATTTGTATACTTGAATTTTATATTGTATTACTACTTTTATTTTAATATGTCTAGGTTGTTTTTATTTATCTAGGTTGTTGTTCTATTTTATTTTTATGTCATTGAGGTGTATACTGTAACTACGGGTGAAATGCTGTTGCTGCAATGCAATTTCCCAGTTTGGGATTAATAAAGTATTTCTAATCTAATCTAACTGTGCTGAAGTAGATTTGTAAACACTAAGTAAGTGCTACCATAGTCTGCAGTCCTGTCATCATTTCTGCCTTAAAGACGCTGGTCATTTAACTTGTATCTCATTCGACCTCTTCTAGGTGCAGGCTTGATGAAGTCCAGTGACCTCTTTTGTGACCTTCAATAGACCCTTTTCACAGCAGCCATTTTGACATGACATAGTAGGGTAAACACAGGTGCTACCAGTGATACTAATAAAGGTCCTGTTCCATTCAGGGTGCTGCTGTGGTGCATGTTGGGTCACCGGAAAGGATAAATGGAACCGCACCTTATTTAGTATCACCGTGGTCATATCGTGTTGAAGAATATGTTTACATTTGTGAATGTGTTCATAAAGTATGATTTAAAAAAAAAAAAAAAAGTCTGTGAAGGTTCTTAAGTCATCCAGGTCATCTTTCTTCAAGAGGGTTAAATCTGGGGCAACTGGACGACATATGTGACTCCAACAACCATCGCCCACACCGGCGCTCAGTTGACCTGAACGACTGTCATTCACGCCAGACCTCATGTGACCTTAACGACTCCCACAATAGTCGTCACAGCAACGAACCAAGTGGAACAATGGGCTGGTCAACGATCCTGCCTAGGACAAATAATTGGATCTCCCCACCAGTCGGTCAGAACTGAAGAAGCATCTTCACAGATCTACAGCCAAGTCCAGCTGCCCCAGATTTCACCGTCTTGAAAAACAAAAAGGTCTTGGTAGTGTACCCCACTGATAAATACACAACAATGAAAGACACACGCTTCTTGATGCACAGTGACCTATTTATTTAATTATGCAAACTAATTAAGACACCCAATTCAATTAATTTAAATTTGACCAAGTACACAACAGCCTACTTTTCTGGGTTTGTGCACAAACGTTTTGCTTCAGTATTTCACATATTACATTAGTGGAGGGCAGTTTCTTGTCCTACAACAGTAACCGATGTTCTTAGCACACAAACTTAAAAATCCCCCCCCTCAGAATCATGACGAGTGTGAACAGGTGTTTTCATTAAGCCTTGGTGGGCCCAACCATCTGTGATGCTTGCTGGCTCTGTTGTAGTTGCTGGATCTTCACGTTCATTACTTCAATCACAGCTGCAAGACAGAACACAAAGTATAAAGTGATATGTGAGCTAAAGGTTGAGTGTTGAAAAATAAAGAGGAGATATATGATGGTGTGCTCACCTTGCTTCATGGCATGTTTTTCCTGAAGGGCTGGTTGAATTTTCTCTATCTGCTTTGTGAGGAAGTCTATTTTGCGTTTGAAGAATGCCTTCGAGTCTTCCACTTTCTACAGGAACAGACAAATACAAAATATGAATAAATAACGTTCTACATTATTTTAATAAATGATTTTTAAAACATTTATGGGCTTTCAAATGCAAATATATTTGCCTTTTCAACATAGTATCCAGTCCCCACATCCACTAAAACATTTTCCACGTCGTTTAATGACCCAGGGACGTACATCTGAAAAGAAGAAATGTCAAGGACAAGACACCTCCAAGAGACACATGACTGAATTTTAAGCAACATTGTGTAAGTTTTCTACCATAAAATAACAGATTTTAAATCATGTTGACCCTACACGGATGTGTAATCAGGTCATTCCCACTCTGTGCCCTGTTTGTTCTTGCACCATGTAAGTAAGTATGATCACCCATGAGAAGGACATAACACTTTACAGCACTAAGTCACACACCTCCAACTATTTCACTGATTTTGGTGAAATTGGATCATATTTTATGGAGAATATGTTCTCTGTTTTTTTCCTCTGATGCAACCCAGAGTTAACAAATCATGTGTAGTACCTGGAATAGTTAAATAACCTCTGGTGAACTATAGTTAGCTGGGCTGCCTGTGAGCTCAGAGAGCAGAGGGAGTGTTTGTTTTTGTCCCACAGGGGTTTTTTTGGACCACGGGGGAAGAGGAGGTTTTCAGGCACAGAGTGTAGGTGAATGCTGATGAGGAGTGAAGCCGGTGTCATGCCAGAACTGGAGCTGAGCAAGCGAGCAATGTAACCAGGCTCAGAAGTTTCTATAGACATAATGACAGACCAAAAAAAGGCCCACCCAGATGTTGACAGAGGAAGTTAAGAAGAGAAAGTGACTGTGTGATTGTGAAATAAAAGTCTGAAAGACAGACGTTCGAGCTGAACTTCTTGTTGTTAGACTAGTAAGAAATATTAGCTGGCTGCTATGTCCCGTGTTGTTGCACTTGACGGATGTTTAGCTGGTTGTTTCATAATAAAAGGAAGGATACAGAGCTGGTCAGTGGCACGAGCAATTCTTTTCCTGTAAGAGAGAAAACAAAACAAGCAAAAAAATAAGCTGCAGATTCACAGATGTGGTGACTTTTTTTGGGGCAACACACGGATGTACAGCACTCCCACTGAGGAGGACAATTGTTATATTAGTGTGACTAAGATGAAAAGACTAGTGATGAAACATTTCAGTATCAGAATCACTTTATTGGCCAGGTGCGTGTACACACACACACGAGGAATTTGACTCTGGTTCATTGTGCTCTCAATTGTACATACAGGTACAGACATACAGTTTAACAAGGAACATGACAGGTAGGCGCAGACATGAACATAAAACTTAAGAAACATAAAACATAAGAAACAAACAAAAGAAAAACTATATACACAATTAAAGGATATATATATGTGCATAAATATAGATAAGTGTATCTATCTATAGACATTGTAGACTGGATAAAGGACTGGTGATAGTGCGATGGTGCAGGTGGTGGAATAAATATGGTTTCTACAAACGGTTGTGCTCTGTACATGAGGTATGTGGATATGACAGTATATACAATATATAATCTCTCTGTCATTGTCATTTCTGACTACCTCTGCTACATGCTGTGACTGTGACTTTCATTCATCTGTTTCCAGCCTAATTTAATTGTACACAGTCCTTTATCCCCATTTGTAGTCCTTTCTCACATTTGTATAAAACATTTTTATTTCTACGGTCACTTTCTATTTTTTATATAGTTTTTGTATAGATGTTTAGCACGGGTTAACCTCTTAACACAGTTATATATTTATCTTCTGTGCAAATGTTTAACTCCTCTGCACATTTTTAATTCCTCTGTACATACACTATATTGCCAAAAGTATTCGCTCACCTGCCTTGACTCGCATACGAACTTAAGTGACATCCCATTCTTAATCCATAGGGTTTAATATGACGTCGGTCCACCCTTTGCAGCTTCAACTCTTCTGGGAAGGCTGTCCACGAGGTTTAGGAGTGTGTTTATGGGAATTTTTGACCAGTCTTCCAGAAGCGCATTTGTGAGGTCACACACTGATGTTGGACGAGAAGGCCTGGCTCTCAAGTCTCCGCTCTAATTCATCCCAAAGGTGTTCTATCGGGTTGAGGTCAGGACTCTGTGCAGGCCAGTCAAGTTCATCCACACCAAACTCTCTCATCCATGTCTTTATGGACCTTGCTTTGTGCACTGGTGCACAGTCATGTTGGAAGAGGAAGGGGCCATCGCCAAACTGTTCCCACAAAGTTGGGAGCATGGAATTGTCCAAAATCTCCTTTCACTGGAACTAAGGGGCCAAGCCCAGCTCCTGAAAAACAACCCCACACCATAATCCCCACTCCACCAAACTTTACACTGCAGTCTGCACAATGCAGTCAGACAGGTACCGTTCTCCTGGCAACCGCCAAACCCAGACTCGTCCATCAGATTGCCAGATGGAGAAGCGCGATTCGTCACTCCAGAGAACGCGTCTCCACTGCTCTAGAGTCCAGTGGCAGCGTGCTTTACACCACTGCATACAGTGTGTGACCTCACAAATGCGCTTCTGGAAGAATGGTCAAAAATTCCCATAAACACACTCCTAAACCTCGTGGACAGCCTTCCCAGAAGAGTTGAAGCTGTTATAGCTGCAAAGGGTGGACCGACGTCATATTAAACCCTATGGATTAAGAATGGGATGTCACTTAAGTTCATACGTGAGTCAAGGCAGGTGAGCGAATACTTTTGGCAATATAGTGTATTTAAATCCTTTGCAAATGTTTAATTCCTCTGCAAATGTTTAATCTCTCTGCACATATTTAAATTTAGATCTATCTCAGGTCAATTTTAACATATGGTTACTGTGTTATAGGTTAATTCTAATGTATGTTTGCATGCTGCTACTGGATGCTTGAATTTCTTTCAGGATCAATAAAGTATCTATCTATCTATCTATCTATCTATCTATCTATCTATCTATCTATATTTGACAACATTCACAATTTTACATACAGAAGATGTAGTCTTACTTGTCTTCTAAAATGATGAACCACTGTTGAGCTAAATATTTATTTATCAATCATTCAAAAGGCTTCATGTCATGAAACGTTCACTCACCTTTGTTGTTTTTGTTCAGGACGTTCAGACTATCTTTTGCTTCAACATACTTGGTCTGGACCACTTTGAGCTGACCTATTGAAGACGTCAAGAACTCAATCTCCTGCAAAGCATTTAAAAAAAAAAATGTACAAAACAACAGAGAGGTCAGAGAGTGAAGACACAAAGCGACACAAGCCACACCTGTCAGCTGAACCGTTAGCTCCACATGAGCTAACCAGCTACCTCCCACCCTCATATTTTCGTTCAGATTACCGCCCTCACGAAGTCCACATCAAAGAACACAGTCACAACGTAAACATACTAAACTTTTTTTAATGTTACCTGGTCTAACTGGGTTTTTAGTCCCTCTAACTGAGGCAGGGAGAGGTCTGTGAGGTTCACCGCCATGTTGGAAGCGCGATGCAAAATGACCCCGAGCAGCGCCGGATGTGTTTCCAGGGTGATGGAGCCGGGCGGTCACTGGTCTGAAACACCGCCCCCCTGTGGACAAGACACGTGGTGCACCTGCTCCTGTCTCTAACTTTCTCACTTGGTTCATTAAAAAAAAAAAAAATATTGGTAATTGGTAAAACAGAGGTGGTTTTAAACAATACCAATATTTTATCACTTTAAATGAAGGTCAGCCATATAACATAAATATACATGCAGTGTAGGGTGACAGTATTAAAGGTCTTTTTTTTTACTAAAAAAAATTGCAAACTGGCTTTTTAAAAATTTAACACATGAAGTCCATTTCACATTTGTATTAATTATCATTCTACAGATCATATGTGGGAGTGAACATTTATTTTGTGCTTTAATCCTGGCAGTATGTGTTATGGGGGAAAAAAAGATCAGCTAATTATTTTTTTAATGCCCTTAGCTGGAGATCACAAGTTAACTATCTTGAGAAAACAAAAGGTCAATTTCTTGAGATAACATCATTTATCACAAGAAAATCATCTCAGCAGGATCACTGAAGTATGCTCGCCTGTGAAGTTGGAGCCGGGCTAGTCTTAAATGACGAGGACTGATCTGAACGTTATCTCCAACAGAAAGACACAATGCGGTCAGTTTACTGCCTCTGTTAGACCTTGATTAGAGTGCAGCGTTGATCAATAATGGGTACTCAATATTTCACAGTTGCTAGATTTGTCAAGATGCAGCAAACAGCAGCAAACCATCTTGTTATATTGAGATAACAAAACAAAACAAAGCTTTTCATATCAACTCATCATCTAAATATAACTGCTTAAAAAAATAATTTCAAGCATCTTCTTGTTATCAACTATAAACCTTTTTAAAACCTGTTTTTATCTTTTTAATTTCCTTTTTACAGTACGTACATTCAACAGAAACTTTAAATGTGAACTGATCTTATACTAATTGTTAATAGCCCAGGGCCCTGGTTTCTGACCCATTCACCCAAAACAAGCTCTGGATCTAATGCCTCTAGAGACAACTAGAGACACTTCAGATCAAACTTGTAGTAAATTGTTTCTTTACACATTTCGCATGTTTTCTTGTTCATGTAAATTTTCAGGCTTTTCCCTCCCAACTCATTTCCACAATGCAGGGACTCATTGTATGTGAGAACACATTTATTCAAAATTTGTTCAATCAACACATTAAAAGCAAAATCATTCAAAAAAAAAGTAATAAAATTAACAAGATATTTAAAATTAGTCACACTATAGCGACATTGGTTTAAAAATGGAAGCATTGGTTTAAATAAAAGTAAATGCAGAACTTTAATCTTGCCAAAACTTTATAGCATTAAACTATATATATATATAAACAAGTTAAAGTCATGTCCTCCAGCTTGTGTGCTGAAACAATAACACTTAAGATACTGCATAGATTGTTTACATCCTGTTTTTAGAAGAGCTTTGGCTCATCAGCCCACCTACAGCAGGTAGATTGGTAAACCATAGACCACAGGTGCAGCTCCTATGAGGTGTTTCAGGTGTGTGGCCTGACGTGATGGGCCCATATAATCCAGGAGGGGAGCTCCAGACCCAGCAGATAACCAGGACTCCAACAAGGCCTTAGTGAATCGATCGATATCCCGATCTGTCACATCCCACAGGTTTCCCAAAACAAAGGGGCTATGGAGGGAAAAAAACAATGAAATTATGACTACATAATAATCCATTAAAACTCAGCTTTGTGGATCTGCTAACCAAATTTTATTTATTTCTAACTTATGTATACAGTATGGACCATAACTGCAAGTAAAGACAGATATCTCACCATCCTGCTATGAGGTAGTTGAGGATGATGCCTTGTCCTTCCTGATCCCCGCGCACTGCCAGAGCGGCACTGCTGCAGCCAAAAAGCAGAGAGGCTGCTCTCATCTGCCGTTTTAGGACTGCCTGGCTGTCGAGGAAACGCGCGCCTGCACCGTGACCCACGTAACTAAAGCACCCCGGGGTAAGAGGGACAAAGATTAATTTCATTTGAATGATCTAACATTGTTGTGAACTATAACTAGAGCTTCCTCTCTATCAGGTTACTTGAGATCGTCACAAACTCACATGTATAGATCCTTAGTCGCAACAGCTTCTTCCAGCTGACCCGAGTCAGGAGCGGCTCCACACACACCATCCCAATCCAGTTTACTTTAATAAGAATAGTAATGTCGTGAATGGGAGGAAAACAGACTGGTGACAGAAAGACATACAGACAAATCTAGTCATGAGTGTCTCACCTGCTGAACCATTCCTTGAATCGGTCTTGAGAGTTTCCTAAATTGGCGTCAGGGTCCAGCACGTAAAACACCTGTTTTGTATCCACACCTTGCTTCAGGATGGACTTAGAGTCAGTCTACGAGGAAAGATTCAAATAACAATAACCATCACCGAACTCAGCTGCTAGGAAGTAATTTACATCTGCATCACATGGCATATCGGCACAGTACGGAGCTTAACCTCACCTCTCTCTGAATGCTCAGTCCAATTAGTGAGTGCAGAGAAGGCATTCGACTGACAGAGTGAGATCTTAAGATGGAGATACTCTCCCATGGCAACTTTTGAAGGTACTGCAAACAAAGCAGGACAGAAGTTGACAGGAGGACAGATAAAAGTGTTTTGGAGACATTTTTGCTCTCAAAAAGCCACTTTATGTACAAATCAGACTAAAAAGACAATTCAGTATTTAACAAATGATGAAACCAACCTTGTCCAGGATGAGAACCACATGACCGTTAGGCTCATTTCTGTCAGCGAGGTGAGACACCGCTGCATGGAGAAGCTGGTCACACTCCATATCCCACTGTGGAGAAACTCCCAGAGCAAATCTTTTAAGGTCTTCTTGCGAGAGCACAGGAGAGGCAGACAGCACAGCCTGAAACACAAGTCAGAAGTGTTAGAGGTTGTTGTTTTGTCTGTTCCTTTTTCCAGCTGCCTTTTGAGATCAAGACAGATGTGGATGCTATAAAAAAGGTCCATTGAGCGAAAAACAAAACAACAAACCTTCAACATCTCCTCACTGACTGTCACTCCCTTTGCAGATAAGGACTTGCAAAGGTGCTGGGCCTGTTTGGAGAGCTCGGGATCCAATGAAAGAGGTAGAAGGAAGCTCTTCCAGCATCCCAGCAATCCCTCCATCTCCTTCAACATTCGCTGAGAGAGAGATAGAGAGGCGGTTTAATAACTTTTAAATGACATTTCAGAGTGTAAAACAAAGTGCCTTGTTTTCTTTGTCTACGTGTATGGGTGCAAGTATATAACTTACGGTACCTTCAGCGGTACCCTCATTCTTCACCACTTACCTCAACTCGAGAGTCGAGCGCCCTGCGGCCCTCCCACCACTTGGCTTTCTCAGACACACAGCTCACAACCTTCTGTTCCACCTGAATACTATCTATCTCCTGCACCAGCCAACTAATTGGGTGCTACAACACAGAGAGACAGAGACAAAAGGATAGGAATGTGAGCATGACAAGTTTCAAGTGACTTGTGTGTCCATATTGCTAAAACCACAAGCATTTACACTTCACAGCGGTCACCATCCTCACCTGCTGTTTAGAGGTTGGGATGTGAACAGTTACCGGGGCAGACCCCTTCTCCAGACGGGACAGTATGATGCTGTCACCCATCTCGCCAGGTTTTAGTCCAAGCACAGACAGCACACACACCGTCACCCCTGTGGGTCACATAAGCATCATGCAATTAAAATCCTGGTTCAATAACTTTGTCAGTACCTCTCATGAAATGTGCAAACTACATTTTGTTGGAACTAGAAAGTATTGATTATTTTACCTTCGGGAAGGTGTTGAACATGCTGGATAAACTCTTGACAGTGGCTCTTGGGGAAGGTGGAGGAGTCAGCTGTTGGAAAGGAGAAGATGTTCTCCAACTGCGACAACATCTGTTCGGTACAGGTCTTGGGCTCGCTTGGACTGAGCTCATCTAGACTCAGAGCATCCATCTTGTCTGCTAGCTCATTGGACGCCTTTTTGAGCTTTCTGTTACGACGACACATCAAAGCAACAATGTTTGAACACAACTTGTACCTCAACATAAAAAAAAAAAAAGTTTAGCCCTGAGCTAGCAGATGTAGAAACATGGCAAAAATGTATTTTAATTGAGTCTGACTCAGCGCTACACACACACACCAACACATATGCTTACTTGAGACAACTGGCTAAATGCCTGATTGTGCGATGCCGACTTGTAATGCCCAAGGACTGGGCATGCAGCATCGCTGTAGTTATTGGGTCCTGCTGTCCCATAGTCAAAGCCAGAAGACCACAGAGGGTCGTGTAGATGGTCGGGGACGGGAAGTGCTGAAGGGTCAACCAGGCTGAGCGGAGCAATGACTGAACATCCTCCAGAGAAAGATTGTCTGAGGGGTGAAAAACAGAGAAATTACATTGCAGAATATCTCAGAGATGCTTCCTTTGCAATAACAGATGTGACTGCAGCAGTGTAAATTCTCACCTGGCCTGGTGTCTGGATGAGACAGGAGGGTTTGTGGACCTTCTCTCAGATGACCTCTGCTCCTCAGTTCGAACAAGTCGTCTCTCTCCAAATCACAGCACATATCCCTCCGCAACACCTCAAAATCTACGTCTGGAAAGAATCAAAGAAGAGATTAGAGCTCTGGACTTCAGTTTAAATTTTGTTAGATAATGTGACGGCTATTATTTGTCTTGCTATTTCATGCCATTTAGTACATCTTACATGTTCTGTGGTTTTGTCATAGTGACTTAAAGAAAAAAACTAAAACGAGCAGAAGCTGAGGATTTCAGAGGCATCGTATCTAAATTAAATGCTTCGGTATGTAATGTGGTGTCATGTGTACACACCGATATCTTTGCTTGAAGCAGAATTGTCTTCAGTCTCAGTGTCCGATGTCCTAAGCTGCTCAATGCTTATGTCCAGAACTTCTGTGGTTTCCTCCTCAATGGTCCTCATCTTGTCTGGCTCCTCAACTGAATCTGCCTCCGCGTTGGACAGCTCCCTTCTGCTTCTTCCTCTTCTCGTTGAGGCAGCCTTAACCACCAAAGTCTCGTCATCGTCAGAGGAGGTTACCCGAGCCACTGCAGTGCTCTTCTTAGCCCTGGTCTGCCTCTTAGGTGGGATCTTCTCTGCAGGTGGATCTGGGGCTGTTTTACTATTTTGGGCAGCTCTTCTCGTGGTGGTTCGCTTTTTAGGGACATCTGTGCTTTCTTTGGGCTCTGCCTGGGTATTGGCTTCTGTGTCACTCTCATCGCTAAACTCTACCTGTGTAGACATTAAAAAGGAAGATAATTCATAAAAAAGATTTTCATAAAATCAATAAGAAACAAAATCCTCTACTATGATTAGATTACCTTGAAACGTGATTTCTTGGTGCGTTTGGGGGCAGCGGGCACAGGTCGGGCTTTGTCTTGGGTCGGTGACACCTCTTCATACACATGAAACTGTAGCTTAGAAGCAGTCCTCGGTGCTTTCTGCACTGAGGCAGGGGCTTTTACTTTTTGAACAGGAGTACAGGCAAAAGTAGGTACCACTGTGTTAAAGTCAAAAGAGCCAAGCTCCCTGATAGAGGTCTTTGACTTAACCGCCACTGGTGTCATAGGAACCAATCCCTTTGCTTTGGTTGAGGAGCTTGTCGCTTGACTCTTGGGCTTGACAACCTTGACCTTCTTTGCCTCTTTTGTTTTGTCAGGAACGTCTGCGTTTTTAGGTTTCTTGAGCAAAGATGAGGGAAGCGCTACTTTCTGTTCTGATTTCAGCTCTTCGTCCACTTTTGGTGCATTCCAAGTCCAAACATCTGAGAAGAGCTCCTCCGGGGTGCATCCCTTTTTGGCAGCCAAGGTAACCAATGACACTATGGCTTTGGTTGCGATTAGGCCTGCTTTCATAGGTCTTAGCACAGGAGAGGGTGTGGAGTCAACAAATGCTAAGCCAGCCTCCAGTACTTTCCATATACCACAGACCTTTTCATGTCTTGGTTCTAGACCAAACAGGGCCATGCGAAGGTACACGCGGCCCACTAAGTCCTGCATCAGAGAGGGTTTAGTGAAGCCTTTGGCAGAGCCACAGGGAGGGAAGAGTTTAGCCAATTTTGCCCCAAGTTTGGCAGAAACACTCTTACAGCGAGCTAATGTTGCCCATTGAAGTTTAAAACTGACTTTGGCTTCATTGGGATCCAGCTGGAGAACCAGATCAGCCTGTGTAGTTGCCCAGCGAGCAGTGGCACGGCCCAGGCAGGGCTCAGAGCAACAGGGGCACTGGCAGTCAGAATCGTGGGTCAGGGAGGACAACCAGCGGCGAGGCTGAGCTTTAAGAGGCGGAGAACTGGCAAGATCCCTCACTACGGGTTCTTTGGCAATCCACCTAGTGCTCAGGATGCCCTTAAAATCATCCTCTATGGTCGGAAGGGGAGACTGAGATTTCTGTGCTGGGCGACCTTTCCGAGGTTTGATTTTCACCTCCGCCTTCTGCACCTGATCAGAGAAATCTGAGGAAAAGAATTAACAAATAACATTTTATGTAGAATTATTCATCTGGGCAGCATCATTTTTAATTACAAACTGATCAAATTACAACACAATTTTACTGTAAGTCAAACAATAATATTGAATCAATATCCAGCTCTATTTGAACTGTGTGTATTTAACAGACCTGTGCAAAGCTCCAGAAGGTTTCTGACTTTGTCTAAATCGATTCCACTTTCCTCTCTCTCCCCCTGCATCAGCTCCAACTCAGCCTTGATCACCAGCAGCTCAGCGCATCTTTAAAAAAAAAGGACAAAAATTTGTGTTTCACTAGTTGAGAGTGGCCTTCACATTATATAAAATGCTTAAACACTTCAAAGTGGAAGCGGCTGTAACCTGTCGGTGAGTTTAGCATCACACACTACAACATGAAAGATCAGTCCACTAGTTTACATTACATTTGAACCCACTACCATGTACATACTGGCTGAGTGCTTGCAGCTTGATGGCTAGTTTAAGTGCTTCTAGGCATTGCAGCCTGGCATCATTGATGGCCCCACAGTTGCTCCTCACAGCTACCATCTTCACAGAGCAGTTTAACAGCTCTGAGAGTAGCTGCCACTTCAGCACCAGGTTATCGCCTGCTCAAAGACCAAGACACAGAGCAGAGTAGAGAGATCAGCATGGTAGACAACATTAGAACAAACCATCAATAAGGCATTAGCAGCTTTTTCATGTATCGTCAGCCTTTGTGTGTGCATAAAGGTACCTTGGTCGATGAAGCGCACATCTGAGCTACCGCCGTTAGATCCATATAGGCCCTTCCCCACTAAAGTGACCAGCAGGCTGCAGAGAAGCTTCAGACTTTCGTACAGGGCAGTGTCTGGACTTTTTATACCTGAAACACACAAACAATCCTTAGCTCACCTATTCTCACAATGCAAAATTAAACAATACGTTCATATAAACTGTAGCAAACACTTTAACTAACCATGCTGTGTGATACTGCCCCGCTGGACTTGTGGCAGTGCAGCCACGTCCAAACTCAGATAAGAGCTGCAGATCTGGAGGGTCCGAGCACGCAGCAGGTACCAGCTCTTTGACTGCCTCTGCTCATTCACTTCTTTAAGCACATCGCACAGATAAGGCACCCCAAGATCCACCTGACATGTGGTCAAACAGGAAAGGGGAAATTTGATTTTTTTTTTTTTTAAATCACCCATTACAACAACAACAACAAAAAAAGCTCTACACATACTGGTTGCAGATATGTTTCCTACCTGTCCTGTGCTGTAGCAGTACTGAGCTTTCAACAGAATGGCCATCATAGACAGAGAAGAAGGTCCCTCTGCAGTGCAGTCTGAGGTGAGAAACTTTTCAGCTTGCTCTAGCTGTGCCTGAAGAAATAACATAATAAACAATAAAATAAACCAAGTGAGACAGAGCACATGGAGTTAGGTATCGTATGCTTTATATGAATAATTATTAGAAAACTGCATTACCAAAGCCAGTTCAGGCGTGCCCATATCCAGAAGAATGCTGGCTGATTGACAGAGGGAACTGGCACATCCGTGGGCATCAGCAAGGTGACGTGAAAGTCCAATCGCAAGTTGGTAAGCTTCCAAAGCCTTCAGAGGCTACAAGTAGCATGAGGAGATTAGATAAATATACAGATACTGTAAATACCAATTACATTAACAATCTATACTCCATCAAATACCCCTAACACACCCAAGCCTTCTTTGAACACATTCTGTGTCATCACCTTTCCCATAAGTTTGAAGAGAGCTGCCATCACGGCAATGGAGCTACAGGTCTGTTTGGGGTTTCTGACCGAAGGCAGCACTCGACTCTGCAGAAGAGCGGACCACTCATCCAGTGCTCTTTCCAAAGGCTTGCACAGCTCTGAAAAGGAAAAAATAAATATTGTCTATTAATCTCTGAACAGAGACGGCAAACGATGAACAATCATCTGTTGCTCTGCTTCTATCGTAGGTGTCTACAGTAGATGGCCGATGATATGAACAAAGGGGTTCTTACTGTTCTCTGCACCCAGGTTGAAATGCAGGCCTTCATACACCTGTATGCTGTCTTGTGTCTTCTGCTTGTCTTCGTAATCAAAATCATTGGTTCCTATGGGATTGGCCACACACCGCGTCTGCTCGCGCAACTCTCGCTGTTTTTTGTCTCTTTCGATGGCCTGGCCAAAAACACACAGACATCATTAATTAAATCACAACAGACTTAATTCACGATTGTTTTGTTGTAGTTATACAGTCTAATATCACGTCCTTCAGTTGTTGTATGTATAAATTCTAAATCCTGCCACTTTAAGTACAAGACCATTAATGAAACAAAATAAATAAAAATATACATATCGTGATGATATCATGACAGATCCAACTGAGCTCACCTCCTGAAGATTCTTCTCAAGAGTGCAGATATAGAGCCAAAGCAAAGCATGGGCCTTGTCATCCTTCAGTCTGTCAGCATTCTCTGGAGTCTCTGGTTCTTCTTCAAGTAGCCGCAAAGCTTCATCAACAAAATCCACTGCCGTGCTGTGTGGTTACAAATCAACATAATGAACATTAAGATACAGCAAAACAGTTTATGTATCTATTAAAGAACACTGCTTATTAGGAATGATGATGTAAATAAAAGCTCCTACCAGTCAGTTTGTTCACTGAAATCCTGATAACACACAACTTGGGCCATTTCACAGAGGTACACAGCACGTAAATGGGTGTGGGAGCTCTCCTCATGACAGATGTCCAACAGATCACAGAGTGCGTTGTAACGCTCCTGGGCTGTGTCTCCTGCCACCTCCTTATAGGCACGGAGCTCTTCCTCCAAAAGGCAAAGCATTACTCTCTCATCAGGGACATCCGGACCAAAACCATCGTGTAATGTCCTGTTCCAGGACAGGACGGGACAAGACAACATTTGTAAGTTTCTTAACTTTCTTAACAACAAAATTAGAGTCAATCTATTGAAATTTATCTGTACCTGAGACGGACGTCCTCCTCAGAGTTACGGGCTGCGTCAGTCTTCGTTTTCACCCAGAGAGAGACCGGTTCGGCCATATGAGTAGTGATTTTGTCCCCCAAAGCCTTCAGCCACAGGATCACCCAATCTAACGCTCGTTCCAGTTGTCCGGCCCGCCGAGACGTCTGCACAGCCAGCATGAAGGGCCGGCTCAACTGGGTAGTCAAAAGACATGATAATAACACAGATGACTGTAAAAACATACACAAAATCGAGAGGTAATCTTATGTATGGCGACATATTGTAGTGTGCACTTATGATGTGAAGCATGAGCAAACAAAACACACTTAAAGAGCTTACCCTATCGACGGAGAGCGAGGCAGGACAACTCTTGCATAGATCCCTGCAGAGGATCTCAACTAGCGTGAAGGCCTGGTCATAGAGACGGCGGTTGTACAATCCACAAGCTAAGTTGCTCACAGCAATCACTGCAAAGAAGAGAAGAAACTGTCAGAACAATAGAATAATTAAATATTATGTGTCTATATACTGTATATAGCAATTTAAGTCAGCATTTCAGAACCCCTCAAGTGACAACATTAAAAATTTATCACCTGCTTTGATGAGAAAGTTTTCACTCGACAGTTTACGCAGTTCAGTCATCATCTGTCCAGCTGTGGCCTGGCAGTACAGGAGCACCCTGTCTAGTGTGTCACTGTCCTCCAGCTAACAACAACAAATCACAATCAGTGCATAAGCCTACGTCAGTTCACAACACCAACAAGTTGTAACTTGTCCAATCATCATCATCATCATCATCATCATCATCACAAAACTGAACATTACAGAAGCAGCTGACCTGCGATGCGAGCATGCTCTCGTAAGCAAATACGAAGCCTTGGTAAATACTGAAGCAAAGAGCCTGTTGCAGTCTGCTGCCTTCAGCCTGGCCTGTCAAATTCTGTAAAGAAAGCAAAACCACATGTTAGTAATCTGTGCAAATGAAACCTCTAATGTCTAATAACTCCTCACTCCTGATTTACACTCACCTTCTTTAAAATCTTTAATATTCGTTCTTGGTGCTCCTCAAGAAAAGAAAACCAAGCCAGGAGCACAGATCCGCTCAATCCCTTGCTGTGGCCACTTTCGACAGCCCACACGACCAGCCCGCAACCTTCCAAGACTGCATGAGCTTCCTGGTCCCCCAGGACTGCTGGAAGAGACCTCAAGGCCCTGGCACACTCTGTCAAAGCCTGGCCACTCTCCCCACCAGCCTTCATCGTAGAATGAATTTTTACCGCCCATTTGCCGAGCACTGCAACTGTGCACTGATAGTCAGCACGGTCTCTGATCCTACTCTCAATTTCATTTACGAGGGTGGAGGCTGGACCATAGTGGCCAGCCTTACAAAGCACCTTCAGTACAATCAGCAGCATTTCAGAAAGCACATATAAACCCGATGTCTCAGCAGATTGCTTGGATCTGTCCCCCTTACAGCCTTCACTACCAGTCCAGCATCTCTTGAAAAGGGCGTGCATTTCCTGAAGAAGAAAATCAGCGTCGTCCTTGGTCATTGCTCCACAGCTACTCTCAAATTCAGTGATGGCGTCCTCTGTGTATATGGGAGCTTTGGAGATCGGGGTCGATGCGCTTTCTGCGTCTAGCAACAGGAGGAAGCTCAGAGCTTGCATCTGGCAGTGGAGTTTGTCGCGGGGATTCACAATCTTCCGGTCTTTGGTGGCAGATAGTCCGTTCCAAAGCACCGAGAAGCAGCTCCGCACCAGAACACAGTAGTCCTCAGCCTGTGGAGCATACAACAGCGGTGATCCACTGAAAGAGAGATATATAACACAACTCTGTTAAAAAAAAAATGTGATACATACCTGTTGGGGTGGGGTAAGCCTGCTGTAAAGCAACCCAGCTACATGGCTGCACAGACTTTGAGCTTCTAGGGAGCTTAGCTTCTTGACAATATGGAAAATGATCTTTTCCATGTACAGAGGTGTGCTCTGAGCAACAACTGCCGCAGAGACATCATAGCCGTGTAGGGAAACCTCCACCAGCTGTACCAAGTGACCGACATGGTCAAAGTCAGGAGATCCAGCTCCAAGGTGATGGTTACAGGCTCGGATGACCCTGTCACACAGCGTGCGACCCTGGAGGCCTGGTGGACTTTTTACATAACTCTGAAAAATATTAAAGAGATTCATCTATTATGTTTCATACACTAAAACATGTCTAATATTACCGGGCTCATCTGGAGGCAGTTGGCCCTCTAATGTTATTTAACAGTCGTTGCTTCAGCTAACCTTCAGCTCTTGGAGTAGAAGCTCCGTCTCCTTCACAGAAGCAGTCCTCTTGATGTATTCGTCCACCTTCAAACACTTCATGTCGACAGCTGCAGAGAAAAACACGTCAGTTCACTCACATTCACGTTAAACTGCGATGAAGCGACGAGCTCAGCTGAACGTTAGCGACAACAACGACGCCGTTCAACGTTAACGTCTGCTAACTTCACCGAGAGGCCGAGCTGTGACTTACTTCAAACAGGAGAGCTTTTTATCCACAGCAGATAGAAACAGTCCTGCGGTTCATAATAACAGAAACTTGAGTGAGTTAAAAAGATTCAAATCCTCAACAACAATCATGGAAACTTCACCCCCGCGCACTGGTTTTGAAAGGTGTTTGCTAACCAATCCGACAGCACTTCCGGTTTACCCGGAAATACAATGACTTATGGTTATTGTAGTTCTATTGACATACCTAAAATAACATTTTTTTAAAAATCCCAAATGAAGCGCATTCATCATAGATGGTAATAAATAGGGTTAATTATATTACTACAGGTCATATTATTATTATTATTATTATTATTATTATTATTATTATTAGTAGTAGTAGTAGTAGTAGTAGTAGTAGTATTGTCTTTGAGTATCTAGAAAAGTGTAATTCTTGTATAACTCTGTGTATAATAACACTAATATTTATTATTATAACAATAAATAATAATAATGTTTCTAATCATTAATGAGAATTTGTAGTCATGGTTACTGTTATGGAATTTTCTATCCTTAGGTTACACGGGGTCACGTGTGGGCCTTGAGGTCCTCAGCAGTAGTAGTTGTTTGGCTTTGCTTGAGAACAGTAGGTGCCAGCCTATCTCAACACGGTGGTGACCAGGGTCGAAGAGACCTTATGTTGCCTTCCTAGACATAATAGAAAGCTTGGAGTGGTAGTAAATAGTAACTTGTAGTAGATAGTAATTAATGGATTTGGATTTGTAACAGCTTTGAAAACTTCTTGTTTACTCTCTGTGCCATACTTAGCCATTATAATTATCAATCATAATGAAAATGCACCGTTACACAGTGGCACCTCAGCATGAGTTGGTTGGATCATATCCACTAGAGGGCACAGGCCCACACTTCACCTCTTGGCCCACTCCAGATAACCTGTGTGTGACTTATCCTCATATTGAAGGGGCTTAATGCTCAAGGAATACTAGTGTTTCCAACAGCCACATAAGAAGCTCTTCCCAATTCCACTTTGCCATCTCAAGAGCTGATCTGTTACTCTAAAAACTTGAGTATTTTTCTCTGTTTGATCCTTCAAGGACAGAACTGTTCAAAGTGGGGACAAACAAAAAAGAATATTTAATGGACTTAATATTATTTATCTGCACCTTTGCAGCTCTCTCAGCTGCTTTTAGCTCAATGTTTCTGTCACCCACCAATAGACTGCATGCATGAGCCTCACCTATCCAAACCAGAGGCAGGCATCAGGCTAGCACATCTGGAAAAAGTCTTAGATCACAATCCAGTTAAATGAATCAGCTGATCATAAAGGCATGTTCCTGTGCTACAGTGTCTGAGAGTATGTACAATCATTCATATGGGCATTGTGGGATACACTGCATGATGAAAACCCTGATTTCTCTTTAAAAGTGTGTACAGTTGACAGGAAGTAGAGTAAACAAGGCAGACCAAAACAACATTTTGAAGTGGTGTGCAATAGCTGCAATAGGAAAATGAATGTAGTGAATGGAGACAGCTCTAAAATAGACCATATCACCTTCAGTTTTACCTCACAGCAGTGTAAACATTGAGTTTATTAACTTTGAGTGTTAAATGTGTGACTTTCTGGGTATGCTTCAGTGATATAAATATCATCTTTATTTATATTGCACTTTCCAGAGACAAAGTTTATAAAGTGCTTTAAACAGAACTCATTCAGGTCATTTCAGGCCCTGATGAAAAGAATAATCACATACAGTGAAGTGGCTAATGAGGAACTAAGCCTTTCTTCTTGATGACATGTTCTAGCTCGGCCTTTTCTGAGGTGTCCAGACTGATCTTGTATTTGGCGAGGATTTTCAGGATGGGCCTGAGCTTCAGCCACCACTGTGTCTTTGGAATACGGTGTCTGTGGAAGACAACATTTGTCAGGACAAAGCAGAAAGTGAAAACACTGAGAACAAAATTCACAAAGCCTAGATAGCCAAATAATTTATGTAAGATATTCCAATTAAAGTTGGATTAAGTCATTTTTACCCCTAGGGGGCAGAAAGATGCTCTCAACAAGGGAGGAACAAGTTAGCAAGCAACTGCCTATACACACACACACTTACTTATATTTTAACTGTGGTTTGGCCCACTAACTCTAACAATGCAGAAGAGAATAAGTGGCAAGAAAATAACTAACAGGAGAGAAATCAAGCCTTACTCAAAGTCAGTGTGGTCTTTAAGTTCTGCCAGAGGTTGGAAGACCAAAGACCTCTTCCTCATACCAAGCACACAGGCAGAGTCTGCAGAGTTGGCAAAGATACGACCTGGAGGTTTGAGGTTAAAAATGTAGAATGCATTAGCACAGGGAGCCCTGGAGGTCATCACACAATTGTATACAACATTTTGTGTTTTTAATGAGGTCATGTCCTCACCATGTCTGTAGCATTCCTTCAGCTTGTCAGTCAACCATAACACAGACTTGATACCCATCTTGGTGCCAAAATTCCTGTCAAAGGGACTTGGTGTTCCACCCTAATAACAAAGGATATGTTTCGTTATGTTCATGAAATTGAATCGGGTGGCGAATATAATGAGCAACAAACAAACAGACTTGTCTAATGCCCCACCTGCTGCATATGTCCAAGTACATTCTTCCTGCAGTCAAACACACCCTTGCCCTCCTCTGTGTAAAGGTTGAAGATAAAGTCTGTGGTGTAGTTGGCATTGCATTTCTCATTTCTGAAACAAAAGTAGAATATTGGGTGAGTAATGAAACTACAGTGAGCTGCAGAGTGCTGAAAATTGATTCTAGAGATATAAATGACGCTCTACGCAAACCTCAGAATCAGTCCTCTCTTCACTGTGGTCTTCATCTTCTCCACCAGATGTTCCACATTCACCTACAAACAAATCAACCATCAGACCACTGAGTCCATCCATCCATCCATCCATCCATCCATCCATCCATCCATCCATCCATCCATCCATTTTGTGTCCATTCACAAGCACAGACCTCTAGGTCATGAATATTGAAGGGGTCCTCGTAAATGTAAGCAGCATCAGCTCCAGATGCCAGGCCAGCCATGGTTGCCAGGTAGCCGCAGTATCCTCCCATAGTCTCAACAAGGAACACTCTTCTCTTGGTGCCAGCAGCAGATTGTTTAATCCGGTCGCATGTCTGAAAAGGACAAGGGGGAAAAAAGGAGAGAAGAAGAAGAATACAGTGATATAGTGAGTAAGATTTAGTTTTTGTATTAGCTGGTGTTTGTTTTGTGATTTATAAGAAGTTTACCATGGTTATAGTGTTGAGCGCAGTATCTGCGCCAATACTGAAGTCAGATCCAGGAACATTGTTGGAGACGGTAGCAGGAATAACGACAAGGGGAATACAAAGTTCCTCATATTTCTCTCTAGCCTGCACCATCTCCAGACCCCCAATAAATGCCTGTGAAGATAAAAGGGATGAGGAAATAAGTAAAATATCAACAAGTGACTTTCACTGTTATTAGTATGCTGGGTTTAATATTAGCGCTGTGCTCAGCTGTTCACCTCAAAGCCTCCAATGATGATTACAGCATGAATGTTGAACTTAGTGATGCTCAGACTGATCTCCTCCATGCACTCATGTGGCAGAGATCTTTATAAAAGGGAGAAACAGAACAATAGAAGAATAAACCAATGTTCAACCAATCAGCAGTGTGGTTTGTTGAAATATCTCACCTCTTTGTGCCCAGCATGGAGCCCCCCTTTCCAGTCCATCCTGCCACTCCAGACCAACCAATAGGCTCAATCTGTGCAGAGACAGAGTGCATGTGTAGACCATACTTGAGTGATTAAGTGTCTTGAAACTAAACATCTTCCTGTTACGTGTGTAGCTAGAATTTACCATTCCATGAGCCAAGCCGTCAAAGCCGTCGTGCACTGCCAGCATCTGGTGGCCCTGGAGGAGCCCGATCCTGACAGCTGAACGAACTGCAGCATTCATTCCAGCACACGGAGCTCCCACATTCATTACGGCAATGTTGATGTTACTCTGGCATGGACACATTCACAGGGACATTTGTCAGATTAAATGTATTTTCCATTGAGACTTGAAAGACAATTCTTGTAAAAGACAGCAACAACTGTAGTTCCCGACCTTTGTGTCTGGGGGGTGCACGTGAGCCAGCATTTTGTAAGTGTTCCAGTTGTTCTCAAAGCTCCTATTGGCAAAAATGAGCACAGATGTACAGACATTTGGAACGCCACACAACACTTTTAAATGGATAACACAAAAGTTCATGCCTCACTTTCCCCTGAGTTTCACCGCATCATCAAACCTCCCTTCACCCATGGCTGTGGTGACGTCTTTAGTCTGATGTAAAGAGACAAAAAGGAAACTGCGAGTTGATTCAGAATATTATGCAAAATATCAAACATACATTCATTTTGTACAGAGAAGAAGGATGACTTGTTTCACATATGGAGGAGAACTGACTCACCACTTGCACACACTCCATGAGAGGCAGCCTAACAGCCATGTTTCCAGACAAGCTGACGACACATGCAGGAGTGTCTGGTGTGGCCTCCAGTAGAGCCATCACTGCTTCCACACCCATCCTGCTGGCCTGAAACATGACAGTCAAAAAGCACACTTGTGTTTATCCACATTGTAACAAGAAATAAGATTCATTATAGTTTATATTGGGTGAAGTTGCTGTTTTACCAGGATTCTGTCAAAGGCAGAAGGGGTTCCTCCTCTCTGGACGTGGCCCAAGATGGTGGTGCGGGTGTCAAAGCCTAGCTTCTTTGTTACCAGCTGGACACAAATATTATGATTTTATGAGCAGTTTGAGAACATATCTGCTAGTATATTGGAAAGCTGCCATTACTGACCTCTTTGATGTGGTCACATGTGATAGGTTTACCCTTGCGGTTAATCGCTCCCTCTGCAACAATGAGAATATTCAGACGGGAGCCACGGCATCTTTGCTGATGGGAGGGACAGAGAAAAGATCAACAAACAGACCTTTTTTTGTAAACCAAAGACAAAGCAGGACGAGACATTTACATCTGCCAGTCTTCGGCACAGATGTTCCTCCCATCCATCTTCTGGGGGCATCTCTGGGATGAACACCCAGTCAGCGCCACAGGCCAGAGCTGTCACCAGAGCCAGGTAACTGTCGGTAAAGAGTCAAATGTTGGTTCAAATGTCTTTGACAAAACTGACATAGGACAACAAGACAACAGATATATAGCACTATGAATATGCACAATATTAGAGGTTGATCACTAATGTCATGTCTCCTGGTCACAAAACACAAACTTGTGTTGTACTTACCCACAATGCCTGCCCATTACCTCCAAGATGAAGGTCCTCTGGTGACTGCAAGATGACACATTCATGTCAAGAGTCTTAAAATTATATAGCAGATCTGTCCATCAGATAAATGTCTGAATGGTCACATGCATACCTCTGAGCTGTGGTAGTGATGGCGTCCACTATCTCTATGATGCGATGCAGAGCAGAGTCTGTCCCAATGGTCATGTCGGTGCCACAGAAGTCATTGTCAATAGAGCCCACCATGCCAACGATGTTGAGATGGGAGGAACCCTTGGCCTCATTTGATGTGATCTTACCTGAGCACAGGGGCAGGTTTTATTTCTAATTTCCCCTGTTCCCAAGTTAATGCAAACTCAAAACTTCCTCAGTGCTACAGCACTAACTAAATCAGTGCAGCAAGAGAAACTCGGAGCAACAGAGTGGTGAGCATGACGTGTTGTACAGATGTAATTAGGGTTGTGGAAATACTAAATTTACCATGTGAGCTGCTGTAGTGGGCTGTAGGTAATTTATTGTACCTGCACGTCATTTCTTTGTTTGTGCGGGCTATTATTTGAGACTCTATTTCACCATTTTACCCGTTTTTAAATGAATCATCAAGTGACTTGCACAATAAGATCAGTATAAAAGAGCAGATATGTGAAAGAGACATTTCATGTGGGGTTGTGTTGTTTAGAACAGTGAATTTGGGGGTCATGCCTCTCACCAGCTTTGACCAAGTCTGCCAGCAGCTCGCTCCACTCTGTCCTGAACTGGTTGGCGCCCGTCAGACTGCCATCACCTCCAATCACACACAGGTTGGTGATGCCAAGCTTGACTAAGTTGAAAGCAGCCTTGGTGCGTCCCTCCTTGGTGCGGAAATCCTGACAGCGGGCACTACCGATCACAGTCCCACCCTGATGCCAGACAAGGGAGGAAGGGTTTCAGTACCAAACAAGAATCACAACTAGACAGATAAGGAGAAGGGATAGGAATATCTGAAACCTAAGCACTCATCTATTTAGTCTTGCTATTTAATGAACCTTGGCATTTAAATGACCATTTGACCTACAGAACTGCACTGTAGAGGCTAGAGTTGCTAGAGTTACACAGATCATCCGTCCCACTTACTGTGACCAGCTAAATCATAAGTTAAAAACAGAGTGGAGATAATAAACATGGAGATAAATATGCTTTTGCATCCTCGTGCTTATTCTCACCAGCTGTAGCATCATTGACACACTCTCCCAAGTAGCAGGACGGATATGGTCTCCTCCATCCACCAAGCCCTGGTAACCCTGTCAACAAATAAACACAACACAATGTCACCTCCTTGAAAAGAGGTCATTGCCTAGAAGAAGCTTCAGGCTTAATCATACAGGCATATTCTGACTTTGGCATGCTGTGGGTTAGCATTTACTGATTTTTTATAGGTATGGTTGATTTTGTGTGCACTGAAAAATGTAGTCAATCAAAAACAAATCATGTTATTGATGCCAAATCATGTCCAAGGGCATCTCTTTATGAGCATTGTTTTTTTCTGTTTATATCATTGCTAACTAAATAACTTTTGGTTTTGTATTATTGGAACAGACAATAAATGCAAACTGCACAACATGTCCTTGTCACACTGTACATTGATTGTTTCCCCGTTTTGTAAGTCGCTTTGGATAAAAGCGTCAGCTAAATGACTAAATGTAGTGTAAATTCAAGATAGCATCTGGAAGCTTATGGTACAGCAATTTTCCTAAAGGTTTGTTTATTTGATTTTGACATGCAGATGAAATGACTAATCAAATAATCAAAACACAAAATTCAAAAGCAGTATTTACCTCATGGACAAAGAACACCTTGGCTCCAGTGTAAAGTCCCACTCGAACTGTGGCCCTCACAGCTGCATTCATACCTGTAGACACAGTATGTGTGTGTGTGTGAATGGAAATGGTGGTGGAAAAATGAATGTTGTTACTATTGTTACTATATTTTTGTAGTTTGTGTTCATATTTCTGCAAAAAATCTTGTTTCTTGTTACTCTTTCTTGTCACTCGTACATTTTATAGATATATTTGTGAATGTGCATAAAGATAAGATATAAAATGTTTTGAATGAGCAACTTTACCTTGGGTGGATTCAGGGTATTATCATGCATTATCTCAGGTATTATCTTAGTTTACAATATAGTAGCTTGTAACTTGAGAGGGATATTTTGCTTGATGATATGGTGCATTGATAGTACACAACTCCATGCAAGTCCTTTACATTAACATGCTGCTGCAGCTAAGCACCAAATGGGTGCAATAAGTTAAAACAATACTATGATACCATTCTATTTGACTGTAATTTCAGTGTAGGTTACAGTTAAACTGTCAGTAGTAGTATTGCAGGAAAGGCAACCTGCCTGTACTCTCAACACTCAGCAGGTCGCTTAAAGGACAAACTGTGGATAGATTAGCTTTAAGTATGCCAAGAGCATCTCCACTTACAGTGCACAGGGGAAGAGGAGAGAAAGGAAGAGTAGCATGGCTCTCTCACTGCACCTCACCACTTTACAAACACATGACAGAAAGGTCATACCTCTAAAATTAGCCCACATAACATATACAGTGTTAGGGAGAGAGAGCAGAGAGATGAAACTTGGACCAAAGGATCTGAAAATGACTAAAAGGTGAAGTTGTAATGTATTTTGGAAGGGTGAAGGTTAGCAAGCTGTGGAGTTTTGTATTTACACGCTTTGTCTCTAAGTTCAGTTGGGCAGAAAAACAGATAGATGGATTGCTCACTGTCTCATACGCCCACACTCCAGGGTTGCATGAGGTCACTGACACACTTCCCAAAGGCCACAGTGCAGATACTCCTCATCAAGTTAAAGGTCAAGGGAGAGTCTGTCTCACTCTGTGGTCCTAGCAGCTTTAGGTGAAGAAATTCATGCTGCCCTTTTCCAAGGTTAGCTCTAAAGCTAAGATAGCTTTGTTATCTTTAGTGATAAAAAAAATATAGAAGTTGTCAAATTTGATACAAAAGGGAGCTGATATACAAGAATAAAAAGGACTTTGTCCAAAAGTAAATGATACACCTACTCTATGGAGATCTATAGAGGTACTATACTTACAGTATTTGTCCTAGATAACCAATGACTCTTCAAGAGGAAATCATAATTTGGATTCTAGTTTTCTAGAAAGTTTCACTTTGTGTCTCAAATACGCCTCTATTTGTCATTAAACCCTGCTGTGGAGTTACTAAATAGTGACTCACCAGAAACTCTCAACCACCTGCTGAGGCAAACAAACAGCAGTCATGCCCTGCATTGGCACTTCATACTCACATATCACCCTCGAAAACCTTCTTACTTACCCTGGGCATCGCCTCCTGAGGTCAGCACGGCAATGGCCCGACCCTCTCCCATCTTGGTGGGGTCGTTTGTAGCCTGTTGTGCCATGGTCCTGGAGCTGAAGCTGGCTGAGGGAAAGAGGCCTTGAGTGTAAAAATCCCTGCCACTGTCTCTGCTGCACTGTGTGGACTAGTACAAGGAGCCTCTCACCTCTAACTCAGCCTGCCTGTTATGGAAACTAATAGCACTGGCAAATGTGCACAGCTTAACTATCCTCTTGGCAGACACTGAGGCACGCATTTAGATGCACGCACACACTCAGACACATTCACTGTGCCTATTAAAAGTATTACACCCCCCTTATCTCCCACCCCCTTAGTAAATTTTCACATTTTATTGTTTTACATGGACATAATTAGGCTTTTGTCACACTTACCTTCTTTAATATCAAAGTAAAATCTCTCAAATGCAAGTATGAGGAAATTAAACTCAAATATAAACTAAAGACTATAGATCATATCAGCTTGCACATCTGGAAAAGGTTCCAATTTCAAGGTGCACTGTGAGTGGACCACTGCAGGGCATCAATGTTGCTGTTCCTAATTCATCCCAGTTTAGCCGATAAGCTTTAAATTTGGTGACTTTGTCTGTAATCTGTGATGTTATAGTGAGATGATCTCTGAAACAGAGTTTTAGGTCTTTCATCTATCACTGTCCTACTACGGACACTACACATTCAAACACTGAAGAGTGATATAATTGCCGTCTAGCCTACCAGCATCCCTCGCTGGATCAGAGCTTGAGGAAGTCTCGCTGTCACATTCAGAGGCTGAGAGGTCATCACCACCTAAGGAGGGAGAATCATGACATATTACCTACAATATGATCCATCCTCAACTGTACTATGTATTTTATATTATTTAAAAGCTCTCCATAACTCCAGAGGGCAGAGTACTCACTCACATGATAGACCTTTTCTGCAAAAGACAACACGCTCAAGCATTCCTCAGCATTTTCTGTCCTCTCTATGTTGTTATTTAAAGCATTTGTTATTGTCGTGTAACATCGTCTATCTGCACATGCACAGTTTACTCCCACGGGTCCTATCATGTTTTTGTTTTTTTGTGCAGCTGCAGCTGATAGGCCGCTTACTGATGAATGCATACTGGGGAAAAAAACATATGGTGCATATGTTATATATATATATATATATATATATATATATATATATATATATATATAATATAAACATTTTATTTTGCACAAGTTTCTTCACTTAAAAAAATAGTCTCATTTGAATTTAGCAAATCAAATGCGTCCAGATCGAAACTGGTTTGTAATTACTTGTGCAAGGCAACCCTCAGCACCCTCGTGACACAGTCAGTAAGTTTCCCTTTTTAATTGACTGCTCTTCCACAAGCAGACACATCATGTCTGATTCAGATGAATAATTACATGCGTTACAGTACTACACCTAGATGTGGGCATGAGCTTGTGTAATGTTTTGTAATTCTAAAGTACCAACAATGTTGAAATAATTACTTTAATGTATATATTCTGTGAGAAATACAACAAAAGCCCATCTTAAGCTCAATATAACCAAATAAAATTTAAATAAAAGCACATGAGCGGATGTCAGTTGTTGATAATGCCTGATTAATGAAAACAACAGTGAGACTGTAGGCTTGTCTGTTGCAGGCAGCTCACTTGAGCTGTCTTTAAATAGTTACAAGACTTTTGAATGCAGACATAGCGCTGCTATCTATAAAACACACAGGACCCCCGCCCCTTTTTTTCCGCCATTACTGTTAAAGTGCACAGTCATCCCTCCAGCTGAACGTGTGAACACATGTCCTGCTTGTGTTTTTACCAGCAGGTAAAATATATTTACCACAATTTACCAAAAGAAAAGTCAAAACCCTTTTACATGCAGTGCTCAGGCAAATGCAGTTTGTGGACTACAGACCTCTATTACAGTAACACGTAAATATGTATAGTACCAAAATAAGTGCACAAAGACACAAATATTCACACATCATGCATACCTTGACCTTTCTTTCTGAGCCAGAACAGCAGACAGGCCAGCAGTGTGACAGAGAGTAGCCACAGGACTGAGAGGACGCCCGGGTACCACATCCTCACAGTACCTCTCTTCCTGGGAAACCATTCTTCATCTGTATTAATAGCTTTGATATCACTACTTCATTGTAGACTAACGACCTTCAGCGCTAAAGCATGGCGCGTAATCAGATACAACCCACCAGAGTCTGTAATAATCTCAGTATAATGAGGCGCGTGCTGACAACAATATATCTTCAGAGGATTTTGGCATGGCAGGAAGTTTTGACATATCTAACACTATTTTATTTTTCATTATTTATTATCTTTATCCTCATCATTACCTACATTATTACATAATATTCTTCCCCATGTTCATTATAAATACATCATGGTTCACACATCATGAGAGCAGTACTGGGTGAAGCCTGAGATATTTCATTATCTTTACCTGCTTTCTAACTTCATAGTCCGTCTCTGTGCTGCTGTAACAAGTGAATTTTACCTGTGGGGTCAATAAAGTATTAAATGATCTTAAATATAATGCAACCACATAAACTACCAACTCTAAAAATCACAGTTACACCTCTCTGTTCTTAAAAACTAATGTTATTAGCTCCATAATACTGTTTATGATTGTGTGCAAATATAGAAATATAGATAGATTGCAGATAGATCAGGCTAAATTTACAGTAAATCTATGTATTGTTTTTACGGACACCACTGTATGTCATATTAATACTTACTGTGAAAGTGTATTAAGCTATGACGCCCTTTATTACAGGCATGTCTCACTGGACACATCCAACTGTACATGACAATATAACTGTGGTGGGAGGTAATGTTAGGTCAGACGCTACAGCCGCTCAGCAGACAGAGAACTATGCAGCAATGTGACCGTGACACTCGAGTGACTCTCATGCCAGAGCAGCCATTAGGATAGTGAAACACACACACATACCTACACACCTACACACCTACACACACACACACACACACACACACACACACACACACACACACACACCTACACACCTACCTTCTGTGTGGAGTTTTTACTCCCACAGTTCAAAGAAATGCAGTTTAATCCGTGAATTATCATCACCATAGGTGTGAATGTGAGCATGAATGGTTGTTTGGCCCAGTGATGAAGTGCTGACTTGTCCAGGGTGTACTCCACCTCTTGCCCAGTGTCACCTCAGATCAGCTCCAGCCCTGATAGGAGGATAAGCCGGTATGGAAGATGGATGAAAATTAATATCGACTATTATAAAACAAAATCTTACAGGACAAGGGCATAGTGAAGACCTGAACACAAGGTATATTCACAGAGCCATATTCACAGCCTCCTGCATTAGAAGAGTATGCACACTTCCTGCAGTCAATGCGTTCACTATTTGGGTTAATTGTACAGTTGTACCAGTGGTTGTGTACTGTTACTGTTATGCATTGAATAGTGATAGAGAAGAGGTCTAACATGCACATACATTGTGATAGTTAAAAGGGTTTCACATGAAATGATTTGCTATCGATGTGATTCATCAGCTCATGTCATCTGTGAAGGTTATGACTCCACAGCTTCTCATTTAACACCACACTTCCCCACCAACAAAGTGACCCCTGAAGAAGATACATCACTGTGGACAAAAGGCAGCTTGTCATAAAAACACGTCTCAGGAGGTGCTGGTTTGCTGGATCTTTGTGGAACATCTTTCCAGCGTCTGCGTGCCCCCGGTGGGTTGAGCGACGTGCAGCCCTCTCCTGAGGCAAACCCCCGATCAATAACACTATTTCCAGGTAATCCCCCACTCCTGTCTTCCTGGACAGTATCAACACTCACACAGCCTGTAATAAACCATACGGATCAATACAACACCAGTTCAACACAAAACACTTCAGCTAATACTGTGAAATGTGGACTGGATATCGTTACCATCTTAACCTTCACCGCCTCGTCGTTTCTGTTATGGAATTTTCTGTCCTTAGGTTACACGTGGTCACGTGTGGGCCTTGAGGTCCTCGGCAGTATTAATTGTTTGGCTTTGGTTGAGAACAGTAAGTGCCAGTCTATCTCAACACTGTGGTGGCCAGGGTCGAAGAGACTCTTGCTGCCTTCCTAGATATAATAGATAGCTGGCCGTTGACGCTCCAATCTGCATAAACAGACAACTGTGTCTCCAGACTGGAATATGCTGACAATAACACCTGCATGGGTAAATACATTCTCTTTACACTACATTACATTACATTACGCTAATTCTGGGCGTATAGCATTCGTGGTGTTATCTTGAGGTTTAAAGTCTATCCACCAGGGTGAGTTGGGCAGAGTGTGAGACCGACTCAGGCACTTCTGATGTACTTTGAGAGTGTCTCTAATTCTCCTTGATCAAGCGTCAATAAATATTACAGCATAAGACATCTGAGGCTCCTGAACACTTTCTTCCCTCCTGACCTCACCATTGACCTTTGACTTCAGCAATTTCTCCACAACAGTTTCATCATGTTAAATATGTTGATAATGCTGTGTGAAATAAAATGGGATTGTTATATATTGACATGTAGTTTGGTAACACAGTTCTCAATGATTACACACTTGTAATTCAAATTTGCACAAAGAAACTGACATTTAGAGATATTAAGCTGCATATTTAACATCAAAACCTTTCTCTAAGGCAGGCCTGGGCAATTAGTTCCACAAAGGGCTGGTGTGGCTGCAGGTTTTTGTTCAAACCAACCAAGAGCACACAGTTTGACCAATCAGCTATCTGAAGACTGAGATCAGTTGATTAAATGACTCAAGTCTGGTGTGCTGCTGCTTGGTTGGAAAGGAAACCTGCAGCCACACCGGCCCTTTGTGGAACAGATTGCCCAGGCCTGCTCTAAGGCCTTCTTTTTTCTTTTGTAACCTGTCAATTGTTGTCTATCAATAAAGTTCTGTCACCGTCAGTCCCCTCTACGCCCAATTCAGCCTCCTAGTTCCCGCCTTGTGTTTGTACCGCCCCTAATTACCTGCACCTGTGCCTACTTTCCAGCGTTTCTTCCTAGTGTATTGATGGTTACAGGTTTTTGACCCTCAGCCCTTTTGGATTGTCTGATTGGATTTTTGTGTACTGAACCTTTGCCTTCCATCAAAGAAGGTATACGTCTTGTACCTGCGTCCCGAGCGCTGTGTTTGAGTCCAATTCCTGTGCAGTGTAACAAGTTCATTTATTTGCACAGTGTTTATGTTTCATTTCAAATACTGCAGCTTCATAGTCGAGTCAGTCGAGAGTCACAAATTGTAGTTGCAACAAATAGCTGTGACTGAGAATCTTTAACAAGCAAGTAAGACAGAAAGATCACACTGAGGCATCCTGATGCTAAAATTCAGTCGGTGTGTATCTTTGTCTTAGAGTTGAATTAACAAAAGACAAAAGATAACAATTCTGACAGCTGATGAATCATCAATAAAATCAAAAATGGTTCCAGATTCTCAAATATGAATATTTACAGGATTTCTTAGTCCTGCTTAGTGATTGTTTTGTAACAAGCTGTTTGAATATGTCAGTTTGGGCTTTATAGACCAAACGACTGATCCATTGATCAGTAGATTAATATTTAGTTGTTAGTCTTATCTATGGTGAACTAAATAAGCAACTAACTAAAATATAAAACAACACGATCGCTGTAATTGTGATCTGTGAAATAGTCTCTAGCAACAGCTTAAATTACAATGGTGACATCAGGTTTTCTCTGATCATTTCATATTTAAATATTATATAAAAATATGCCAAAAATATCAATATTTCAAGGACAAAAGTCTGTAATGACACTTGGCATTGCTTGCATGTGATTAAAAGTAATGTGTTAAAAGGTAACCAGAATAAAAAACTTCTGACTGAACTCGGTCAGCCAACAGATGGCAGCAGCATCTGATCTTTCTGCATCCTTGTGTTTATCGGGGGGTTGGAGAAGCACATGAAAAGCTTAGGCCTAATAAATCAAGCACTGAAAGTGTCAGTGCAAATTTTGTTAGATTTTATTGCAGTTTAATCATCTCAATGAATGTTTTAATAGGCTGATATTTCAGAGAGAGAATGGCAATGCAGTGATAAATTGTGTGGGGTCCGGCCGGCCCCCTCCCTGCCTTACCTCTCTCCTCCTCTCTCGCCTTTTTCACTGCAGAGAATCACTGATGTAGACCTGCACAGCTATTTGTCCACTTATTGGTGCAGGGGAGTCTTGTGTTACGTACTTAGATTATCCATATTAATTTTAGAACAAAGATTAATCTGTAATTGGCCCACAAGGCAATAAGTGCTGCTGGTCCAGCTTTTTCTCACCTATATTGCTCAGACGTTTCCCCCTTTTCCACTCTCGTAGTTTCCCTTTCTTCCTCTTTCTTCCATAGGCCTTTTATGAATTCATCAGGTTGGACCATCGAGCTCCACCTTACTTTCAGGCCTCCCACACCATTTAACATGTCTTTACCCCTCCTCCTCTCTCTAAGGATTGCTCTATTTCTCCATTTGTCATCCTCTATCCCTCTTTCCCATTATGTACATATCTTAATCGGCCCATTTTCCTCCTCTCCGCGATTTCATCCATTCCTTGTTTTTTCTAGTTCTTCCTTTGACCTTCAGTCCCCTGGCTTCATTACTCTCTCCAATTTATGTATTTCTTCCCTGTTTTCCTGACCATAAGGTGGTAATGGAATGCAAAATCAACATGGCCGTGACATTTTGGGCACCAGTCCTCCTCACCTCAGGCTCTGCTTCACATATATTGTTGTCCTCTGCCAGCATGGATGTATGATGTGCGGTATGACTCTTCTAATAAGGACATGGATGAGAGAATGGAGGAGGCTGGGGGCTGTAATTAAAGACCGAAGGGTCTCTGTGAATAAGTAGGGAGGGAGGGGAGGTAAAACAGTGGCTATCTGCTGCAGGAACAATAAATCAACCTGCTCCTTTAGCCGCCCTCAACACAATATCACGATACAGCGTTCAGCCCCCCTCTTTGCAAAAGCAATTCCGTCATGTCTTGTTAGCTCATTCGTCTTCATCAGCACCAGTGGGAGGTTCAGACCCCCCAACTCACCCCGAGCACCCCCTCCCCCAATGCCAGGCACCATTGATCAAAAGCAGAACCAGCCTGTGCATCAGCATGGGCATGGGTGTCATATCATTCGCACACAAAGTACAACCCACACACACACACACACACACACACACACACAGCGCTGTGCAACAGCTGAAGTGGCAACAACAGTTAAACTAATCTTAGCTTAGCCATGCAGATCCAGGTCGCACAGTAATGTTATTAATGAACGCATGGTTAACACACGCACACACAACGTGCTAATGGCATTCAGGGCCAATTAAGGGATGACTAATTAATGAGACATTTCCTATAAGGCTTATTGATATGTTAATTTGTAGTCATATAAATCACGGTCTTAATTGTATTGCCTTCAGATAATAAGATTTTCATTACATACAATGATGAATTGTTTAGCCAGCTGAATTGAACTAAGAACTGCTGTTTAGTTTTGAGGAAACAGGAACACTACTACGTGACGATACATTTTTACAATGCTTATTTATCATTTTTTCCCCCCTTTTTTGGCAAGATTTCTAAACTAAACTAAACTAAACAGAAAATTAAGCACACATATTCAATTTCCTCTGGATTTATTCACAGCTGGGTGGTTCCTAATATGAGTGGTACGATTCTGCCATTGGGTTGTGGTGTTTTGCTTCAAGGGCATCTTTTTTTTTCTTTTTCTAGGGATTCAAACTCAGAACTTTCCCGTAACATGTTTGCTTCGTAAACCTCGACCGCTGCCCTAAAGCTACAGGTCTGAAATGAGGATTGTGTGTGGACAATAGCTTGAGGGTGACAGCTGTGTGTCAGTAATTCATGCATCAATAATGCACACTGATACAAACAGCACTATATCTTTGTTCAGCCTACTAAGAACATTTTTGCTGCATTATTTCACAGTCCTCTGCTATGTGGCGCATGGACAGGAGCATTACTATAACATAACTATTAGACTGAATTAAATTTGTTAGATAAGTAGCTGCTGTTTAGAGCTAATTGAAACGCAAGCATTTAGATCGCAACAAATTTAGGCTAACATCATTAAAAGGACATTTTTATTACAGTACATGTACTCAAATACTGTACCTTAAGTGCGTTTGACTTAGTGCCATCTAGTGGTGAAGTAGAAGTAGTAGATTGCAACCAGCTGAATGTCACTCACCTTAGCTGAAACTATGGTGGCTGTGAAGCTCATGCAAGGCCTTATTTAGTAGCCAGCGTTTGGTTAAGTAAGTAAGTACATTTTATTTGTATAGCGCTTTCACAGACAAAGTCACAAAGTGCTTTACAAGATCAATCGATTTACAATATACAACAAAGAGGCCACATTATTAGAAACAGTCTTTAGCTGCCACAGAGGCAGCATAGCATCGGGGTGGCAGGCAGGCAGAACGTTACAAAGTTTCGGTGCTACGGTCTCAAAAGCTCGATCACGGATCTTTGGATTTGAAATTTTAATTTGACCTGAGAGGGCGAGCTGATGAGTATGGGTGAAGTAATTCGGCTGTGCAGTGCTCTGTACGTGAGCGTGAGAATTTTAAACTGGATCCTAAATACAACAGGGAGCCAGCGAAGAGATGTTAGTACAGGGGTTATGTGAGACCCAGTGAGGAGTCGTGCAGCAGCATTCTGGATTGTCTGCAGACGATCAAGAGCAGGCATATTGAGTGATGTGAGGAGTGTGTAACAATATAGTCAATGCAAGTTCAGCAGTTGAAACTACAGATCTCAGTTTATTAATATTGCGTAAGTAGAAAAAAAAACAAGATCTTGTCAGCTGCTTAACATGAGACAAGGATTGATCAAATATTACTCCTAAATTTTACAGGTTTGGGTGGACAGTTGAGCAAAGAGGTCAAATACTTTGCATGATCATAGGTGAAATAACTAGAACCTCCATCTCATCAGCATTTAGCTGTAAACGTTTTCTGGCGTCCAGTCTCTGTTAGCATTTAAACAGTCCAAGAGCCGAGGTTAAAACTTAAAAGTCTCACAAGGATTGAATTGGATATTATCCGCAAATACATGATAAGCAACATTGTATCTGTTTATGATCTATCCTAAGGGCAATACTGTAAATATAAGGAGAATGGTGATTGATTAAAAAAATATTAACAGAATAACAAATATGGTGATTCAACATGGTGGACGACGTAGATGAGGACCTGCTCCCTCCTGTAGATAAAAAGGGATAAACTTTTAAGATGATTATATAGTAATGAGGTCCAGTATGTAAGATTTAAGGGGCTCTTTTTGTAGAATATGGCAGAAATGATTAAATATAATAGGCATAACTATGTTTTCATTAGTATACAATCACCTGAAAATGAACATTGTTTTTATTACCTTTAATATCGACAGATTTCGCAGGTCCTCTCACGAAATCTGCCATGGACAAACTAAAATACTGGCTCTATATATTTTTGTGAGTTTCTTCTTCACATTAGAAAGCAGAGGGTGAGGCTAGGGGGTTGCAACCAGCAACTACACCACTAGATACGACTAAATTCTACACACAGTAATGATACTATTACTTGAATCTGAATTTTCATTTCTTTAACTGGTGACATGTACAGAGAGACATACCGGTCATAGCTTTAATGCTGAATTTAAATCCAAACTAAGCTGTGTTCTGGTAGACACATATTGTAACAAGGTTATTTTTTCCAGCCATTACTCCGTCCACACAGCTGCAGAATACGGTTTGTGTTTCAACCTGGCTGCTATAAAAAGAGAGGTTTGATCTGAATGCTATGTCATTAGTGGTTTGGTGGCGATGGAGAATAATAATGCAGATAAACAATGGATGTGTCTGCTCCCACACAACAAAGAGAGACGAGCTGAGAAATCCTTGCTGCTTTGCTCTTTTGCCACCGGCTACAAAACATTCAAATGTCTGGAAATGTTTGTCTTACTCGATAAAACAACGCAGGAGACACGTTTTAAATGAATCGAGCTAATGAGCTGATTTTCGCCTGACAAATCATAAAAATCGAATTCAGCTAAGTAGATCTTTTACATCAGATTGTTTGAATAGTGCACTGCATGTGTAAGCGACAATGTAATGTCAAATAATGAATATTTAGATTTTGACAGAAGAGGCTGAATCCCCACAAGCCTCAATAACGAGCCCTAGTATTATTCTTTATATCAACGACAAAGAGAGTTTGAACAGCTCTGATATTTAAAAATGCTAAGCATACTGATACATGTCAACGCACAAACACAGCGACTGTCTATCAATGCTCCCCCATGTTACGATGCGGCCCAGACACTTGATTGACAGCTGTCGATGCAGCGGATGAGAGCTGACTGAGGGGGTCAGTCATGGTACCAGGGGGCCGCCTGTGTCGTCAGACAGGGACAGGGCGAGAGAGGGATGGAAATAGACAAGGTCTGCTGTGGTCCACTGGGTTCTCCTCTGCCCCACCCTGGAGGGACAGGCTATAGTCAGAGGGTGAGAGTGATAGGGAAACACACAGAGAGAGACAAAGAAAGAGAGAGAGGGAGAGGGAGGGGGATAAGATGCCTCCTGGCTTACTACATGCACGATGTTTGACAAGAGAGGACCTCGTTTGACAGCAGACAGTCACAGCCATAGTGATGCATGAATGTAGAGCATGGCATACGAAAAGTCAGACTTAAATGTCGCTAAAATATCTGTCTGTCTATTAGTCAGATGGACAGAAGATGGAGACAGGGAGGAAGGATGATAGGAAGAGACAAATGCATTAAGTAATAAGTTAGGATGAGAATGCACCTCACGTCCTTGCTCTTGCCAGCTGGATACAAACGAGTAAAAGAAAGGGAGAGAAATGAAAGGAGACATGAGACGAGAGAAAAGCTAAATGGCTGGAGGGAGGCATACAAGTGTGCTTTTTAAAATAAGACTGTATATTTTGGTCACAGTCTCTGTGGAGGTGAGAGGAAGAAAGACAAGAGAGGAGAAAGGGTTTATGAAGCAGCGGGAGAAAGTGTCAAAAACAGACAGCTACAAAGACAAAAGCAGGATGCTGAAAGTATTCACCTTTTAAAGGTAAAGGAGGGGAAAAAAGCGGACAGACAGTCAGAGAAAAGAGCGCCAGTGTTGACAGAGGCTATTAACAGACGGACAGTACACTGAAAGACTAAAAGGAGAAATAGAAGGACCGGGCTGTATTCATAATGAAGATGGAGAGCAACAAAGAGGAGCTGGAGTGCAAAGAGAGGCGAGGAAATGTAATGGAGGGGAGGTAGCCAGGCTGTCTTTGGTCCTTTGGTCCATGCAAACCAAACCCTTCAACATGGCTGCTGGTCACACGCTCACGGACACACACACACACACACACACAGATTCATTGCTCTTGCAGACTGTCTGATCCTCTCTCCTCAGGGAGGTGTTAGTCTGGAGGAATCCAAGGGGCTTCGTTTGGACACCAAAGTGAGGGGAGTAATAATTCTCTCTCTCTTCCCCTTAGAAGTCAACACAGAGATACACCCATCCAACCAAAATACACACACACACACACACACACACACACACACACACACACACACACACACACAGGCAGAGTAGACCGTTACATTCAATGCAGCACAGGTGAATGTGTAACAGTGTGTGTGTTGTTATCACAGTGGTCAGATCCAGCCCAAATCCCTCTGCTCTTCTCAGTAAACCAGAGTTGACAAACAACACTGCCAAGCTGCTAAAAGAGGACACAATTAGAGGTCACTTAAAAACAGAAGAGACATCTAAGTATTGATTTTGAAAATGTAATGTTACATTTACATGACAGTGAGTAGACAGAGGTAAACGTTATCACAAAACACGGTGGAGAAAATAACGAGACTCAGCACAACTTACAGACCATGTACTGTAATTCTAGAGGCAGAAACGGGCTATAAGAATAACCGCAACGACCATCAGGAGAAGGAAGGTAAGAGGTAAAAGTTGTTTCACATACACTCAACTAGTTTGGTTTTTTAAAGCAGTCTACAAGGACACCAGAGTATAAGCCAAGGAAGGTAGGATGATGCTAACATTGCCTGCTCTGGTTAGTGATTTTTATCCTGCCGAGTGCACGTGTTGGTCATTTTTCACCCCGCTCACCAATAATTTTAGCTGCAGCCTGCTGTTTTTCACCAAACTCATGTAATTTACATTTTTTTCTGCTTGTCCTTGTATGTTTTCCAGCTTTCTTTTTTAAATCAGCTCTGTGAAACCTAATTTGTGTGAGTCAAAAAAGTAAAAAAATCTAACATCTAAACATGCTAACACCAACATATTGGCCTATTTAGGAACCTCTAACTGATTTGTTTGCAGTGGATATTAGATACGATGTGATGATGTGATGAAAGTGTACACTGACTGATATCAATATGTGTTTCATGTTTTTGAGGATACAAAGTATGATTTGTGACTGAAATTCACCTCACGCTGTATCTTCGCCTCACATCTCTCCCTCCTCACCCCTCTGGGGAGGCTTTTGTTTTTTGGCTGTCCTGCTGAATGTTCATGTTTATTACAGACCATCCTGTAAATTTCCTCATGGTTAAAGATAAGTTAAATTACAGAGTAGTACAGTGAATATTTCACCTGTATGAATGGGGCCATATACAATACATGTATGTGTAAGTTTCCCCATACAAACAATGACAATGTCAACATACTCATGTTAAGCAGATATAAGAAAGTAGAGCTGCAGCTTAAGGGAATATCTTTGTCACAGTGTCTCATCCTGAGGGGAGCATGAACAGCCGTACAAAACTCCTTGGCATTGTTAAAATATTTCAGTCTTGACCAAAGTTGTGGACTGATTGACCAACCAATCGACTGTCGTCGCCATTCACAGAGCCATGTTGGTTGCAAGGCTAAAGAGACCCAGTTAACAATATAATGAAATAAAAAGATATGTCACATATCTCTTACGAGCTTCCTAACTATGATTCAAATCTACATTTGTGTGTGTAGGTGAAGATCTTCTTAACTATCTTTTAACCAACTGAGCATAGATTCATCGGGTGTCTTCTTGACAGCAGCATTTACTCCAGCTTTCAGTTCCAAATCTGGAGCTTTAGCTATTTTCCATTTCCTCCAAATAATGATAGAGTTTGAAAATACCCCCACCGTACTAACTGAAACTACTACTACTGATCTGTGTCTGATGAGTTACAGGAGTTACCACCCAGGACTTAAACTAAAATGGGCAAAAGTTCAAGGATATTTGTAACATATTGTTCTTTACAAAGGACATTTTTTGAAAAGTCAATAAAAAAAAAAAGTAAATCCAAGCACAGCTGACATGGACACATAAAAAGCTACAAGGTTGAATCGAGGGGAAAAGGGTGATACTGAGAAGTGTGTGTGTCTGTGTGTGTGTGTGTCCGGATCAATATCAAACAGTGCTGTGATACCACATTCAGCCTGGAGGCCTATCAGAGAGAATGTCAACACTCTCTGGTGAGATGACCCCACCAACCATCACCACCAAACACACACACACACACACACGCACACACTCCCTGAGTCCCTGCCGTCACCTCTTTCCCAATTCATTATTAACAAGCTCGCCGGGCCTCATTAGCAGGAGGCCACACAATGCTGCTTCCACAAACATAACAAAACTCTCCACAACAGTAATTGCCTTCTTCCTCCATGTCTCCGCCTCCAAGCCTCCTTCTTCAGCTGACACCTGCTGTGGAGAAGTTTAACAGGAAACAAATGGACACACACACTGACTAGAAATGCATCTCTAGGACCACTCTTTCTTTCTTTCGTTCTTTCTTTCTTTCTTTATTTCTTTGTTTTCAATTTTATTCTTTCTTTCTTAAGTAAGTTGGATAATGATCTTAGAACAATATAAACCGAATTGATAATGGTGTATATTTTAGAGGACAGGAGATGGTAGACGCACACTCAATCTCTCTCAATCGGTCACCACTTGTTCTTACAAGGACACTTGTGCTCGTTTGCATGTCTCCATTTCTGCCTTTACTTCACGCTGCAAACTGTGGACTTTCCTTTGCTCTGTAGGTCTTCCTTTGCACACACACAAAAAAAACATGCTTAAAAGAGATAAAATCAAACATAAAGTTAAAAAAAAAACAGTAAAATAAGGATGAGAGAGAGAGACAGCAGGAGGAACAACAAAAATAGGTAAAATAGACAGAAGGGATGCTCCACTGCTTGGCTGACACACATGGGGTCTCTGCAGACTGAGAGGATGTTACGAGAGGAAGGGAGAGAGAGAGAGAGAAAGAGTGCTGTGTGGTGTGGTGAGCAGTATCCAACCCCCCTCCTCCCTCACTTCAATCCTCCACCTCCCTCCATCCCCACAGTGGAACTGTATGCTTGGCTTCTCCTGGTTTCTTTAGCATTCCTCCCCATCCTCTTGCAAAGCCTGGGAGAGGACTGAGGCAGACAGCAGGGCTTGTCATAGTCACAGGCCTAGGTCCAGGCAGTGTGTGTGTGTGTGTGGATTAGGTGCATATGAATCCGTACTGTATGTGAATGTGTTTAAACATTTGCACTTTGTATGAGCGTGTCTAATGTGCTGATTTACCTATGCATGCCTGTCTCATAAAGACAGATCGTGCAAGTATTCTATAATTATTGAACAACCCAGTCTCCTAGAAATTAGAAGTTTTATAATTTTCTACATCAAATGCTTTTGGAGACAGACATAATGCTATTATGAACATACATATAAATGTTTTTATTCAACCTATCTGGCGACACGTTCATACAGAAATTATCGGCCAAATGTGCACAGAAAGGACATGTTAAAGGTCCAGCATGTAACATTTAGAGAGCTCTATTTACAGAATATGGCAGAAATGTAATGTAATATGTTCAACTGTGTTTCCATTAGAGTGAATCCTTATGTTTTGTTACCTAATCCACCATATTTCTGCAGTAGCCCTTAATGGACAAACCATACAGTGCTTTTCACACGTGTGCTGCCACTGCAGTTTGCCCTACATGCTAGGAAGGAGCTGTCATAGTTTTGAGTTTGTTTTTCCTGTTTTATTTTGTAGTTTCAGTTTGTTTCTGTGTTTCCTGTTTTATTTTGTAGTTCCACTGTCTGTCTTGTCTTCTGCTTCCTGTCTCGTTTCCCTCCCTTTTTGATTTTGCACTTGCCTTGATTTGTTTCACCTGTGTCTCATTAGTCCTGTCTATTTAGTTCCTGGGTTTCCTTTGTTTCCTTGTCAGTCCGTTTTGTGTGTTCTCTGGTGTTTTGGTATCTGTGAGTATCCGGCCCTGTTTCTGTGTTCTCTCGGTTTCTGTTTCCTGTGTTTTTTGCCTGGTTTTCCAGCTGCTTTTCGTTATTAAAGCAAGTCTTGTTTAATTCCTGCGTCTGGGTCCATACCTGCACTTCCCCACTCACCACCCCTCGTGATAGGAGCAGATGAAATGAGAGGGTTGCAATGTGTAACTACACTGCTAGATAAATCTTACTCACTGGTCCTTTAACTTTATTAATGTATAAAACACATAGACAGTATAAAACATGGATGTTGTATTCGTGATGTCACCCTCAGGTGTGAAGCTCAGAGTGTGGTGGCTCTGGCCGCTGCCATGTTCTGACTCTGCTGCCTCGCAGGTAATATAAAAATGGATAAAGACCAATGACAGTATAAAAAATGGACAGAGCAATGTGAGTGATGTCACCCGCAGGTTTTGAAGCTGAAAATATGCTGCGCTGGCCGCCACCTTGTTGGATGTACTGCTTCTTCTGCCTCCCAGTTAATCTAAATATCGGCAAAGACGTGGATCATCGGCGGACCTGAGCCCGGCCGAATGACACCTGGGTGCTCTAATAAGCCATCTTTAATGGTACTTACCTGTCAATCAAGCAGTCACACTGTTAATTATGCCTAACTTTAAGCCTTAATATCATTTGATTTTAACAACAGTTGGGAAATTAGCTTTAGAGACCAAGAGACCGAGTTTATTTCTGCTGTGAAGTTGGACATTTTAACATGGGGGCTTATGGAGATTGATTTACTGCTGCAGCCTGTCTCAAGTGGCCGCTCGAGGAATTACAGTTTTTTAGCACTTCCGCATTGGCTTCATTTCCCAGCACCAGAGGTTGCTGCTTGGTAAGCGACGTGGATCGTGGGTGGAGCTGAGGTCAGCTGAATGAAGCCTGGGCGCTCGAACAAGCTGCCTGTAACAGCACCAACCTACAATGAAATAACCAAAATAATCCAGGCAGCAGTTCTGTCTTTCTCAAAAGATGTTTGGAAAAACAAATTAGTAGTATATAAATGAAATTTCTATCAGAAAAAGTGTGTATTTGCTTTTGTGTTGATTCCATGTGTGCATGTACATGTATGTGTATGCTGTGTGTGTGTGGCCTGTCAGTGTGAATGAACAGGAGATCTTAGCTGGAGGGCAGTATCGGCAGAAAGACCCCTGTGACTCGAGGAAGCTTAAAAACTAACACCAGGGACTCCGGCTGGACGCATACACCGTCTGCCAACTATCTTCCCTCCAATATCTATAAATTATTCACCAAGCCTCGACCGACGGGACAGAGATCCTAATGAGAAAAATGTTGCAGGGAGACGCTCAGCCGTGTCAGGGCGTGCACATGAGTATGTGTAAAGTGTAAATAGGCACCATGTCATTACATATGTAGAGCGTGTGCGCTCGAATGTAAGCCTCCGTGTGTGCGGGGGTGTGTACAGAGAAACTAATTAGCATCAGTGCCGCTGGACAAGAGGAATGATTAGTCTCTCTGTGTAATAAAGTCATGGTGGAATAGGAGAAATTCACTCAGATCTTTAACACTCAGTGTACTTTAGCTGATGTGAAGAGCAGGCAACACTCTCTTCTTCTTTTGCTCTCGATATGTATGCAAATGTTAACTACTGATTTCATGCCAATACTTAGTTTCCATGAATGACATGAGAGGATTGATTTTAATGTCATGAATGTGCGCTAAGTGTGAAGCTGAAGTCAGGACGTGGTTAGCCTTGTAAACATAAAGCCAGACTGGAAGCAGGGGAAAACAGCTGGCATATGATTCTCTCCAAAGTTTTAAATAAATATATCTTCTAACAACGCTAAAGCTCGGTGATTAACCAGTTGAATGTTGCTGCTCTAACCTGCTTTAAATGTGTGGTTAACAACAGCCGGACTTAGTTGTAACAGAGAGCTTGCAGAGAACTTGAACTTTGTTTTTATTGTGCCTGCACAGAGAACTGTGTTGTCAAATACAGTGTTGCCAACTCCTCAGTAAGGAAAGTAGCTATTGGCTGTCCTAGAAGTTGCTAAATGACGCCATCGCCTATTTTGCATAATTGGCCATGTGCATGTAATTGTAATGGACGCTGTAGGAGAGAGAAGAAGTCAGTAAAAACCACCATGAATATGTTCAGAACTACAAATGAACTTTCTTCTGGGATCAGCCAGCGGCGGCTTCGTGCATACGCGATTCATTTGCAGTCTGGACGCGGAGGGGTGAACATCACCTCCTGCTCTGACCTGCAGCTGGGAGGGACTGCTAGTGCTTTGGGACGGAGGAGGGGCCCATGGCAGCGCCCGCTGCTCATTGAGAAGAGTAAGAATGATGTAAGTAAGAAGTGCTTTCACGTCAGAGTCTCCAAAAGTCTCTAACAACACCAGAAAAGTCGCTAGATTTGACGCTTTTTTGAGGGGTCTGAATACTCGCTCAATATAGCGACAAAGTCGCTAAGTTGGCAACACTGGTCAAATGTCCCTCCCACAATTCAGCCTGTGCTACAACAGGAGACGCCACAATTAAGAATTGGGTGGATGGACAAACTGCTACTCCTGGATCCCACCGGAGACGGGTTCATCCGGGGAGCCACTTCTGGGACATTTTTGAAACTTCAAATAAAGTGGGTATCTTCATCCTGGTAGTCACATGTAGTGTTGTTGGCAGTGTCATGTCCCAGCAGAAAACTTACAAATGATTACAGTTACATATCCTAAAGTCTAAAAAGACTGTAACTTTGGGAGATACCCACCTGATTTGTCTAACTGTCTGACTGATTAAGCCTTTTGTTGCCTATCATTTACAGCGTAGTCAAGTAGGGATGACTTCATGGTCAGTCTGTAGAAGAGAACTGATTACAGTGTCCTGTAACTCTCTTCTCTTCTAAAGATACACTTGAAAAAAATCCAAATCTTTCTTTAATGCAAGGTTGAACTTTTTTTTTTAATATAACCTCTTAGGTGACAGCAGTTTTGCAGTGGGACACGGCGAAGCAAACAGACAGAAGTGCAGATGACACAAATACATTGAAGTTTCTATCTCCCCTACCTGTCGACTTTCTCCTTCTCCTCCCAACAACCCCGCACACCTCTCGCTGTCTCTCTCTCTGTTACCTCGGAGTCTGGCCGTCATGCTCCTGTGGCTCCACTCGAAAGGTTACGCTGTGTACCCACCGTCACTGCCTGTCACTCCCACACCACCACCACCACCACCACACACACACACAAACACACATGCTCCAGTCTCTGTCAATGATATACAGTCCATAGAATCACAGAGCTTACCTACCGTTTGCCTTTGCAAAGAGGACGTTGTTGTGTATAGAGTTAGAAAGTCTGGACAGGTTAACAGGGGATAGAGGAGGTGGAGGATGTTAGTGTATTAGGAGTGTAAGACAGAGACCTCTTGCTGTCTCTCTAGTATAATATAAATGTACAGAGAGACGTAAGGTATATGCATATAAAAATAGTGTGCATGTCCCTCTGCGGTCTGCTGGCCTTGGAATTAAAATGCTGCTCACTTGACAGAAATCAACGGCGTCCACAGAGGCCTCATTGCCTCCCTCTTCCGACATTACTCCCTCCTTTCTTTCTCAAAGATGAATCTTCTGCAAAATGAACAGAAGGGAGTGTCTGCTGAGGAACGAGGGGTATGACAGGAGGAGGAACATCATATTACAACAGTCAGATGTAGTAAAATTATCTGCAATTCAAAGTTACAGACTACAAACAAGACATACAGTGTTTTGACGCCATTACGGCCCCGCTGCTTGTATGCTGGAGACTGGTTAGATTTTTTGTTTTATATTTTGTCCATCCCTGACATTTTGACAAAAGCTAACGTTAAGTTAGCTGGCCTGTCTGAGTGCAGAAAGCAGTTATGCACATTTCCCTTGAATCAGGTTGTTGTGGGGTTACGGTGACAGAAGGGTTGAAATTGCATGTAGTGTGTGATGTGTGTGTGTGTGTGTGTGTAGATTGCTTCATAGATGATTTGGCAACTTTGGTGAGATCACGCAAAACAACAAAGCTTATGGATGCATGTGTGACGACTATTCATAACAAAGTTTGAGGGCAATGTTTCACCGGACAAACAACAAAACAGGAGGGTGCTAGGAGATGACCTTCCTGCCAAAACGGCAGTGTTGTTGGGTATGACAGATGTTCCAGACAGATGTTGTTGGACGTTGACTTGTTTTGTAGCCAGCCTCATGTGGCCATTCGAAGAACTGCTGTTTTTTGGTACTTCATCGCTGCCTTCATATCCGGTCGCAGCGGATGACCGTCCACCGATGAGCAAGTTTTTTTTTTTCCTCGCCACCGTCGCCAAGTGCTTGCTCATGGTGGAATTGTTGGATCTCTGTAGATAATATTATAATGAGTAGAATGACACTTCAGGTACTTCTTGATGTTGATCTGATTGGCTGAAGTTTGCCCGTCATAGATGTAATAAACAGATGTATTTTGTATTTTGTGCCATTTCCAAACAGTTCAGTTCTGTCAGGTTAGGTTGACCTGCTTTACATCAGCATGTTAGTGTTGCCAAAATATAGAGCAGCTAGCATGGCATGTCTTTCTTCTCTTTTGTCTTGACGTCACCTAAAGTTTATTTCTGACCAGCGTCACGATAACCACACCAGCCTTCTGTAAACTGCTCAATAATAACTGATAAAAGAAGATGACAGGCTTTGTTATCATTTAGAAACTTCCTACTCATTGTCTCAATTCATCTAGTCAAAATGTTGCATTCACTGCCTCAACAGGAAATATTATATATTCAGAAAAAATAGATTGGAAATGCTCTTTTCACATTTACAGGCCGTTGAATGCATCTGAATCTTCAATACAAATTCTGCACATATTACACAAATACAGCCACCCACACACACAGTTTATTTATATCCTATGTATAATGAAACATATTTGGTTTTGTAATTTTGAGCTGGGTGTAAAAAACCTCAAATCGCACGGACAGTATCGCCGCTCCTCCCACTGATATCTCTGTGAAGTTCTCCGTTGTTTAAACGATAAACATTGTTTATTCATTTATCTGTCTCCCCTTCTCTTTTCTTCTCATCCCTCTACCCCCTTCTGTCTCTCCTTCATTCCTCCTCTCTGTGGGCCATCCGTGGAGCGTTCAAGCACTCTGACGACATGCACCGCTGAGTTCTCAACATCTTGTCTCGTCACGGCAATTACACACACACGCACGCACACACACATGCGCACACACACACGTGTACACACACACACACACACATAAACATTTAACATTTAACACTTAAAACGCACTCCAAAGTGTCTTTTATATTGAACAATACAGGATACTCTTTGAAGTCTGTCACTTTCACAAAAATTGCCTGATTCAGTGGGAAAACTCCTCGTATCTCAGTTGGATCAACCTTTCCTATCCAAGAAAAGACAAGCACACACTGCCTCACCCTCCAACAAGACAAACAGTTGAATTCATGAGTAAGAGACTGAGGCAGTGAGCAGGTGGTCTGAGAGGTCAAGGCAGGGACCAGTCACTGACCCTCTCCATACTACTGTCAAAGGATAAGGGTTAATTAACAGCAGACGTTAATGGCCTCTGATGAATGATTCATAGCTTCCTGGTCTATAGTCAGTATTTAAAACACATGGACGGAGCCAGAGCCGGCATGAATTATTCAGATCCTCAGTCACCACGTTTCACTCACACTGAGCAAAGACAGAGCTGAATTTCAGCCTGTGAGCATCTAGCTAGCCTGTTGATAAAGAGCAAACAATTAATGTTTTGCAATGCTGCAATACATATCAAAAATCTGACAAACGCAGAGAGAGGGGTTAAAGAGATAATGACTGTGGCAATTTCCTGAAATGAAGCCATTGTGATGCACAGTCATTATTCTGCAAAAAGAGAAGAAGACAAAGCGAGACACGAGAGGCAAAGAGAAATGTTGGAAGAATGCCTGTGAAAAAGATAGATGAACACAAGAAGACGGGGGGAGTAAGTTTGGTCTGGTGAGATTTACTGTCTTAGCTGTGAATGCAGCAAATAATAAGTCACCAGCTAAGCAGCGTCGATATATTCTTAAAATCCATGGCTGTCTTGTCTCTGCTTGTTCAACACATCATTCAACCCCCTGTTCACTCCTTAGATAAACTGCGCTTCAGCCCACAGAAAGATATAGGTCTTCAGTGAAAACGTAGGCTTTATTCAAAGACATGGTGAATTACAACAGTGACCAAGAAGTCAGGAGGTGGGGAATTAAACAACAAGACTAGGTTTGAGAATACGGCTGGACCGTGTCCCGACCATCCCCTTCAGCCGGCTTGTTCACAACAAAAAACAAACAATGGCGCAACACCAAATTTATCCAGTCTTGGGGTTTATGTTGTTACTTTGGTGCTCAAATCTAATTGGTTTTACCACGAGAAGCTGCCCAGTACGAGCAGCATGCGAGGCAGCAAGCTATCCAACATGTTGTTCTGTACATGAGACGAATGCAGCAGTACTGAAAAAGACGGCGGAGAGCGAGAGACTACGACATGCTGCTGTAGTTACACAGACGCCTCTCTGCTTGCTGGATAGTCTGTTTGCATTCACCACCAGAGGCTGGCCCTGCTTTGCTTGAGTCCCGCCAAAAACATGATACCACTAGAAGGGCATTGGGTGAATGCGGTCCTCCGCCAAGACCAACAGCCTAGTCCAGTCCAGATATGCAAATCTACAACCCCAACATGACTGTATTACTACTGACCTATCTCGCAGTCTGTTGACAATCGCCCCCTGATTCGGATCTGCTCAAACATTTAATCCTCCTTTGCCTGTGCTACACCCTTCCGCCAAGTTTCATGAAAAGATGGCCAACAGTTTTTTGTTTTTTTTTAAAATCCTGCTGCCAGACAAACTTGGGAGGTAATGATGCAGAATAAAGAATCAGTTCATTCAGATGATACCACAGAGCTAACAAACAGCCTTTAACAGTACAGTCCATAAAAAAGATGCTGTAGCCTCAGTTGTGTTACTTGGCACACCTGTGCAGAGGTCCAGCCTAGACCTCACATTAAATTGGCAATAACAATGTCTATACTTATATTACAGGTGTCTGTATAAGAATACATTGGAGAGAGTGAGTTGTGCAACTGTCTTCTATCCTCTGGGATGTTGATTCACTGTTTCTAGGGGTAATGTTGTACCTTTTCGTGTTGAAAGTTGAGCCCAGAATGATCAGCACCATCAGAGGCACTCCCTGGAGGGACCAGCATCTCCCGTGGGCCCATCTCTGCCCTGTATGCTCAGCCCCGACTGCAGCCAAGCTCGACATTTGTGTGGCTTGGAGTCTATCATCTGTATCTCAGGACCAGACTTTCAGGGTGTGGTTGCAAGTCGTCCTTTCAGGCTGCCTCTCAACAGGTCACCCTGTTAACCATGGCAAACTTTGACTGTTTTAGCAACCAAAGCAAAGTATAAGACCTCACAATGAAAGAGTCTATGCAATGATTTTCATATTTGAAGTTCTATATCTTTGAGAATAGGACACCTTTAGTTCTAGTTTTATTTACAAATAGGCCTCATGCAGCAAAAATCTAAATTTCTCTTAATTTTCTGTTAAGAGGAAAAAATAAGAGAAGTCAACTCCAGATGCACCAAACGTTCTTAACCATCCAAATCTGCTCTCACCCAGGTGTGCTTAATGATGAATCCCACTTGATCATAAATCGGAGGTGCATGGCCAATTGTTTGTGATTAGCATAGATAACACCCCCTAATTACTAAATAAAGGCAGGTGCTGTGCCATGTGCAAGTACTCTGGCACATGCCCAAGAATTGGAGAGATGCCACCAAAAAATTATGATAATAATCATAATAATAAACGTAATACAGTGCTTTACAAGACAAGAATAAAAATGGTAGACAAACAACGATAAACCCTAAATATGAGAGAGTCAAATAAGTAAAACTATATAAAATAATGAAAATAATCAATAATCAGTCAAGAGTTAAGAGAATGCCTTTGTGGGTTTTAAGAGGTGACTCCACAGATAAAGCAGAATTTAGACCATAAACCCTGTGAAGGCGCACTCATAAAAATAAGTTTCCAAGAGGGATTTAAAAGAGGATAAGAAGCTCGCCAGTCTGATCTCCTCCAGGAGGTTGTTCCACAGAGTGGGGGCCCTAACAGAAAAAGCCCAGTCACCCTTGGTCTTCAGGCCGGGTTGTGGAATGGCTAACGGAGTTTGAAAGAAGATTGTTGCACAGATCTAACAAAGTGGCGCTCATGGCAGTCTCAGACAATTAATGGCAATTAATCTGTCTAGTTAAATAGATCTGTGAAAATGTCTGGATGGCCAAAGCATCTAAGAGCAATATGTAAACCATCACACATGCAGTTTCATCCAAGAGTTTTTATAGTCTTTAATCAATGGAACAAATTTAATAATCAGCGATGTTATAAATTACTCTATGATAATCTAAAACAGAATTTTTTTTTTCTGTGCTCCTCATATTTAAAACAATTTGTGGACTGTGAAAGTGAGATGTCTTTTTCTTATCTTTTTAAGAGTCCTCTTGAAAACTAAAATTTTACCTCACTTAAGAGAAGAGCAACGGCAATAAGAGCACACCAGTGAGTCCCAGAAATCAATGGGTGCTAACACAATGAGAACAAGCTGTGGATACGAACAAAAATAACAGAACATTTGTTTGTCTACATCTCCTCCTGCATGAGGTCCATTGTGTCAAACAATAAGGTGAAAATAATGTGACAGGGGTTGCTCGAAGAAATATTATTCTGCTGTAGCTGGGAGATTTTTCAACCAAAGAGCTCTTAAAACTTAAAAAATCCGACAAATTGTGTCAGACAGACGCAGTTAGCGACTAGCTGGTGAACGTATTGGAGCATTTAGCAGCTAAAGAGACAGATATTTCACTCAGGAGTTGGTAGAGACAAAAAAGAGCTAAGAAAAGAGAGGACTTAAATTCACAATTGCTCTATTAGCAGTTAAATGCTAATTGTATCAACTTAAAAGGTGATGACATATCATTGTTGTGTTTACAACTTGTTTAAGCAACCCCAAGTGGCCACAAAATCAGTTATGGCAGGTTTAATAAGGTGAATAAAATCCTATTAAATGGCAAAAATGGCAAAAAATATGATAAAACATTGAATTATAGTGGTTAAGAATGACAAAAATGTTCAAAACACTGCTTTATAAGCAGATCCAAAGGCACATAGTCCTGTCCTCATACTACCAATTTTCTAATTCTCCCCCCTACTTCTCAATTAAACAATTTCTGACAAATCTGTGTCAGAAACTCTTTGTTCAGGGAGATGCGCAGGGTTTATCAGGTAAGAGGAAAGCTGAGGCAAAATAGCAACACAGATAAACGAGAGGAAAGCTAATCCTGCCTCTGCACTTCATGTATATATGCTCGGGCTAATGACTAAGGGCAGAAGTACAAGTCGGTTACTAATTAGGTGATGGGCAGGGGCAGAAAACTCAAGGAAAGTGATTAGCGGAGAAATGAGGGATGACAGAGTTTGGGAAATTCTGCAGCTCACACTGAATCTGGGAAAACAGACGGAGTCTGATGCTCAGGAGGGAAGACAGTGATAATACAGGAGCAATGACACCTTTTTTGAGCATTGTACATTGGATTTAGATAAGTTAAGTTAAACTAGAAGAGTGGCTGGTTTGCAGTGTCTAGACATGACATAGTAACGGTGACACAAATAGACTCGTTTGTCCTTTTTCGCTTCTCATTTCTACAGTAAGTTCATTTAGTCTTGCCCCCACATCCTGATTTGCATGTCTTCAAATAGCTTCCCTTTCCTCTAAGGCCAGTCGGCGTTCAAAGATGAAGAACTGACATCTGTTTGTCCATCTTTTCCAATAAGGGTATTAATCAGTCCATTAAACAAGCCTCAGCTAAACATTATCTACAGTAAATTGCACCATTAGACAGCTAATAATAATGTCTGATGAACGAGTGGCGTAATCCACTGATCATTCAAGATCAATAACCAGTCATAAACTCACAGGAATCATTCATCCCTAAAGTTCTGACACGAGGGAAGCCAATTAAACTGAGAGTACTGAAAACAAGAAAATCTGAATAACTGAAGCGCCAGTTAAATTATTTCCTGCACAATTGTGGCCCAAGCTTCGGTTTACCAACCCACCCAAGCACGGGCTAAATGAAACGTCGTTAACCACAAGATAAAAACAAATGAGGTCAGTGCACTTGTGGTTTGTGGAGAGAGCAAAGAGTGAAAAGCTTGAAAAGAGGGAGGACTGGTGAGACTGTGTGGGAAGAAAACAGAAATGGTGCGGGGGGGGGATTTGTTACTGTAATTGTGTCTGGAGCTACCCAGCAGCGAAGACAGGTAGAGGCTTCAGGTTAAGGACACAGATGGATAGATCAGTGTGAGAGAGACAGATTATGAGATAGATAGCTTTTCACAGTAAGATTGCATGTTTAAGCCAAATGCAGGAAGATGGATGGCGGGTCTGCCTCAGACTCTTATCTTAGGATAAAACACACACATTGCACTTGAGAGTGTGTCTACGTACATGTTTATACTAACTCTGTGAAAACTTGAATTTTCAATGTTTCCAGTTGAAATGAAGACCCTCTCAAGGGTTCCTAAAGATACACTTAAAGGTCTAATATGTAATACTAAAAATGTCTAGACCTTTACTTTATCTCAAATGTTCAAACCGTAGACAGTCTAAAACATGTGTGTAGTATCCGTGAATCTTCTGAAGAGCCGCTCTGGCCGTCCTGCCACAAATGGACGTGGCAGGCTGAATGAAGCCTGCATGCTCAAACAAATCACCTGTAACAGCATCCACCTGTCAATTAAAGGTGAGTTTTATGGAAGTTCAGCCTCAGCACAGTTGTCATGAACGGGGAAATTAGCTGTAGAGACCAAAACTGTTTTCTGTACCAGGTTGTAAACATGTGAAGTTGGACATTTTTAACATGGGGGCTTACGGAGACTGACTTGTAGCCAGCCTCAAGTGGACGTTTGAGGAACTGCAGTTTTTGGCACTTCAGCATTGGCTTCACTTCACAGCCACGGAGGTTGCTCGGTTGGTTAAAACCAATTGACAATAATGGTGCTTTTTTATTTGCACCTTCACCCCCTTTGGTAGCAATAAATTCCAGTTAACACACAACACGTCAGAGAGTGAGGAGGGAAGTCAGCGAACATGACTAAATGTAGCAAGAATAAAACTTTAATACATTAACCTCATCTGTGAGCATGATTTCGCATGTCAGATTTTCATTGCCAGTGGAGGTGGTTTAATAATGAAGACAATAACATGTCATTAATGTGTTTTGATGAGAGCGACCCATAGCAGTAAAAAATGACTGTGCATCCTGACTGTTGACGGTCCATGAAGAAAGAAAACAGCACTTATAAATACGGAGTACACGCACACTTACACACACACTCACACATAAATACACATGTACAGCACACACATAATATTCCTCCATCAGTTAGGATACCTTCCTGCCTACCCCGTTTGTTTGTCTGTCTGTCTATCTGTCTGTCTGTCTGTCTGTCTGTTCGTCTGTCAGTATGTACGTAAGGCCCCCCCCCTACTTGTTTACCATCAGAGGTACAACAACACCGGGTGTAACACAATGTAAATATTTATTTTCTGTTTGATTATTTACCTTACTTCTTTTTTATGTAAGTTGACTTTTTCTATTTTTTTTGTTCTGTAAATAAAAATAAAGTTGTCCTCCAAAAGTGGGGGGGTGGTGGTGGGCAAAAAAAAAAAAAAAGAAAGAAAACAGCAGTGTTCTTATATTATAATACAGCACTGAATAAATAAAATCTTATTTAAATATTATTTTGTCTACACAAACCTGTTTGCTTCCTAAAGCAGCACAGAGCTTAGATTTATTGTTTGTGTTTTCACTTCTACAAGAGAAAAGGCTTCAACAATGAGGTCTAAACAACGAGACTGTCTTAAATAACGAGTTTGGTTAGAGTTGCTGGAGTGTAAACTTCCCCAAACCAAGTAAGGAGCTCGACAGAGCCACTATTGTTTCTCTAAACTCTAATATCAGCATCACCGCTCCCATGCAGTGGATGTTACAGTCCTCAACAGGGATTTTCTTTTAATGTAATCCCTCAAAATAATGTAGTCAGCCAATGGTAAGCTCCTTGTCTCAGACCACGACAATGTAGCATGACTGTACTTCTAGAACATTTCTAGACATGCTAGAAACAGGGACGCCCCCCGACAAACTTTTAATAGTGGTATGCACACCAAAGTATCACCGACCTGGCTGTTATCAGTGTTTCTTCGCTTCTTTGTCTCTCACTGTTGTGTGTGAGTGTCGCTGGGCGTGCTGCCTCCAGTTTCCTACTCACCTGCCTGATCACCTCACCACCTGTTCCTCATCATCTAATCAGCCTCTGCAGTACAAAAGACCACAGACTCTGCCAGATTGTTCAGTAACCATTGTAACACATGCTCATGCCAATAGCAGAGATTTTTTGTGAACTTTGTTTTTGTCTTTCGCTCTCTTTGTGCTCCAGGATATCCTCCTGTCTTCCACCTGCCGCACTCAGCTCCATCTCGTCTTTGTTTCTGTTCTCACCTGGACCTCCACCCTAACCCTTGCATAATCCACCTCTGTTTTCAGATATCTTAACACTGCCGTGCCTTAGCTGTGTTTGGAAATTCAGTATGGTGAAAATCAATGTAAATATGACATTTCTGTTGGTTTTATGTATTAACGTGAGGTACGTTAGATCTGTGTGGAGTGATTATGGACGTATTATAGAGCCAGTGGAGCGATGAGGAGATTTTCAGAGTGGAAACAACTGACCAGTCGTGTGAGTCGAATTCATGATGAGTTCACGATGTTAAAACTTATTTAAAAAACAGTTTCCATTTGACAAGGATCAGTGACAGGGACTCAAATGCACGACTGAGACAGTGCCTCAAATTTAATGCACTGAGGCAAGACAAAAACAGGACGAAAACAAAACTCGACTAGAAACTAGAACTGCTGGCTTGACTAATGAACTCACAAGGATCACGACACACAACATGACGAACTGGCAAAGACAGACACAAAGCACAGGACTTAAATAGTCAAGGGAAGGGGACGACAAAGACACAGGTGAAAACAATCAGGGCGGGGCTGCTGCCAATCAACACAAGGGAGAACATGAGGGCAGGGAAGTCAAGACACCTGAAACGAGAGGAAAGGGTAAGTATACAAAATAAAACAGGAAGACCAGAAGCAAAAACATAAGACCTTAACCAGGACGAGTCACTACACCATTACCCACAAAGTGCTTTAACTCTTTGTCAAAAAAGTTAAACACCTCAAGTGAGCAAGTAAGACATTTTTTGGACATTCTTTTCTAACGTGCATCAAAATACATTTATGGAAACGATACTATTGTTTATTCATTTATGTTTTGGATTGACCTTTAAAGAACACCATTTACAATAAGCTCTAGATGTTTGTGGGTTAAATGTCATGGTTGTTATAGTGGGACAGAGAGACAGAGAGGAGAGAACTCTGCAGACATTTTTGGATAATACAGCTAAAAAAGATTTATAGTTAGTTTAGAGTTTTATCGACAAAACCAAGTTACAGTGATGATGCAAGTACCCACACTGCTTGTAGTTTTTTTTTTTTATGGGAACTGTAGTTTCTGTCTGCGCTCACAAAGTACTAGTTGTTTAACTTTGGTCGGAATAGTTTCAGTTTCTTATAGCAACTGCTGAAAGAAATGCTGAATGAGAGATTGCATTGAGGACCAGCCCAGACATGATGTCATGACTTTGGCTTTCTATTGCTGTGCTTTTGAAACACCTACAAAGGTCAACTCTCAGAGAGTGGTTAAAAGGAATATCAAGCTCTCTCTATCTAAGAAAAACATAACATTTAAATAAAGGGGAGGATTCTGTGACACAAGAAGCGTGTCCTTTTTTTTAAAATAAATGATCAGATGACCCAAGTGAGATATGAAAGTCATCAACGGATTGATTTATTTTATCCAGATTGTGTTTCGTGTGCCCGAAAAGTTGAATTCATGGATCTGATATTATTAAATATCCAGCAGTATGCCTGTATTTTTGTGTTGTAAATGCATTAAAGCAAGATAATCCAAAGTTTTAGGAAGCGTGTGTGCCATATGTTTCTGCATACATGAACCTGTTCTAATGAGGGAAGTCAAATTAGGAATACATGAAAATCTGATGTTTTACTGTAGATGTAATCACACAAAGCCTCCGAAGAAAAATTGTGTGTGTGTATTAGAGAGCATTGTCCAGTATATTAGACAGCGGCTGTCATGTTCATGTCGCAGCAGCAGGGTATAGGAGGTGTTCTTGTCTCTGAGTGATGCGATGGCATGAACAGCATGGTTTAAGAGCTAAAAGAAGGTCATCGATGTCTCGCTTCACTATCTCTCCCTCCTTTTCTCTCCTCTCTCTGTTGCCCCTGTCATCCCTACTGGATGATCCCTCGCTCTCTCTTCCACCCCGGCTGTCTTTCTGTCCTTCGTCACGGGTTGCTGTGTTCCATTTCTTTTTATTTTTTTTCCCCCCCTTGCATCCTGCTCCGTGTTGAACTCCACTTCTCTGGACTGATTTTTATTTGTGCTAGATTCACAGTCCATGGGAAGAATTATTTGTAAACTGTGAAAGTAAGAACTGTGAGATATCTACAACGCAGAGAAAGAAAAGGGTCCCAGACCAGCTCAGGTTTGTCACTCAGTCCCGAGCAATAGGACATGCTGGGAGCCACCAGACAGAGTTGCCAGACCCATCGCCTGTCATCATTTATAGGCCATGACCTCTGAGCAATGAGAGGATCACTGCTGCTAAATTATTCACAGTTTTTTTTTTTTTTTTTATGGGAATAAGAAGGTGTGAGTCTGTGTCTGGGCAAATTGGTGGCTTTAAATAAACTGTTGACTGCAGCCACTATCTGTGGTGACAGAAGGCTGCATCACCTGGCGGGCTCTTGCAAATGAATATCAGATTAAATTCCACTGTATCACCTCTGGGCATCTTATTACAAATATCTACATCTATGTACTGTGACAGGGTGTACTACAGTGCAAGGTTGGGTTATCTGAAATGATGTGGGAAGTCAGTGTTCTGCACACGAATGTGACCCTGTAGATTTTTGTCAATAAGCAGATAAGAGCGGCTCTGTCAGGCTGTACTCAGACACACCGATGTTAGAAACATGACCAAATGTTCAGCAGGTATGTTTACCATGTTCACAATCTTATTTTAGCATGTAAGCATGCATAATACTTGCTTATTAGCAATATAAGTCAGTCATCCTCTCAGTACTATGAATATCTGTCCAATAGTTGTTGAGATATTTCAGTCTGGATCAGAGCGAGCGCTACACCAACACTACTATCCCAAGATAAAAATGTCACTGAATGTGGTTTACAAAATAAAAACTCTGCTAAAATGTCTTAATTTTCGGTGACTAAAAGTCAAGTAGCATTGTTATTATTATTTTGCAGTATTTCTGTTTCCTGTGTCTCGCTTCAGGGGCTGCATCAGGTCGCACTGCGCAGTCGCAGGCGACGTCACTTTCTCAATCCCCACTCGCAGCATTATTTAGAAGATGCAGCTGCGGTGGGTTTGCGTTAACGACAGACAAGTGACACAGAGAGAGGGACCGATGGGCGGCCAGCCGGGATTTGTCATTGGGCACGACATTTGGGCACACTTTCATTACATAGAAGTGGAAAAGAAAGCGGAATGTGTTGTGGAAAAAGATGGGGAGAAATGCGGCCACAAAATCATGTCATGTGATGCTATTTTATTTATTTGTTTATTTTATTTAAATGTATGTGTGTGTACTTCTAACATATTTGTTTGGTTGGTAAAACAAACATGTTTTAAATTCAAATCAGAGCGTCTTCCGTGTCTGGTATGGATGTAATCTTGAGTCTATAAGGTAACAATAATATAATAATAAGACAACCTTGTTTGAATTGTGAAATGGGTTTGGCTAAAAGAAAATGTTGGTTTCATCTATACTACTAGGTATTTATACTATATTGACTGGGTTAAATAGAATTGCATTACTAAAAAGAGACTAAAATACAGTTTTCATTGACTAAAACTAGACTAAAATAGTCTCGGATAATTCTGACTAAAATAAGACTAAAATGCTCAGACTTTTAATCGACTGAAACTTGACTAGACTAAAAAGAGTATGAACGTGACTAAAACTAATAAAAACTAAAATGACAGCTTGACACAAAGACTAGACTAAGACTAAAATTAAAACAGGCCACCAAAAACAACACTACTGACACGGTTTCCTTTTCTCAGTCTGCTTTTTTTAAGTTTCCACAACTTAATTTTTCTATTTTGATACTGTTCTATTTATCAGTTGAAATGACAACCAGCACCTGGGTGTCATTTTTCACAGATCATCACTTACCGGGGAAGCTTAAGTGTCTGTTGGTATTAGAGATGAAAAAAAAAAACTAAAGCCTTACTCAAACATAAATATGAATATGAACACATAACGCACACATAACGTTTTGTGTGTTGCCATCGCACAGACCTGCTGTAATGTTTTCAGATATTTGCACCCTTGCACTAAATTTGCTCTACAGTCCTCTATAAGTCTTAATCATCCTTGCAGTAATCTTGCTGCTAGCACATACATTGCGCACACATCTCAACACAACAGCACACCTCTAGTATCACTCTATTTCTAATTAAATACAGTAATCAACAGCTTGTAGCAGTAGTAACACACAGAACTTGTCAATTGTGAGTGAAAGATTTGAGCCTTTGAGACTTGTAGATTCTTGCAAATTCAAGCAAAAACAAAAAAATATCTGTGAAAATATTCTCCAGGTGTGACACTCATTAATGCTGATTTGTGCAAATTTGACTTGACACTTGTTGACCAGACAGGTGTGTGAATGTGTATTCACTGCAGTAAAAAATGTGAGCGTAATGAGTTGGTTTTTTTATATATATATTTAAAACTTGAAATAAAAACATGATACTAAGTTAGCCACTCCTAAAACATTTTTCTCTGTGACTTCAAAGTACTATACCACTCCTCCACTCTCACAGGTGTTCAGTTGTTTTGCATTACCTTATAATAAAAGATAGGGTTACATTTTTTACAACACAGAAATTTAAGATTTCATGCCTCTCTTACATTTTTCAGAAAGTGGCTTTAACATGCTGTTATGCTCCTCAGCAGCTGAAGTCCTGGATGTGTTCTCATCAGAAGATTAAACTTTTAGTTGCCAAACATGAAAACAACTGGTTTATTTAAGTTCCCAGCAGAACTCTGACTTTTGATTGTATGGAAATGTCACAGTATTACTCTTACATGACATTTACAATGTGGCTTCTCATCTGATTCAAACTGGTGTGTGTGTGTGTGTGTGTGTGTGTGTTCGTTCACCCTATGTAGTCTCGCTCTGTGCTTCCCATGTTGGAGAGATTCAGAACACAGATTTCCCGGCGTGAGCAGCAGGTTGTTGGGACAGACAAGAGCTTTAATTAATGTTCAGTGTGGGGTGGAAGATTTCTGACACAATTGCTCAGTAGGGATTCAGTAGCTACTTTTGATCCACAAGTAATGAACTGTATACATGGTACTCTTATTCTGCCTGTCTTTCTGTCCACACCGAATTTTATTCAACTTCCAAACATGTCACTGCAACTGCTTGTTTTCACACACCGTGTTAGTCATGCTCTCAAATCTAGCACCATTAAAACTACAAACTTTTGACAGCGTACAGTCACAAACATAACTGAAGAGAAGAGAAGTGAAGAGGTGACTTTTAAATAAGCTGTTTTTAAGTATTTTTTAATTTTGTCAAACAGCCATGTGTCTATGGCAAAATATCTAATCACAGAGTACCAATACGGATATGAATTGGAGTGATAAATCATTATTTACCGATGTGAGAGGGCTTACTTAACCTTGGAGTGCTGGCAGAATTAAAATGTGGATTTCAGGGGGAAAACCCACTCAGTATGCTGACCATGCCGTGGAAGGAGGGAAAGACACGAGTGCAAGAGGGGGGTGGGAAAACAGTGCAAGAGCTGAAGATGGAGATGCAAGTAAAAACGTCAGGAAAAGGGAACAGGTGCAGAGCACAGAACAACACACAGAAAGACAGCAAATTGAGAGACGAGTGTTGTGCGGACAATCTTTTGAGAAGTAAGTCAGGACGAGATAAAGGGATGAGATGGAATCAGCAGCTGGGAGGTAAGAGGCAGGTAGAGGTTTGGAGGGAAGCAGGCGGGAGAGAAGACGAGAGGGGAGGGCACAAGACAGATGACAAATTGTGATTAATAGATGGGGTCCGGGGCAGCAGTGTGGAGCGCAACTCATTAATAGAGAGAATTAGAGAGGCTGTGCAACTCAATCTGCACACTGTCACTCGCAATCAAGGACCATAATCAGATCTGCACACAGACAGAGGTAGATGTACGAGAGGAGGGGGTTCATGCGCACACACACACACACACACACACAAATACACACGCTTGTTTCCCCTACACTTACAAGGAATGTCCGCAGGAGCATTCAATCACTGGGTTTAAACTATCCTGAACACTTAACCCTGACCAAAACCCAATCATAATTCTGCTCTTAACCTTAAACTGTAGTCACAACACCAAACTGGCACTTTAAGCAGGTGAACAAATGAAGCTTTTCAAGAAAGTTATCCAAAATAAATGACAAAAAAGGTTGTTGTCAAACTCAACATAAGGTCCTTTTAGTAGTTGTTCTGGTTGTTTTGTTAAGGTAAAAAAATTAAAGGGTAACTTTGGTATTTTTGAACCTGTGTAACAATTTTGGGTTGGTTTTGTCTTTCCTGTTTTATTTTATTTTCTGCTCTTTCCTGTCTGTGTCTTGCATTTCCACTTCCTGCCTTGTTTTCCCACCTGTTTTGGATTACACACCTGTCCATGATTAATTTCACCTGGTGTCCTGCATGGCTATTTAATTCCGGCATTTCCTTTGTTTCTTTGTCTGTCCATTATGTGTCTTATGTGTCGTGTGTTCTCCCAGTTTTTGTTCTTTGCCCTAGATTTTGTTTGTATTTTTGCCTGGACCTCCATCTTTTAGTTTGTTCTGTGTTCCGCCATGAGTAATTAAATATACTTTTCATATACATACATCTGTGTCTGCAATTTGTTCCACTCCTGAATCCCCCCTCTCTGACATCCTGAACTGTATTTTCACATGTTTTTGTGTAACAGTTTGTGGGGACAACACATTTTGAATTTGGTCCAGTATTGAGGAGAGCGCTGCAGCTTGCAACACGTAATCCTTGTGGGAAATTGTGCACCATCATCAAAATATGTCCATTAAAAATGCGTGTTTTTGCCACTGACAGGCTCTGATTGTAAATCTGAGTGTCATCTGCATAGCTTGTCATGGATGATTTAAGGTAGAAGGCGCATGTGCACGTTGAATAGTAGTGGCCTGAGAATCGAACCCTGGGGGACTCCACATGTCAAGGTAATCCACTTAGATGATCACCCCTGCCTTTGAAATATAATTTGAACCAGTGACTGTACAAGATAATCCTACCCACTTTTCTAGTCTGTCAGAAAGCATTTTATGATCCACAGTATCACAGATTAAGCAACATTTTACCTGAAACAGCATTGATTCGAATGTCATTTAACACCCTTACCTCTCTGACCTCCTCCCTAACAGTCCCACTGAATATTCATTTTATATGAGACACAAGCAAATTAATTCATAACGTATATGGGATTCCAGGCCAGGAAAGCGTGAAGTGTGAACAAGATTGACGTTTATTGTAAGTCTTTACATCAATCATTTTTCCCACAGGTTTGTTTTCTAAACAAATATACAGAAGAAGCAGGAACTTTGTCTGATAAAAGCATACTAACATTTTCTGAACCTGTGTAGATTTAGTATAGATTTCTCCCAATGCACCGCAAACAAACTACCACGAACAACAACAACAACAACCTAATCTGTTTTCATTTGGTTTCTGTTTCTCCAAATCTTCAGTCCCTAAATTACTTCCAACTCCTGTACCGGTCAGGGTGATTACCTTTCCACACCTGTGCCTGCTGCATGGTTTTCATTGGACCACACTGTGTTTTTTTTGGAAGATTTGCTTGTGGTTTTTTGGTGAGAAAATAGAACACGGTGAAACTGTTGCTGCAGATACAGAGCTCTGTGGCTGTCTGTCTAATGAGCCCAATTGGTTAACACCGGCAGTGCTTCGTGGCACTTTGTGGCACTTCTACCTCCTATGTGTCCGATAGGTGACTGGCTGCAAAAATGCAGATAGGTTTGGATATAATTCTAATTGTAGGCCTAATCAGTATTATATAGGATTATATCATGAAATGCATGCTTAAGTAAGCGTTAAATCACAGCCTTAAAAAATATAAGTACCCCAAAAAATGACAGTAACATGAGTAGATGTAATTCGTTACTTCTACCCCTGGTCAGAGGTACCTTATTTAAGCTGTTTGCTGGTTAACAAGCTGCAGTGTGTGTTCACTATAAGAAGTTTTGCAGTGTTAACAACGTCATTTTACTTCCACCATTTTCCTGGCACACAGGATTTATAATTTGCGCAGCCACAAGAGGTCCCTGTCAGGTAAACATAAAAATAGATTTTGACGAAAAACAAAACAAAACTCAGTCTCGCCAGCCCACAATGAAAAATTTGAATTACACTTTCCACAGGGTAGATACACACACACACACACACACACACACACACACACACACACACACACACTAAACAATCATATGTTACTGTATATACCGCTAATGTGATGCTATGACCCCTACATTTTCATTACCCTCGCTTCCTCTCCGCTCCCCGTCCTTCTCAGGCTCTCACTCTCTTCCTTCGTGCTCACTCTCTGACCTGTGAGATTGCAGGTCAGGTTAAGCCCTTTCCACAGCCACTTACTTGGCTTGTATATGTGACTTACTGTGTTGATAGCACCTCCACCTTGAATGAGCTGGTTAATACCATGGTAACCTCTCTGATCACATGCTGACTCTCTGCTCATGCCCTGATTGGTTTTACTGATTGTTCTAATCACAGTGACTGTCCTGCTGGTAAATCACCTCTGTCCTGCCTTATCTATTTCGTCGTGCTGCTGTCTAGAAAACCAGAGTGTATCAGCTGTAATGACTCATTCTAACATGTTGAACCTGTTTTTAATGACCATAAATCCACTGGAACACAGTCGCCTATTGGCCTGAAGAGACCTGAGCCTGTTGGGACACGTAACTCCCTCCAACTCCTGATTTGCGAAGATAAGTTCATCTAAAAGGATGTTAAGTGTATCACACATAATATTTGTTAGGATTAATATTAAATTGATTTGTAGCAAAGACAAATGAAATTTGTACTTAAAGAACAAACAAGAAAATTGTGTTTACAATAATGAAATAAATAATAATGCATCCACCTGTTATCATACCACCAAGTTTCATGCATGGGTTGTGATGAAAACTGAGAAAACTCTGTCTGCTGGGGAAGAGCATAAGATGGATTTGAAAGCTCTGGGAAAAACCTCATAAGTGGACCTTTAGATTATGTAACATAAAACAGCTTCATAAGAACAAGAAACTATTCTCCAATTGCTTAAAGTGTGTTTGTATTCTCGTATATATCAGTGCTCCCTAAATACATACAAGTACATACAACAGATCCCTGTTCCAAATATATATAGAAGCATATTCTGTATATACACACCATTTAAAATGACCTTTTCTCCATTGATGTATGTCAAATATATGCCCCTTTCAGACTCATGTTAAATTGCTCTGTCTGTCCATTACTTGATCAGACATCTTCACATGCAGCTTTTCTTTATTTGTACAGTGTGTAGGATTTAGTTACATATAGTAGTGTCATCGCTGCATTGCAATCTCCTCACTTCACCCTCGCTTCCTAGTATTAAGGAGAAACAACACTTATAAAGCCCTGTTTAGAGTTAGTTAGTTAGTATTTAGTTTGTCTGTTCTGGGCTACTGTAGTAACATAGTGTTTCAACATGGCATCCTCCGTGGAAGAGGACCCGCTCCCACTGTAGATATAAAAGGATAATTTTTAAGTGACAAAAACAAAAAGATTCTTTTTTTCAGGTGATCATACACACATGAAAACATAGTTATGAATATAATATTTCATGTCTGCCTTTTTCTGCAAATGGAGGCCCCCAATCTTACACACTGGACCTTTAAATATCTTCTGTGAATGGTATCCTTGTGTTTTACCTCTTGCATTACCTGCATGTGATCTATGCTCAGGGCTAGCTATATGTTTGCATTTCATTTACCCATTATTGTTGCTTTTATTTTTGTAATTATTTTTGCATAGATGCAGCATTTATTGCATGTCTGTTGCATATTATCTGTCCTCAGAGAATGATCTCTGCTCTGTCGGAGTTTTTCCATTTCTACATCATTTTTTACCTTGAAAACTTGAGATTTTGGGCTCTGTAAATGAAACTGACTTGACTGAAAACCACTCCTGTGATTTTAATGACAAATTACAGTTCAAAAGTTTTACTCACTTGAAAGCAACATCCTTTATTGCAAGCTTATTGCTTATTGCGTTTGCTGGCAAGAGTGATGTGCCACCTTAGATATGACCCAGTCGCCAACAGATCTTCAGATCTTCCAGTCTGTTGTGGCTGTAAAGTCTTTATATCAATCATATTTCCACAGGTTAGACACCTTGAGGTCAGAAACAAGATATCAGAGTCAAGAACAAGAGATCTAATATATAAGTGAGTTAAAAACCAATTACGAATAAGTAAACCAAAATAAAAGATCAAACTGTTTCTTCCTGTAAATCTGAGCTTTAATTAAACACAGTGGATGATATAGTACAGACAAGAACACATAGATATCATATATCATGAGGAAACAGAGTCGGAGACAGATATTATCGCTTCACAGCTTATATATTCATCGGCTTAGTTAATATTTCATAGGGCTCTAAAAACCTCATTCTCTCTAAATTGTCCTCCCTTCTTGGCAATAATAATTTAAATGCAGGGAGCCTCTGAGTGTGTCACCAGTGAGCCCACATGTAAATTATATGTGTATGTGTGCACATATGTATGCATGTAGGCACTCACACATGCCATAAAGTCACATAAAGAAGCACGGCCAGGCATGCACACATAGAAGAGGATATAAGCCAATAGTGTAAAGACGCATTTACAAATGCAATTTTTTTTCCCCCCTTCCATGCTTTAGATTTGCCAATTTTGTAAAATGTAGAGACCACACAGTTTCCCACTTTCTGACAAGCAGTAGTTATTTTCTATCTCCAAATGCAAATGTGACTAGAGGCTTGGCATCTGCCTGAGGGCTCAGTCGGCTGACAGTATGCATTCTGGGGAGTGATCTATTGATCCATATTCAATATCTGCTACACTCCTGCTCAGTAAAGTTGGGAGATGAATAAATAAGAAGCAGAACTGACAGTACATGCAAGTACACTTGTGCCTTAGAGGACTGGGGGCTGCCTAAATGGTTTTGCTTGCCTTGTTTCGTGTGTAAATGCCCCCAGACCAACATTTCCTGATAAAATGAATTTCAGGACACGTGTGTTTCTAATGTCAGGAGTGTGGCGTGACAGAAACACCTGAAATAAATCTAATAATTCAGAGGAACCCCTGCTCTATAGCTGGCATCAGCACCTCCCAAAAATATTGTAATAAAAACAATGTCCAGTTTGAGAATTAATTAATTTATGGATGCTATAAATGTAAAGTCAGGGAGAGAGAAATGGAAAAAATAAAAAAGAGAGACCAGGAGGAGATGAAGGAGGAGGGGGGTTGTCAGCAGCGATACATCTTTCATCTCTAACGAGGTCTGAAAGCTACAGAAAACACAGACATTGACAACAATCTTAAGAACACCACTCTCCTCCTTTCACCTTATCCTTTCCACTTCACCATCCTGCGTGATGTGTGTCACTCTCACATCTGTATAAACCACGCTTTGTACTCACACGTCAATCTCTTCACACCTGCTATTCTCGCAAACACAGCTCTCACAAGCAGGTACATCTTATAGAACCTTTATTTAGCAAATAAATAAATAAATAAATAAATAGTACACTTGTACACACTGCATGATCTGCTGTGTGGAGCACGGCCCCTCATTGATAAAGCTACCCCAGCATACACTGTTACAAGAAAACTTATAAATTGAAATGATCTCTGTATTACAGTAAGTGGAACATGTGTAATGTCAAATGAGGATGCTGTAAATGCATCAAAGATCACGACTGTAATGGCATAATGATCTAATTGGTTGTATGTCTAATTGTGGTGCAAATAAATGTTCAATATTTGAAAGGAAGACGACAACCTTTGATTAAACCATTAAACACATGTAGTGATTTGATTTGTGAAAAGGTCACATGCAGGATGGGACGGTGAATCAGTGTGTGTGTGTGTGTGTGTGTGTGTGTGTGTGTGTGTGTGTGTGTGTGTGTGTGTGTTACGGAGGGAGGGCGGGGGGAGCAGTAGTAGGCAGATGCTGAGGAGAGAAGCAGGACGGAAAATACAACAAGTGAGTGAACTGTTGCTCTGCTAATAAAGTCTCTCTGCAGCGGGATTACTGCACGGCGGAAGTCTGTCAAAGTAACTCGTCAGAATATGTAATTTTATTAGAAAAAACGCAACGCGACTTTGCATCATCACCATTGTTTAAAAGGTGTTTTATTTTTATTTATTTTTTTACTCTTTCCTTTCCTCTCCGTGCCTCGCTCGGACTGTCTGTGAGCATTGCTGCACGGTGCGCTCCGGTCACCGTGCACCGTGGAGGAGTCCTGGATGGGAGAATGCTGCAAGTTGAAATATTAGTGTGACTTGTGAGTTTGCACCGCAGCGCAACTTCACCACCCCCCCCCCGATAGCGACGGTGAAAGCGCTCAGTCAGTGTTTGAAGGATTTCATTCCGGTCCTGGACCAGTTTTCCTGCGGCGTTTCCATCTGAACCCGCAGCATGAAAAACCACTAGAGGACCAGAGACAAGGAAAAGAAACAAAAACAGGTAAGCCGATCTGAGTTTGACAAAAAAGTTTGATCATCATCTCCTTTTGACTGAATCTGGACGAGTGTTTAAAATCTAAGACACTGTTTTATTAAAATTAGAATTAATATCAGATTTAGATTTGGCTTTGGTTTTTGCTGCGAAAATGCCGAGTTTGTAGCAATGAATGTAGGCCTGTAATAATATCAACATGTAGCTGTGAACCCAGTTTGTCTGATTATTATATTACTGAGATTTTCCATGTATTTACATTTATAAATAATGACAAAGACGTTTAAATAGGCTCACAGTAAGGCATTATGAAGCCCCTAACATTTTCTCATTATTTTGAATTTCTGTATGCAAATTTAAATATTCATTCATTACAAAATAAAGTGATTTATTTGTTAAATTTACCTCTATCTTTTAAATTAAAGGTTAATATGTATTACAGCATATCCACGACTGCTTATTTAATTATATATGTGTGTGTTTTCCTTCTAGATTGCAAGAGATTCAGTGATTTACTGCAATGCTTCATCCAAGCTGCCTTTTAAAACAAGAGTTTCAATGCAATTTGGCCTGACCTTTACTCAGATTTTTTCTTTTTGACTTGAAAGAGTGTCGAGATAGAATTAATCCAGGCTCCTAAAACAACATATATAACTATATATGTGTATATAGAGAGAGGTGTGAGCCCGTCAACAAAACACAAGCAGGGGGAAAGGAAGAAAAGAGCAGAGATTTAACAGTTTCCTCATTCTTCTCTTCTGATTCCTGGACAGATAAGTAAAGCGCCCTTCCCCATATGTGGTGGGTGAGATGAACTCCAATGGGAATACTGTAGACCCCACCTGACAGCTCTCTGCCTGAGCAACTGAAAGCTTTTCACTGGAGCCTCCAAAACCACAGAGCTGGATAAAAAAATAAAATTGCCTAAAATCCAGCACCTCAACGGTGATTTTTGACAAAGACATTTAAAATATTTATGTTTTTTTCTTCTTCTTTTTTTGAAAAATGATGTATTATCTTTAGATAGGCTGAAAGCCCTCAGATGTTTTGAATCAGAGGAAACTGAAAAATAAAAGGATACAAAGCTAATGTACTGAACAACAAGAAATGGAAAAACCTATTTGTCATTCTCCCCCCGACTTCTGATTTTTTCCTGTCTGAGACTTGCCAGTCCCGCTCCCAGAATAGCCCCCTATTTCTTTTCTCTGCCCTGCACAATCACATATTTTCCTCCTTCACCTCCTTGATCCAGTAGTTACTTTCTACCCAGAGTTCAGCCTGGCCGGCACAACCATTCCAGCTAAGGGGGAGGAGGACTTCCTCACGCTGGCTGCCTCCCGGCTCAGTCGCAAGAAACGTGTCATCGGGGCTGGAGTCGGCGTGGCCATGGTTCTGGTCCTGCTGGTGGCCATTCCCCTATTGGTCCACACCACCAAGGGGGGAGGGTCCGGAGGTGGGGGCACGCATTACGGGATGCTTGGGAGCTGCAAGATGGTCTGTGACACTTTCACCCCCCCTCAGGGAGAGTTGACAGCCGTCTCCCCTCAACCCCCGGACTTCCCAAACCGCAGAGGCAAACAGGGGTTCAGAGGAACCCCTGGACTTCCTGGTCCTCCAGGTCCTAAAGGGCCCCCTGGAGAGCCTGGCAAGCCCGGCCCACCTGGTCCAGCAGGGCCTGGCCCAGGTGGCTACGGCCAGTCCATCTACAGTCCCAAAATTGCCTTCTACGCAGGCCTCCGGAAACAACATGAAGGGAGTGATATACTGAAGTTTGATGACGTGGTGACCAACGTAGGGAACTACTATGAGCCGAGTACCGGCAAGTTCACCTGCCCCCTGCCAGGCATCTACTACTTCACGTACCATGTCCTGATGAGAGGAGGTGATGGTACGAGCATGTGGGCTGACCTGAAGAAGAACGGACAGGTGAGTGTGTTTGAAGTGTATGAAGTGTCCCTCAGATGTTGTGATCTGAAAGTTCTGCCTTTTGAAACAAACTCCAACCAAGGGGTAAAAAGTTTGTACAGTCACGTGCAGAGTTTGATCAAGTGTCACGTTGGGCCACCAACAGCAGAGGACACAATAATAGGAACATTTTTATAATGCAAGCTAGTCAAACACAAATTAACAAGTCAAAATAAGCGATAAAATACACAGTTTGTAACTTGCATGCTGGAACTGAACTCACAAAACGATTATAAAACACAAAGATTGAAAGGTTTAGACTCAAAAACAACTTAGTTAAGGTCGAGGAAGGATCCTAAGAATAGCATCTTAGCAACAGAGCATTCAGGTTGTCATGATAAAGTTTTGGACGAAGCAAAGGTTCCACAAAAAATACCAAAAAGAATTAAAATGCTGTTTACTTAGAGCAGAATTAGATTATATCTCAACATCTGTTTGGGGCCAAAACTCAATTTCATAACAGAGTTTAATCAGAAAACATGCAAAACGTGATTTACTTTGGAGGACAAAGCAGAAGAAACAGGCAGGATGAAAGTAGAAACAGAGGTGGGATTTACATGGAAAACTGTAATTAATTGTACAATTTGCAAACAGGGAGGGGGAGAGTGAGAGAGAGAGAGAGTGACAGCCAAGCGATCAACAGGATAACAATCCTCCACGTCTCAGTGGAACAAAGCCAAAATGCAACAGCTGGCTACTGTCCTCTGAGGAACTCTGACTTTAACTCTAATAAATAAACAAGTACGAATGTCTGGAAAAAAAGCCTTCAATGCTTCCATCTGGAGATCCGTGAAAAACCTGAAGTACTAAGCTCTCACTCTCGTGATGAGCCCTGATTCTGACATGTGTGCCGCAGAACAGAAGAGTGACGTCCTGGGGATTACCAGAGAAGAAGAAGAAGAAGAAGAATAAGGGGGAAAAAAAACATGGTTTGCATTGTTACAAGCCAAGAGTGTTTGATGGTACAACAGTGGTTTCTCTGTACATAATTTACACGGTACATGAACTGACAGCAATATGCTGCTGAGCAGACCAACACCCTGCTGGGCTGCTGTTCTCTGATATGCTTTACTGAATCTACATCTTAAAAGACAGTAAGTGGGCCAATAAGCATCCAGCAAGGACAGCTTAACACTTTAAAACTGTTGTTACTAATCCAGTGTGATAAAGACATAGATAGATAGATAGATAGATAGATAGATAGATAGATAGATAGATAGATAGATAGATAGATAGATAGATAGATAGATAGATAGATAGATAGATAGATAGATAGATGGGGCCTGTAACTGGGAAAACTTGCACATGCATGATTGTCTATCACAATGGGTCCTTTGTGCAGATCTTGATCCAGATAGAGATTAAGAAATTTTGGCTGCTAACACTAATTTTCCTTTTGGATTAATCTTTTACTGAAATATGAAATATTTATAAAGAATCTGGAGAAAATGCACCAGAGTCTCCAGAGCTCAGGGTCTTCTAATGGCTTGTTGTGCCTGACCAACAAACAACCTGATACCCAAAGATTAAATTCATAATGATACAATACAGCTTGTCGACCATTTGACAAGCCGGAAAGAGTGAATGTTTGACATGTTGGCCTGAAAAATTAAAGCATACCAAAGTAAGTAGGCAAGAAAATATTGGCAGTTTATTTAATTCCTTTTTAAATTATGTGTCGGTGCCAGAAATCAATCCCTTGTTTCTTGACCTATGGTCTCATTTGCACCAAATTTAACTGGAATATTTTACAGCAAGAAGAGATATTCTACAAGCTAACAGGATAACAGTTATGGTTAAGCAATATAATATCAGATCCAGCACAAAATAAGCTTTTTATTTCAGCTTTGGTTTTATAGACTTCCCAAATACACACATCATTATACTGTAAATCTTTTTGTTGTGACTGATCAAGTCTATAAAAACAGTTATTCCATATTTCATTGATTCGATTTGCATAAAGTACAGAGTAAAGAGGACAGACTGTTAAATGCCAGATATAATTGGGGGACTTGGTTTGTTGCGTGCCTTCACAGACATTGTCATTCCCGTCTTCTCCTGCTGTTAAATCTTTCATAGCCTTTAGATGAGATCTTCTCCCATCCACCTGTGCACCTCACATATACACACACACACATACACACACGTACACTTTTATCGCCCACAATGGCTATTGACTCCTTCCCCATTAATTATCTTTTCCATCAACTAAATTATTTATCCCAATTCAGTGCTGATCTTGCCTTCACAGTTTCACTGCACCCAATGTTTTTTTTTCTGTTAATAGGCAAGTGTACTTGTAGCAGAGTGAACAAGCTAGGTCAATGACAAAAACCTTGTGTATAACACTGAAAAAGTTTAGTAGTAAAGACATTTAACAGCACATTATTCTGTGGCTGCTACTGTAACAACCTCTCTGAGTGGGTACCTTGTTCATGTAGATTTTGTTCATTACAGTATAAGAGATGAACTCCAATGGGAATACGTTACAGAAGATTGATATGTATGGTACAATGCATAGCAGGACCCAGCAGTCGATTAGCTTAGCTTAACTTAAGACTGGAAATAGGGGGGAAACAGCTCGCCTGGCTCTTTCCAGCGCCTTCAAAGCTCACCAATGAACATGTTGCTTGGTCGTTCACTATCAAAGACCACACCATCGACAAGATGCATTTACGTGAACTCCTGTACTTCTTCGGGGTCTGTTGCTGCATTGTGGGGAAGCGTCGATGCTTCGATGGGGAATCTGATGTAGTACCCGGACCCCCTCAGAACCCCATGCAGAGGAGAAATAGAAGAAAGAAACGGGATGGGAGGAAGGGGTGCAGAATACGAGAACGAAAGAGGACGGGAGGGTTAGGAGGGTATTTATAGGAATGTTGGAAGTGGCATGGTTGAGATGTGATCCTGCTCCTGATTTAACTCTGTTAAAAAGCTTCAATTAAAAAATAGTTTAGTCTTTAAAAAAAATTAGTTAGTAATTATTTAGGCTGCATTACTCTATTGTTTTTCCTCATGTAGCGTCCTCACGTCCTCAAAAGATGCAATTAAATAACTCCAAATACGTCTGACATATTCTATATACATATAAGATAGAGAGAGAGAGATCTAAAAACAGAAAATGAGATATTCTGCTAGCAGCCAGTTTATGTTTTCGAGGAGGGAATGGATGGGTGTGTGTGTGTGTGTGTGTGTGTGTGTGTGTAGGAGTATATGTGTACAACAATTGTCAGACTGATATGCATGGTGTTGATCAATGTCTTGTCAAAGAGAGCTGAGAATAAGACACATCCTGAGGAGGGATCACTGCAGAGACAGACAGGACACAGACAAGTGGGCTGACAGAGAGAGAGAGAGAGAGAGAGAGAGAGATGGATGGATATTCACAGGAGAATGGACAGAGGAGGATAAGAGGAAAAAGGCAACATGAAAGCATCCTCTGTCCTCTCTTTAAGGGAAGAGTTGAGGAGAAGGGATGTCACCACACATATGACGGACATATATGAAGCAAATCAGACTCATGTCCTGACTGTTGGTTAACGAAGTGTGTAGCTGCCGTGCAAGTTTACACCAAGTCTGCAGAGCTGAAACCCTCAATGCAACGAACCCTCTTCACTCTTCGCGTCCCATAACTCATCAAAAGATTGGTGTTGAGGTAGATGACCTTTTCAATGGATGTATAATTCACCACCAATATGTACTTTGCCCTTTACAGTGATGAGCATGGAGTGGGAGTATGAATATTTATAGTTGGTCCAATATGGGAGCAACTGGGTTGGTCAGTTGGTCGGCCACACACACACACACACACACACACACACACACACACAAAGACACTATAGTTTTGATGACATCAGTGTGAAATCTCATCTGCCATTGACACATGCTAACCTCATTATTTGACGGTGGCATCAGGTTGGATGGATGGACAAAACTGTGCCTTATTAAACCCCAACATGTGCTCTGACATGTGGCTCAGCCTTAACAGTGTAAGGTGTGGTGTTAAGGTTGGAAGGAAAGAAAGTTGAATTAAGAGTAGAGATGTAAGCTTCGGATTAAAGGTTCATTAAAGGTGTCTAGGCTAGAATAATAGCTGCGGAGGTGCTGATAAAGGTGCGCATGTTGATGTTTATTAATAACTTATTAAATGTGTTTTAATTCCTGTGAGGTTATGGATAAGAGTTTGGATCAAGCAGACGACTGGCATCTTTTAGGCTGGCTCTCAATCTCTCAAGCAGCAAACAGTGACAGAGTCGTGCAGTGATGTGAGGAGTGCAAATATTACACATATCACAGTTTTTTTTATGTACCTCTAACTGAAACCTAAAGAAAAGAACTAATGAGATCTACGAGCTAATTAGATTATTAAATATACCACTTAAAAGTTGAGGTGATGACAAGCTTGGACTCAATTAGAAGAAGGAAATGACTCGCCTGCAGTAGGTGGGTGTGACGTGGCTACTGTGAGAGGTGGACGTTGCTAATTACAGTATGACAAGGTGTCAATATGGAGCCTCATGTGGCATTTTATTAGACAGTTTCAAATTTATTCTATTTTGGCACTATGGGAGCTCCTCCTCAAACAGTTCTGTGTGTGTGTGATTAATTCCTAGTCAAGTGTAATTTCTGTGTGGTGAATTGGTTTAGTGTCAGACACAATGGCATGACAGTATAATGGGGGACATTTCGTGATAAAGGATAAAAGTCCACCCTTTCAGACCACATTTCTTGTGGAGCAAACAGAAAGAATCTTCTCATGTACCCTGCAGCTCGCTCTTGTTATGCGCCTGTTCATACACACGGCCATTATTTGACTATATGTGTCTGTTATAATGGCTGAGGCCATTATATCCTGTCAACTAAAACGACTCGCTAGTTGTTACTGTGTTTCGTCGGGCCTTTGTTGTGCTTTCCTTGTGCCTCAGCATTATATCATTATTTCTCTTCATCGAGAAGGTGGGATTTTGTCTGTTTTATAAACAGCAGTGTCTCGGCAGCATTTGACAGTAGGAACTATGATAAAATACACATTGTGTTAGCATCAGAATCTGAGGAATATTGACTTCTGTGAACAGGTTTCGTATGATGAGTGCTGTTTGTGTGTTTGCACGCTGTGTGTCTTCCCTCTCTGTGTGTAAAACAAACACAAAATCGATACAAGACAGTAAACAATATGTCATGCAGGAATAGTATAATTTAACTTAAGCGTGGCGACTGCAGGTAGACTGTCCGCAGAACCCATTTATATCCAATTAGAGCATTTCCTCTACCCTCAAAGGTTCAGTCTAGAGCCAATTAGAGACTTTCTAATCAACATCTTGACACCTTGGGTCTTGAGTGTCATGGAAAAATATTAACATCTCGCATGCCAATTAGTGTGCGAGTCCGCAGTGCAGGAGAATAGTTACATGTCGACCTGTATAATAGAAACAGGATACCTCGGGCTGGTACACATAAACGGAGGCAGTGAGAACAGAGCAGCTTTTGCCAAAAAAAAGGGCCATTTCAATTGCCCTTCTTCTCTCTCTCAGTTTACCCTTAGAGGTCCCTCAGGTAAGTTTAAGAGACCCCATCTCAATCGCCTCGCTCTGCTCTGAGAGGTCTGTACATCACAGTGAATGAATCCTGTCAGTTTTATTACCAGAGGATCAAGGCACCACTGCGAAACAAAACAAAACTGAAAAAATAACACACTACATGGACAGCCCACCTCCCCCAACCTCATTTATATCCCCAGCCCCCCGCCTCCTCTGAAGCGGGCATGCTTGATCAGTTTGTTATCCAACAGGCTCCCTCCCCATCACTCAAAGCCCCTCTCAACTTTGGCTTCCTTTACCCGAATCCTGTGCTTAGACTGTTAAAAGTGCATGCAGCTGCTCACCCGTCTGTGTGTCCTTTTTAACTACGTACCCTTCTTTTCTCCTTACCCCATGCCCTCTTTCCATCATTTTTCTCTGAGATAAAGCTCAGACATAAATGGGTCGATATACAAAAAAAAAGAAAAAGAAAAAGATGGAGATCTTTGGTGGAAATATATTTGAAATACAGTATGTCAGCCCTTAAATATGTCACACAAATCAGTGGCACACAGCTGAAAATGTAGGTTTTATTGAGCATTTAGCACTGTCAGTGAGTTATTTTGCTGTAAATTTCCCCTCTCTCTCTCTCTCTCCTTCTCTCTCCGTGTCTCTCTCTCCCCATTTAATGTTCCCCCCTAATGAAAAGTGGAGGCAGCGTAATCTTCTCTATTGTCCCGCGGGTCTCCCTTCTCCCCCACAGTAGCAGATCAAGTCAGAACAGCGTTGGGCTAACAGACAGAAATTCACTCCCTTGTCGCTATCAATCTCCTCCGCTGTTGACAATAATCCTGATCTGCCTTCCCCTCTTGTTTTCACTCCCAAAGCCCCAGCGCCTCCTGCCCATTTTAAGGAAACAAGTTTCACTGTGATTGTTGCTGACAGCCAAACCTGCAGATTCATCTGTGCTGTTTTTTAGTGTCACAAACGTCTGTAATGTCAACTGCTCGGTTATAAATGTGTATTCCACAGTGGTGGAGGAAGTGAATCCTTTAAATAAGGAAAAACACCAAATCCATCAATCAAAAATCATTCTTAAGTAAAAGCACAGATGTGTTATCAACACGCTAAGAACAACAATTATATTTCATAATTATTTTTTATCTGTAGGTGGGCTAATAAAGTGTTAGCTAAAATCAAAAATACTTACTGTACTTGAGTATGCGTACTTAGTTACTTTACACCACTGATGAGCCATTTTACAATACTCAACATAATATTTCAAATAATAATACTCAATTTGTAACTTTTCATTTGATGTTAAGACATATTTAATACAGACAAATAGTTTAACTTTGAGATCTTTCCCTCTTAATTTTTTGCTCCACCGAGTACGACTATTAATTCCTGATTACCTCGTAATCCATTGTGGCAATAATAGTGATGATGTCTGCGATAACATTTTAAATGTCACACTCTTAAAAATATGTGCATAAAATGTATAAAATAGCTAACTTCTCCTCTGAGTTACTGTATATACAGGAGGAGAACGTGACCTTGAATTAATCATAAACATAACACATTAAATGTCAGCATCTCCACTGTCTGAGTCGAGGCTAAGTAAACCTACGCATCTCATAAGGAAGTCAACCATAAAAAGCCATAAATAACATTGTGTCCTTTTGGCTGGCAAATATAATTAGCTGATGTTCATGTTTAAAAGGCCATTTCAGTGAGTAAGTGTGAATATCACTGCTGCACCTTTTTCTATGATCCTTAAATGTGGGTGATGCAGGTACAGACAGAACCCACCACTCCTTTTTTTAAGGATGTAAAATTATGTATTTTAATAGGAATGATAGTAATAATGTAGTTCATGCACATGTAGAGAGGTACATGAGTTTTAATTGTGATCTTTTGCTGTTTTCGCAGCAAGTTGAAGAAGCCTGTCAGCCTCTAAACCGAGCTGGAAAAACTGTCAGGGGAATCCTGCCATTGAAGCATATAGACAGATGTTGGATGTACAAGATGTCAGATTCTCTTTACTGTTATATTTTTCCTAAAACGTATTACGTCTCCCTAGGGGGGAGTGTTCAGTCCCTACAGAGCAAAGCAGTCTAACAGTATAAAATAACAAAATGTCTCATATGCCATGTGGGTTTTCTCAGGTGTTCACTTGAGATTCATAAAAAAACCAAAACAAAGAGCGCTGCTCTTATCGGGATGGAGTGTGCGAGTATGTGTGTGCGCGATGGGATCTTATCCTGACCTCCTGCTAGTATTTCATGGGCCCATTTGACCACTGTAGCCTATCCTGTGCCCCCATTTATTGTGATTGTAAGGAGTTATTGAGGAGTTGGACCTATTAGGCGGGGGAGCTGCCATGGCTGTCCAACTACCAATTACCGTAGCCTGCAGCCGTGTATAGCCTGGCCTGACGCATCTGGAGGTAGGGATGCTGCAAAGGGGGGGCGGGAGGGAAAGGGGAAGGAGGCAGAGGGGGTCGTGTAAAGAAGGAGGGGGTCCTCAGGAGACCTGCCACAGCAGCACGCCGTTAATCAATCCGATTTAGACCGGACAGGGACACACTTAGTCGCTGCTCCCGCCAACACTGCCATGGCGGGGGGAAAGAAAATGTGTGCGTGACCTGCATCTCATTGGAGTGTAAGGACACAAAAAGATGGATAGATGGGTCCAGAATGAAGAGATAGCGATGGGGTAGCGAATGAGAGAGAGAGAGAGAGAGAGAGGGGATGATGGAAGGGGCGTGAGGTGTGGAGGGAGAGACAACAATTAATGCAGTGATGTGAGTTGAATTAAAACAAAGGAAATGTATCGATTCATTTCTGTCTGAAAGCAGGGGAATAAAAATGTGCACCTTTTCTACATGGATGAAATGCTTGTATGGAGTTGAATTGATGAAATGGGTGGGGGGGGGGAAAGCTCATTATTGAATGGAGGATGAGGAGAAATGGGTAGTTTAGTCTCATTTGATTTGAAGCTTGAAGACTGGTGGTGGAAATGATGGACCATATTCTTAGTCAGACCCAGACTGAGAGCCAGAGACAAGGATGGAGTGAGAGTATCATATTTGCATTCATTAATATGTATGCGCTTGTGTACTTTATTTTCCACTATTAAATGGATTGTCTGCTTGAATAGTTGGTTACTTACCCAATGATAGTGCAATTTATTATAAGCAGATTTGCTCACTGGGTGCAAGACAGTGGACGAAATAACAGAAACACCAACATAAGGAATTGGGGCTGTACGCCTTTATCTACGTCTTTACCTTCATGTTGTTGGCCGAAACCTTACCCGTGTTCCTCTCTGGAAGAAAAGTCTTTGAGGAAAGCGTATGGCATTATATGACCTATGTGGGGGCGCAGGTCATAATGAAACATTTATGGGAACATGCTCCTTGAATATGCGGACATATTTGTGTTAACTGTTATGTCAACATGTACAGTAATCGCCAGATGTAACGACTTCCTCTCAAATGGCCGGTCATACCATTACATACCCAGCATCATGTGTAATCAGAGCGGGGGCGTCATCCTCTGGTGTTCTCTTCACATAAAGCTCTCCAGACGTAGATTAAAGAGTGACGAATGACTCATTAGAGTATATTTCTTTTTAAAATGGTGTCAGGCTCCAGGTTCTGTGGTCCTCACACCAGGCAACACACCTTTATTGTGTTGCTTATGAATATGGTGTATTTTAATGCCAGTTTTATGAAGCTCATAATGTCAACCTCTGAGCCACTGTGGTGTTGATTGCATTATTTGGTCATTTTATGCTGTTCTATGTCCTTGCCTATGCATGCTGTCGAGGTTTAGCAGTTAATATATTCAGTTTGTTTGATTCATACTCTTGAATATCTGTTTTATATCATACATCATGTTTAATATCATGTTTTTTTTTGAGGACTCAAATATAAAGGTGATGTTTCTCCAACCTTTTATTAAAGCTCTAATCAGAAATCATCTTAAAATGAGTCACTGCCTCACTCAAATCACACTGCCAATGTGATTTAGGACTGGTGTGTGTGAATCAGTGACATACAGCGGTGTACTCCTTCACGCAAGGAAGGAGCAGGTTAGACGAGCAACTACACCACTACGGTTAGTTTGTCCAATATGGGCTACTGTAGAAACATGGCGGTTCAACATGGCAGACTCTGTTGAGGAGGACCCGTGGTGTCTGTAGATATAAACGGCTCATTTTAAGGTAACCAAAACATAATCATTCTAATTTTCAGGTGATTATACTCTAATGAAAACATAGTTATGAATATTGTTTTCCATTTCTCCCATATTCTGTAAATAGACCACTCCTAAATGTTACGCACTGGACAGCTGAAGCAAAATTTAAAGTAGAGACCATCTTTGAGAAGGTTACCCAGTAGTTATTGCATGTCATATTATTATGACATGAGTACTGAGCACTCACAGGTCAGACCACGCCCATCTCCAACTAACGACCAGTTACGTTTGGTGACTCCTGCACGGTTGTGACACTATTGTATAATATGTAACAAAATATTTCCACAAATAGAAAAACACCTGCCAAAGTGATGAAAATATCCTCAGTAGTATATCCCATTTTAGGTAGGTGTCTCCAGCATATTTCACCACGATAACACACACACTGATTCATAATGTGAAAACAATACCAGCTGTTGCTGCCACAACTGGTTATTACTTCGTGTTATGTGAAAGGCAGAGAGAGACATTTCTGTCTCAACATGTGCACCTCTACCATGGACCTCTTGATGTTGAAACAGCCCATCTAAATTATCAATAGGATATATAGGTCTTTACTATAATAAGGCAGGTGCAGGAAGTGGTATTGACCGTTGTCACTTCTCCCCCACTCCTTCAAGTCAATCAGTCCAATTGTTTTTTTTTACGTTTTGTTTTTTAATATTAGATGTGACTTAAATCTATCTCTTATTTGTGGTTGAGCACAGTGTACTTTGTTAATGTGCTGTTGGCTTTAATTGAGTGTGCCTGCACTGTAAATCCTGTGTCGTTTACTGAATTTATTGTGCTATCGGCTTTAAGCGTTCCTGTACTATAAATCCTGTTGAAATGCAGGTGAATTTAGTTTTTGTGCTTTTGGCTGCAAGTCAGTGTACATGCTCTGCATAAATAACCTTTCCCTGGTGAATGGGGGCGCTTGTAGTGATGAACCCGCAGAGAATGATCATCAGTCTGTAGTTCTCTTCATCACTGTGACGAATTTTAGTGTCTTTCAGCTCATTGTTTTGTTTTTAGTACATGACCAGCAACGTTTTTCTCTCTCCACTCTACTGGAAAGCGCTAGCTGGTAGTTAGCTGGTAGCTGGCAAACATAGTGCAGCATTTACTGTAGCAGCTAAAGAAATGGATATTTTTCTCAGGGGTTGGTGGAGACCAAAACAGAGCTAAAAGAGGAGTGAATATTGGACTTTCCTTTCCATCCCACACACATTCACAAACATGAATGAATGCTAATGTTACTCAATATCTGCAACGTGCCTAAATAGCCAGTTGTTTGTTAGTTTGCTAGAAATTATGCGAGCATTGTGTTCACAACTTGTTGAAAGTCATTTTTCTGTCATCTACACAGTCTTATATGCATAATATACAAATGTAACATGGGTGGCTTATGCAGTTGTACAGCAGAAACTATTTTAATTCAGCTGCAACAAACAAATGCCCATAAATCAGCAGTCACTGTGTGTATGTCTGCAGATTTATTGTGTTCGCTGTAAATGCTTGACAAATGAATTGATATTCTCCCTGATGCCGTTCTTGCAATCCCTATCAGGCAACAGGTGGATCAGGTGTGAGCGTAACAATCCTCTACAAAAATTGATGGCAGCTAAGGAAGGTTGTGCTCTCATATGGAGGTTTGAGGCCAAAGATCACTGCACATCTCATCTAGCTACCCAGTGGACAGGAAAGCATCTGTACTGATGACATTACACTGAGATCACAGAATGAAACTGGAAATAAAATGGCACCAGTTACATCAAGCTTAAGTGAACAGACCGATTCCTTGTGGGATACTGTGATAAGATGATAGAGATAAACCTATTAAAATCATCAGCCCATAGTATAAAACACTACATTGGAAAGAAACTGCCAGTTTTAATTAAAAGTATTCGCATTAATCAGTGTGCTGATGTTTGAGATTTCATCATTTATTTGTTACAGTAGATCACTGGGTTGCATATACTTGCTTTGTTCGTGTTGAACACATTTCTGCCGTGTTTCCTCATCTCTGTAATCAACCTCCAGATATCTGTGGTGAGCGCACCTCTGTTGCATATGGTGATTAGTTCAGGGAGCTTCAAGAGAGGACCAGCAATTAGAGAGAGGACCAGGATTATGGGAGTTTCCCCTAATAAAATATTCCAAACTAGCCAGAGAAAATCATTCATTTTCAATATGAACATGTATCTGTGATCATGGACATGTGTACGATCTGAAAAACCTGTAATCAAAATGTAGCTTTCTTGTATTTATGCATTTGACTGTTTTTCCATTAGTGTAGAAGTAACAAAGTAGAACCTACAAAAACATTAAAACATTAAAATAATGCCTGAATTGGCTCCAATTAGTCTATGTTCTTGTATTTGTCTGTGTATTGGATCTTGCAGCACCGTCTGCTGGAGCAGATTATCATATCAAAATGAATAAATAGTCCGAACACTGACCGGTCTGATCACTGATTTAAAAAAAAAAAAAAAAAGCCATCAATTCTACAGGATCTTGACAAAAGTCCTCCTGCGTTTAAATAATGTGACAATAAGGATCAATAGATATATTGATATGCTTTGCATGTGCAGCACACTCTCAGAATAATTTACAGCCAAGGCAATCCAAGCAACTTATTTTGAGCCTTACTTTTAATATTTGGAAATTATTTCTAGTTTTTCTAAAGCTTCCTATTACATTCTCATTATGTGATTATATTCTTTACATTTGACTTTGTTAGATATCACTTTTAATTGTTGCTGTAACAGATTTTTCCTGTGGGTCCTATCACCTGAAAATGTTTGTTCCTGCCCTGGGCAATGAATGAAATTAACACATACTGCCAATATTTTTACGTGAGTTTTGTTTGAATAACATTTCTTGTGTGTTGGTGCACCACAAACTTGCATTTCATCAGTCTGCTGTCCGTCTCTGTTGCCTTCACTGTCTCCTGCATGCACATATACACATTTACACACACACTAACTCAAAGTATCTTCTTCTGCTCTGTTTCTTTTGTGGTACGCCACTTCCTTCGCTTAGTACAACGAAAACTGCCTCCACCCAACCATTTGTAATATTTCAGCCCCTCAGACATGGCCCATGATACTGTCAGTCATAATACAGTAGAGGTACGTGGAGGGCCTAATATTTTCTGAGGTGATACACGGTGTAATTGTTTGAGAAACACTGACACTGCTTAATAAAAACATGTCACCACCTTAAATGGGGCTGTCACTGGCTTAGGCTGGCTAAGAAGCCGACTGTGAGCTGCAGCGCCCCTGGTTCGTGTTTGCCCAGGGGCAGAGTACACGAAAAATAGCAGAACCTTTTGACAATGAGCAGCTTCAACACAGACAATAAAACTCTGTAAAACACATCCATGATATCAATTTTCTACTTTCTCGATGGTTTTTCTTTTTTTTTTTCGTTTCATCTCTGCAGCCCATCAACATCTTTTGTCTCTCTCTCTCTCTCTCTCTCTCTCTCTCTCAGGTGAGGGCCAGTGCAATCGCTCAAGATGCAGATCAGAACTACGACTACGCCTCCAACAGCGTCATCCTCCACCTGGACGTGGGGGACGAAGTGTGCGTACAGCTGGACGGGGGGAAAGTTCACGGCGGGAACACCAACAAATACAGCACCTTCTCTGGCTTCCTCATCTACCCTGACTGACAGTATATACTCACATTTATATACTCTCTCTCTCTCTCTCTCTGTAATCAAGCAAAAAAAAGTTTCCTCTCCTTTCTGCATCTAACACGCCATGCTGCCATAATGTAATTTGTCATTTCAACGCTGTTCAGTACACAAAACATGTAATACCATGATCACAGTTAACCAATAGAGTTTGAAGAGAATTTGTGTAAAAATGAATATAGTATTGTATATATTACCAGTTAACATCTACTTCTGATGCACATACTTGTGTAATCATTATTCTGTGCCATGTACAGTATGTAAGCATGGCTAAAACACACAGTTCTGTTTCACATGCACATATTTGCTTGTACACACACACACGTGCACACATGAATTGAGCTCCTCCGATCAGTTTTTACGCAGACACAAGATAACCATTTCAGCCACTGGTCTGAAATCGACAGAAATGATCTCTGAGCGTAAATCGAAGTGTGTGTACCTGGCTGCAGCCTCTCGCCTGTGAGATGGATTTCCAAATGTCATGAATATATTGATCGCAGCTGATAATACAGCCAACAACATGACCGTAATCCAGTGTGTTGTATGTCTGTGTCCATGCCCGTGTGCAAGCACATATGTGTGTTTGTGTTGAGGCGTCAAAGCATCACGTTGCTGTTAGTTTGACGCGCACAGTCTCCGAGTCCTGTTAAGGGAGCGCGGCTGTCAAGTCGTTGGTAACAGTCCCTTAACACACACAGTACATCGATACGGAGGTTGAGCTTTGAGATTTTCCTTGAGCCAAGAGCTTATGACAGAGCCTCATCATGTCCTGCTAATGAGGTTTCCTCTACAGCCTCGTCTGTTCAGTCACACTCACTCCTGGCATCCATAGTTTGCTGTATGACTTTACTGAAATTGTTTGATATTTTGAGAAATATTTGCTTTCTTGTCAAGAGGAAAATGAAAATACTGGCACCACCCTCATCTATCTGTTCATTATAACACTACGGCTTAGCGCATCAGGCGACGTAACCGTGATATCACCCACAGGTTTCTGAAGAGCTTGTTTTTGAAGCTCAAAATATGTGGCTCTTGCTGCCACCATGTCGGTGGTCGTGTCTCTTCCACCTCCCGGCTAATCTTAAAATCAGCAAAAACTGTCTGGATCACTGGCGGACGTGAGCTGCCTGGGTGCTCAAACAAGTCATCTGTAACAGCACCTATCCAGCAGTCAAACCATGCTGTTAATTATGCATAACTTTAGGCCTTAATATAATTTGAACAGGCAAGTTTAAGAAAATTCAGACTCAGTACAGTTGTCACGAACGGGGAAATTAGCTATAGAGACCAAAACTGTTTTTTGTACCAGGCTGCAAACATGTTTATTTCTGCTGCGAAGTTGAACATCTTAATATGGGGACTTATGGAGACTGACTCATTCTGTAGCCAGCCTCAGGCCGTTCGAGGAACTGCAGTTTTTGGCACTTCTGCATAGGCTTTCATTTCACTGCTAGAACCTTTAAAGCTCACTATCATCTATTTAATCCACACATGCTGTACAGTGGTATCAATCTTTTCACCTAACTCTCTGCAAGAAAGCAAATAAGCATATTTCACAAAGTGTCAAACTAATCCTTTCATTTAACTGTGAATGTAAAGATGTTTCTGAAACGCAGATGACTGTTGTTGATGTTTTACTGCCATATGCCATACCTATAGGTTTTCTGTGCCTTACACTATCTTTTTCATTTTTATTTGTTATGCATGAGACAGTCTCCCTTGTGAGTCCAGGCTACATGAGCAAACGGATACACGTGATACAAACTGCAATCCGGCAAGGTTTTCTAATGAAGACCTCTCCAACCACGGACAGCCCACGCAAACGTTGTTACTCACATTATGAAATGCAGATGCAGGAAATCTTTGTATGTGACTGGATGTAACTCACTGTTGTAAATAATAAAAGCCCCTAAAACAGAGACTGAGGTTCATTCTATATGGTGGGAAACACCTGTGGGAACGAACAACAGAAGCATGACACGTGTGTGATTCAAAATTTGCATCCAGAAAAGTTATAAATATGTTGATGTAATCAAATTATTATATTGAACAATTCTATTTTTTTTTGATGATATAATGCGTAGTAATATAATACTCCTTTACGCACATCTATTGTAGTTTTAGCGCCATCGAAGAAGAGAGCTTCATAATGGTCCAATGTGTGGCAGAGACTTTATTGTCCCAGCAAGCGACACAGATCCAGCTTCGAGGCCTGATAGCATGACTGTGCCCTGTTGAGATTTGGATGTGAACTTTCCTGATGAACATTCTTGTGCTGTGATTGAAAAACCCATCCTGACATTGTATATTGTAGACGGACCTTCCTCCTGAGTGGCTTTACTTAACCTCTTTGCCACGCTGCATCCCACTGTGTGTGTTTTCTGGCGCTGTTACCTTTGTTCACGAGCAGTGTGGAGTCTATGTTGTCACTGTACTTTGCAAGCTGAGTTGTGTGTATTTGTTATGTATGAAATCAGCATAGATTTTTCTCTGCCCTTGAAGACCAGGAAACAATAAAAAAAAAAGAAAATTCAGGATTATTTTGCTGTCACTGAGTCAGAAAACAACAACAAAAAAAAACAATGTTCTCTTTATTTTTTACTCTTTTTTCTTGTTCTCTCTTCTTGCAGGAAAACCAAGAACACAGCAGGTGTTGATGTCTGTTGTGACATTTCTTTGTTTATTGCTCAGGGTGTTTTTTTGTTTTTTTTTAATCACATAGATTTTAAGACTTTAGCAGCATTTGTCAAACTTCAAAGAGTGAGATTCAGATATTTATTCCAGAAAAAAAAGAAATCACAAATATCTTCCAGTACTTCAAACAAGAGACAATAACCTACCTGCCATATATTTGTTTCCTCCATTGATAAAGAATAATGCTGTAAATTATCTGACTTTGTGGACATTATTTTTTATTTTTATTTTGTCTTGATGTCTTAATGAACTCAATAAAACTAAAAGTAAAAAAGTGCAGAAAAGTACAAAAAAAAAGTAACTGGAGTACCAAATCAATTCCCGTCCCTGTAAATATATGTAATATACACGACATGTCGATATATTAGTTTGACAAATATAGGAAGCGTAGCCATTTCTTTCAAACATGGTCGAGACAGATTGAACATTTAATCCACAATCTAAAGTAAGCAGGGATTATAAATGATAAGTCACGATTATTTGTTCTTATTTTAACAAGATACACATTACACATTATGAAGCTTCCAACTGTAATGGTTTATCTTTTGTAAGCATTTTGTATGAAAACCTGCCAAATGGACTCATATTTGACACCCTGCTCTTTCTTTTCAACCACTGAGGTATAGCTGGTGCATCTGAGGGATGTGACTGAATGAGTACAGTATTATTTGGACAGTAGGTAATGGTGCTCTGAACAGTTAGTTATCTATTTTTTTTATTTATTTATTTATCAAAGCCAACTACACACAAAAAAATCATACGTCATCAAACATCCTGTCCGATATCCTTTATTCATTTCCATTCGGACCATGATGATTTACTTTTTTAGGTGTTTGTTTTTGATGGTGGGGTTCAAATTATTCTTTATTAATTGAATAATTAGGTACATGGTTAAAATGTCATGTTATAAACATATTTAGATATTTATATAAAACATTAATAATAGTTTGTATATTTTGTATGTGGAGTATAAATAATAGAAAGTAGACTGAAAATCTGAAAACGACATACAAATACACAGATTTGTGAAATAAACAGAGATAGTAACTCTGTATTACTGTACACTCTCGGTGCTTCTTTATTTTGTCACATTGTTAACAGACGTTTTTTGCAGTAATGAGACAATAATTAACAAACATCTGGCGAGGCTGAGAGAGTCTGTAGTTCCTCGGCTACCGTAAAAATAATTGTTGACAGTGTGTTGAGTAAATACTCATCCGACACATTAGATCAAATGTCTTATACTAAGAGCTCAGCACTCATAACACGTGGTATAGCTATGGGAGATGGTGGCTTCGTCTTTTTGGCACTTCTCATTGACGAGTATGTTGGATAGATCAGATGTAGCTCACTTTAGAGAAGTGCAGAGCCTACGTGTCATTTTAAACGTCATAAAACAATCCCTTGTAACGCTGACAGGCATCTCTCTGTCTCAGGTTAATTGTCACTTTTGTGAAATAAAGCATGTCCTTTATTAACAGTTCCATAATTAAACATTTGGCACCCCAAATTGTGGCTTCAGGAGTGGGTAGAACGTAAGCACTAATTGAAATGTCTGCGATCAGACAGAATTACAGGTACAGCAACCTGTTTGAAGGTAGCGTTCCCATTATAAGACTTGTTTCTGCACCCACTGCTGCTTCCACCCTCTGCAGAGCCACTCTGTGAAAATGAAACACGGGTTGAAGGGAGTTCTCACCTCACAGGAATGAAACAAGGAGATGGATTTTTAATTAGAGGTGAGAGATAATACTATTCTGGTTGAGGAGGTTCTTGCTGAATGTGGTGCATACGAGAGGTTTGGGAGATGTTGGACTTGTGGCAGTGTCTCCCACCTCTTCTGAGTCTCTGAGCTCCCTCCTCGCAGATTCCAGTGTTAAGTTAATTGGACAGGGAGAGAGCGGCTGAGGAGGGAAGCGTTCAGCCCCATTAGCAATCCCCCTGTTGAAAGGCTGAGCCGAGAGGATCACAGACTCACAAATAGGAGGATTAAAATAATCAATAGGCTTCACTCTCTCTCCTTCAGCACAGACGGGTGCACCGCACACACACACACACACACACACACACCGTTACACATATATGCACACACACGCACATGAGCAAATACAAACACACAGACAGTCTGAGGAATACTAGTTCAAGGAGCGCTACTCTCTTCAATGTTGTCTCTGGACTTTCACAAATTAGCCTGGGTCATGTAAGATTCACACACACATAGACACACACATAGAGACACACACACACTCACACACCTACGTATTCTCCGTTCTCTGTTAATGAAGGTTAATTTGAGTCTCTGACTAAACCAGGAAAAAGGTCAGAGACATGAAAACAGTCTGACAGTTTCTATTTTTTCAGTTATTTCTGTTCTCTCATGTCGTCTGGTTTTTATACTAAAGCCCATGTGCTTATTTAAAGTCCTTTTTCTGTGCTGGTCCTCTGATATTATATTGGATATAATTTATGGAATATAATTCATACAGGCCGGGGGCTGTTCGCATTTAGTTTTTTTGTTTCTATACAATTTATTGTTGTATATTTATCATGCATATATTAGAGGTGGGCTGTGATATTACGTATTTTTTCGTAGGAGACAGATTTATTTTTCTTCTTTCCTATGTTTTTGATCATTTAAACCCCTATGATTTAACTTGTGACTCTTTGGAGGGGGTCTCGATTCTCAGGTTATGAACCACCATCTTAAACATGCGATGATCATCCCTACTCTAAAAAAAACAAAACAACCTTAGTTGCTGTTTTTCTCGTGCATTGCCTGTATTTATCACCAGGAAGTTTTGTTTAATTTAGGCTAAACCAGAGGATTAGTAAATCTGCTGTCACACCATGACTCTTCTGAATGAATCAGAATTGATAAAATAATAAGCCGGACACAGTGGATACAATCAGAATCAGAATAATTCATTGATAACAGATGAGAGTGGACTACACATTGATTTATTTAATTGTACACCGATTTGCATTAAGTATTACTCATAATTATTATTATACATATATTATTTTAGTGCCTGTGTCTCATCATCATGGTTCTCGTACGGTACATTACTCAGGTTGGGCTGCAGGAGGTCAGTTCATTTCTAAGGCTATAATTAAGTGTCAATTATTTCCTTTTAAAGATTTACAAGTAAGTGCTTTGTTTTTTTATTATTTTGATTATTTAAATGGTGTCTATTTAAGGCAGTGGCAATTAATCTTTAAATAACTCTCAGAGAGGAAGCAGAAAGTGACAGACAGAAATGCACTAAGACGGCTGCGTCATACTTGAATAGACGCACTCATTTTTTTAATGTCCACTTGTAGTACATTATGCACTTTGTGGAACGTCAGACTACGCGTTGGTGGTTAAGATTGAGAAGAGACAGCTGTTAAGACAAACTATAGACCACAGATACTATATGCTGCTGTACATACCTTTGTATTTTGACGACTTTCCCACTGATGTGATCCAATATAATGTTTGTCTGAGTCACAGTAAGCTGCACTGTGTTTTCAGAACATATACTGTTGTGTGGCAACAAGTAAGCCATCTGTCTCGCAGGACTGAATTTGAGTCATACATAACAAGACCTGAATGGGAACACTGAAGCGGGTGGGTTGGAAGCTAAGACATTATATGCTGTTCTCTGCATATGAGGCCGTGATAAAGACTGTGGACAAAACAGCCCTCACTCAACTCATCACTCCCAATAAACACGAGGACGATGGCTGGTTAAAAATGTGGTCTTTGCATGCAGGAAGGTTAATCATTGTTTGGTTTTCAGCCTCTGGTGGATGGAAGTCAAGAACTGGTTACCAAGGTGAGAAAAAAGGTTAATGGTCACAACCAGGAGACGAAGTAACGAATTAAATCTAGTTTGTGCCCTTTTCTACCACCGTGTACACTCTCTGCACCTACTGCACTTTCATGTTTTTCCATTTATAATGAGAAAGAAAGCAGGAAGTGGGAACATTTGCCATTTGTCATTTATCTGACAGATATAGTTACTAGATGCCTGTTGAAATTAAATCTTTATCAAATAGGATGTATTGCTGTACATCAAAAACCTAACCCTAACTAAAGTCGACCAATCACAACATTCATGTACTGCTTACATGTTAATACTTTACTTTATGTTTATCCAATAATATAATAATATGACACTGACAGGAGCCTTTCTGTATGATGAGTACTTTTACTCTTTATACTTAAAGTGCATTTTGCTGCTAACACTTTTACTCCTGTAACTCCACTGTACCACTACAGGACGTCATTCCTGCTCACTGCCATTATAATCTATAATGACTCCCCTCTGTGCAGAGAGAGACTCATTCTGTGACAGTTTTCTGAAGGTAGATTTTTGGATAAAGGGCATATAATACCCAACTTGCACTGGCTCTTTCTTTGAATAAGAAGTTACATCGTACAGTTATATGTATATTTATATATTTTGTACAATCTAATGTGATTCAACACAACAACTCTGCCATAAATTCTCCTTTTTAAATTCAGTTGTTGTTGACACTATCAGAAAGGTATTCATTTAACTATTATGTTTACTATTCTACTGTTTTAGTTAGATAGTTACAGTAGACTGCATTATATTGAAAGGTGTTTGTAATATTATGTATGTAAATGGGGTGGCCAGTTACTTCTCTTAGACTTTTAATTGTATTTATACTGTAGCCACTTTTTTTTATTTTTTAAATAAAAATATTTGTGATTCTACTTTTTACTTTTTATATAGTTTTCTATTTGTAAAGATCTTAGCACATGTTTATTTCTTTGCACGGGTTTAATTTTATTTAATTAAATTTTTAATTAATATTTAGGTTAACTTTAATGTATGTTTCACTCCACCATCTCTCCACATTTGCACATCTATGAGCCCTTTGTGTGTGTGTGTGTGTGTGTGTGTGTGTGTGTGTGTGTGTGTGTGTGGTTGTATTTCGGGCCTAATGTATGTATGTTAAACTTTAGTGAAAAAAATAAAAATAAATTCCCCTTGATGGATCTATTTAGTTAGTTTAAACTTTTGAATGCAGAACTTTTACGTGTAATTAAGTATTTTTTTTACATTAACCCTGTGATGCACCTTCAAAATAGTTACTTTAATCCTTAAAACAAGGACAATATCAACAATATGCATGAAAAAATATAAAAAAAATGCTAGAAATTAAAAGCTACATACACAAAAATGTGCGTAGGTGCATCAAAGGGTTAAGATATTGTTGGTTTTGCTTTCAAATAAATAATCTGAGTACTTCTTTTTCAAATCTCACATATCATAAAGAGACATGTGGTAAATCATCCTCAGCACAGCTGCGCCACCTGCTGTCGCGGTGCTCGTCATTACAGGCCGTGTGTGCTGCTGTGAAGCGGGTGCAGTACCGGAGCATGGCCGCTGGGCGGCAGCCGACGTCGACGACTAGCAGTCTGCAGGCAAAGATGGCGGTACGGAAGAAAGACGGCGGCCCGAATGTAAAATATTTCGAAGCGTCTGACACCGTTTCTCAGTTTGATAATGTCCGCGTCTGGCTGGGGAAGAATTACAAAAAGGTACCGACCGCATGTTTTGTAACCATATCCAGTAAGCTTACAGTCTTCACGCTGAAATGTGGGCACTTACCTATTGGGCAGAGGCAGTGACAAAGAGAGAGAGAGGAGAGGAGAGGAGAGGAGGGAGGGTGCTGCTGAACGTCCAGCTGTTTGATTCACTCGAGCCGGGATACAAAAGGATGCTGAGCCGACCGCTGCATCGAGATGCGGACACGGAGGCGACATCCCTGTACCTTATCGTAGCTAAACCGATCCAAAGGCAGCTCACAGTCACATCTGCGAGGGGGAATTTGTAGCAAGGGGTGACTTTAGCCGGCCAGCCAGCCTGCTAGGCTAGTTAGCTCAGTGTGCTAATGCAGCTCAGATCCAGATGTTGGCTCTGTTGGCGCGCCGCGCTCACTGAAGCCGTGGCCCCCGTCTGGAAACACTCTGAGCGGCGTGCAAGCTGGCGTTTGTAGACACACACACACACACACACACACACACACACACACCCGATTCAACCGAATAACTGCATTATTTCTCTGTATAAGGACTCCCCTCTGTGCAGAGAGAGGAGACTCAGTCTGGAACAGTTGATCTGATGGACATAATAATGGATGCATGATTGCACTCTCCACATTTAAGTTTTTCACAATGCACATTTGTTATTGCACAAGAGTCCTTATGTATATTTTATTTTTGTATCTATCTATTTAATATACTGGATGCTGGAAACTCTATTGCACTGATAACTGTTACTGTATTTGCCCCATTTATACTGTCTTATTTCACCATACAATACATCCTGCTGCTACATTCCTGTGAAAAAAAGTCACAATTTTATTCTGTTTCTGTTTCTATTTATATTTTAGATTAGATTAGATTAGATTAGATTCAACTTTATTGCCGTTGCACAAAGTAACAAATACTTAGACAACACATCTAACCAGAAGTGCAGAGTATGTACAAATGAACAGGATATATAGATATAGTGCAGGTATAAATATGAATATGCTATGGGATATATACAGTATACAAATGTTATAGAATGTATATACAGTATTAGCAGCATGGACAAGTTGAGATGAATATACTAACATATATATTTATGTTGGATTTTATTCCATTTTATATTTCATTACATATTTATACTGTTATTACCTTGTCTTCTGTTTTTATTCTGAGCCTATGTGACGAAATTTCGCTCAAATGTACATTGTGAATGTGCAGCTGAATGACAATAAAGTCTAAAAACACACCAGAGATATCAATAAAAGAACAACATTTAACCCCGCAGCATATATAACAAAGCATAACAGCTAACTAAAGCAGATAGCAATGCCCCCCTCCAGTTTTTTTAACCACACAAAGCATCTATCAGCACACTCATGTGTCCTCCACGCGTCTCAGCTATGACTGACTCTCTCTGTGTTGTCGTCCTCTCAGTACATCCAGGCTGAGCCCCCCACCAACAAGTCTCTGTCCAGCCTGGTGGTCCAGCTGCTCCAGTTCCAGGAGGAGGTGTTCGGTCGACATGTCAGCAACCCACCACTCACCAAGCTGCCAGTATGTCTCCTTTATGTATCTCTGTCATTCCACATGTACACGTGGTTTTATCCCACTGAGGCGAGTTCTGACGCTGCTGTTGTATTTTGTTTTTGCGTCTGCAGATGAAGTGTTTTCTGGACTTCAAGTCAGGAGGGGCTCTCTGCCACATCCTGGCTGCTGCCTACAAGTTCAAGAGTGACCAAGGATGGTAAGACTTTCTTTCTAGCTGGTTTAATTGCTTATATATGTAAATATAGTATATCTACTATTTTACGGCGCCCAGTTGGAGTTTGGCTATGTTGCCGTTTCATGTGTAACTCCAGTCTAATTTCCTGGTAGGCGCAGGTTTGACTTCCAGAATCCGTCGAGGATGGACCGAAATGTGGAGATGTTCATGACGATCGAGAAGTCCTTAGTGCAGGTGAGCTTGCCTCAGTGCTTTTTGTTATATATGTTTGTTACACACGTTACCTGGACAGTCAAAGTGCAGTGTTGTAGAGAAATACTGTTACATACTTGTAGAGTGTCTGAGATTTATGGATAGAAACGATAAAGCCCAGTCCTGCAGTTACGCTTCAAGGTCATCCAGCTCTCCTAACCTGTAGAGCTTGACAGCTATTGACAGAGTTTGAGTTTATGTCTTGTGAACGTCTCAATTTCACTCATTCAGACATCTTCCCCATTACTTTATTTCAGAACAACTGCCTGACAAGACCCGTCATCTACCTGAGCCCTGACATCGAGCCAAAGCTGCTCGGGAAACTGAAAGACATCATCAAAAGACATCAGGTTTGTTTGTTGTTTTGTTAAAAGTCTCATTTCTTCAGACAGAAAATTGCATGTGAGGCAAGATTAAAAGACTATTTGTATGTCAGTAAGTTTAGCCCTTATTCATTGTTTTGTCCCAGCTGAAATGTGAAGTTCATATGTTAATTGGTGTTAATTTGTCTGTTGCAGGGCTCAGTAACTGAAGACAAGGCCTCCAGCTCCCATGTTGTCGTCCCCATTCCCACAAGCCTGGAGGAGGGTGAGCACAGCCTGCTGTTTTTATTGTGAGTTCTGCTGCACTGATCCGCTTTGTGCTGATTTGTTCTTCTCCGTTTGGTCCAGAGGAGTGGGTGCGTCCCGTGATGAAGAGAGATAAGCAAGTGCTGCTCCACTGGGGATATTTTCCTGACAGGTCGGTGCTGAGTTTATAGAGATATGAACAGCATTCAACATTTTACACTTAACTGAAAACTGCCTTGTCTTACTGTAGAAGTATAACACAGTGTGCAGTGGAGCTGCTGGATTCTTGTTTTCCTACAAGCTTAAGTTACACATCGGTCCACCTGAGGTGTTTTTACAAGCCCAAACTTGTAATCTTCCCCCTGCCTTGACCTTTGACCCCGCTCCTCTCACCTTTTAGTTATGATACCTGGATTCCAGCCAGTGAGGTCGAAGCTGCTGTGGAGGATCCTCCCAGCCCAGAAAAGCCCAGGAAGGTATTTAATTTCTTGTCATGTTCTGTTGTTGCTTGTTGTTTCTCGTCTCTCTGTTGGCAGTTTTTGAAATATGTGTCCTTTATTCTCCCTTTACTTTTTAAAATATTATTTAATTAAGTATATTTCAAACTGTTCAGCTGCATCATATGTATGTGCATTTGAGCCAAAATGATGCTTAGAATGAGTGACATCCTCAAATCAAATATTTACGTTGACTAAAATGGCTAAAAATAAAAGTCACGTGCTTCTCAGCGCGACATGAGCCTGTAACGACAAAGCTAATTTACTGCTTTATTATACAAACTTGTCAGGGGACTGTGTACATAGAGCTGATAGCTCCTTAGTTTGGCAGCTTCACTATTCTCATATTTTTCTCTCTGTGCGGAACATTCAAGAATGAAGTGTTGTGGCACTCGGAGCGACAGAGCTCGTTCTGGCACTTGGCTGAGCCGTAAATTTCAAAGCGGACTCAGAAGCTCTTGTTGTGTATTCAGTGAGCGTCACTCACTGGGACATGATAGTAAGAGCGGTGAAGCATTCAGACATTTAGAGCTGCGTGCACACAGTAATCAGCACGCTGTCATGAAGAATCCCGTCGTTCTGTTTACTCACAGTGGAAACAGTCTGCCTCAGTCCACGACTTCAAAATGACATCGTTAAATGTTCATTTGCATTTGTTTTCATTCAGTGACGGCTCCTTTAGTGCCCTCGTTCTTCTCTTATGAATGACGTATCTGTTCAACATAACAAGCAGCTCACATACTGTCTTTAAGTCTCTGTGGAATAAACATCAATCATTAAAATCTTACACTGAACATCAGTCTGCGCTAAACTCTCTTTTTGCTGATGCTACAGCGAGCAAATTTGCTTGTTGTTGTAATAGTTCTCTGCAGATAGTGTATACGTCTATACTGCATGTCACGACTGCTTTTACTGTTTGTAACAACTGTGTGTCCTTTTCCAATCTTTAAACTGCATGTGCTTTTAGGAAGCCTTTTTAACACTTAGGCCCAGGACTATAGATGAAAAATAGCCTTTTGGCATTTTCTAATCATGTTTTTATTCATTTGCACTGTCCCTTCTCTTAAATAAGCTTAATTAAATCAAAATTTCTCTTTAATCCAGCCATTAATGCCTAAACACAACCCTTTTCAGCCATAAAACCTCAAGAGGATCCAGCACACCCCCACTAATGTTCTTAGCAACAGTATTTCTGCTGTGGGACTCCTTACAGAATTGGTGTTTTCATTTCAATTTCTAGACTCCACGTGGTTAAAATGTGCCAATTTAAAATGACATTTCTGGTGATTTCCAGAAAATGTTTTTCAGTTTTTCTCAGAGAAAGTGTGCAGACTGTACAGCACCGTTTAGTTAAACTGTGGATTAAGTTGCTTCCTGAAAATATTTAAATATTGTATTATATAATATAATATACATTGTATGGTCTGTTCCCAGGTCCATGCCAAGTGGATTTTAGACCTGGATCAGTATAACGAGTGGATGAACGAGGAGGACTATGAAGTGGGCGAGGGCTGTCCTAAGAGGAAGAGGATCTCAGCCAAGACCCTGACAGATGAGGTGACCACGCCTGACGAGCGGCGAGACAAGAAGCCCGGGAGTGCAAAGAAGAGAAAGCGCTCGCCGTCCCCTTCTCCCACCCCTCCGCCTCAGGAGAGCAAGAAGAAGAACACCAAAAAAGGGTCTGTGGCGTGTCTTGATGCAACTCAGGAATCATGTGTTGAAATAGGTGAAGCTGTATCAGAGACACCGTGCAATATAGTGAAATGTTGTCCTTTGTGTGTGTGTGTGTGTGTGTGTGTGTGTGTGTGGACAGGCCAACGACTCCGTACACCAAGTCTAAACGGGGCCAGAGAGAGGAGGAACAGGAGGATCTTAGTAAGGACATGGATGAAGCATCGCCTGTTCCAGCATCTGAAGAGGGAAACCCTGCAAAGACAAGTACACACATTACCATAAGATTACCATTAAAAATGAATCTTTTATGGGTTTAAAATAGTTGTTGACGTTACACTTTCTTTTCGCAGATAACACCAAGAAAGACTCTGATTCAACTCCAGTCAAGGGAGGAACAGATATGGGTGAGCAGGAAGTTTTTGTGTGCTTTCTGTGCATTGCTAACGCATGTAAAACATTTATAAACCACTGTATTTCACTGTCACTTGTACAGACGAGCAAGAGGATGAGTCCATGGAAACAACGGGCAAGGTAAGGTTGTTTGTAAAAGTGCAAGAAACATTACAGTGAGGAGACTAAACCCATAAATCACCCCGAACGCCTGTTTGTGTTGAAACAGGAGGAGGAGGAAGGCTCTCCGAGTGTGAAGGGTGAACCGGTGAAAGGGTCGGACCTTCACGAGGACAACGTGACCGAGCAGACTCATCACATTATTATACCGAGCTACGCTGCCTGGTTCGACTACAACAGGTGAGAAGACGTACTTTCTCTGGCAGCATGCGAATATCAGATGTGAACAGTGATTAAAAAATGAAAGCCAGTGTCTGAGCTCCAGAGAACATCTAACAGGAGATGAAAAGTGAGCGATTCAGATGTGTTTCAGCTGCAAGTCCTCATAATATCGTGATCGTTTTCCTCCAGTGTTCATGCCATTGAGCGCAGAGCCCTGCCAGAGTTCTTCAATGGAAAGAATAAATCCAAAACTCCTGAGATGTAAGTGTTTGACCAGTACACAACACAATATTAATATTTTTTATCACAGCTATTTAAAAAAACATCACAAAAGTGGTAAGTTAAAATATCTCTCTGTGTCTCCTTCTTTCAGTTATCTGGCGTACAGGAACTTCATGATTGACACCTACCGGCTGAACCCTCAAGAGTACCTGACCTCCACCGCCTGCCGCAGGAACCTGGCAGGAGACGTGTGTGCAATCATGAGGTATGTGGAGGCCGAATGTGAATGTTTCCAATCAATCTGGAGTTTTAACTGTCAGAACTGCTGTCAGGGAGTTATTATACTCTGTGTTTCCTCTGCTGCAGAGTCCACGCCTTCCTGGAGCAGTGGGGTCTGATCAACTACCAGGTGGACTCCGAGAGCCGGCCCACGCCCATGGGTCCCCCACCCACCTCTCACTTCCATGTCTTGGCAGACACTCCATCCAGCCTGGTGCCCCTCCAGCCCAAGACATCCCAGGTCCACATACACACAAACACACACACACACAGACAAATAGACACATGCACAAAAATTCTGGGTTATTTTACATTTGTCCGTCTGTCACTGTGTACCCACAGACCCCTGCTACCCAGCAGATGATGTCCTTCCCAGATAAAGTGAAGGATAAACCAGCAGATCTGCAAAACTTCGGCCTGCGGACTGACATGTACAGCAAGAAGACCAGCTCCGTAAAGGTATAAGTCTGACGAGATGCATGACAGAGTGATCCTCTTGCTGTGATTTAAAATGGGCTGCCATGCTAACAAAGCGGTGGTGATATTTGTGTGCAGAGCAAGAGTACAGCGAGCTCCATGAGGGACTGGACAGAGCAAGAAACACTACTACTACTTGAGGTAAAAAATGATCCCTAAAATCAATTGTGTGATGATTATTCCTTTTATAAACGTGAAAATAAAACAAATTCTCTTTCCTCAGGGTTTGGAGATGTACAAGGACGACTGGAACAAGGTTTCAGAACACGTGGGCAGCCGTACGCAGGACGAGTGCATCCTGCACTTCCTGCGGCTGCCCATCGAAGACCCTTACTTAGAGGACAACTCCTCATCCCTGGGACCACTGGCCTACCAGCCGATACCTTTCAGCCAAGCAGGAAACCCAGTCATGAGCACGGTGGCCTTCCTCGCCTCTGTCGTCGACCCGCGCGTGGCTTCGGCTGCAGCCAAATCTGCTCTGGGTGAATCCACTGCACAGACACCAAAATCAGCCATCTTAATGAACAATACCTATAAAATAAATAAAGAAATTCATGTTTTACGTTAATAGGAGCTCAATCACTCATTTGTCATCCCCAAATCTACATTGCTTTGCAATAATTACCTTGATTTGTCTCTCTCCATCTCAGAGGAGTTTTCTCGCATGAAGGAGGAGGTCCCTGCAGCGCTTGTTGAGGCCCATGTGCGGCGGGTGGAGGAGGCAGCGAGGGTCAGTGGCCGACAGGATCCGCTGTATGGTCTGGAGGGAAGTGGCATCGCAGGCACTGGCCTGGAGGAAGGAGACAGACCTGGTAGGATGGACACACACAGTACAACATACAGCATGCAACAATAGAGAGAAAACACCTGACACAGAAAAAAGCTAATCAAAGTCTCTGTCTCTCTTTTTGTAGATGAAAACAGCGATGAAAGCAAAAGTGACGGCCAATCGAATGAAGAAAAGAGAGAGGCAAAGGTGTGATGAGTCTTCATTGTACTGTCGTGTTGTTTTATTTGTGAGTGTGTTCTGCTGACATGTTTACTTTCCCACACAGGAGAACAAAGATGGAGCGATTGAGGAAGAGGAGAAGCAGGCGGAGAACGGCAAGAAGGAGGAAGAAAGAGGAAGAGAACAAGAAGGAGAGAGGGAGGCGGACAAAACAGAGTCCGAGATGGGTACGAAAACTTATCTCTGATACAGGAAACACAGCGTTCTTGTCAAAGCTGGTTGGAAATGAAACTTTCTTTTTCTCTCGTAGGCGACGGGGAGAAGGAGAAGGATGGAAAAGAGGGCACAGAGGAGGGACAAAGAGAAGCAGAGAGTGAAGGAGAAAGGAAAGCTAAGGTGGAGCGTGACGTGGGAGAGGGGAACCTGGCCACTGCTGCTGCATCTGCACTCGCTGCTGCTGCTGTCAAAGCCAAGGTACAGTTAATAAACTTGCTGGATCCTTCCATCGCCATCTTTATTTTCACATTCACTCTCGTCTAAAGTTTCTCCTTCACTTTTTCCGTAGCACCTGGCCGCAGTGGAAGAGAGGAAGATCAAATCTCTCGTGGCTCTGCTGGTGGAGACCCAGATGAAGAAGCTGGAGATTAAACTGCGACACTTTGAAGAACTGGAAACTATCATGGACAGAGAGAGGGAGGCTGTGAGTGAGGGATTCTGGGATATGTAGTATCAGAGAGAGAGAGAGAGTAGTCAACTTACAGTATGAAACTTTTAACTTTTTTTGTGTCTTTGCATGTAGTTGGAGTATCAGCGTCAGCAGCTGCTGGCTGACCGTCAGTCCTTCCACATGGAGCAGTTGAAATACGCTGAGATGAGGGCCCGCCAGCAGCACTTCCAGCAGATTCAGCACCAGCAGCACAGCCAGGCGGGGGGTCCTCATTCCAATCAGGCCGTCGCCGGCCCACCACCGCAGGGCCCGACCGCAACTCAGCCAGCTCCCAGCACACCAGCGCCGCAGCCGGCCCCCAGCCCCGCACCTCCAGCCACCTCTGCCCCGGTTCCTGAGTCCCAACCACCTCAAGGTCAGGCTCACACCTCACCCCCCTGCCCTCCAGGCCAGACCCCAGCTGCTCACTCCAGCTCCAGCACTACTCCTGTACTCCATGGTGAGTTTGAAGTTAACTGACAATAATTTGGCTATCTAAACTCTCTGTTCTGCACACTCTGCATTACAGCAGAACCTTTGATTAATGAGTTACATGTATAATAATATATTGTAAGCTTTATTTGAATCCTTTGAACTGGACAACCTTTTATATACTAAAACCCGACAGCTTCCAGATTGTTTAAATTCTTGACATGTTTCTCGCCTTACCTTGTTTCGCCCCTCACAGAGCCCACCGCCCCTCTTCCCGGGGAAACACTCCACCCCTCGGCTCCAGTCCCACCTCCACAGTGAGAGAAAAATAAATTGCCAGAGAATCTGATTGACTCTGACCACTTTGAATCCTGCCTGTATCATCTGAAAATGAAGAAGAAGTCATAAACCGAAGGAAGAGAACACATTTTACATGTTCAGCTTTTTGGGTTTTTTTGTGTATTTGTTTTTTTTTTTGGTTTTTTTTTCCAACAGGACAACTGATGTGAGGGAAAAAAAAAATTATAACGTCTAAATCAGAACCTCCTCTACTCTGACTAAAAACCAAGCCCCCTTTCCAATTGAAGAAAACGTACTTTCCGAACAGAAGCTGTTTGTGCTTGTGTGGTCGACTGGACAGCAACATCTCACTTCATATTTTTAAGCTTGACACCAGAGATCTGGTAAACTAAGAGGGTCTTACCAACATGCTGGCACTCAAGGAGAAGAAGAGAAAAGACTCATCTTGTGTTTTCAGTGTTTTGGAAATTGTTGCATTTATTTTCTGCAATGGTTTTATCACAGCTCGTGAAGCCTCATGCTTCATAATCTCTCCCTCCTCCTCCTCCTCCTCCTCCTCCTCTCCTGTACTGTAGGTACTAATTGAAATATATGTAAGACAAAAAATGCACTTTTAACATGTTACCCTAGGTCTCACTGAAAGACTTGAAGCATCCATGAAATTGAACTTTAGCACTTATATCGTCCTTTTGTTGTCTTAAATACTTTTTCATACAGAAGGCTTCAGAAACTTGATTAGGAAAATTACTTTTTCCTCTATTTTATCCTATTACATGGACAAACGGTCACTCCACAGGCTCTGGCCTAAAGGTCACATGTCTAAAATCAACGTCTCTCTTTCTCTAGAGGAATGTCTGTAATGAATGAAAAGGTTCAAATCAGAAGCCAGGTGGAAATTACAATAAGTTGGTTTGGATGCAGTTTGAGAAAATGTACTGTAAACTGGATTTCCTGTTACAAACACACCTTTTGTTGCCCTGTAATGATAATATTTGAAAGTACTGACAGCATGAGATCATCATCCTGAAGAGACTTCTCTTTAAATATTACATAATAATGTCCCTCCTTTCAACAGCACTTAGAGAGAGAAAAAAACCTGTCAGTGAGGAGCTTCATGTTTTGCAAATCTAGATGAACTCATCATCAGGTTGTAGTTTTATGAGGAATGTAGTTTTGTGTGACTGAAAAAGACAGTCTGGGAATAATAATTCCACCAGCGACCACATATGTGTTTTATCCATAATTTGTGTTACTTGCTAAACCAAAATGTTTTTTATAATCATGTTTATCTCACGTTTATTCGGTGAGTTTTATTGCAGTTGCTTGTGAAATTATGAGGATTTTTTAGCAGCTTGTTTTTTCGCTGGTGCATTTCAAGTTACACATGAAGAAGAAATGTTAAAGCTGTCAAAAACAAGGGAGCTCGCACCTTAAACAGCTGACAATGAAGAATTGTGTCCTTAATATCTGCAACAATATCCTCACTTTTTATCCTATCGATTTTTATATTTTTTACTGTCCGTTTTTCCATCTTCTTTCTTTGATATGTCAACATTGTAACTGTATATTATTACCTTTGTAGCCTATATTTACCCTCTCCACTGTTGTGTATGATTCAGGCGGGTCTGTCGGACCTGCGTGAGATGTGACTGTGAGCATGTGTGTATGTGAACGCATGCCATGAAAAAATCTGTAAAACCACATTACCATTCAGTTTTATTTTCAGTGCCATTTGCTGTGCGTGTCACAAAGTTTGAAGAAATTAAAAAAAAAAAAAACATGCTTCATTCTGCACACGACGGCACGTCACATCAGTGTCATGAAATATAATCCAGTCAGATGGTGAAACTTTAGAGTTAATGTCCGTTAAGCCAGTATTGCAGACCTCACCACAGTTGTGAGCATAAATGGACTTCTTTTATCTGTGTTATTACTACATTGTGTGGATTTTGTGATATGAAATAAGTGTCTGTTCAGTTTCTGTATGTTTTTCACTATGCTGAAGGTAGCAGCAGTTGCATTGATTATTATTATACAGTAGATATCAATTTTTCCTCAGTAAATCATCACATTAGTGCTGGCAGTTACTCTGGCAGTTTGTATTAAAAAAAAAAAAAGAAAAGGCAAAACAAAAGAGGTTCAGGTTTTAATTACAAAATGTTGGGGAAAAAATAAAGATGTGAAGAAGAGTTGTTGTGCAGAGTGGTTTGGTTTGTTCTTCACAGGCAGTTAAGCACCAAACACAAAAAGGAAAATCTACAAACGAATGAGAGGAGATATATATACTGCACCGTCATATTTAATGGCAAAACCTCTATTTTATACAGTATTCATATGGTGTTTTCATGTCAATTATATGGCAAAATATGGAATAAAACGCCAGTCTTAAACGTGAAATCAACACCTACTAACATCCTTTTACCATAATATCAGAAAAAGTTATAACTTATATATTTCAGTAAAATTCTGGCAACCGCAGCTGCCAGTTTTTCTTACTATAAAAACAAGTTTGTGTGTGTCATGACATACAGTCTGCAGTTAGTGAAGGTTTATGTCACTTTTTAAATGAAAACTTCTTCGATCGATCTGAACTCATGTCCACTCTCTTATTTTTGAGCTTCTGACTGAATCAAGTTCCTGTAGGTGCTCAAAGCAAAGTTTGAACATCTACAACTTCATGGCAACTGAGCGGTTTCCAACTGCTGATATGAACCATGTGAAACGGTTAAAAAGCTCCAGGACAAGCAGATAAGAGACTGATAAGACTGTCAATCTGTTTAAACTGTCACCACCATAATCTTTGTCGCTGTTTATTTGCCAATTATTCTGGATTTGATCTCGAGTTAAGTAAAAGTCAACATTTCATTTGATGGGTAAAGACGTCACTTGAACCAGTTTTATTAGTTATATGCATGTTATATACATGGATGTTCACAGAGTTCATGATTATTACAGTTTAAATGTAATCTATATTTACATTTTGATATTTTACTGTTTTACAAATATTTCCAACATATGCATTTTCTAAAAGTTGACTGATCACACTCTAACAGGCTACTAAAATGTTTCCAGTATTTTTTTTTTCCAGTATACAGATGCAATATTTGTCCAATATTTCCAGGTTATTGGACTGATAACAATATTTTACAGATATTACTATTTTTCTAATATAATGTTGTGTAATGCTTTTGAACATTTGATTTAAGCAGAAGACTCACAGCCTGAAAGATACTTTGGAAACCATGATTTTTATTCAATACTGTTAAATGTAACATGTCACATTATCATATCCATCCAAATGGGAAAAGTCTGACGAAGTGATTGACAAAGATGGAAAAGGTGAAATCATCGAGGGAATGTTGATGTACCTGTGAGGCTGAATAATGCTGTAGGAAGATGAGATGAACGGGTTTCTTCACATTAGACAGAAAAGGCACTTTTGAAATTAAATAAAAAGGTGTCAAAGAAAAAAAGAAAACACAGACTTGATGGAGGTAGGACGACATGGATGGAACGGCAAGATGAGACAAACAATACAAAAACATTTAGGAATAAAGTTAAAGCTGGAAGTGTGTTTCTGAAATCCTCAACCGCTCATCACCATCCGGACGAGTTCTGTCATGAGAGAGAGACGGAGAAACACGAGACGTCAGCATTTAATCTGAAGACAGACAGACAGGTTAAAGGTCAACAGTCAGATCATTAAAGAGATCACCACCACCCCTCAGAGGCCACAGAATAAACTACTTTTAAGCTTTCTAACTGCTGGGGCTACATTTCTGAATGAATGAATCTGTTTACTGTTCTGGTTTCTTTTCTTCATTGTTCTGTCACGTTTAACAAAAAACAAGTAACTCAGCTTTTGTTGTAAACAAACAAAACATTCTTTGGGCATAAGAAAGCTGCATTAACTGCTACAATCCACTGCCACAGCGTGTCAGGACATGTGCAAACTATCTCCCTTCTAGCTTAACGTGATGTGCAGTGGTGAGTTTCTGAGCTGTTTCTCCCTCTGCGTCAAGAGAAGAGCTAGAAAGAAAGCTTTCAAGCGTTCACTCATGATGTGGCGGACAAAGGTTGGGAGACAGCAACAGCGAGTCAGTGAGCATGTGACACGAAGACACAATGACTCTTGTTGTTCAACGTCGTAGTGTCACATATTTTCATGTGACACACTGCACAGCACAGCACTTGATACCGTCTGGCTTCGTTGTTTAGCTTTTGAGAACATCTTTGCACACACTGCGCAGCATTACCTTCATAGTTAATGCAACCATTGGCGTCTTCATGTCCCGCTAAAAGAGTCTCCACCTCCTCCTCTGTCATTTTTTCACCTGGAACACAAAGAAGAAGTGAAGTATTTTAAGACGTGATGAAGACTGACAGAGTAGAGAGCACGTTTGGTGCAGATAACCACCTGATTTTACTTAAGATATGCAGGGCGAGAAGACAGACAGATAGGTCAGCTGTGATTACTAGACGAGGAGTAATCACTGATGTCGTTTGCAGTCTTTGATGGGCTTACCTAGTGTAGTGAGAACATGGCGTAGCTCTGCTCCCATCACTGTACCGTTTCCTTCCTTGTCGAAGACACGTAGGCCCTCTACGATATCCTCAAAGGAGCCCTGGTCTTTATTCTTAGCAATGGCCTGAAGCATGGGCAGGAACTGTTCAAAATCCAGCATCTTGTGGTTCATCTCTGCGGGCGAATGGTGTAACTTTTAATCAATGTAATGATAATGTAGTAGGTTAGTTTAGTCTATTCTAGTTAGTAAAATCAGAGGCTTGCCTTCCAACTTGGGGTTTCCCAGGACCTTGAGCACCTCGGCATTGACAGGGTTCTGTCCAAGGGCCCGCATGACGTCCCCGCACTGACTGTAGGTGATCTTCCCCTCACCCGTCCGGTCAAACAAAAGGAAGGCCTCCTTGAACTCTGAAATGGAGACAGAGAGGCAGAACTCAGATTCAGCTGTGCAGTAGCTTAATAAAATTAGTCACAAACTTTGGAGACAGAAGAAAACATGTATCTCACCAGAGGGTTTTAAATCCTACAGATAGTATGTGTGTGATTTTATTGAAAAAGATGTTAATGTGGACGAACAGCTGATACCACTGCATAAGATGCATGCCAGGAGGAGATCCTGACACTGCAGTGTAGGCAGATATCCTATCAGCTGATAGGACACACAGAACCCACAACAAAACTAGCTTTGGTAAAAACATCACCACAGGGCTGTTTATATACATATCTCGTTTTTATTTGTCTTCCTGTATCATGTGTTGTTTTTTTGTGCGCTCAGGAGAAGATCCGGTCTTGTGACGACCTCCAGAGGTGAATACTTTGCCCGGGAAGTACAGGTGAGCAGATCAATAGTCTCGTTTACAGCACTGATAGCATAAAAAAAGTATCTGTGATTAAGCATAAACACAGTACTTATTTAAAGCACTGATGATGCATTCATCTCATAAACAATGACACATAATGGCTCTTCTCTACCTGAGCTTTTAATAGTAAGAACATTGCTTTGCCTGGCCTGAGCGTTCAGATCGAAGACACACTTTTAACACACAAAACTCATCCGACGCCTACAGCTATTTCTTTTGTCAGTTTCAGTGTGTGTGTGTGTGTGTGTGTGTGTGTGTGTGTGTGTGTGTGTGGGTGGTGATTGTTGGAGCAAATATTATCCTTAAAAATCACCTCAAACCACTACCAGCTCCAACTTAAGAAGCTGGTGTCCTCCAGCGATGTACACAATGTGTAGCTGTTTCGAAAGAATAGCTTCAGTGTCCTTTTAAGCACAGCAGAGAGGTGAAATCTGGGCCAACACCTTTAAATCCATGCGCCGCTCTGCTGAACACAGCCTGTCTTTATTATGACTGCTGATGACATTTCAAGTGTATAATACTGCAGCGCAAGCATGCAAAACATGCCATCCTAATGTAGTGTTTTTTTGCAGGTTAACACAGGCACACACACACACACATGGTGGTGTTGGATTTGTGCAGGGTAAGTCGTGACAGGCTTTAACACCTCACACAGGTAGAAAACAGCTTAGCTCAGTCTGTCCTGAGTTGCCTGAGGGGGGGGGGGATCCCCGAGACGAGCTACAGGGCAAACAAGCACACTACAATGATGATGATGATGCTTACATGATATTAACCTGAACCATTTAAAAATCATATGTTAGGTTAACTCACCCATGATCTGGTCCTCTGTGAAGTCAGACTGGATGCGGCAGGGTTAAAAAAAAAAAAAAAAAAAGACACAGGGGGATAACACTTAGATGAGGTAGAAGGATTAGAAACTAGTATACGTGTAATAAAAGTGTGATTAATTATAAATTTACGCCAACAGTTAGGTAAAGAGAGGATGGTGGCTAAAGCCGCGAGGCCAGCAGAGATATACGCAGCTAACGTTAGCCGAACGTTAACCGTTAACGTCAACCGTTAACCGCTACGTGGAGAACAACGCGGTGTTATTCATTACTAATCCACCAAAAGTAGCTATTTAATTAGATTAAAGTGTATATTTTTACTCACCATGTCGGTGTTCGGCTGTGAGATGACAGACAGGCAGACAGACGGGCGAGGGTCTCCTCCTCCTGTCTTTATAAGCTGTGAGGACACACCGGCTAGCTCCGGCTGCAGTACATCACTGATGATGTCACCGCGGCTTGTATAGCAACAGCCAATCACAGGGCTCCGTTTCTGCAGCAGGGGTGCAGCTACAGCCTGAGCGCACCTTTAAAAGACACAACCAACACACCTCCTCCTCTTTCTGATCAAATAATACATAATTATAGTTACTTCATAATTATTATCTTCTACTAATATGAACTGGACTTTGTCTGGACTATTTCTATCTGTGGGCAATAATCACAGATAGATAGATAGATAGATAGATAGATAGATAGATAGATAGATAGATAGATAGATAGATAGATAGATAGATAGATAGATAGATAGATAGATAGATAGATAGATAGATAGATCTGCATTTAAATTAAACCTGTGCAAAGAATTTTCATTTCTTAATGCAAGGGATTTCAATTTGAAAAAGATTAATACATAACCTCACACCTCAAACCACCAGGGATTGGATATCGAGATGGTGGGAGCATACAAATACCTGTGTTCACCTTAACAATAAATTCGACCAGTCAGACGACACAGACGTCCTGTACAAAAAAGGACAAAGTCGTCTCCACTTGCTGAGGAGACTGAGGTCCTTTGGAGTGTGCAGGACTCTGTTTAAAAACTTTCTATGACACTGTGGTAGCATCTGCTGTGTTTTATGCAGTCATCTGCTGGGGACGGGGAAGCACAGAGAGCAAACTGGTCAAGAGGGCCAGCTCTGTCCTGAAATGCCCCCTAGACTCCATAGAGGAAGTGGGGGAGAGGAGGATGTTAGCAAAGCTGACATGCATCATGAGCAACTCCTCTCACCTCCTGCATGAGACTGTGCTTAAACAGCTCCTTCAGCAACAGACTGCTACTCCCACCATGTAAGAAGGAGCTCTAACACAGGTCCTTCATTCCAACAGCTGTCAGACTCTTTAACACCAGCATGACTTCATGACTTTTGTCTGGATATTTCATATATATGTCATTTCTTATCAATCTTATGTATACAAGCTGCTGTGACAATTGAATTTCCCCCGATGTCGGATCATTAAAGTCTGTCTTATCTTAGACAGTATCTGATGCTGATTGGTTATTTTCATGATAATACAACAACGTGTGTTTAAATCACAGTGCTGGTAATTTACATAAGAGTAGTTTAAGGCCTGTGTTAAGCCAGTGTTTAGTTTGTCTGTTCTGGGCTACTGTAGAAACATGGTGGACTCCATGGAAGAGGACCTGTGACATCTGTAGATATAAAAGGCTCATTTTAAGGCAACAAAGACATAACAATTCTTATTTTCAGGTGTCTATACACAAATGGAAACATAGTTATGGATAAATAGAGCTCCCTAAATCTGACACACTGGACTTTCAAATTAAGTAGCAACAGCACTGTTGCATGCATGTCTGCAGTCCTTGGACCTTTAACATCCTTTCACTTTTAAAAGAAGAAATACATCTGTCCAAAAAACTTAATCTAATAACTCAACTTATTGAATAGCATATACAAATGAATATAGACTTTTCACGAAAAAACAAAAAACATTTTATTGTTGGATTGGTAATTTCATCAGGCACCAACAGTTGTAGGCCGACATATTATGCATTGACACTGTGTGATCGTCTGAATGTTCAAGAATAAATGGGTAGTTGCATTTCATCTTCATACAGTATGACATAAAGACATTTATCGAATCCTTTGAGATAAATCATTTTGCTTCTTCACTGACTGTCTCGCCACACTGAAATCGGACAAAGTCCAGCACTCGAGCCTGTTGACCCTGGAGGAACTGTGCCACAGTCCTGCTGGGGTCTCCCAGGAAGGTCTGAGGCAGCAGGCGTGTCTCACTTTCACCACAGGGCAGATCATCCATGTTGCCCAGGGACACGGGGGCCTCTCCCACTATATGCTGTCCCAGCTTACGTCCTAGAACTTCCTGTTCTCCCTCCTTTCCACCATGAAATACGACCAGGGCAGCGTACCGACCCATGGCCACCTCAGTCTGGCCGCTCACACCACCGTGTACATACGAGCCGATGCGCCACTCAGCAGGGATGCCCACTGTCACCGCCCGCTTCACTGACATGTTCTCACCAAGGCGACCTGAAAAGAAAGAAACACGTTCTTCAATGAACGGTGTAACAAACTGATGTGTGTTTCACTTCATAGGTGGTAAATAATTATTTTTTAGATCTGAATTATTGATTTTAACTCTGCATTCTCAAGTTTAAGTCACCTACTCGCAGTTCTTTCAAGGACCAAAAGATGTTTTTGTTTGTTCGTCTTTCTTTTCTGCTGTCAAGTGACAACAATTTGTACATATCAAACACTTTAAGAAAAAGGATTAACATTTTCTTACTGACCTATTGTGAGAGCCACCTGGTCAGCAAGTGAAGCTCCTTCAGCCACACTCAGTTTATTTAACTCATCACCTGCCAGGACACTCTGAAAACAGACGGAGTGCGGTATCAGAATCAAAGTAGAGCAAAGAAAACAGAGACAGTGCTTTCTGACATCCTGAGTTAACACTGGTCGTACATTCATATATATCAGCATCAGGACTTAAATATGAAGTGTCAAAGGTTTTGTAAAATACATCATGCTGTTATTCAATGACATATCAACATGGTTACAAAGTAAACAATGTGCAGCTCTTTCACAGAATCACACACTTAAGTTTAATTTTCAGCTCCACATGCTACAGGGCAAATTACATTAAAAATACATAGAACCTATTGGTTATAACACACTAAAATTTTGTATTATGCAGATATAGGGATACCTTTTGTAATTTTCACACAGGGTTATTAAGATTAATATTTTTCATCTCCTGATGGAGTACATGACAGAAAAAGGTTATATAACATAAATTATTATATAGCATAAATTATTCCCACCCAACCTGAAGGACATTTCACAGAGGAGAAATAAAACCCAGAAGATAAAGGTATATAAGCATTAAAGGTGAATTTGCAGTTCACCAAACTAACAGCTCGAATCAGTAATGTTAAGTTTGTGCACACGTCATGATAAAAGCAGGCTGACAGAAACAAAACAAGTGCTTACAATGTTTCTAATAATAACAAAGAGAATTAATGTTGCAGCCTGGTTAACAAAGACTGAGGATGGCAGTTGAATGTTCACTACACACCTGTAATCGTGTATATGAAGCAGTTAAATGGAATTCAGCCATCATTGTTTTTATTTTGTGAGTGTGAGATGTCGAAATATCTTCCATTAAAAATATTATATTGAGTTGGCTGTACTCAAACTGAAATTTGAAGTATTACCTTCACATATCCTGCCTTGCTTTGGTTTTTATTCTGGTGGTGAGCCAAGGTAGCAAACGCCACATCCTTAACCAGCTGTTGAAACTTCTCATTGCGGGCAACAAAATCCGTCTCACAGTTAACCTGCGTCAAACAAGACAAGAAAAAAGACAACAGATACTGATGAATGCCATCATGTCCTACTAACTGAAATAAATGAATAAATCCCTGCACCGCTGGTCTTACCTCCACCATAACTGCTGCTTTATCCCGTATAAACAGACCTATCAGACCCTCTTTGGCTTTGCGACCCTCCAGCTTGTTCGCTTTGCTCCAGCCCTCCTTCTGGGCCTGCTCGTGTAGCCAGCTCTCTGCCTGAAAGTTTAACAGAATACATCAATAACGCAGCCAGTTGTCACCAAAGCTGCTGAGTGCAGATGATGGAGAGGGTGGCTTACCTGCGTTATGTCATTGTCAAACTTCTCCAGTGCTTTCTTGCAGTTGATGAAAGTGTAGCCGGTGTTCTTCCGCAGTTTCATCAGGAGGGCTTTGTCGGCAGCCAGAAGCTGACAGCCTGTGTGTAACGACTGGACATGCTGGCAGACACTGACCTGAGGATGACAGATGGGAGAAGGTGTAACACACAATGTGCAGTGTGACTTCAAAAAGCACAGTGACCTCGGCTTACTCTGTCTTTAACACAGTGTCACAATGAAACAAGCCATTTTTAAGTAAAGCTCTGACATCAACATGAATTAAATAGCAAGGTAACTCATAGAAACTGACAGCAGACAGTGAGGAAGCTCACTAACAAACCAGCTCCTGGCAGCTGAAGCTTCAGCTTAAATCTTCCCAACATGACAAAGTGTGAATCTTAACGTGCTCACCTTGACAGCGTCTCTTGTAATTGTTCTGAATAGAAACGTTAAAGACATCTTTACAGCCTGTACAAATGAACTGTGACTTATGAAAGCTCAGAATGTCATTGAACCCCCCCACGCTGGATACGGAAGCCGCGCAGGGGCAAGCGAGTCCACTACGCAAAGGTACTTATCACCGCTCAGCGCCCCCTGCAGGACGGGAGGACAGCTGCGTTTTTCAGCTGCAGGGACTTAAACTGTTGACAAAATGTTAACAGACTTTGCATTACTCATAATAAGTCATGTTTAAAATGAACATGAGGTTAATATTTGTATCAACTTCATGCACGTTTGACGTACTCCATCCAATTTATTCTTTGTTATCTGACTTCAGATGTGAACGAAAGGAAGAAGTGGTTTTTAGATTTTTAGATTTTTACATTGTCATTAAAAAAAAAAAGATAATTGTAACAATGAAAACAAAATTGTTACAGAACAGTGCATTTGTATTTAACTTTTTCATTTTTAAAATGTTAGTATAAGATGAATAGAACTGGTCTAATGATATCATGTATAAAAATAATATAACATTTTTCTGGCTGCATTGAGTACTTCTAATACTTTAAGTATATTTGATTGTTTATCAATTATACTTACATGTTCAATGCAGGAAATGTACGTATCTATTAGTATTTTTTCAGTGTGGTATTAGTACTTAAGTAAAGGAGCTGAATACTTCCTCCACCACTGACTGAAGAAAATCCACTTGTTCCTGCATCTGGCATTGCTCAAATCAGAAATAATGCAGATCTCTGGTAGTACGGACCTTGTTACTTAGATTATAAAATGCAACCTTTTAGCAATTCTATAAATTCAACAATACATAAATGGTATTCTGCTTCTTTCCCATCTTTTCTAAAGTGCACATGCTACAATGAAATTCATGATCATGGATGACAAATAGTGTTTTAAACTGCACTGACAGGAAGGCAGAGAAAAAAAGAGAAACTGGAATGCTACTAATGTCAGACAATTGTCAAGTGTTTTAATATTGTCTGTTTGAAAGCATCTGAAAGCCTCAGAATATATCCATCCATCCATTATCTGTAACCACTTATCCTTTATCCCTTATCATCCCTCACCAGGGTCACAGTCCTCAGAATATAAATATATATATATAGATATAAAATATACATTTTATTGTACATTCTGTTCTAAACCTCTGCAGGATCTACGTGCATCTTTGCGGTGTGGTATTTGCAGTGGGAGCATGTGACCTGAACATGATCAGGGACACTGGGGCAGGTAAACTATTCTGAGTATTCTGAGCTATATCTTAGATAAAGCCTGTGAAATACAGCATCTGGTCCCTTTGGCAAGAGAAATAAGAATGGTCAATGTATTTTTAAAACTTTAGTTTTCTATTTCTATTAAAATGTACCACGTTCAAATAGACATTTAGCTTCATAATTTTAATTTAATAGAGATTATATTAATTGCCAAAAGCAAAATATAACATGGTCATTATAACAGCTCACACCTTGATATGGACTTGTTCTGATACATTAAAGCACCGCCTGTGTACTGAGCAGGTGTGTAGTTTCACAGAGAAAAGATGGGAAGTTTATTTAAGCTTTTTTATTATTATTATTATTTAACTACCGACTTTAAGATGTCCTGTTCTACAACACCAATCATTAATTCTTTACAGATGTTCTTCACCATTATCAACAACAGCTTATAATTAGGATGGTGAATTGTCACATCTGACAGCACATTTTATCCCGACAGACATGATCACAGTGAAGTAAATGACATCCTCACTTATGGGCTGGGTTAATGAGTGAGTGTTGCGTTTGGATTGGTCAGGTGAAACTTGCTATAAAAGGGACACCATGATAACAGTCAGTTCACCTTGTTTTCAGGTTGCACCTGAGCCAAGATGAAGGTCATTGCCGTTCTTGTCCTCTCGGTGACCCTGTTCTACCAGGGATACAGCAGTAAGAGATTTTTTGCTCTGTTATCACAATATTTTTTATTACTGGTATATGTTTAACTATGTCATAGTTAGTAGTAATAGTAGGCTATTGCAGTGTCATTAACATACCAATCTGTCATGTTGATTCTCAGACTCTCTGGACTCATGTCAGGGTCGGTGTGGTTATGGAACAGACAGTAGTTTCTCCTGTCAGTGTAACCCATCCTGTGAGCGCTACAACGACTGCTGCTCCGACTACGTTGAGATATGTAAAAGTGAGTGACAAAAGCATGTAAGGAAATCATTAATTTACCAATGTGTACCATGCCTTTTATCACAAGTGTGTGTTTCTTTTCCTTCTAGCTGCAGCCACATCTTGTAAAGGCAGATGCGGTGAGAAATATAACTCTCAGAACAAGTGCCACTGCAACTCCAAGTGCTCCCAGTACAGTAACTGCTGCAGTGACTATGCAGACCTCTGTGGCGGTAAGACCAAGCACGTCACCTATAGCTGACACAGTGTCTCACGTGCCACACACAGTATATCACCACTGTTAGTCAGCTATCTGTTTGTGTTGCTCCTTCCTGAACAGCTGCTCTCCTTATGGCATCTGGTCACTTTCACATGGTGGATGATGTCAAAGCAGCCAAACATTGAGTCCCATGACATCGACAGAGCTAAATTTATCAGTTATTAGCAGAACCACCAAAAAGAGATTGTCTCTCTAAACCTCTCAGATGGTTTCATTGAACTGCTCAAGAAGTCAAATTAGAGAGATTAGAGAAAAGACACATAATTATCAGCTATAAAACTACTGAAGTTTATATGAGTAGTTAAAATAAGTTGCACCTTGCAGCTACCACAGTACACAATGATGCATCAGTATAAGTAGGACTTTAAAAGCTGGAGTTTTACTTGTAATTGAGTATTTGTACATAGTGATATATCAGCACTCTTCCAACACAGTTGGCTTGTGTGGTCAGCCTCTCTTGGTGAAAGCTTCTTTTAGTATTTGACCAATGGGGGTCACTGTTGTGCTACACACCACAAAGTATTTAGTATTTAGTTTACTCTTCCCTCAGTTTAATCGGCTACCTCCTTGTTGTAGTATTACCCAGTGATAGTGAGGTATTCTATATTTCAGTAAAAGTAGCAATTGTGCAATATAAGTGTACTCCATGACAAGCACAAGCCTTGCTTTAAAAAGTTTACTTGAGTAAAACTACAAAATTATTATCAACAAAATGTACTTTAAGTATGAAAAGTAAACATGCTCCATGTGGAGAACAGCCTCTCTCAGTGTAGACAGCAGTTTTATGTTACAGCTGGTCGAGGTGCAGGTTGGTGTCTAATAATGCACAAATAATATTATATCTTCTAATATTATTTTATGTATTTGCTGTATCTTCTTCTTAATCTTAATCTGAATAAAGCACATGTAGTGGAGTAAAAATAACTGTGTGCTGAGATGTTGTGGGGTAGAAGTATAAAGAGGCAGAACAATGGAAGTAATCAACATGTTAAAGGCATCTGTGTGTGTTTGTGATGATCTACAGGTGATGGAGGTGGAAGTGGTGTGATCACTGATGCTGAGATCAAGGCTATCTCTGAGGCGCTCTATGCTCTGGATTCAAACAAGGCTTCGGCCTCAGAGTTGATCATTGACCCTCAGGCTCTGGTGCACAACTCTCAGACCAGCTCCCAGTCAGATCTCTCCTCTAGACCGTGAGGAGACCATTTTTATTACCACGCCTCTCTCTTGATGTTTCCCCCTTTTTTTCCTGTGTCATTTGGTGTCTGTGGTGTGTTTTTGTGCTTCCAGCTTGTTCCAATACGTGGATGAAGGGGCTCTGTTCTCCAGACCCACCTACGCTGCTTTCCTGGCTGTGCTGGACAACTACCAAAGGATGACTGGACAGACAGAGGACTTCAGCCCTCAGCAGCTGGCGGAGCAGGAGACCTTTGTCAAGGAGGCCATGTCCAACACTGAGCTGGGGAGAGAGCTGTTTGCTTTCCTCTACACAAAGGGTAACTACTTAAAGTACATCCTGACACTGGTGCAGCATTACATACATAGAGATCTAATAATGCTAATGTTCTAGTACATAAAGGGATTTTGTCACTGCTCATACTCTTCTTTCTCTACTCTACTCTACTTCATACATAAGTTTTGGAACAGTTCCCGTAATGCAGTGTCTCAAGTGTATGTTATTCTTCTTATTTTAAGGTGTCTATGCAACAGAGGAAGAGTTCCTCTATGACCTGAAGATGATGTGGTTTGGTCTGTACTCCCGCTACAACAAGAAGATGGACTCCAGCGGCTTTGAGCACATTTTTGCAGGTTCGGACAGAGAAGATTTCTTTCAGTCACCACAAATGTTTTGCAAATATTTTGTTTTTCTTTGTGATTATTAAGATTAACACATTCTGTAATAATAGGAGAGATCAAGGGAGGAAAGGTGTCCGGTTTCCACAACTGGATCCAGTTTTATCTTCTCGAGAAAAGAGGACAGCTGAACTACTACAGCCACAGCTTCAATGGGCCGGTACGCATCCACAATACAGGCCTCAATACAGTCTGTTGATTTATACTGTGATGTGTAACGCTGGTTTTATTCCTCTGTTTCTTTCTTTCCCCTGCTCACAGTGGACTACTTACCCTGATGTCATGGGGATGCAGTTCAAGTGGGACGGATACTTCAAGCAGGTCGGTTCTGCAGTCATTGGCTGCAGCCCTGAGTTTGACTTTGCCTTATACAGTCTCTGCTACATCACTCGTCCTGGAAAACAGTGAGTATATCTACAAGTCCTGTGGCGTTTTCTTGCTTGTGAATCTTTTCTGATCCGGATTTTTTTATTGTCCCTCATTCGTAGGTGTCGTCTAAGCCTGGGAGGGAAGGAGCTCATTATCCAAACTTACACCTGGGACAATTCTTTCTACGGTGATGGGAAGAAGTTCATCGGGTCTGCGTTTCCTGCAACCCCCAGAAACTGAAGCTGCCACCGGTTAAACAAATAGCAACTCATGGAAGAGACTGCTTGTGTTTTAATTTGGCGCATAATATAAATGAAAAGTAATATTCCCTATTTGTTCTAAAAGTTAAAAGAGGTGATATAAACGTATCACAAGAGCTCCCAAAATGTTTCAATAAAGCAGAATTTAAAATGTAAATTTTTTTTATATTGCTTCTTTTCAGAAGTGGCCCACTCTGACACATGCATAGTCACTTGTTTAAGTAAAACAGTAAACCAGACAGTGGATTAATCTGCAGTATAAGCTTTCCGAGCAGTCTTAGAGAGCAAGAGAATGTGGCGCGCTCCCAGGGGCACGATCAAACTGTGCCTAATGGGGCAAAAAATGGGCGTTTACACACCCTGAGCGGGCACAATAATGACACCAACCCTTCAGTAGTAAGAGCATTTGTGCATGTGACACAATTGCTTATTGTCTCATAAAACAAGCAGAAAAAAAAAGAAAACAAAAACAAAATGCAGTCTTTTGCAGTATGAACTATAGAAACAAAAAGACATTAACAGATCCTGTTCTGCTTGACCTGCTTCAAACAGTAGCCACCAGCTAAACCTGTTCTTATCAGCTGTCCATAAAGCTGTGTGTGTAACTCCCCAGTGTGTGTGTGTGTGTGTGTCCAGCTGGGATGGGGGTTGATTTACTCTTTCACTCATCTAGGGTGACTAACAGGATAAATTCTGGTCTGCCGAGAGAACAGGGAGACACACTTGCAGCCCTGTTTGAAGAAAGTATTACAGGAGATGGATCTGCCACTGATCCCATTGTCCACCGGTTTTTGTGCATTCATGCAAAACAAGAGCACAAGACCAGTCAGTTCACAGGAAAACTGCGCCCTTCAGCGATTCATTTGATTTGGGCCTCCCAGTCAAAGTGTTGCAGCAACATGACAATAAAGTCGACCCGGGGAAGAATTTGCTATTTTTTCAGACCATATTACATTTTCTGAGCCGGTGACTCTAGAAATTAGAAGAGTAAATCTTCTCTCTTTTCACACTGCCCTCTTTTTAAAGCCCCAGTGGAATCAAATTAAATCACAGTGGGGCAAATAAAAGAAAAAAAAGATTCAATTGTTTCTTTTGTCACTCACACAACTTCATAATCGAATTATAGCTGGCCACCCGCCAGCGTGTCCTCGCATCTCCCCCAAATGGGCTCCTCCTGGCAGATCTCGTGAGCCACCTGACTTTTGTTTTGTAATTATATTATCCCGCTCTCCCTTTAGCGTGTTGTGGCTAATGGCTGCGCGGGCTAGCCCAGCTGCACATGCAGAAACAAAGCTGCTTATGGAGCCAGACAATGGGCCCGTGGAAAAGGGACGCCTGAAGGCGGTCAGCCAATGAGCACGCACAACAGGGGGCCAACCGAGGGTTTAGGGAAGGGTTAAGGGGGTTTAGGGGTTCAGGCAGAGGAGGGGGGTGTCTATTTTACCCAGTAGTGGGGTCCATCAATGAGATGGTTAGTAGAAGGACACATGGTCAACATCACCCCTGTCTCCCCCGGGTCGGTGCTGGGCTGGAGGGAGGTTCAAGTTTGGCTTAGATGCCGGCCATTTCTAAAGTTGATGGGGGACCATGAAATACAGAACAACATTCATTCTCTGGAGTTTTTTGTACAAATTCTGAACAATTTGATGGCCGTATTGTCAATGCTGTTACCAATGGTATAAATTTTGAAGTGGACACAGACGTGCAGAGTGTGAGATACAGCCTTGGTCCGTTGAAGTGACCTTCTTATTATATCGCTGCAAGTATATGCAAGGCTGCTGGAAATTGTAGGAGGAAAAAAGATTTTTGATCGCTGCACATGTGATCTACCCACTTCTCTAAACATGAACACACACACAAACAAACACACTAACACACCGTGTCATTCTGTGGCATATCTCTGAGGACTTCCTGTATGACAGATGGACAAAACCCACTTTCCCCCACTGTCACACACAGAAACTCAGGGGATTCAGAGCAAGGTCATGTTTGTGTGTGAAGTGGAGTGAAGTTTTATCTGTCCTTCATATTTTTATGAGAATAAACCAAAGTCCTATCTCACAAACATACCTAGAGAAGGTGAGGGAAGCAGTGAGCGACGTGAACATGCTGAGTGAGCCGAGCAGCCGGTGGAGGATAGATGAGCATCTGAGCCACGGACTGTTAGAACAAGAGGTATGTTTAAGGGAAGGCCATCTGCAGTGGGACTTCATCGTGTGCGGTCAGCACTGAGGGACCTGGGGACATTATGGCATACATACAGTATTACACTTGGGCACCACTTGTGGAGCATGAAGACGGGATGGTGTGCAGTAAGTGGGTCAAACTGAAAACAAAGACAAAAAGCAGTTTAGTCATGACGGACGTTGGATTTGGAAAGTTACGACACCTAACACAAAATAAAACATAAATACTAATATGTTTTAGCATCATGAACGGTGCTACGAGTGCATGCAATGGGGACACAGGACCTCAGCTATCATATTCCCCTGCTGGTTTCACCCTGGGGATGGCCCAGCTCTGCTATTCCCATTTCAGGCTGCAGGTGTGGAATAGGAGAGGCAGAGACCCAGGGGCCTGGGAATGAACATGGAAGCACATAGTTTGGGTGTGCAGATTACATTGCAACCTCTCTGTTACCGCTCTGTTTCTGCATCACGCATATTCTCTGCCTCTCTGTTCACTGTCCGTGATGATGAATGCCAACGAGATATCCAGTTATTGTTCACTTCTCCGTCACAGGACATCATTGTGGTTCAGGGTCAGATTATGACAATTTATTTGTGGTTACCTGGAAACAAGATGGTTTCATAAATGTGACTAAAAACTTTAACAAGTTCATGAGTTTAAACAATGAGGCAATATAATTTTTCATAATGTGCTATTTAATTCATCCTCATAAATTTATAGCGCCCAATCTACAACTTCCTACCATTGTCTCAGGCTTTTTGGGTGTAATTTAACAGATAAACTCAGAAATTAGTCCTGTTTAGATATCTTTAGGTATCTTTTCTTACATATACATTTTTATTTATCCACCCATACAGTGTAATCTTTGTTAAACAGCTCTGAAACATGAGAATCTTTTGCACATTTAAAAATCATTAACTACGTGTTAAGGCACCCCAATTTGTTTGGATGTGATGCAGGATTTGATGATCATTGTTATTTGAGAAGCCTTTAAAGCCTTTGACTAGACAACCTTTGGTGCCTTGCATCTGTAAAATATTAAGATTACTCTAACACTTTTTAAACTTATTCACATAAAATTTAAAGGACACCAAAGGGAAATCAAAAATCATACACCATACATCATTACATCCACTCCTCGTCTCTGCTTAAGGCTCGACACCTCTACAAGCATCAACACCCAAATCTTTATTTTTCTGTGTGTAGATTTACTTTGCAGATTCAGATTTTACATGTCTTCTTACATGTCTTTAAAACTATACATATAAAAACTAGCTCCACCTCAACCAGCTGCAACTTTAAATGCTGCCTACATCCAGGTGCATCAACATCAGTAATGAATAATAATAATCCCTAATAATATATCACTGTGAAGGTGGGAATTATCATAATGGGTACTTTTAATCATTTTGGGGCATTTTGCTGATGGTGCTTTTACTTTCTTTACTTATTTGTGGATTTCATTTTTTACTGAATGAAAAAAGATGTAGTATTTCTTTAGCCAGTGACAAATACTGCTACATTCAATATGGGTTATGGTGATTTAAGCTGCTAAATCCAGAAGGCATGGACCTACATACTGCAGAGAGAGGAGGCCATTAACTGAGTCCCAGAGATCCTACTGATGCTGTGACTGCACGCCTCATGTGACCAAACTTAGCCCGTCTGGTCAGAGCTGCCTCTTGGGTGAAATGAACTTGTTCAACAGCCTGTCTGCACAGTGCGGAGGGATGGATGACTGGAAGAGCCGGATGGAGCAAACACCTGCTCACATGCAACTTCAAGCTGTCACATACAGTTAGGCTCAGCCGACTGAGCGCGTCTCTCCTCCGCTCAATGCAAACGCGCTGCAGATTTGGCGGCCGCCCTCGCAAAGCAACAAAGGCCAGTGGGCCTCTCCTGTGTGTCTGGAGCATTTCAGTGAGCTTATGCACACACACACACACACACACACACACACACCGAGACGACGAGTGTGTGCTCCAGGGGGCTCAAGCCACGGGCCGGCCACGCGCAAGCTCGAGCGCGTCAACAGAGATCAGATGGGAGGAGGAGGAGGAGGAGGAGGAGGAGCTTTAACGTGGAGGTTAAAACTCCGAGCCCCCGCAGAGTGACCCACGCTGAGGCTCTGCGGGGCAGCTTTGCACAGGGACACACAGCATCACTACTGTGTGACAGTGGACCAGAGAGAGACCAGATCTGACATCCACGGAGAAAAGAAACACATCATCCGCCAAACTTCCCGAGCAGGTCCCGGGACACATCAGCACGGTATGTTTCCAAAAGTAATTTATGAAGCCTGATGGAGTTTATAGGACTGATTTAAGTGTTAATCATGTAAACAGCTTTCTTTTTATTTAAATTTTAGTCCCAGATGAATCGTTATTTTTTGTTTTAGCATTTTGGCACCATCCTTTGGTCCACAACTAAGACGCGTAAAGTCAACAGGCAATATATCTAATGAATCATGTGTACTATTAAGACTTATTACTAATTTAAAAGTAATTTAGGAAATAGCTGCTCAATCACGCAATCTATGGTCGGACATTAATATGTCTGCCTTTGGAAATGTCAGATTTCAATTCAATCTGAGTCGTCTGTCACTGATCTGGGGATGTCGATCTTTCCTTTAATCCCATGGTCGTAGCTTCATCCAAGCTAAATCCTGCGATGGCCCAGATTGAAGTCCTGCCGGTGACTTTATCTCGCCGGGGCATTACCAGTTCACAAATTGACCGGGATTACCCTGAGAGAGGCGGAGAGAGGGAATATAAACGTAGATAATGGATGTATGGAAATTCAAACAGTCACCACGAAGTTATCGTGGAGGTTTGATCTTTGCTGTTTGAGTCCGTCAGACAGCTACACCTGTAGCTGGACACGGAGGAACTGTCCGGTGCTGAAACCAGTTTGAGGACTGCTGACAGTCACAAAACATTATTATTGGTTATTATTATTAGTGAATGGAAACTTATACTCACTTACTCACTGGCTCCAGGTTACATCCTTTACAGTGTCATGGCCAGAATGCACCATGCACCCACGAAAAACTGATCAGACACCAAATAAGGGAGTTTTCTTATTATTTAGAGTTCTCATTTTTATTCTACTAACTGTTAAATTATATTCGCTCACATGAAAGTGTAGGTGCTTTCTTCTTAGTGTGTAAAATGATCAAATTGAAACATATTTAGTCTCACCTAAAATACCTACTATGTGTAAGTTTTTTAATTGTCAACTGTGGGTTAATAAAAAACACCAAAATAATGATTTAATCCAGTACAGACACTTTGCCTTGTAATAATTCATTATCAGCAACACATCACATCAAACCAAGGGACAGAAACCACCAAGTCTTCATCTTAGTATAAACCTGACATTGTGACAGTTAGCCATTTAATCTTAGTATCTTTACATACTGGCTAGAGCGATCATAGACAACTGTAAGTTGTGGTGAGCCAAGAGTCTGCATGTTTTCGAGTCTAATCGAAGGCTGTCAGGTGATTTTCAGAGTTGGGAAAAGCAAGTGTCAAATTATTATATTGGGTTATTATTACCAATGCCTTGACATGGATGCATTATGCATCATTATTTGGTTGTAGCAAAATAATGAATTCATAAAAGTTAAACTGCCAACCCCAAGTCAAACAACTTGGTGTTGTCTTACCCAGATTGGATTATATTAGACTGTTAAATGTTAGTATGTCAGTAATAAAGATTGTAAACCTGTCTGCACCACATCTGACAAAGATGTTTTCTTGTTTCTAGAGTACTATGATGATTAAGCCGTATGTGAGACAAGGCGAGGGAGAGGAGGTCGTCAGCCCTCTGCAGTGGATGGATGGAGACGTGAGCTCACCTGATGGGGATGAGTTGGCCTCATCACACCACTACAGAGCAGGTGGAGTGAACCAACAGGCCAGTGAGATGGGGAGTGAGGACGCAGAGGAGGACGAGGAGGATGAGGAGGGACAGGAGAATGAAAACGAGTCGAAACGACGAGGGCCCAAGAAAAAGAGGATGACCAAGGCCCGGCAGGAGCGGTTCCGTGCAAGGCGTGTGAAGGCTAACGCCAGAGAGCGCTCACGTATGCACGGTCTAAACGATGCGCTGGAGAACCTGCGCAGCATCATGCCCTGTCACTCCAAAACACAGAAACTGTCCAAGATCGAGACGTTGCGGCTGGCCCGCAACTACATCTGCGCTCTGTCCGAGGCCCTGGAGGGGGGCGTTTCTACAGAGAGCAGGGCTTTCATGGAGACACTGTGTAAGGGCCTCTCACAGCCCACCACCAACCTGGTGGCCGGCTGCTTGCAGCTGGGACCAGCTTCTGGCGGCGGGATGAGGCCTGAGGACAGACACAGAATTCGGGCAGCACCTACTCCTCTCAGTGGCATGGTGAGCTACTCCTCTCCAGGCCTGCCAAGTCCACCATATGGCACTTTTGACTCTGCTCACCTGCTTCACCTGAGGGCGATGAAAGGGGGAGTCTATGAGAATCACTCGCCAAATGAGTATAATGCTGGAGGTGTGGGAACGCCTCCATACGACGGCCCTCCGACACCACCTCTGAGCATCAGCAGCAACCTGGTGCCCAAACAGGAGCCTTCACCCCACTACCCACCCCCACACCACTACTCCCCTTCCCCTGTGGACCAGGGCCTGTATCAGACTCAGACCAGCTATGACGTACATTTAGAGGGGTCATATGACTCCTACCATCCACCGCACATGCCCCCCCGACAGATAACCTCAGTCTACAGAGACTAATACGAATCAGGAGGGTCGACCCTGCTTCAACCGTCAATACAACCTGACTGATCGTCTTCGCTCGATGTCTCTTGGACTTTAAGACTGAAGGATGAATCTTTCGCAGTAGACTGTCTGCTTGTAGAAGAACTGTAGAATAAAATGGTTTGTTTACATGTGTGGTGCACTTAGACTAGCACTGCTGAACATTGTTAAAATTAGAAAATACTTGACTTAGGCTGATACATTTTCTTGAAAAACACTGCTTACCAAATGATTTCGCAACAGAAACTGTTGCTTTTGCCATTTTGACCAGATGTCCTGTTACTGTGATGATATAAGCACTTCTAATTTAGCTTTGGTCAGATATTCTACATAAATTAAAAGTATTTCTATTTATTCTCTAATTTAATACAGTGTATATGGACTTTGTTCTGATGTGCAAGTATGTGTCTGGTTTTCCTCCTGTATATATTTGTGATCAAAGGCTCTCTTTGTTTGCTACTTAGACTCATAGTTTATCTCTTATATTTCTTCTGTGTCCACTTTTCTTTGTTGTTCATTACATGTCATGTTTTGCACTCAAAACAGGGGTAGATTTCCTAGCACAGTTTAACAGGTCATTCAGAGATGTTGTCTAGAGAAGGAAGATGTTTGGATTTTAAAAACTGGAAGAAAATACAAAAGCAAAAATGTCACTCTCAGGTAAAATTGTGAAAACGAATATCTTTTATCTTTACCACGCATTTTGCATTGGATACCATGTATTTTCCCTGATTCTCTGTTTTTCTTTTGTTTCTTTTGGGAATTTTGCATCTCTGCACCAATAAAATATTTAAAAAATCAATCAGTCCTCATGAGATCAATGTTTACTTTTAGATAGATAGATAGATAGATAGATAGATAGATAGATAGATAGATAGATAGATAGATAGATAGATAGATAGATAGATAGATAGGGATCCTGTTTACTTGCTACTTTGTTTCTCATTTGTGTCCCCAGATCTCAGTGGTTTAGCTGCACTAATCCTTCGGCCGTCATTTAATAAAAGGGCCGGATGTGTGGTGCAGGATTGTAAGATAAAGATTTATGCTTAACATGGCCGCCCGGCCACACAGACGTCCTTCTTCACTTCACTTACACGGCATTATCCTGTCCTGATATACACTCAGACCACAATTTAACATTCACATATGTAATAAACACGTCTGCTTATTTAAATATCTGACCTTTATCAAAGACACACAAGCGTTCAGGAAAATCCAAGACTTTAACCTGCATGCCCCTTTTTGTTGCATGGAGAGGCAGGAGTGAATCTGACGATTAAAAAGGTGGAAAAGAGAAAATTCTAATAAAAAGAGCAACTGACTGAGTAGAAAAACATCAGCCTGGAAATGTACTGTCAAAGTGGAGAAGACAATGACAAAAATACCAAAGATCTGATCTAAAAGCAGCCACTTCTGTTGATTCATGGTCCAGGCTGGTCAGTGTGAAGGCCACCCACCGAGAGGTCAGTTAGAGGGGGTCAAAAGGTCACAGTGGGTCAGGGCTCACTGGTGGGAATGGTCTGAAAGAGTAATTTTTTTGCTGGTCGACTTATCTCCCTGTGTGTTTCTGCACAAACAGAAGAAGGTGCAGAGACACACACATTTAGAACGTGTGAGTGTGTTTGGTGAGTATGACGTTAGACGTTATATTACGGATGAAATGCTCATAATCCTGATAAACACGCTGATGAACATCCCATGCTTGACCTGCGCTGAGAGAAATATATCACTTTGTTTTCGCAAGGATTAGTATAAGCCTCTCTCTCTCTCTCTCTCTCTCTCTCTGTGTGTGTGTGTGGTTCATTTGCACTACTACCAGGGGCTAACTTTGAGGGGGCATAACAAATGAATAACAAAAACAGGGCTTTGCTCTTTAACGACACAGACTATTCTCAGACTGAACATGTGACACTGGATATGTGGGCTATTCCTTATTAATCAACATGATAGATGATAGACAGTTGATAGACCAGTGTCTTAGGAGACAAAAGATTTTCCATTTGAAAAGGGCACTTTTGCACCCAAGACAAACAAAAGGCTGCATTCGCTCTTACCCTCTTGACCTCCTTGACTGTGACTCTGATCTACATGAGCCTGGAGGGCAGCAGAGGTGCTATATATCTCATGTGCTAATGCTCTCCGAGCCCGGACACTTCTATTTATTTTCTTTTGTGTTATAGGAGCATTTTGGTAATGTTTTACTTTACCGGTCTGTAATATTTGAACAATTTCCTAAAGATTTCACCAAAGTTTCCTGGTGAAAATGTAGTACTTACTAAAAACAATAAAGATTGTGTCACATAATTGATGATTCTAGTTTTTTTTAGTCCGTGTACAGGTCAGGTCGGCATATAAAAATGTGAAGTTTGTCCACAGTCATGCACTCGATTCATCATTTATGTGTAATAAAAATGGACGAATGAATATTTATGGGTTTAAATGAAGCATTTCTATATGCTTTTTCTGTAATGTTTAGTCTTTTCTAGAAAAAATTACAATCTGTAAAATAAAGCGTGACTGTGTTTTTTGTTGATATTTTTGTCTGTATTAAATTTTGTCTGAAAGCAGCTAGAGTCAACTCTATATTATATGAAGCGTCTGTGTTGGACTCAGTAGGTGTATGTATGTTTATGCATGTGCAGTATGTGTTTGTGGAAGTGCATGCATGCTTGTGTTGTTTGGGATAAAACAGCATTAAGCAGCTGATCAGAGCTCAGTGTCTGAATGGTTGCATTAACTCACTAATCCTGAGGGGGAGAGGGCCAGCCGGGGCAGCAGCTACTCATCTCCTCTACTACGCAACAGCATGTAACTATTAGGCGCTCAACAATGAGACAAGAGACTCACTCAGACACCAATGAAAAAAGAACATTTTAATTCAAATGAAGTTCAGGAGAAAAGTAGCATCCTGTACTGTATGTCTTTAAGGAGTGCTTTGTCCATCATGAGATGCATTTGTCAGGAATGAATCTATACATGAGGAGAGTAGAGTTGCACTGCCACCAAGTGGTGAAGGTTTTGTTTTTTTTGCTGAGATTAAATCATTAGTTGGATGAGAGATGAGTATTTGGCCACTAGGTGTCACTATCAGACAACCTGCTGTACCTGTGAAGTCTGACTGAGGCCTTCTGGAGATACTGTAGAAAGATGGAGATGCTTCACTGCTTGGCATCTTTGCAGTTGAGTGATTGAAATTCATCTCCTAAAACCTCACAGCCTTTGTAGTCTGCACATTACATATTTGATAGTCATACTTCACGAGGTAGAGACTGAATAAAACATTTGGTGAGATCTCATCTGTTAAGCACAAGGTGCCGGCAGAGTGAGCGTGGAATGGGAATAGAATTAACCTATTTACATGGAAACTGGTTGGTGGTGTGTGTTTGGATCAGAATAATCAGGCTAATGAATGTACCTGGGGAGTCTGCTCTATCAGAAATCTGCATGCCGTCCTCTCTATCCAGCTCGCAATCGTATCAAACTCCGTAATTATTTACAGTGAAAAGGACATGAAAAACAATTAAACTGATTAAATCTTCAAAGGTGGTATTAAAGAGCAAGGACAAAGTAGGAAGAGGGATGTGGTCAGTGCTTTTATCCTTGAGGTGGGGAAAAAAATGATGAACAAAAATGGACAGAGCTCTCAAGGAATGCTGGCACACTGAGTGGAAAGGAGCCAAATCAGTGCAGGCAGACACTATAACTGGCACTGTTTAAAGTAAAACTCTTATTTGGGTTAAACGTTATTGCTGGACAAATTTCACTTTGATCACCTAAGACATTAAAGGTCCAGTGTGTAAGATCTATTGGCAGAATACAGGACAAATGGAATATAATATTCATAATATAGCCTCGTATAGCTACAGAGGGAGTGGGTCCGTCACGTGTTTCTACAGGATGCCAGGACAGACAAATCAAACACTGGCTCTAGAAAGGCCTTTTTGCAGTTTCAGTGTTATCTACATGTTTGGAAGGAGAGTGCGGCGGGCAGTATACGCTTGGTTGCGACACACTGGACCTTTAAATGGCAATTAACATGACTATAAGAAAAGATATTATATCTTAATATCACTTTTCAAATTAGATTAGATTAGATTCAACTTTATTGTCATTGCACAAAGTAACAAATACTTAGACAACGAAATGCAGTTTAGCATCTAACCAGAAGAGTATGTACAAATGAACAGGATATATAAATACAGTGCAGGTATAAATATGAATATGCTATGGGATATATACAGCATATTTATGTATATATACAGTAATTATGTGTATTATGTACAGTATGAACAGTTGTGAAAGTGGTCAGCATTATACAAAAATAAACAGATCTGAAGTAAATATAGGCATGAATGTACAGTATGAATGGTGGCATAGGATACACTATATATACACATGATATATACAGTATGAAATATAAAATTTAAAGAGAAAAAATAGATAATGGTAATGCAACATTTAATGAAGTACTGTACATAATTGTAAATCTAAGGTTCTGTTATTTTACTAGTGTTTAACTATCTACTTTAAACTTCTACTTGTACTTTTTAATTCCACTATTTATCTGCCAGCCATAGTTAAGATTTTACACACAAGACCTATGAACATTTTATGAAGTATAATGATTGTTAAGGCCAAACTCACTCACTCAGCAGTATATAAAGTAGTTAAAATGAGAGCCGGCTTCAGTAGCTGCAACATAAAAATGCTGCTTTCGTGTTTACACATCAGTAATAATGATCCAATAATATCTTACATAACACTGTAACTCTACAGTACTTTTTTCTGTACTTTTGTATATACTTTTTGTATATACTTATGTACTTATAAGTAAAATAATATTTATAATATAATATTTTCGTCTCATATTCTTAATAAATGTCATTTTGAGTGTCAGTTAATGAATCTTCTGAAGCAAATCTTGGCCAGTTGGCCTTGTTTGACCTTCCTCTGTGGGCAGAAATTCCCTGCCTCAATGTATAAGGTGTTGTATTACTCATGAGCTATTAATTGTCTGAGACAAAAGCCAACCTAGGCAAAGATTGTGCGAACAGATAGCTGTAAAAAAAAATATATATAACTGCATTACTGTGGCAAACCGTCAGTTAATTTACTGGTTGGATGAGTTTTTACGCCAGTCCAAACTGCTCCACATGTCGAGGGGAATGAAAGACGTAAATGCTGATGAGCCACATATAGATCAGAGAAAGAGAGGAATGCAATGTACTGTACGACTCTGCCGGATGTAATGATGAATGTTCTTGTAAAAATGTTATTGCAGAGAAAGAGAAGAGCAAAGAGAGATGAGCGACCCTGAGGGGGAGCGGGGGAGGAATCAGTGTGTGTGTGCGTAACTGTATTCCCCTGGTGAAATGTGCTTACTGCTCCAGTTTGCTGTCCTTCCCCACTGTCCCTTAACCTAACCCCTACATGGCATGCTGCCAGGGGGTGTAGCTGCATGTGTGCATGTGTGTGTATGTCCACCGTATGCAAATGAAATAAACGTGAAGGTGTCTGCCTTAAATTTAACTAGGATATGAGTTTACACAAGCATCTCTTCCTCAGAAGTGTCACAATGGGGCCCTGCCAAGCCTGAAAAGATGGCGCCATTACTGCTTTTACTGCTCGCATTAACCACTTGGTTTTTCTAAACAGCCTCACCTCATTTACACAAGAGCACTTCACACTCTGAATGTCATTAAACTGTTCATATAGCTTTGATAGCCTGTACTTAACCCCACATTTATCCACCGTACTGTCGGTAGCAGAGTAAAAGCCGCCTCCTTCTCTACAGGCCTTTTAGCATATCAGAATTAGGCTGACATTTACTCGACATTGCGCCATGCGTCAATCTCACCTCAGGCTTCGCCTCCTGCTCCCCCACCCAATACTCCCCCAACTCTCTGAAACGACACTTGCAAGCACATTTGTGATATCCGATCTGAATTCAAACTGGCAGCAGCGTGGAATCGTCATGCTTTGCACACAGGAGTCCAAACTGTATCATGTTTGTAAATGTTGTGTGGCTGCGTCACCTCACAGCCATCCACATTTTATTTCATCATCCCAGCTATTCCACCACTTCACTTTGGATGTTTTATCAGATGACAAATTGAACTGCGTAATGGGTGAGCCTGAGGGTGTTTTGGGCTTGCAATAGATCAGCATTTTAAATGCCACCTACTGTAAAAGTTACCTCCTGATGTTTGTTGTTTTGTACTGTGGGGTATGACGGGGGGGAAAAAAGCAACTGCAGCAGGAGGCCGTTGTCCTCATACAGCTGCTAAAGTGGATAAAAAGAGTTGGGAATATATGAGACAATCAGCGCGTTTCTATTCACACTTCACTCCAATTACTGTAACCTGATTAAAGCACTTGATTAAAGAGTTTTCTAAATTAACATGAGTGTAAAAATCTGTTTAACCGCCTGATTAATGTCTGGAGGGAAGCATCCTATTAGCAGCAATAAAAAAAAAGGGGGAATATAAAATGAAAGGACTTCATGGGTGTCTATTAAGAGTTGGCAATACAAGCAGTTGGCAATATAAAATCCTGGATCATGGTATATGTAATTTAAAGCCGCATTAACTGGACTCGAATATATTTGTGTAATGTGAAAGGGGTCACTTGCAGAGACAAATGAACAGATAATTATCACCTAATGCTGCAGCTCCTCTCAGCTCTGTGCAGCAGTTTAGTGTTTTTCAGCACACTGTTTTGAGATTTTTTTTTTTGCAAGTCACATCAGTTGTAATGCGCATGTCATTTGCTGCATGTCATCCCGCCTGCTTAGAACACTAAATAGGTATATCTAAGGAATGTACTCCTTTATTTATTAGCATACAGTATCAGCATGCAGCGAGTGATCGTCTCCACCCAGGACAAGGACAACACTGTTTCAGCCGGGAGGGTGACCATGTTCTCTTTTTTGGACACCGACCAGATGAATATTGTGGACACTGACGGAGCCTCCTCCCTTTGTGGGAGGATTCCTGTCTGCAGTGTCATCACATTGCCAACGCCATAATTAGACAGATTGGAATTGGGTGCACCTCTCCAGAAAAGACAGACTTTCAGTTTCTCAATTCAAACTATGTACTAGTATATTGAAATTATATGGTTGCGTTTAAAGGAGCATTCTGTCTTTTAAGTATAAAAAAATTAATGGCCATAGGCCTGAAATGAGGAAAAATGTATCTTGTGATTCAGACCCCGAGATACTTGAACTCCTTTGCTTGGGGCAGCAACTCACTCCCAACCTGCAGGGAGCATCGCACCGTTTCTCAGCAGAGAAACACGGCCTCAGACCTCAGAGGTGCTGACTCTCATCCGCTTCACACTCAGCTTCAAACTGCCCCACTGCGTGCTGAAGGTCACTCGTCCACTATTCCTCCATGGCCAGGACCGAATCCACATTGCTCCTCCTGAATCTGAGCTTGACAAACGGTCCACAGGTACTATTCCCTTCCTGCATGTTACATTGAAAAGGCCAAAGCACAGCCCAACAATGTCCAAAGCCTTCTCAGATGAATCTCATCCACACCTGCCGCCAAAGAGCTTCTTGACTACCTCAGAACTCAGAAATCAGAGAGAAATATGGGCAAGGCTTCCCAAGAGCCTTCATACTCTGTCTCCTCCTCCTTAGGATATCCTCAAAGTGCTCTTTCCACAGCTCGACAACATCCCCAGTCCGGGTCAGCAGTTCTCCACTCCAGCTGAACACAGTGCAGAACAGCTGAACACAGAGCAAAGCCCAGCTTTCCCTTCCTGAGTCATCAGGATGATTTGCCAGAATTTCCTTGAGGCCAACAGAAAGTCCTTGTCCATGGCTTCCCCAAACTCCTCCTACACTCTTTACATCTGCGACTACCAAAGCTGCAGCCTTTCTAACCTCCTGGTACTTGTCTGCTGCCTCAGGAGCCCCGTGGGTCAATCAAGCCTGAACCATCACATAGAGGCGAGCCCAACTATATCTAGTTATATAGTTGGTATATATAGATATATATATACATCTCCCACACCGGCCCTGGTTCCTTCCCCACCAGCGAGGTCACATTCACATGGTGGGCCCACAGGAAATGTTTCATATATCTGAGATACAGTAATAGTAGTAATTTCTGTGGGGACTCAAACCAAAAAAAGACACAACATATCTGCCTGCAAGCTATTTGTTTCATCCGCCAACAATTCTTCCCTTTTCTTCACCATGTCAGCATTTTCTTCTTCTCCTTCATGTCTCTCAAGTTTCCATGACTTGCCACCCTCCTCCTCAACAACACACACACTCCAATCATTGTTTCCTCTGATCTGCCATCCGTTGCTGAATCCCCCTCCTCTCTGCCCTGCCCCTCCTTTTCCTCACACACACTCTCCCTGCCTGTATATCCCTCCTTCCACAGTTGTCCTCACATATTAGGTTCCCCCGTCCTAAGAAGCAGAATTAGCCACTGGAATCTCATGCACTTGTTTCCTACGCTCCCAAGAAAGAGCTGGCGGCATGAAGGGACAACACAGAGAAAATGCAAAGAAACACAGAGAGGGATTAAGAGGAATCTGAAAAGTGCATGATAAAGAGGGAGCCTCTGAGGAAGATGAAGACGCTGAACATCAAGCCGCCTGCTGTTTGATGCAGCTCCAGTGTGGGCATGTGGCTGCCTGTGCCGAGCATTTCCCTCTCCACTCTCCAGCTGACTGGCGTGAGGTCTGCGCTCATGTCTGCACTCCGTGCTACTTTATTTATCTCTTCAGAGTAACGTGAGCGTACTTTTATTTATTCCGCTCAAAGGGGACCTCTGTCTGTATTACTTTATGCTGGCTGACAGGCTGACATTTGGATTCTCTACTGGTCGAAGGATCTGGATCACTTCGAGCCTCGTGAAGAACAGAGGAGACCAATGTGGTGCTCAGGTAAGATCAGCGCCGACTACTGAGCAATGTGAAACCCCCCCATAACTTTGAGCATTCCTCCTTTGATCAGCTTAAATGAGCAGAGGGGCAGATAAGCCAGAATCCCCTCATTATTGCAATAATGTGAGCAGAAATAAAGGGCGAGTAACAGTCTTACACGAGTCTTTGAAGGTTTCTCTCTTTGATGGAAGTTAGGGCAGTCTCTAACAAACATCAACACTCAAGTGTCAGATAAGACTTTGACCTGGTCTGACTCCAAACCTTTCACATAAATCAGTCATAGAAGAAGGTAGAAAGTTCATGCTTAAATAAAGAGGGCAGCATCTGGACACCGTGAAAAATTCCTGACCGCATTGTTCCGTCATCAGCATCATAATAAGATAGAGGAGTTTGGCAGACGCAGGAGAAATAATGAGCAAGGTGTGATAAAGCGCAAGGACGTTTTCTGATCATTAGAGCAGCTGCGTGCACGTCCACAAAACCTCAGGATGGATGCTGGAAATGAAAAAATCAATAACATTGCAATACAAGAAAGAAATGTTATCCGAGGAAGACCTGAAGTTAGTTGACAGGTTGCTTATAACGTTAAAGTGAAGTGTGAGTGCAGTGTGTGGGTACTCCCTGTGTTAGCAGTGTTTGCAAATTTTGATTTCTGCATGTTGATTAGTTTGAAGTTATTTGACATGTTGAAATGCGTCTGTGAATAAACACACTTATATGGCATATTTAAATCAAGTTGAATTATTTTATATATATATATTTATAACTTTTTATATTTGTGATGATTATCTGCTTTGTGTATACACGGACCGGCCACTTTATTAGGAACACTTATAGCTTTTCAGTTTTTGTTGACACTGTCATCAAATTTTGAGTATTTCAAATATTGAGAGGTGTTTCTAATATTTCAGCCACCCCATTTACACACATGAGAGGGCCATCATACTGTATTAGAAACAACTTTCGATATAATGCACAGCAACAACAGCACCCAGTAATAATGAACATAAAGTAGAATTATTGCTTCTCTGACAGTGTCAACAAAAACTATAAGCTTATAAGCTTTGTAACAGTAGGATGCATGTTAGAGATGTTTTATTGGATCACATTGGATTGTACAAGTGTACCTAATGAAGAGGCCAATCGGTGTATACACACCATACAAAAATATGTATATTTACTCTATAAGTGTAACATAGGGAGAATTATCAGTAAGAAAAGTGTCTCGTTAAATAGATATTCATAGAGAGTCAGGAACATTTTAAAAAAAGAGTTTGTGTTAAATCATGACCAGTCCCTTCCTAAAAAAAGCTCACTGTTACGTACAGCACAAGTGTCGGTGAACTACTTACCTCTTCACTGCACAGAGACATGTGTTTAGTCCAGTGTGTGTATTTACGTGTGTGTGTATTTATGTAAAGTTCGAGCTCGTCATTCCCAGTCACCTATTTTAACCTCTGAGGTTCAGTAAACAGCCGCTCTGCTCCGAGCCTGCACTGCCACCACTCTGTCAGATAGATTTATAGCCAAACACAGCTGGCTGCTTTTTAGTTAGTGTGTTTGGACCTTAACTTCAGTCTGCAAATGGACTCTCTGACCACAAAACACAACAGCAGTAGTAAAACCAATTAAAAAAAAAAAAACCCACAACATGGAATTACAGCATAATATTGTTAAAGTTTTCTCAAGAAGTACTTAAAGTTGAGTGTTTCGTGTGTTTCTGTTTGACCACTTTAACCTGTAAGTGGCTGATTTAACACACGCTTAAGGCCGTTTCATCAGTCTTACACATCAAATGAAGACTTAATTAAATGTTGGCAGGAACTCACTAACGATCAAGGCTAAAATTAGAGCTCAACAAGCCTGTCGACACAGTTATGGCCTCCTGGGGGGACATGAGAGAATGATAGGGTGGTTGAAGTTACACGCACACACACACACACACACACACACACACACACACACCTATTGACTGCACGCTACTTACAATGCTAATACAAACTTCAACCATTATATCTATATATTTTGGGGATACTTTTCTGTGCAAGAGAAAGGTATACTTTCGTGTAACAAGAGAAATGTAATGTCACCCCTGCTTCATATCCTCTGTGACTCACTGTGACTCACCAGAGAGCATCAGCATACATTAAAATGCTTTCCAAAAAAGAAAATTTGAATTTTATGCTACCCAAGCAGAGTCCATATTCCAAAAACACAGATTCCCTCCCTCTGCAAATTTTTAAAGGTGAATTGAATTGATGAATCAATTGTTATTGAATTATTAAACTAGACTATGCTTCACTTTGAAATATCACACTGTGTGTTAAACCATAAGAGCCTAGTCCAAAACCTAACTACTTAACTTAACTAAAAGCTAAATGTTCAAATCAGTTTCAACGATGTACCCAATAAAGCAAAACAAAAATATTTAGACCCTTTACAAAAACCACAGTTTTCTTTTTTAGACACGAGATGAGGTAGAAAGCACCTGAAAAGGCTAGTAAGCGTAAGCCTAACGTAAACCTAATATAACACTAGAATAGTATAGAATAGAATAGAAAGCTTTATTGTCACTGTACAACAGACATACTGTAAGGAGGTGCTGGTCCTAATATAGGATAAAAACCACAATATAAATACAAAAGTTACTAGTCACTAGTTACTCTTAGCATTAATTATAAACTTGACTTTTCCTAAGTTAAATTTGTTTTGGGCTATGGCTCAAGCAAACGCACAGGGGCAGCTTCTTCTCTGTTACATGAATACTTTAATGTCCATTTCAACAGTAGGACAACTGAACACTGACCAACAATGCGATACATCACATCACTTATAATTATATATAATATGTATATTCTCATTCTCTCACTAAACCTGAGCAAAATAAGGTAATTAATAAAATCTTCACAAAAACAAATCTTATCTTACACTAATATGCAGAATTTAATATAATATAAATACAAGACCTTGTTTTATCTAATAATAACCGATACAGCTCTGCCTCACCCTGCACACGGATGTTTAGGTCATATATTGAACTGTGCATGGTGCTAAAATTAAAATATTATCCACTTTGTTTAACTGCAAAAAGGAGCCCAGTAAATTCATAATTATTCATAATTAAAGTCATCATTTGCTGACTTTAGCCTATTTGACCTTACACAAATAGGTGGCAGTCTAACATTTAACAATAAAAACAATACTTTCAGTCCAAAGTTACTGAAGCAGGCCTCTAATAACTTGTCAATAATTCTCAATGCTCTGCTCCTGCATGTATAAAGGCATGATGTTCTGCTTTTACATATATTTGAATGGTAAAACTCATTTCAGCTCATTCTTTCAATGCCATAATTACGTGTGCTTCATTCTATCAGCCTTTTTTCTTCACTGAGAACCAGCAAAGTGTTTTAACAAGTGAGCAACTTAAAGTCTTATCATACATCCCCCCAAGAGACACACATACACACATGCAGGATGGTGTGTCACCCGAGCCCAGTGGTTTGGTTTCAGTTTCCCATGGTGACATCCATTAAAGTCATGCTGTGTCTGCCCCTTCACCCTCAGACAGCCACATTAGCACCTGGCCCATTGGCCACAACAATACACCTGCCTGCATTATTCAGCCCGACTCAACTAATGAGGAAACCTTATCTCACACACAAACACACACACACACACACACACACACCCTGTCCTAGGTTCACACAAGCTTGAACACACACACAGGCTGATTTACAGTATGTATTCGTTGTTATGATAACATACCATTTACTTTATGTAGAATATGAAGATCGCTTCATAATTCATAGAGCTGGAGGTCATGTGACTGGGAAAGACTCTGATGAAGTCTTTCATACACATTAGCGCAGGGTTCCACTTTGAATATGTCATTCTGGTAAATGTTAGTCCAGACGTACGTGCAGTGAGCTTAGTTTTTTGAGCTCATTCGTCACTCTCGGCATGTCAAACATCTGTCAGCATCCTCCTTCATCCTGCTCTCCAACACATTATATTTTCATTCCCAGAAAGTCTGCATTAACCTCAATCTGTCCTCCCCTCCCTCCAACGCTTCACCGAGAGTCTTGAGCTGTCAGTCTCCGTCTCACCTCTGTGTCTGATTTTTTTACTGTTCACACACTTGTCTGGGAAGGCAAATACAGCGTGAACTCGGTCAGCATTTTCAAAATGTACCACTGCTCTTTGTGTTAACGGCCAACACTCGGGCAGAGAGGGTGACCAGAGCAGATTTCTTGCCTCACACGCAGGGAGGATGTTGTGTGAGACATTAACGTACTGAAGACATGTTTCAGATGCGGTCGGTATGAAGCACGAGGCGGAGTATGGAGTGAGACAGGGAGGGAGAAAAAAAAACGTCAATAGTAAACAGCGGAGAAAGGGTGACAGAGAGAAAGGCAGAGCAGAACCGACAGCAGCATTATCACTCTGCCTCCTGATTCAAACACCCCGAGAAAACGCTCAGCACCGGCTGCTCTCATTGGCCAGAGCATCCGGCCAATCACAGCTTAGAAATGCAAGGTGCCTTTAGGTTATACCCAACCCCAAAATATGAGAGAGAGAGCGAGTGAGAGAGAGAGGCATGCTGTGGTGCAGAGGTTCCAGTGAGGCAGGGCTCCATCTCAGCTGTATTCTCTGGTGTTCCTCCTGCTGGTGTGAATATATAACAGTGAATAAATTACAGGCTTCCTTTGCAGCAGACTGAGTGCATGTTGTGTTGCAGTCAGAGCTGCTGTTGTGCTCCTCCTCTGGCAACAGCTGGCCGAACAAGAGACGTGTGCTGAGATCTGAAGGAGAAACATCTCATGTGGACAAGGCGAGCAGAGGAGACACATCGTAGGGATGCAAAGTGAAGGTTGTGATGCTGGACGTCTTTTCCACATTGACTTTTAAGAGCCAGAGAGTTGGGCACTTGAGGCTTGAGTCACGCCAGTAGCTGATCGAGGGAGAGAAGTGTCGAGCAAGAAGATAACGTGGGAAAGAGAAGTTGACAGTGGAAGGATACAGGATGATCTTGGGTAAGACAGTAAGAGAAAGATTTTCTCTCTTTGCTTCTATTGATCTGATTGATTTGTTTCCTTACAGTTACAGTCCTCCTCTGTCAAGGTGATCGCTCGCCTCTGGCACAAAGTTTTGGCTGTATGTGCCACTGTCTCCGACTTAGATGGTCCTCAGATAATCTGTTCACTTTTTCGTGTAGTCATGATTAGAAAAACGACCGGTGCATGATGGAAGGGGTGCTCTCTTTGGAAAAACCTTCAAGGATCATGCGAGCTAAAACATTTGTGCGTTCATGAATCGTGTAGTCATCACTATGATTCTGATGTTTTGCTTTTCTTAGAAGAAGAGACAGAGATTATCCCCCTGACAATGTCTGAGACTCTCACACAGGAGGACAGAAAATACCAAAAGATGAAGCGCTAAGATAAAGATCAGCGTTGCACCCTAAAACTCATCAGATTCAATTATTTAGACAATTCAGGAAAATTGGCAGCAAAATTATATAAAAAGGCAGCCAGAAGAGGTTATATTTCATTTTATGTGCTCCAACCTAACCCTCAGTCAAGGCACTTCTTGATTATAGTGTAACTTTGGTGCACTATACGATCAGTCATCTCAGTTTCTCGCTGCCTAAAATACGAGTGCAGTCACCACTGACAGGATGCAAGACTCCACGTCATTCATCAATGCAATCGGGTGCCTCGTCAACAAGCTTCATTATGAAGCAGAATCAGGAAGAATCAGGAAATCAGAAACCTTGCAGCTCATTTGTTCATTTTGTACAAGATCCAAAACAGGCGACTAGTTTCCTAATCAGTCTACTTCCTCTACTCTGTCTGTCATTCACTCAGTTTTCATACATGGCTCCAACATGCTGTATCTACTCAGACAAGGGAGACATGCGCACAGGCATCTGCACATGACTGCCTGTCAGATTTTGTGTCCTATTTGCACATTTACAATACACAAAATGAGACAGAAGAGGACAGAAATCTGCATACAGTCAACCTAAGCGTTAAAACGCTCAAAAGCTCCTCAGCAAACCTGTTAAAATAAAATAAATTATAAAGGACGGACACACTAATTTACATATATTTATATGCTAATTATGTTTTGTAAAAAGCTTTTATGGTATCCAGTTTAATTATGTTGATGTTTATTACTGCAGGATATTACAGAAGTAGCTGTTGTTGTTCAGTTTTATTAAACGAAACAAACAAGGAGACATTGTTGCAGATTTAGCCATATAAGATGCACATCCTGTGCTGGATCTTTTTTAAAGACTAAAAAATGTTTCTTCTCATCAATGCGACGCCGTCATATACAGTAGACTTCAGACTTCACCCTCGACATGCTCTGTTTCAACATTTTATCTTGTCTTTTCTCCAATATTAATGCTTGCTTTTAGGCTTAAATTTGATTAACTGCAATGACCTTGTTCCATGTACGTGTGTGTTGACTAAATATTTGACTACTTTATTTTTGTTTGCTCGCTCTTACCCCTGCTCGAGTCTCCCTGAGATCTAAGAGTGAGTTTGAGCTTGTGGTAATCCCTCCCCGGAGCTGAAGCCTTAGCTCTGTGCTTTAAAAACTGTGTGCATAAGACACTAAACACACTGACACAAGATCACAACAACACCGGGTGATAGAGAGTTTTATATACTGTATTAGTTTCCTTTTACTGAGATAGAGATGTAAGTGCTGAGACCAAAATAGTTTCCATGAAAGGCGAAAGACAGTTAAGACAAGAAAAGATTGATGGACAAACACAGTGGGAAGCACTCCTCTCCTCTCTTTTTGTTCATCACCACAAGCGGCTTTTCTCTGCCTCTCCATCCACCGCCACCGCCATCTAAATACTGCATTTATTTGAATGAAAAGCAACATTCAAACATGTTGACACAATCAGCAGTGGAGTATGAACATACTGCGATAAAGCTGCCTCATCTACCTCCATGCAGGGCAGTGCAGGATGCAGTTTAGTACCTCGTGTGATTTTAATGATGAATATTTCAGGCTCAGATGTTTGAGGTCTTTATTTATTTAAAAAAAATAGGCCAAGGCTTCTTCTAGTCTGACGCAAAGTCCTCACTCAGCACTATGAAAAAACACAGATGCCTTGCATCACTGTTCACTCAACCAGCATGAAATAATCCATAAATGTGTGTGTGTCTCTCTCTGTGCATACAGCCAGAACACACACACACACACACACACACACACACACACACAAAATCACCGCTCATCAATGTCCTCCAAAAGATTCACAGGTGCATGTTGTCCGCAATAAACAACAACATGACCTTTAAATCGGGGCGATGCAGTGAGGGACGACAAGTATTGACATTTAATACGGAGAAATGTGCCTGTCACTCTGTGTGTTTGACAAACTGACGTGTTCTTCGTACGTCTGTGAAGCCTGAAACAATTGTACTGAACAAAACCAGCACTGGTAAGCAAAGAGGAGACGTTTAAACAAAGGTGGTGTGAAGGTCTATACTTACAGCATATATACAGTCTGACCCCACAAGAAAAAACTTTTGTTGCCTATTTAAATGCCTAAAACGACTTGTGTTTAATGTTTATGTGACACAGACCTCAGGTGACCTGGTGAATTATGACTCTCATGTGTAAAGTAAAGAATAAAGTCCTGTGACTTTTATTAGCAACCCAAAAGGTTTTATGGAGGAGCTCGCGGTGGACAAATTATGTGACTTGGACTCTTTTTCCATTTACTACCAACAGTCAACATCACCCATTAATAGGTTCTTCCTTCATCTTAACCAGGTATTTCTTCTTTTAATTGTTCTTGACGTGTTCTTTTCATCCACTTGACGCTGGGATCAGACTTCATGATATCAGTCCTCTAATGGTTCAACCCAACAGACGGTGCGGTGTCAGGAACAGATTGAGTGTTGAGACAGAGGCAGAGAGACAATTGCTTTGCTTTATCCTGTGTAGTTTGCCGTAGTGGAAGACAGCCAATTGAGCATCTGGGGAACCTGGGGGGGGAATGTCACAACAAAAAAACACTAGCAAGAAATTGCTGGCTTTCTCTCAGCTAATTCTGTGTGCTGAAAGCACAAAGCACCCCTCCATCCACAACTTTAGAGAAAGAGGCGGTGCTGTCAGGTGGAACTAGGGAACTGGTCCACGGCCACTCCTTTTCAGTTACCTACAGTACGCACGTCACGCGAGTGGTTAAAGATAGCAAGCTATGTTTGGTCACGGTACACGTAGCCTACAAGGTGTGGTCTACGCTGACTTTCGGCCAAGTCACGGCATCTTTAGTGGAGAACATAAATGTCTGACCAAAACCAGACATTCAGACATTTTCCTCCTACACCACAAATGTCATGAAACCATGATCTTTCTTCTCAGAACAATCCATCCTATGGTTGTTGAGATATTTTGTCTTAGCGACGACAGATCAGCAAACAGACCCACAGGACTGTATGTAATGATCTTGTATGGCAAACTATGTCAACCTGCCGGTGGGTGTCGGATCATAAAATGTTCATATATGTTGTTTTGTCATTTAATTTGGAGGACTTGGTTGGTAATTATAAAAATAGAAGGCCTGTGTCATTTACTGGTTTCAAGGATCAGATGTCAAAAGGGCACACGGGCTGATCATAAGGTCTCTTTGTTGTTTACTGTTTATCATCCTGAAGTTATGCAGACCACAGCTGAGCCACCAGCCTGACTCTTACCCTACATAACCCTTTGCGTGTTGTTTCAAGACCAAGCTATAGCATAAAACCACGCTCCAATCAGCTCCCAAAATACAGCCTGTAATTTCCTTGTCTGCAGTAAAAAAACCAACATGCTATATGTAATTCATATATCCTGTTTTTGTTCTATTTTGATTTTCTGTTTGTTGAAGATCCAACATGCACTGCCTCTGGGTTTTTTTCTTTAGTGTATAAAATCATACGGACATGCACCTGGCTTCTGTACGTCTGATGCCATTGTTGCATACGTGTGCTCAGTGACATGTGCCTTTGTGTGCTTGTGTGCTTTACATGCTCAGGTTTCTGTCAGTCTGCGTCTGCAGAGACGTGCTCTTCCAGCTCCCGGCAGGTGTGTAAATGGTTTGACAAACAGAATAATAATGTGGGGCAGGACTGCCGGTCATTTTGACATGGTCAGATCACTTAATGGCTGTTACTTTGCTCTGGTGTGGTTTCATGAGGTTGTGCTCTCTGTTTGCCTCAAACTGTGCTACATCATGACTGCAGAGTAATGAAAGAGAAAGTTGGCAGCCAGCTACAGGATGTTCCAACACCTCCCTAAAGAGCTGAGAGGAGCTGCAGATAGGCAGATGTCTGTGAGTCTCTTTTGGAAACAAAGCTCTCCAGGAGCCGGCATGTTAACATTCACTGCACAGGACTCAGAGGCACAGATGGATTATGACATTATAACTATATCTCATGAATGCACTGTTAAAATCAAATCTTTTGTCAGCATGAGTAACCTTTAATTTTTGTCTATTGTAACTACTGGCTCGGGGTATTTAGGAAAAACAACAACATGAACAATGTTGACTGGGACAAAAAGAGCTAGCCATCTACAGCTTTCCAAGAAAAACTCCAGAAACAGAAACTATTGAGAGGGAAGGTTGAGTTTAGACAAGATGTAGATGAAGGAAGTTTTAGATGTCGCGTGATTACATACAAAGCTACCAGAAAGCAGCAAATGGGCATGAATATACATCTTTCTATACTGTGTATGCTTCAGTTTGGGCATTTATACTGCCCGAAAGTTGTGAAGTGATTATGGTCTGTTGAACCATCCCTCTACCTCCCATCATTATTACTGTGGCCTCTAGAGGGCTTTGTCAATACAACGTTTATTAGCTATATCAATTTTGAAGACATTTGGTTGGTGTGTACATTACTAGCTAGCTACAACTAAGATCTCTGCAGGTGGCGCATTGACTGGCAGTCAAATTCACGTGAATAACACAAGGCAAAGTTTTATTAAGTTGGGCTGCCCTGGTAGCTCACCTGGTAAAGCGTGTGTACCATAGACAAAGGCTGAGTCCTTGCTGCTGCAGCCCTGGTTTGAATTCAGTCAACGGCTACATGTCATCTCCTCTCTTTCATATTTTCTCCACTTTCCTGTCTATCTTAACTTCTACTATGAACACACATCAAGTCCTACTGAAAGTAAACACAGACAGCTGCTGGAAATCCAATTTATCCAAAAAATATCGCTGCTTTTATTCCTGCTTGCCCCCTGACGTAAAGCTTGTGGAAATATCTTTATAAAATCGGATGAAACACAAGATGAAAACGCAGATTAGTGCATGCAGGAAAAAATCCCGCACCCTGACTCAAAACCAAACAAACTGACAGCAACACACAAACAAAAGGGACCGCATGACCCACATTTCCAACTCCATGTCTCAGGATTTGTGTGTGTACACTTTAAACGAGACATGACATGTAGACAACCTGCGGGGAGGGCAACAAAATAACCCAAAATTGTTCATGCGCGTATGACATTTTGCATGTGACAGCCAAAGGTTAACCCTTACAAGCAGCTGTACTGCCTGGACTGCTTTCATCACTTTGACAACGTTACCATGAGATTTTTGACACGTGTGCAGTACAGTATGTCACATGCTGTGTGGAGCTTTCTTCAGTCTTCTGTACATTAACCTGCAGGTTAACATGCCTCTTTACCTCCTCTGGTCACCTTGGACTCACCTCAAAACATGCGGCTCCCTCCCCCTCCTCGATGCTTTCCTTCTCTTTCCACATCATCTCCCCTCCTAGTCCAGACCTCTTTTCCTCGCTCAATCGACTCCATCCACTCCGCCCCACTGCCATTATTTCCTACCGAGCTCCCCTTTGCTCATCATCTCCAGTTTCTCGCCAATCAGGGGGTTTTTACCCCCTCATGGTGTGTCATAATCACTACGGAAAGACAAGACAGAATCTTTCATGAGAAATTGTTAGCAGAGAAAAGTCCAAACACAGCAATGTACGACTATCATTGCATGGTGATTTTAATTTTAATGAGAGCGGTGCAAAATCTGCAGAAATAAAAGTCTTATTTAATTACAAATACTGCATGAAATCAGAGAGTGGGGCTGCAGAAGGACTGGCTGATCTCAAGAGCACTGCATAAAACCAGACACACACACATTTCCAGTGAAAGAGGACTTCTGAGAGTTCTCTCGGAGGTGGCATTTAAGCCTGGCCACTGGGGCGCAAAGCATCTATCATTAAAACAAAGTGCAGACTGAAATCAACTGTGCTCTCCTTCACCAGCACTCAGTGCTCCTTCTCACCACCTCCTTCCCTCACTGTCCAGATCTCACACAGACAAACACAACATTAATCAGTGTTGAGCCAATAAGTTACTCCTTTCAGAGCATCGTTCATTCGGACTACAAAGGTTTGTGTGAGTGTGTGTGTGTGTGTGTGTGTATTGTCGTCTGCTTAGGTTGGAATAGCCGCCTTTGACTTGAGGGTAAGCTGAGCTGCAGTAAATTGGATTTCATGCTCAGTCCTTCACAGTAGCAGTATGCGACACTAAGACAGAGCCATCCACCCCCCCCCCCTGCAATCACGACAAAGTTAGCACTCTGTTTCTTCAAAGGTTAGACCCTCGAACACAGTTGCATTACATTTTACACCACATGGAAGAGAGCTGACGCAAACAAATCATTCCAGGTATTTATTTAGCGGGGAACTGGTTATTATGTCGCCTAATGCCGAAATGTGGCAGCTCAGCATTCCTGCCACAAAACAAGAAACAGGAGTCATAAATCATTTGAACAGAACAGATCATCAATATACTAACGGTGTCATCTGCCACCAAACTCTTTTTTTTTTTTTTTTGCACAAAATGTGGGGGGAACACAAAGAGCACGGTGGATCCAGTGATTTTCGGGTTAACAGAGCGGCTGCCACCACCACAGAGTTGTCCCTGTGTGCTGCAGTGACAGTGAGGGGGTTTTTGTCAGGGGAAGGCTGGCTAATCTGCCACAGAAGCTCATTTCAGAGCCTTCTGTGCACAGCAGCCCATTTAGATGCAGATGTGAGGCAGCTGGCGTCATGTGTCAAGCCGGTCCTCTTGAGTGTGGAGGAGAGGGCCCTGGAACTAAAGGTAGCTGCATTTTTTGGGGCTTTTATTTCTATTTATTTATTTATTTATTTTTCTGGTGGTACCCTGCAGTGCTTCAGCCTCTCATCAGACAGTCATTCTGTTAGACAGCATGTCATCTCAGTCTCCTGTCCCCTTCCCTCCTGGTCCCACGGTGGAGCACAAAGATGGAGGCAGGCGGGGAATACAGAGAGGCTCCAGCGACGTCAGTGACATTGACATTACCTCTGTGATCATTAAACCTAAATTGGCTAAATGAATTGCCAATTTGAGAGGCCTTAGTCACAGCATATTGGTGTGTGCATGCCTGTGTGCTCACAGGGTTTGTGAAATCTACTGTGACGATAAGATTCTGTCTCTGGTTGTCTTGTTTTTCTTCCCCCCCCCCTCCCACCTCTGCGTCTCTTCATTTCTGTTCAACTACCTCTCTCTCACAATCTACACAAAAATTCAATAAGCTATTACACAGTCATTGATCTTTTTCTCACCCAAACATTTGCATTAGAAAAAAAAGGGCAGTAAGATGAGGGGCTGGGTGAGACAGCGCTGTCTGTTCATTTTAGTCTAGGAGAAGGAGCAATAGATGCTGAGGCTTGGATTTATAGAGTTTGGCAGCACTTTAACACTTTAACACTCCTCAGAATGTGTCCAATCAATGGGCTCCCTCCCTGCGTGGTCGCTGTTGAAGAGACGTAGCGTTCACTTATCTGATGTCATTGTAAATCACTCAGGGAGGGAGGGTAGGTCAGGGGGACACTGCTGCTGCCATGCTCACGCCACATCGAGCTGCTGTGGTGTGGTGCAGAATACGACCCTGAAAACAATGTGTGCCAACGTTGGACACATCGCTCTATTGTGAGCGTCTGCACGGCAAACGCAGATATATAACAGTAGACGTGCTTTGACCTTTAAATTGTAATGTGCCGTAAAATGAGCTGCAGATTATTACCAGAAGTGTGTCAGGAGTACGCTTCGCTAACCAGACTGATCCTCGTAACAAGTATCTTTGTAGCTAAAGCCTGATATATATTACTCCTCTGTGCCACGGAGCTCGATTGTTGCCCAGAAACTATTAAAAACACATCAAAGGCAGGCGCCCAGTAGCTCATGTGTTGAAGTATGCACCCCATGTACCAAGGCTGAGTCCTTACCCTTTTCCCCTCTTTCTCTCCCCAGTTTCCTGTCTATTGTCGGCTATTCCTACCAAAATAAAGGCAACAAAAGGCCAAAAATCACAAAAAAAAGACACATCAATGGGCCACACCATTGTACAAGGTGACATGTACCTTTACTACCATGCCCACTAGTTTGTTTTGAGTCAATCCTATACTCACTGTGCTATAAATTCTTACAAAATGTGCATTAATCCACGACTGAAAATAGTCCCAGCTGTTTCTGGGAAATGATGAAGCCTATTTCGAGACCCATTTTTTAAAATTTGCATCCTCAGTAGGACGACGGCTTGGCAAGGTCGAAAAATATTGAAAGATGGACTAACATGTCTAACATTCTCAGCTCGGGTCAGCATAAATATAGACTATCACCACCCTTTAATGTTTTAACACAGAAATAAAACAATACATTTTTTTATGATCATTTGCTTTTTTTTAAATCTTCATCTTGCTGCTGCGCACACTCGTTCCTTCCTGACATCTGGTGTTGAGCGTTCACTCATTCCTACATGTTCGTATGTCAGTGTGAACTAAGGTGTGTTATTACTGCTGGTTTTTCACTCAGCACAAATCTTGCTGTGGTTGGTTTTGGAGAGGTGATAATGGACGCCATGTGAGCTGTGGGATTCATGGCATGTCTGAAGGACATTTAAACCGTGACCTCCACTTCTATATCTTATTTCCCACCCTCCCTCCCTTGTTTAACTCCCTCCCTCTCGTTCAGCGTATGCAAAAGCAGACAGACACAAATGACAATAGCTACAGCTGAGCTTCAGCTGCCACACACTCCCAAGAACTGAAATGGTCTGAAGAGGAATGCCAGAAGGAGAGACTTTCCCCTCCATCTATTTCTGATCCTGACAGCACATTCTTTACGTCTCCCCTGCTGTCAGTGAAAGGAGCCTCCTCTGCTGTTACCAAAATAGCCTTTTCTTCTTCCTCGTCCTGACAAGTGACCAGTTCTTCTTTTCAAATGTAACTAAATTGTTAAGTAGTCGTCACAAAGCGGTGGCAATAAAGGATGATGATTGCACATAATCTCAGGAGAAAAGATTATACAAATTCTGTCTGCGTAGTCGGATTGAGGCTGAAGCACTCAGCTGGTTTTATGCTAAAGAGAGGAATAACTACGAGAGGCAGAAGTGGAGAAGAGAGAGCAAAACAGAAAAAGAGGATGAGGAGGAACAAAACATCTAGGAGGAGTGGTGCTGGAGTGAGGAGAAGTACAGACTGGGGATACAGAGGCAGGCAGACAGAATAAGGGACCATGAAATGGGGATAGAAAACTCAGTGCTTGGTGAGAGCGAGACAGTGGGGAGAAATGGAGAAAAGGCGGATATCTGCAGCACCCCAGCTGTGAGGCTTAAGGAGCTTACCCTCCTGCCCATCACAGAAGACTCCTCGAGTGCAGGAATTCACCGCTGATGAGCTACTACTGAGAAAGGAGCAGAGACAGGAGAGGTGTGGGTGGGTAGAGGGGCTCAATATGGGAATGTGACGCAGAAGATGAATGTTTAGATTTAGAAAAAGAGGAGCATTAGATTTATTCAAACAGCGAAAGAACCTGTTCTACACCAGCTACTTATTCTGATGTGATGACAGAAAGGTGTTGACATTTTGAGAAATACTCAAAGAGTTAGACAAGAAGATCAATACCACTCTCACGTCTGTACGGTAATTATAAAGCAATCGGATGGTTGGCTTAGTTTGTAGCAGTAAGATGTCAGTGATCTTTAGAGGTGCTAATCGGTGGATTTTGTTACACCAAACAAGGCTGTTTCCTCTGTTTCCAGTCTTTGTGCACTAATAAACCTGCAGTGATTTAATCTCAGCATTATCCTCTATGAGAGGAACACTTGATCAGCTGTGTTATTCATAGGCTCTGATACCTTTCCTTCATTTTTTTGGTCTCTAATTTCCCTTTTTTTGCATCCACCACAGGAAGCGTAAACCGACCGGGGCCGGTCCCTGCCTTCCTCAGGAGCCCGCCTGTCATCCCAGCCCCGCTGGACATGAAGCACTTCCTCCAGTTCCCCCTGGAGTCACCTCACCCGGCCAGCATCAGCCTCTTCCACAACTTTAATACAGTGAGTACTCGCTGGCACTCTACCTGCAAAGGAGCATGCGTACACATGTGCGCTCACATTGTGTCTGGGATTTGTTATCGTCTTGTTTTACCTAACAGAAGGCAGAGCTGGTATTCAGCTGCGGTTTTGGAGCGTTGCCTCCTGGGTGAAGACAAGTGATGAAGTGCTGAGGATTTATACTGTATAATCCAAAATGATAAGGTGACAGCTGTTTACTTTTTATTCAGCAGAGCGAGTTTCAGCATAATTGAGAAAACGCCCGGGGCGACTGTTTTACTGCAATAAAATGAGTTACAGCTAATCAATTGTATAAGAGGCACAGGCTGTTTTCTCTACACTCAGCATTTTCTGTGGCTCCTTCTCATTTCCAGATTGGGTTTCATGTGAAGGTCAGCGTGGCGACAAACACGGATGCACGTGCACCACACACACACACACGCGCGCGCATGCATACACACAAATTATCGTCTAGCTCATCTTCATGCGCTCAGGCAAAATGACCCTTCCGCAGGTTAATGATTCATCCTGCTTCAGTGAGGACATTGAGTACGGCCACTAATGCCAGAGCACCTTAATCCAAATAACCCTCTGTCCGCACTGTAAAATTCAAACAAGTCTACAACACAGAAGTCTGGAGTCCTCATTCAAAGACTGATTAGTCTGCTCGTCTTTGGAGGCTGAGAGGACACAGGGAAAGGTGAACCGACAAAAAAAAAAAACTCGATTACTGTGTTTACTGTTTCAAACATAGTTATGTTCCAGTTCGGGTAGAAATATTTGCTTCTCTGGAGAGCTCAGTGCAGGTCTGACTCACCAGGATTACAGGTAATTTCCAGACACTTAAGGTTCTCAGGAGTATACTGTAGATCTCACCTTCCTGTATTGAGACATAAGCTGCACAGTGAGGCTCGGTGTGTTTGCGGAGGGAAAGAATGAGCCTCCGCCATTCTGTTGATTTGTAACTCTCCAGAGGAAAATTATTTTTCTGTAAGGCTAAAGTCTAACGTACATGTTATCAGTCTCTGTGTCGGTTACGGTTCGGAAAAGAAATATTACTTCAAAGCCAGATTTGTCATTATATCAAAGCCCGTTTTGATGCTATTTATAGTCATTTCTTTCAGCACTACCCATTTAATATATTTCTAGTCTGTAAAAGTTCCTTCATGCTGCGCACTCAGTTTCTCTAACTGGGTGAACAGTTGTCAAAGAGTCTTCTTTATTAAACAACTAAAGTGATGAATCATCTGAGCCCATAGTTTAAGTGCCTGTAAATAGATAAAAGAGTTGCTCTTCCTCTGTTTCCTACAAGTGGCAACCTCCATGGCTGAGAAATGAAGCCAAAACCTGTAGACCCTCGAGCGGCCGCTTGTGGCTGGCTACAGAACGAGTCAACGTCCATAAGTCCCCATGTTAAAATGTCCAACTTCACAGCAGAAATAAACATGTTTACAGCCTGGTACAAAAAAACAGTTTTAGTCTCTATAGCTAATTTCCCTGTTCATGACAACCATACTCACCTGTGCCCACCATGATCCACGTAGATCACGAGGCAGGATAGCTAACATGGCGGCAGCCAGAGCCACATATTTTGAGCTTCAAAACGGTGGTTCGGTTATGTCACGCGTACGCCACCCATTCTTTAAACTGTCAGTGGTTTCATCTCTCTCAAGTTGCGTTTGCTGCCGCCAGTGGTTAACAACATTTCCTGTCACCACCAAATCAACCAAGACTGAAATAGATGCCAAAACGTGGGATCATCTTGGACCAAAGATATCTTACACTATATAACAGATTAGATATTTAAGAATGGAGATGCAAATAAACTAAACTGAGGTAAAACATGTGGCACACAGTGTAGATTTCTGGTGCAACAAAAGATCCATTGTTTGAAGGAGGCGAAAGTGAAAGAGGAGACAGAAAGTGGACTAATAGGTTAATGAGGTTATAACAGTCAGGTCACGTATAGAAAGACCTCCTGATGAGAACAGGTGGTAAAAGAATGGCAGCAGAAGACACACAGTGATGGGAAACACAGACAGAGATCAATGTGACAACACACAGACAATGACACACTTTCACAACACACAAGCTGTCATACCCTTACCCATGCACAATGTTGCGGCACAGACGTAAATGTACAGATGAGTAAACAAATTTGGAGGTCTCCACATAAAACACACCAAACAAGAGAGAGGTGAGGAGCAAAATAAAGCAGGCTAAAATCTATAAATATTTCCAACAGCGCAATCAAACAGGGTTTAAGTTTTCAGACCAATTATACCATTTCCCCTGGTGCCCGGAGCTTCAGAGTGTAAACAGTCTCTCATTTGGCAGCATACGTTCACAGTCTGCGCGGAGAGATGAGAGGCTGCGTAAAACCGCAGTGTACTTTTGGCTGCCTAATGAGGGCAACACCCAGCGCTGTGGTTGATGAACCCTGCCAGAGGGTCACAGAGCTCACACGAGTCCATTCGAGTTTATAGAAATGAAGGTGGTGAACGTTTCATTCAAGAGAATGACGTGGCATATATCTGTGCCTAATCTGACAATGCTTGGTATTTTTAGCCCAGTGTTAATTTAAGATAATTACAGTATGATGTTCCATTGTTTTTCTGTGCTGTTACTGTTTTACTTTTTTAATCTCTCTAAATATTTTAATTAGAGTCAGTTTTCTGATATATGCTTAATTTTTTAAGTGATTTGCTTGCATATTTCGAATGACGTCCATAAATCTAATACTCAGTTGTTCAGTTGTTGCTTTTTGTAAGTACCAGCAGCATATTTTTATGTAAATCCAGACTTGTCTGTATTCCATTTGGTTGATTTCATTGTGTTGCAGTTTCAGTGTATTTCTGCACTGATTATTTAAATTGCGAAACTCAATTTCCCTGCAGCAGAATTAGATTTCTTTTTTCACTACAAGGACCTAATGTCCCCACAGCAGCCATAAGGCAGAGTTTTCTCTAAAACACATCTCTTATCAAGGTACTTCAGGTAAAACATCTCGACTGTTTCATGTAACGCTCTCGTTGTGATGTTTGGAGAAAAGCAGAGGTTTTGTAGCGCACAAACAGAGTACAAATCTTTGGAGTTAGAGAGTCTGTAATTAGGCTCCTCTAACACCAGCATGAATTAAAAGCGTTTGAACGTCACCCAAGAACTCAGGCACAGACAGCAGCACCAGCTGCTGCTGAGAAAACACACACCCTCCTGTCCACATCAATCACCGCTCTCTCTTCAATTCACTCTTTTTTATCTCCCAGATTTCTCCCCCTTGAGCAGCTCCCTGTGTCATTCACCTGCACTTTTTCTTTAAAACCTTTCTCTCGTCCGCGTTCACTGGACTGCGGTTAGCCGAAACACAGAAACACCGCCCTCCTGAGCTCCTCCTGTGTTGCTGAATCTTTGATGTGACCTCTGGGTTGTCTCTTCTCAGATGGACCCCGTCCAGAAGGCTGTGATGACGCACACCTTCGGGCCACCTATGGTGAAGACAAAGCGGCCAATCATCTCCTGCAATGTCTGTCAAATACGTTTCAACTCAGAGGTGAGAATTCTTGAATAGTTCAAATGAACGGCTTGGTTTTATAGACAATGTCCGACTAATTGATTGTTCACTAAACTAGCCTTTCCAAAACCAAAAGCACAGAAGAAAAAGTGTAAGAAATTGATTCAACAGTGTGTCTATCTCCTCAAATGTGAGCATGTCCTCACTACTGAGAGTAGTAACCAAGCCTGTCATTCACTAAACCACTAACTTTGTGGGCTTACGGGTTACAATAAAAAGCCTCGTTCACAGCTAGTATTAGTATTCCCCCGCTGTGTGAAAATATTGGGGAGTTTAGGCTTACATCAGCAACTTTGTCCTGCTCTTCACTGTATTTGGGGAAGTTGCAGTGCTGCAGTCCTGGCCAAAGTGGATCATCAACTGTGAGAATGCTAATTGTTTTGCCTGGGACTCATGCATGTAGACATCAAATACATATTTAAAATTCTGTTTTTAAATCTAATCGGCAAGAAATGTTTAAAAAAAGTGAGCTGGAGCAGCATTTTCAACCAATTCAATAATCTAACTTTACTGGATAAACATTCATTCCTTTGAAAGTTCCTCACTGGCTGCATTTTGAGAAGTCCTTCTCCGACTGAACCAGCTAAAGACTAGACCAGCTAGACTTTCTCAAATGTTAGCAGACCAAATGGATACAATTCTGGTAATAAAAATACATCTCTGGCTGTTTGTGATACTGAAGTTGCAATGCCTTATGCAACCACTGTGCTAAAATCCCTTCACAGCCCAGCACCTTTCTCCGGGGCTTGACCTGAGGCAGTTGTTACTTCAGCAGGCAAAATCAATACCCGCTGGCTGGAAATTAGAAGCCTGCTTTTTGTTTGACAGGCGTCGCTGCATTTGGGGGGGGTGGAGCTTAGTAAACAGTCCGAGAGCCCTGCACCTGCACTCCAGACACATTCAATCTTGACCCAAAACTAGTCAGTTATTGACCGTACAGCTGGATCAAGGTTTTAGAGCCCACTCTGATGAGGTATTAATGGAGGAGTGTGAGACTTATGAGGGTGAACGACAGCCATCACAAGCTTGTCCTCAAATCTACCTTAAAGCTGATCGAGCACATTTTCTGCATCTCACTCCTCACAGAGACGGTGCTACGCCAGCATGAGGCAGAGCAGCTGAGAGAAAAGGAGTGATGAAACTCTAGAGGAATGGTTTGAGTGTCCCCATTAAAGAGGCAGTCATGTTAACTGAAGTTGAAAAGCAAATAACTCATAATGTGGACATCCAAAACCGGCTACTGGGTGACATGATTTATGTGTTACAAGTGTGGTACTCAGCCTTTTACAGTGTGTATGTGTTTTAAAGTACATGTGTGCACCGGAAATATGCTCTCAGTCTTTCTCTTTGGAGAAATAAGAAATATACAGTACATCCTGATGGGCTGCAACATTTATCACGCTGCCTTTGTACATCTAACTCAAATGATCCTGCAAGAAAGCAGCTGACAATCATTTATAGACTTCTTTTAGAAGTGAAATAGAGCAACGCAACGATTCACGATCTTTAACCTGAACATGAGTAGAAATCAAACAAAAGCCACCAGACATATAAGCCCAGCTAAAAATATAAACGCATTCCAGTGATGAAGCGTTAAATACTTGTACTCTAAATGCAGTGGTGTGTAAAGGACACAGTCCGGGAGGGAGTCATCTGAAACTTGTGTAACACTGTCCTGTTCTCTCCGTGAGGGGCCGCTTAATTATATCTCCCCTGCTCAGACCTGCATGTTCTCACTTGAACGTGGGGTACATGGGAATATGAGCAGCAAAGAGAGGAGGGGGCTTTTATTTACTACAGCGTGTTCAATATTTACATACTGCACGTATGATAATGCATGCGGGAAACTGGTGTCACACGCGTGTGTTTCGTGGTGAGAACTCTGAACGCTGAGCCACCTGTTTGTCCCGCATGCTGTTTTACTTGTAAGCCACGGTGTGCATCTGCTCTGCTGCAGCTCTACAGCATTTTCCACAGTAACCCGAGAGACTGGGAGCTTAAAGCGCGGTGGACATTCTTTAATAATGAAGGAATACTCTGCTTACAGTACAGCACTTGGCTTACTCACACTGGCTGCGCTGCGCTGCAGCTCAGAGGCAGACAAACACTCATTATTTTTCATTAAGTTTTCCTCAGGTCACGCGCCAACAAAGTGCATTAATAATGCCAACATCATGTTTACGTCTCAGGGGTGTAAAGTGGGAGTTCTTGAGTACTTTGTGGACGTGTTAGATTGATTGGTGGCCATTCAGAGGCAGGTGCTTCTCGCTGCTGCTACTACGCTGTAGTCGCACGTGTTGTAATTATTAACATTGCAATTCATTTAAGGCCACAGAGGACAGATTAGCCTGCCAGTGTTTAGCTCAGCTCTGCTGCAAGGCTGACGTCACACCATGCTGCATTAGCCATCGTCACCACTGCAGTACCACACTGGACACCTCTCTCTTTTTTTTTTTTTTTTTTTTTTTTTTCTCTCTCACTCTCTCTCATCTTGTTCTTCTCAGGCCCACAACAAGCCTTGTTTCATTCATATCTCCTGTCTGTTCAGTGACTTAGTTTGCTCACCATTTTCACCGTCAGTTTTCATGTTTCTGCTTCTCCCTCTGTGGGGTATACTGTATCATCTGTCCCCCCCCTCTCTCCTTCTCTCCACCTCTCCAGCTTCTTCCCACCCCCTCTTCCTGTCACTGCTGCCAGTGCTCGTACAGTAGATTTGGCTGCTCAACGCACTCTCTCTGCTTTCTGTAGATAGATAAAACATCAAAGCACATCCTGCTTAGAGAAAAAAGGATTTCAGGGACATTCACTTGCTCTCATTTTCTCCTTCTTAAATCCCATCTCTGCCTCTTCATTCATCTTAATCTCCCTTTCCATAGGCTCCTTCTTAGCTCCTCTCAGTCCATTTCACCTAGTATGCCGAACATCATTTATATTTTATCATTATTCACTTTTCCTCTCAACCCCAAAGATCGGATGCCTTAATCTCTTTTACATCCTATTGTCTCTGTTGCATCCCACCCCCACCCCCCACCTCCAAGGCTGTCAAGCTTTTCATGCCCGAACTGATGGCACACTTTCATCGATTTCTTAAGACGTGACACTGAAGGTCACAGGGAGAGTGAAAGTATCAAAGCAGAAAGAAAACAACTGGGAGTTGCAGAAATGGAGAGGAAACTACAATGTAAAGACGGAAGTGTGAACTGCAAAGACAAGAAGGAACATTGAGTATTTCTGCCTTTCAAGCACTCTGCTGTCATTTGTTCACAGAGTTGTTGGGCTTCATCTCCTTGTCTAATTGCGGGGCTTTGGGTAACAGCAGCCATAGGAGTTGGGTTACACAGGCAGAGCTATATCTGCCTTTCTGTCATCACCAATCAGGATGAGCGCTATATGGGTAACTATCATTGGCAGTTAATACCTCAGGCTTACAATGGCATCCTGAACACGTCCCAGTGGTCCACTTGCCTCAGTGAAGCATCCCACCCCGCAGAGCCCCCGCCATGTACCTGTCACACTCCTTATGTGGGTCCCTCAGCCTTGTTATTGACATAATGCAATGTCTCTAATCCCAGCAGGTCTCACCTTGTGCATACACATGCACATAGAGTCACACACACAATATTGTATTACTGTATTAGTGAGGAGCTACAGGAACTATATTTGTACCCCAACACCTCACTCATTCCTTTAATTTCATCTGAAGCTGACAGCAACATGGATATCTCGACTTGGAGGGTAACACTGATTTCCCAGCCCGGTATCTCAAGGACTTATTTCTACATTGGACATTTCCGCACCTCAAGATTCATATCCAGTGCCAGCGTTGAGTGCCAGTGCAGGAGGTAGTGATTTTTTTGTGCAGCACGGCAGAAAGTGATGTATAGCGTACAAAGTGACAGATTTTCATGTAGGAAAATGGAGTTGGCCCCCCCGGCATATTTCTCAAAACTTGAACCCTGTGCTTGAGTTGCATAATCTTAACCGCATAGTTTATTTTCCATAACCAAGATCTCTCCCTGATTGTAACATTTTGCAGTCACCAGGTGCAGAGGGCAACTACAAAGCATCTATTTTTCTGGAAGCATTTTTCATTAACAATCGCTGTCAGCGCTAGGCTCCTGAAAAATGGGCTTTTATTTCATGAAAATCTTAAGGATTATAACGTCAACCTGTAGCTTGTCTCCCATTACCTTAACATGAACTCTGATGAACTGAAACCCAGACTCTACAGGACTTCATGAAATGTCCACTCCTTTTCATATTTCCCATTTCCCGAGTTTAAACTGATCCTCTTAACGGTAATCACACAAGGACAAGCAGGCAAAACACACACTCGTGGACACAAACTCCTCTTGATTTGCTCCATTTTTTTCTCTCTGTAGCTGACTGTCAACTGTCACTGGTCGCCCACAGCCCATTTCAGATAATCCCACCACTCAATAATCATCATCAGCTCAGCGGGCCAGTTCGGTGATTACACCGGTTGTGAAGGAAGACGAGAATATACTAGGGGCTAATCTTCCTCCGACAGCCTAATCAGCACATCAGACCCACAAACCATCAGCTCAACAGCCATTTAATGTAATGTACAGAAAACTCAGGGTGCCAGAATATATTTCAGGATTGGTGAGTAGATACTGGATAATCCCTGAGGACAAAAACATGGAGGTTTATGTAGTTTCATACATATATTAACACAAGAGAGTCCACAGAGCACCCTCGGTTAGAAGCAATCTCTCAGTAGTTGAGTTCATGCTACATTAAGACACACCCACATCTCGAAGCCAGCAATCAAAACCACAATCTTCAACTGATGGTCTCTTGATAGCTTAACTGAAGATACTGTGGGTGCTTTGGTCACAGATATCTCATCACGTTGTTGTGGGAAAGGAAAGCAACACTCTTTTTACTCTCCTAAACGTCATTTTCAAGGGATTTGAGGCACCTTTCTGGTCACAACCACGTTTCTCACATCTCTATGCTACTCTTAACAGCAAAGCAGAGGTAAACCCACGTCAAGACGTTTATGTTTTGAAGGTAGAAGATTTAAATGGGTGCCAGATTTGATGTGACTTGAACATCAACAACTGTTTTCTCAGATAAATCCACTGATCTTACTGGCTCTTCGTCTGAAGCTTATGTGATTATTAACAAGAAAAAAGATAACTGAATATAGTTAGGCTAACCCTTTGATATGTCTTGTTGTTCTGCCAGAGCCAGGCAGAGGCCCACTATAAGGGGAACCGCCATGCTCGGAGGGTGAAGGGTATCGAGACATCCAAGACAGCTCGTCTCCAAGATGGCGATAAGCAGCACCCTCCCCCAACTGCTTCGCCTACCCCACCAGGCCCCTCGCCATCCAGCCCCGAGCCTGATCCTAATAAGCAGGGTGAGCATCACCTGTGACATATGATGTTACACACACGCACACAAAAATCTGTCACAGAACGGCACAGATGCACACCACAGCTGTTGTGTGAAGTGATAGGATGGAAACTAACCAGAGGAGAGTTGCTGTCTACTGAGAAATGTAGTGTTGCTACGATTCTTGCAGGACAGAAGAGAATTAAACATTCATTCCCTCTGATCTACACATCAAAAGATTTAAGATTTCATCACACAGCTGAATGTTGAGTTGAACTCAGTCACTAATCCTGACCTAGCAAAGGTGTCACCACACAGCCAGATCTGCTGATGGACCGGCATTGCTGTATGAGTTTCAAGTGATATATCATGATCATCATGGGTTTCCCACAAATCATTTACTAACCTGAAACCTATTTACTTTTTGCAGATGACACCCAATCCTGTCCCAACTTTAACAAGTCACCTCTGACCCCTAGCCACCTTCCAACGCTCACCCTGAGTTCAGCAGACGCAGAGTGTCCCCTCTTGTCTTCTGTCAGCACGCCTTTGCCATCCTCTCCCACCGCGGCCCTCAGCAGCCCCCCTGCAGATCCGACAGCGGCCGGTCTTCCTGACACCCCGTCCCCAGCACCAAGCCCTTCTTCAGGAGAGTCAGAGGAAGAGAAAGCCAAGAAGCTTCTCTACTGTTCCCTGTGCAAAGTAGCCGTTAATTCCCTCTCACAACTGGAGGCACATAACAAAGGTAACTCCAACACAGAGTACATAACACTGCAGAGTACGGGCTGTATCTCTTAAAATACAGAGAAATGTCTATAAACAACAGCATTATGCCATATGCACGCTTATAAGTAACTTCATATACCATGGCGCTCCTCAGAAGCAATTCAGCACTTTTAAGTATAAAAAAAGGTGCATTAGTGCCACTTAGTGGTAAGAATGGCAGGTTAAAATATGTATAGTTTCACTGGGTGTAGATGGCTGATGCAAACCTCACCTCCTACCGCCTACACAAAATATTGTCACACTCATTTAATGCAGCTTTGATTTTTTTTAATTTAAACTTTCAAACAACCATGCACTAGTTGAGCAAACAATCCATGCACCACGAGGTGCATTTAGTAGCTGTTGTGGAGATTTCTGTCATATCACATCATACTCATGGAGTTCGCCAAGATGTCACAGCCATGCCGATGTTCAGATTTCCATTTTATTGAACACTTTAAGGACTCCTTGTCCATGTTGGTTTAAAAGCTGAGGTTCAAAGTTAATTCCTGATCTTGGAAACAGCAATTGAGAACATAATCTCACCACAATGTCTATTTAGTATATTCACTCCACTCTAACAAGGCCTTCATTAGTGCTGTAGATTATACCCGTCTTTTTATTGTGTCTAGGTACCAAACACAAAACCATTCTGGAGGCTCGGAGTGGACTGGGACCCATTAAAGCATACCCGCGACTGGGTCCTAAACCCAGCACAGAGCAAGGAGGGGAGCTGTCCTCTGACCCCAACACTCAGGAACGCACCTTCCACTGTGAGATCTGCAACGTCAGAGTCAACTCAGAGCTGCAGCTTAAACAGGTGAGACACAAAGATCCAAACCACCTGAGTAAATTGTAGTAGTGGAGCAATATCAATATCTAATATCTGTCCCTTCTCATTTTATGTTGCAGCATATATCAAGCCGGAGACATCGGGATGGAGTTGCGGGGAAACCTAATCCTCTTCTCAGTCGGCACAAGAAGCGCACAGACTTTATGGTAGAGACTCACTTTGTTATATTCCATATTTACCAATTATACCTCATTACATTTAGGTTTCATCAATACTTAAAACAGTGTTATATTTACTTACTATTTTTCCTTGACTTTCTCAAAGGAACTTCCAAAAACTCTGGGGGCTGGACTTTTACCAAGTCCCCTGGCTGTTGCTGCAGCGATGGCAGCTGCAGCCTCCTCCAATCAACTGGCACTACGTCCTCCCTGCCCGACTTCCCATCACCATCCCCATCATCACCTCCTACAGGGAACACCCCTCAGCCTGCTGAGGCCCGCTCCCGGTCCCATCCGCACCACGCACGGGCCAATACTCTTCACCCCTTACTGACGGCACGAGAAAGAGGACAAATCAGGAAGAAGCACACTGTGAAGTGGAGGCCTGCAACCATGTGCCGTAAAGAGCCAAATCAGCTGGTGTGGCTCCGGCTGGTGTTTCATCATGAAAAAAAACAATATGACTAAATATGACTCTTCATGGTGTGTACTGTGGTTGCAGACCACTACTGTTATGTTGACAGGGAGAACCAGAGATAACTGACAAATCTCAGATATTTCAAAGAGACCATATGTTTCCATCCTCCCCAGTTTCTCTTCATCGCTCTTCATCGTCTGCCAATCATAATAGACTCTGCAGATCGTTTGAAGAGGAACTTATAAACAAGTTTTTAATCAAGCATGGACTTCTTTGACCATCCTCCAATCTGCAACTGACTAATTATCTTCCTCTAACATATGATCCACTGTATCCGACTCAAAACCCTACCTCTCTTAAGTTTTAACGTTCACCTCTGCAAGAATTCATTACATATCCAAAGCACTAATGTTATCAGAAAATGCCCGCTGGGTTAGATATAGTAGTTGCCTCTAATGTTAGCTGGCATCATGTTGTAGCTGTCACAGTATAGTGGATTGTACCACTGTAAAGTTCTGTTTTTGTGGCCTGTAAAGAGAAAATGGTACCAACCATTTACGTACCATTTCTGCAGTTACCGGCAAACATTTCTCTGTACTGTATGTCTACATTTCCACTACTGGCCTGTCTGAGATATATTTACCTCTGTGGGAAAGAAACAGGAAGTCAAAGAGGAACAGCAAAAGAGTAGAAATAACATTATGTCTTAGAACTGTACTGATGCACACATCAGCTAGATTTATGGTTTGGCAAAGGTTGTTGGGAAGAAGCAATTCCTACTGGTGCACTATGCAGCTATCGGTATTTATTCTAATGCAAATTGGAGTAAATAAGAATACAATCAAAGGAAAAACCGATGCCAAGTTAGTGAAGATCAAGATGTAACCATGTCCAGGTAAATGGTTCCTCTGATGATTCCCCAGATTCTCCCTGAATGGCCACTGACAACAACCATGTGTGCACCAAGTCTCCCACAAAGCACATAAACAAGTGGTGAATAGCCTACATGTAAATGGCTTAAACACATTTATGATGACGACGAGCTATCTTTTCTTTTTCATCTGCACCTCGCTGTGCAAAGCAGAAATGTTTCAGTGTCTTAATGGAATAGTTTCAACACTGTGAGCACAGCATGACAATGGTTTATTTACTTTGGTAGCAGGTACTTGCATTATGTGCACATTTAATTATACAGACCACATTTTCACCACAATCCCATATAAGGAGTGTGAAAAACCGTGGGATGGAAAAACACCAGCATTAAGTTACAGAAAAAGACAACAGGACCACATACACAGACGAGTAGTTGTATGCAAAAAAATAAATAAATAAATAAAAAAAGAAGCAACATACCATAATTTGGTAGTATCATAGGCCTGTAGTGGGATAAAAATGTTTAGTTTGTCTGCTCTGCCTCGTGTGCTCTGACTCTACATGACCTTGAACTCTCCCAGTGAAAACTGTTCATGATGGCTTGTGAAACATTAGAGGGAAGCTTTAGGAAACGGAAACTGTAGCAATACTTAAAGCACTCCTGCTAACTTTTCTCGTTAACTGCAATAAAAAGAAAATGTCTACAAATGTATGAATTGTTATTTAGGAGAAGTGTATTGAAACTGTACGTGTAGATTATTAATTAAAAAATAAAAAATAGGTAGGTACGGTACATGTTGGGGCTTCCTAATTGTTAAATTAAAACAAAATTATATAGAAATGAGTTTATGGTTGTAAGCAATGTTGATTTGTGATTTTTTTTTTTTTTTTCATTTTTTTCAAATGTAATGAGATATAAGAGTACCAATAAATCACAAATGCAATTGGTTGTATGAGTAGTTTAGTAATGTGAGCGCTCAGTGTGTGCGCAATGTGAGCAATGTTTAACGCATTTCACTTTCTGTTGTTCTGTTCTGTACATGCAAGTTGGAAAAAAAAAGAGGATGCACATAATGTTGCTTATTAAGCGGAAGCCTGATGATTCAAAGCACAAGATCACTGTAGGTGATAACATATGCAAACGAACATAAGTGACTGGAGGAAGTCGTCAACTTTAAGAGGTAAGAAATACTGAACACTTTGGTCAAAGTTATTACTTTAAAATGCAGAAGGACAGGAGAGGTCGAGCTGAATGCTAGTTTTTCTATAGTTTTGAACTGTGGATCTAAATTGTGAGCAGCAGTAGTTTAGATAGAGACAGCAGGTCAGGCTGCAGTCTTTCACTCAGTTGTTTAATTATTTTATTGGATAACTGGGCCAGTTTATGAAGATGACGAAGCTGGTGTTTCATTCAGGGTACTCACATAGCAGTAAAATAGCCTCCTGTATGTTTCCTTCAGTAGGGTCTCTGTGGTTAAAGGCCATGCATGTATACAAAAAAGTAGGCCACCTGCCTCCTTTCCACTGCACTGCTGGTGAACTCAGTGGTATGACTGAGACTTAAAAATATTCGGGGTGGTGGTGGCTGATGTCTGAAAGCACATATGTTAACCTATATTCTGATTCCTGTTAGTCGACAGAATGCTGATGAACTCCACAAACCACACAGAGGATGACGTCTTCTCCTGCTGCAATCATTCAGTCGTAGGCTACCGTTACTTTGCAGTGGTGTGGGGATGTGCTGTGACCATCACTGGTACCGTCGGGAACCTGATGACCATTCTAGCCTTCGCCTTAGACCCACGTCTGAGGACTCGCTTCAATGTGCTCATCATCAACTTGGCTGCAGCTGATCTCCTGTACTGCGCCATGCTGCAGCCCACTGCAGTTGATTCCTATCTACACCTCCGATGGCGCAGTGGTCAACTGTGGCGCAGCATCTTCTGTCTGCTCGTCTTCCTTTCCCACTTTGTTTCCATTATCACCCTCTGCCTGGTAGCGATGGGAAGATATCTCCTGGTTGCAAAGAGAGCTGTGTTTGACCGTGTCTTCTCTGACCGTGGTCTTATTTTACTCCTGATCTCAGCGTGGGCACTAGGTCTGGGCACATTTGCCCCACTCTGGTCTGTTTACGTGTTCGTGCCCCATATGTGCACATGCAGCTTCCATCCAACCAAGGGTCGCCCCTACACCCCCATCCTGATTTTTTTCTTCTTCTTCTTCTGCCTGTGCTGCATTGGTGCATTCTACCTCCTCATTTACAGACGTGTCCGGATTGCCTCACAAGCTCTGCTGCGCTACAGGTTCAGCCGCCGGTCCTCCAGGAGGAAACCAGCTTCTTCAGCACAAGGGACAGACGACAGTGGTGTCAACACGTGTAGCTTTAAGATGAGCAGTGAGGCCGATCTAACCCAAAATACTGATGAGATCACCTGTGAAAAATCCCCTCAATCTACCCAGGGCTCTGCCAAAGTCTCAGATTTAACAACAACCAATTCTCCCCCTACACCTGCTCCCACAAGTGAACCATCATCATCCCAGTCCGCAGCCTCAGGAGATGTTAAGGAAATGAAGCATGTGACAAGCATGTGTTTAACAGTTTTCCTGTGTTTTGTGATCTGCTATATCCCATACATGTTTCTTCACATATTTAAAAACGACACCTTCCCACCGGTGCTGCACATGATCTGTGCAAACCTCACCTGGCTCAACAGCTGTATCAACCCCGTGGTCTACGCTGTCATGAGCAAACAGTTTCGACAGGCCTACCATGTGCTGCTCACCAGGGCTGCTGCACCATTCACCAGCCTCCGGACCAGGTGGTCAACTCTGAGCACCTGACCTTCAGATCATATACAGCTTTTGAGAATTCTGATTCTGATGAAATAATGCAGTGCAACTTTGGTCTGGGTGATTCAAAGGGTAGAGGGAAGGAAGGAGAAAAAAGGGGAAGGAACTTGATTGTGTCTGTCTTTACCATTGCAATGTTTGTTAAGTTAAACCAAATAATGGCATCAAGCTTAATAGAGGAATAAAAAAATGTGAAACTGTTACAATAGATGTAAATATAAAACTCATTGTGCATCAGGGTAATGTCTTGTGGTTGTGAGTAAGACAGTTTGTCTCCACATATATGGAGGTATGTGATGGAAGTATTCACAACAAAAACCATTAAATATACTTCTGTGGTTAATACATATTAATGATATTCACTCTCTCTGCAATGTGTTATGTAACTAATGATAATAAAGATAATGGTCGTATTCATATTTACACTTAAAGTCTGTCTTTGTGGTCTAACCGGGTTATTCTGCATTTGCTTGCTTGTCTATATTTTAACACTTGGGTGTGAACGCAATACTTTACCCGTGTGCGACAAAAACAGGAAGTCTATGTGCAACAGCTAAAAGGTCAAACTTACATAGAGTAGTGTCTTAAAGCATTTAGTCTTTAGTCATCACTAATTCATTATTGCACGTGTAGTGAGACATGGAGCACTGCACAGCTGTTAACGTTTATCCTCACCATCTAAGGACAATACAGTAAGTGTGGAATTATTATTTAAAAATAATATTGTGAGAAAAAATCTATGTAATTTAGTTTCTTCGTCACCACTCTACAGGTTTCTCTGATTACTAGATTATTTCCAAAATGGTCACTGACAACAACTATGTGCAATTGTGTATAAAGAGTAACTCTGAGCAAGTGCAACAGTAAAACCAGTGCATGCGTCTGCAGACAGTTATCTATACATAAATGACCTGAAAATAAGATTTAGATTTAGGCGGCAGAATATGTCAGAAATTAAACATTCACCAGTACACCAGTACACCAGTGTATAATCATGTGAAAGTAAGTTTTCATTACCTTAGAATAAGCCCTTTACCCACACAGAGGAAGCAGTTTCTCTTCCACAGCATCCAACACGGGCATCCAAAATGGGCAAACCAAACAGAGGATCTTCTGCATTTTTTGGGTGAGTTTTGCAGTCCATCGTAGTTCGTCCTTCATCCTGGGAGGGTTGGTTCAGGCGAGGGGTATTCAGTTTGTTGCCATTTGCAAGCTTACTGCTCGATGCCACTAAATCCTCCACACTGGACAGTTGAACAGAGAGGTTTCAGGGTGTTAATGGAATAGTTTCAACAGTGACATGATTGTACCTGTATGATTATATGCGACAGATAAGTTTAAGTATTGTATGACTATAGCATCACGTGCACATGCACATCATGCAGGTAATCCCATAGTATGAGTGTGGAAACACTTTGATTAAAAACATCAGAGCGATGCTACAGTAGGATGAATAAAAACCTGTGTGATGATGGCCAGTATAAAAACATAAACACACACTTTGATGTGTCAAAAGCATTGCTGAGTATGCTCGAGTGAAAACATATTTAACATAGAAAATTACCATTCACACTATACCACAATAAACATTCTTCATCCTCTGAACTAACCAAGTAAAACCGATGACATGCTGATTTATCTCATCGTCTGTGTGGAAATTAATTATGGAGCTTCCCTATTATAACTAAAAATAATTAAACTGGATCTATGTAAAAGCTAAATATAGTAAACATTTGATCTACTCTGGTCATGTCCTGTCCTGTTTGAGCATACAGTTGCCAGTAATAAGAGATTTACATATGCAGACTAACATTCCACATTTCCACATTTGGGTTTTTCACTTGAGGTAAAAAAAAAAAATTGTCGGAAATGCGCACGATCTCTCTTCCTTATTTTAGACATGAAATGGGAAATCCCTTTTGAATACCATTTCATCATGTAGAGGCGAGTGAAGCAAGACAGGGGAACAAAGCCAGGCATTTAAATCAGCGCATCACCGCAGAGAATAACACAGCAACACATCGACCGGCTTTGGCTTTAAGGTGAGAAAATGTTTTGTTTTTAAATAGGGTGATAAGAATTTAAATACTTTTTTAACGCATATTTTGAATCCCTATCACGTTTTATTCATCACATGTAAAATTCTTCCTTTATTGTATGCAATGTGTCACTAAAGAAGATTCATACTCTATCATGGCATATTCACCTCGATGTGCGTATACACTGTTGCCCATAAAGTTGGAATCAAATGTTTTTACCTCTTCTCATGAAATGATTGTGACAATGTGATTTATTCTTGATAGATAAAGTGTATCTCCTCAAAACTTTACTGATCAATCTCTTCCAAACATATCACAGTGAGAATTAAACCACAATTAACCTGATGTGTCAAAGAGTGAATGTGTCTGAAAACAAAATTATTCCAACTTTATGGGCAACAGTGTGTTAGAGATGAAAAAGAGTTCAAATGAATATCAAATAATTTCTGAATTTTTGAGTAACTCAGACAAAATTTTGTTCATTCCTTATTTATACTTATTTACAATAGCTAATACTGAAAAATTAGTTTTGCTTGCCAGGCAATGTATTTCAGAGCCACGGCACCTGTACACAAAAGTTGTACATTAGACATTAGACTATCCTGAAACTGCTGAAAATGTTATTTTATTTATTTATATATTTAAACAGTCCCCACATACAAATTTAATTAAACTAATCAGTGAGTCATTAAACTGAGGCCAGCAATAGAAAGAAGTGTTTCTGTCAGGGAGGTCTGTGTTAAAAAGGAAGTGGTACATTATCTAGACCACCCCTAACTTCCCTTTTCACCTAAGCACATTAGGTCAACCTATATTCTGATTCCTGTTAGTCGACAGAATGCTGATGAACAACACAAACCACACAGAGGATGACGTCTTCTCCTGCTACAGTCCTTCAGTCGTAGGCTACCGTTACTTTGCAGTGGTGTGGGGATGTGCTGTGACCATCACTGGTACCGTGGGGAACCTGATGACCATTCTAGCCTTCGCCTTAGACCCACGCCTGAGGACTCGCTTCAATGTGCTCATCGTCAACTTGGCTGCAGCTGATCTCCTGTACTGCACCATCCTGCAGCCCATCTCAGTTGACTCCTATCTGCACCTCCGATGGCGCAGTGGTCAACTGTGGTGCAGCGTCTTTGGCCTGCTCCTCTTCCTCTCCAACTCTGTCTCCATTATCACCCTCTGCCTGGTAGCGGTGGGCAGATATCTCCTGGTTGCAAAGAGAGCTGTGTTTGAACGCGTCTTCTCTGACCGTGGTCTTATTTTACTCCTGATCTCAGCGTGGGCGCTAGGCCTGGGCAGCTTTGCCCCACTCTGGTCTGTTTACGTGTTCGTGCCACAGGTGTGCACATGCAGCTTCGATCGTATCAGGGGTCGCCCCTACACCACCATCCTGCTCTTTTTCTACTTTTTCATCGGGCTGGGATGTGTTGGTGCTTTCTACCTCCTCATTTACAGACGTGTCCGGATTGCCTCACAAGCTCTGCTGCGCTACAGGTTCAGCCGCCGGTCCTCCAGGAAGAAACCAGCTTCTTCAGCACAAGGGACCGACGACAGTGGTGTCAACACGTGCAGCTGTGAGATCAGCAGCCAGGCGGATCTTACCCAAAATACAGAGGTGATCACCAGTGAAAGATCTTCCCAATCTACCCAGGTCCCTGTCTCAAATTCATCATCAGCCAATAAGTCCACTCCAGATGTCTTCCCTACACCACCTGCTCCCACACCTGCAGGGCCATCATCTCACTCAGCAACTTCAGGAGATGACGGTGAATTTAAGCGTGTGACCCGAATGTGCTTCACTGTGTTTCTGTGTTTTGTGTTCTGTTTTGTCCCCTTCCTGTTGCTGAACATAGCCGACAAACAAAACCGCGCCCCGCAGGTGCTGCACATGTTCAGCGCAAACCTCACCTGGCTCAACAGCTGTATTAACCCCGTGCTCTACGCTGTCATGAACCGACAGTTTCGACAGGCCTATCATGTGCTGCTCACCAGAGCTGCTGCACCATTCACCAGCCTCTGGACCTGGCTGGGAAATCACTGAGTATGATATTATTTGACAAGACAAACTGCATTTATTTTGCATCACCAACATTTCAGACTGCTACATTTCCATGCTTAAGTCTGCTGTTGATGTATATACAAGATTCAGTTATGTGTTCATGTTATGTATGTAATAAAGTCTATTTTTTAATAAGTAATCAACAGTTATGTTCTTAATTTTGAGCAACAATTTGCATATACGTTTTCAAGCTGTTACTTCATACGAGATAAAACCAACGTGCCTTATTTCAGCAATTCAGGAACTTACATTAACCTTTGTCCCAACTCTGGATTACCTCATACATGCTGCACATAGCACATGAGCAAAAGGGTTCAAGTGATCTGTAGTTTTACATGTGGGTGGAGTGTGCATGTTTGAGATGTGTCACTCCATTAATTTATTGAGCATACTCACAAAGGCAAATAATCACGCCACAAGCAGACAAACCCTTGAAGTTATTAAGATTATTATACACTCAAAAGTGTTGGATGAAAACAGTAACACACTTCTTTTCTTAGGCTGACACATGGTGTTGTTTTCACAGACGCTGACCCCTCACAGCAGCACTATCTTGGGTGGTGTGTGGCACTAAAATCTTAACGCCTAACCCTCTGGACTTAAGTTAGGACTAAAGTTCAATCCAGCGTCAACTTTGACCTTTTTACGTGCTGCTGACAAGATTACAGCTCTCTGCACTTCATGGCAGGAAAATAGAAACATCCAACACAAAAAATTTGGCAAGCAATGACATTTTTATGTGCTCTGTTCCTTACCAGGCTGTGAGCACAGAGGGCATAAGAGGCATCAGAATAAAGGCCATGTTGTCACCTAAATTACTTTATCCTCACACCATGACTGTTTTAGGACATATATGAGTGCCAAGCGAGGTTGGCGGGGGGTTAAAGGTGCTAACCATGAGCCACGACCTCCCTGGTTTGTGTCCGGCCATAACTATGCACTACTGTAAATGGCCTGACAGGAGACATTTGTTGCTGCAACTCAGCTTGTCATGCACAGACAGCAAAGAGCAAAGCTTTTAGTAGTATTTTTTAACATGCATTTAATTTATGATGTGTGCCAGTAGTTGTAAAGGTGTTCTGGTATAAACTTAACTGGTGGGCAGGCATAGTGAAAATAAAAATAAAAGACTTGGTCAAGGGTTAGTCCGCCTTTCATTGGCTAGCTGCCTGCTGCTGGTTAAAGAGGATTAATAAAAGTTTAGTAATGTGCAGTAAACAAAGTTAGAACTACTGTAAAAGTTATTAAAGGAAGTAGAATACCTGTAGAGCTGCAGGATTTGGTTTTATTTAAATTGTGTTTAGTTTTAACACACAAGTTTGATTCATTTGGGGCTGCAGTCTGAAACAGGCTGTAAATCTCCATCATAAATAAAGCTACTGTGAACACACAACCATTTATTTCCCTTTTATTGATGATAACGTTACATTGTTTAAATGAGAAGGTTAATATAGAAGCATATAACTTAAAGGAAGGAAATGCAGCACAATGTTTCAGTAGTATACCACAAAGCTGCAGATGGAAACATAAAGATCACAAGGACTCAACAACAAACATTAAAACAATAAATTATGTGCAGTCTCAAACTCTAAACTGCTTAAACTGTCAGTTCAAAATCATTATCTTAAATCAACAGGGTCCCAAAATTCAGAAGAGTTTATGATAGTTGTGGGGTCAATTACACGTACCTGGGACACAAATGAAGTAAATATGAGTCCAGCCAATTCAATTATCTCACTTTTGTGTCTTCAAATAGTCTGATTCGTTTTCTGACAATAGTGCAACATAATAAAGGGTATTATAAAAAGTCAGAATCCAATTATTTGAATTACACACAAGCATGAAAATGCCGACTGCAAAAGCTATTCTTAAACACTGTCAGGATTAGCAGAGGCAGCTGTCAACTATTTCAAGTTAAAATGGTATTCAAAGCAAACTATGTTAACACTGGATTTGCTACATACACTAACATTCTGTGAGACAGGTGTTGTAATGCAAGTAGCTAAAGGAAAAAGCTGAAGATGAGTGAATGATACAGTGGTTTGGTTAAATGAGGCTTATTGGAAAATGCTTCCACAGGATTGTACAGGCAGGCCATGAAATCCTTGAAGACTGAAATCAGGCAGCACCGGTTCTTCTTGCATGATGTCAGCGAAGAGGTTGGGGTTGTTGAGATACATCAGTAAATCCTCCTCTTGGCCGGCGACAGAGCTGGACAGCATGGGATCAGGGTGATACATCTCCAGAGGCAAAGTCAAAGGTTGAGGATCCTCGTTTTGTTCTGAGAGCAGAGAAAGAGACAAGAGAAAGAATATTGTTACTGGTGTTGTGGTTGTGTTGGTTATTTCTAGTGCTGCTTTCACTGAGGAAATGAGAGTGACAGAGTGATGCGCTACGCATTCAAAAACAAAGAAAGACTACAGACTGATGTTGTAGCAACGTACGGACCAGACGGATTTGATTTCATGCAAGACAGTCGTAAATGCATGCAGTGGTAGTATTCATCAAATTATTCAAGTTTTCATCACTATTTAACTGTGGCTGCAACTAGAAACAGTCAGTTTAACTTTGTATGTTCTTCTCAGTTTGTTTAACCCCTCAATTTTAAGTACCTGTCCTGTACTATGAGCTTACGTATAGCACTCATACATTTGTAATTCAACATTTTGGTAAACACATGTATACTTATTTGCTTTAAATATTAAATATGAGGCTACAGCAAGCAGCCACTTAGCTTAGCTTAGCTTAAAGACTGGAAAAGGTAACAAAATACACCAGCCAGCGCTGCTAAAGCTGGCTCTGAGCAGTTGCCAGGCAACCAGAGGAGACTCCAGGAAGTCACTAGTAATAGCCAAAACAAAAACAGGCTGGCACATAACCCACCGTGCGTTATAGATCAAATTTTTGTTTTCTCACTTTGGTTTTTGAAAGGATTTAATAAACTAAATAAGATGTAATAATTATTACGTTTTAGAGGTGCTGGTCGGTGGATTTTGTTCCTGTTTGAAAGGTCATGAACTTTTGCTTTAACCACAAGGATTTGCATGCAGTCCAGCTCAGCATTTACCAGACCAAAGGTGAAAAATAATTTCCCAAAACATTTTCATGCATGTTCTTTCAAGCTACATACACCTAGTGTTAAAGAGCTCAAGCATCAGAAGGGAGAATCAAAAAGCTATAAAATGAATTATGTTAGTACAGTACAGCTCAAATCATTCACCTGCACACCAGCCCTTATGTTCAGTAGAAGCAGCAAACAGCCCCACTGACATCTATCTAGACAGCATCTTCCCCACTGATTTCCAACACCACGACGGACAAAAAAAAAAAAAAAAAAAAAAAAGAGGGCAACACAGAGCTCTGTGATCAAGGGTGAGTGATTTGTTTGACGAGGATTTCAGCTGGATGGGACAGCAAGGAGAGCCATGACTCACCAGCTGCCTCCTCACACAGGCCATTGATTGGCTCCAGGCCCTCACCCTGTGCCATGTCAGAGGGCATGGGTGACCTAGCCTCCAGTGTGTTCCTACATGACCAATGACAAACAGTCATTACAACCAGTTGCTCATGACATTAAAAAAAAAAGGGCGTGGGTACACTGCTTCTGACAGTTTGTTGTTTCTAGATAAACATTTAGAGCACATTTAGATTACAACGAATGGCATCAAGATACCGAGAGAATGACGCATATACTTACTCCTTTGAAACAAACATCAGCTTGGTTTTGATGTACTTGATGTACAGGCTGTCACCTGAAAGACGAGTTTAGACATGATTTAATCAAAACAAGAAATGACATGTGAGCAGGGCAAAAAGTATGATTTCCTGCCCTTACTTCCAGTCTTCTCAGAGTAGTATTTCCCGAAAGCTTCGTCTTTGGGGGTGTTGGGATAAAGGTAAACTAGAGGATTTTCTGGAACATTTTCAGCCTCTAAGATCTGGAAATTCCTGATGATTTCATGGAAGGGGATCTGGGAGAGGTCAACTTTGGTGAAGGGCTGCACTGTCTTTATGTCAGGTTCACCTGAAACAGACAGAGGATGATCATTCATAGAAAACAAAAGTGAGTGTAACTAATGCTACAATTTCAAAATAGTATCATTTAGAATCATGAAATAAAAATATCTCACCAGTTATAGTGGTGTCCACCCAAGAGAAGGTGATTGCTCCAATGACACTTTCACTGAAGCGCAACAAGAACGTGCCTCTCTGTTTTTTCTTCAGGAGGGACTTCTCTTTGGATTTGTTCACAAAACCCATGATGTGACTGCGGTACAGATAAAAATGTCTTATATGAAACAAGAACCGTCTCTCCCATTTTACAGGAATTAAAGGCAAAAGACTACGCTGAGAAAACATACCCATCCCTCCACAGGTCTTCAAGGTATGTTTTCACCATCACCAAAATGCCATCGAACCACACCCAGAACGTGTCAGGAGGATTTTCCTGTAACAAAACGGGTGTAAAGGGTCGTCAATAAACACCTACAGAGTATTTTCAGAAGCAATAAACAAGACGAAGTGTTATAAAAATTAGGATTATACTGGGGTTCAGATGTTTGAATTCATATAGTATGTGTGTATCCTGTTTTTTGCATGTCTCATGCACTTCTCTTATCTGCTCTGTGTTTTACTGAGGCTGGCAGGGTGAGATAGAGTTCTTTGTATCAGTGGGGAGGTGTCCGAGACAGCCCATTAAAAAATGTATAAGAACCAACTGTTAGAGCTCCGCGGGGAGCCTTTTTCTCTGTAACCCCTTTTGAGTGTTGCACTGTTAAACGCTCCTTCTTGTACAAGAATAATAAATTCAACTTAAACTTTGAATCCAGTCTTCCTTATTGAAGGGTCTTTCTTAAAAAATTCCCATAACAGAAGAATCTACAGCCGTGCCAGCAAAAGCAAACTGTAAGATGGATAAGAGATCCATCAAAGTGAATTAAATGCAAAAAATGGCTGTGGTTGATATGAAGGTGGCTGTCAGCAGACGTAGTCATTAGCAGGTAATGTTTGCCATGTCCGATACCTTAGTTTACCATGTGAGGTAGCTGATATGCATATTAGCACTGAACACAAATTACATGAAGAGGCTGTACTTAGATTTGCAGGTATCTGTAAATAAACCAAAACATTGAAAAAAATGAAATTTTGACCCGTTGATGGATCACTAAAGAAATGACGATTCATCTTGAGGGGTGACAGGAATGTCCGCACCCAAAGAAATGACAATACAGCAAACAACTGTTAGCTTCATGGTGACGCTAGAGGAAGAAGTCAGGGGTAAACAAAGTTGAGATATTTTCAGTCGAGTTGTCGGGGGTTAAAGTTAATCCATCGAAAAACATTTTCTAGGATTCAGTCTTCTTACCTTGCTGAATTTCGACCAAGCTACTTTACAGGTGGCATAGTCCTGTTTCTTTCCTGCAGGGACAGAAAATAAATGATGCATAATGCAACTCTCATTCACTGACATGATTTATAATAAAAGCTATAAAGGATGCTGAATTATAGTGCACAATCCTCATCATAATCTGACAAATACAATATAATCTAGGCACAAGTCGTGTTGGATCTCATTCACACACCACATCAAGCAACAGCAATGGATATAAATCAATCAGTTGTTGTAAAGTCTTCAAATGCAAAATACATTTTAGCATTTTGTGACAAAAATTAGACCTCTGTGTTTTCTGACGTCATGTTTTAACCACACATGATTGAATTCAGGCCAATTTATGGACAAAACAACTAACAAAAATTAGCAAAGACAAGCAATTGAAGCAGAACACAGAAGAAGGATTTACCGAAGAGTCTGTGTGCAATCATCTCCAACTGAGCATCATTCAGACCACGTTTAGTGGCAGAGAGAAACTGCCAGCTCAACATCTCTCCAAACTGCGGCCAAGTGGCTGCAGGACAGTTGGCGAAGAACATGACATCCTGGAAAAACAGATGCGCATTAACACATCTACAAGATTGCCTTGAATTGGCTTCTAATAGCCCAACTCAACTGCAAAATGCTGTGTGCCATGTGTGACGGGGGATCTCTCACCTTGGTGTCCTGACTGACCATGTTGAACCAAAGGACAGATGCGCAGGCACTCTGCTGCTGGCTGGAGTTGGAGATGATGATCACCGGGAGGGAGCAGGCCTAGGTTGGGTGCCAGGGAAAAACAACTTTTATCTAAGTCATACTTCCATAATCAGAACAATAAGGACAATGATATAATTTGCATATAGGACACATGTAGGTTAATGATTTGTTTAATAAAAAAGAAATCACCTGCAGCTCAACTGACAAGCCTTTAAACTCAAATACAGTGTCAAAGTAGATGAGATGCAGCTCCTCCGTAACACTGAGAGAAATCTGTCAACACACACACACACACACACACACACACACACACAGATCATTATTTGGTTGTTCACAGCTCACATTATGAATTACTGAGTTAAACTGTTCAGGGTTGGTCAACTCACATCACTGACTCCTTTGCCACCTCCAGACTTCTGCTCCTTCAGAGTCTACAGACAAATAATAGGACACAAAGTTAGTCAAACAACAGTCTTACTACCTGTGATTAAATAGTGGTTATTTATTTAAACTGTCATCTTTTAATCACTTCAGTGTAGCTGTTTGAGACTGCTTTATATCTAATTGTTGTTTCCTCTGTTGTCATCACTCACCAGATGTCTGAAGTCTGCCACCATGCCTCCACTCTGGCTCTCTGCCATGTTCAAAGCTTTGGTTTTGGTGCCCAGAACATTAAAGCGTCGATATCTAAGAGCATACCAAGTTTAGTAAAGAAAAAAAAATGCATCAAATGTGAAAAGTTTCTCTAGAAATATCACTTGATATGGGAGCTGAAGTTATGTGAAAAACAAAAGTACTCACCCTTTCATCTGAGGAGCCTCCCTAATTTCAAAGGGGAAAGGAAACAGAGCAGTCACCACAAAGAAGCAACAAAACACCATCCTCCATTGTTTGAAGTCAAGAACTTAAAAACTGCACGTTTGCTGTGTGTGTAGTGAAAGTATCTCAAACTAAAAGCATGAATCTCACCTGTCCATGGACACGTTCACTTTCATGGAGTGGTTCAGCTCAGGAACTTTAACGAGAAGTCTAAAAATAAGAGGTGAGGTGTAAGATTTTAGAACTTTGGAAATATTAAGATACTGAAAAATAGAAAAGTTCACTCTCAATATTACATTATAGAACAAAAGAGGTTTAAATGTTCAAAGTCACATTTAGGAAAAGGATAGAAGGCTTTGCAGAAAAGCATTAATGGTGTAATGTTGCTGTCATGTTTATTTAGTAAGGTTCAAGTCTACTACTAGTAAACTGAGTTTAGCTGGGTTTACCTCCACTACAATGCTGTGTATCTGTTTATCTGTGCAGTTAAAGGAATATTTAATTGTGAAAACTACTTCTGATGACCACATCACAGTGAATGCACTTGCCAGAATATACACAGAAAAGATCTACATCTATAGATTGTGTACAAACATGTATTAAATAAATGCACAGCATGGTCATGATTGCCTGGAGTGGTACCTGGTCTTGACAGAGAACTGGACGCTTGTGCGGAGTACCAGGGGTCCTTTCCCCTGAGGCATGGAGGGCTGAGTCTCAACCACAAAGGAACTACGAGAAACAGTAAAACATTGTCAGGAATTTTCACAAGGAAGCCATAAGAGAGCAAAGAGAGTGTAAGTAAAGGTTTCCTAAAAGAAAGACCTCTTGAGTAAGTCTTCTAAAAGAGTATCTGTTCTGCTCTGCAGTGCCGGTTTTTGGGCCTTCACAGGGTCACTGGCATAGGACAATTTTCCAACCAGCTCATCCAGCTTACTAAGAAACTCCCGCACCTGGAACAGACACACTGCGACACAGGTGAACCTACAAAACAACAAGAAAAGAGCCAAAGTGATGAGCTTCACACAGGTCCAGGAATGATGATCAAATGAAAAGCACAGAGGTAACAATAGTGGTGATGGGCAAGTCTGTCCCTGTCCTGACTTAGTGGTTGTACATAACTGAAGTGCGTCTTGCAATTGGAATTTGCACAGGGATTATTGATATGATGGCAGTAAACACCAAAGATTAAAACTGTTGTGTTAAGATGAGCATACCAGTTCTCGAGCTGATCCAGGCAAACATTGTCTGGAGCACCAATGCAAGCTTTCTGCTGCCTCCTCTGCCACTCCACCAGCTCCTTCTTCACCAGCATGTCGTTCAGTTCCTCAATTTTGTCCAGGAGCTTATTTAGGTCCGACAGCGTGCTCTGAGAAGGTGACAAACAAGAAAAACAAGAAAAAAACTTGGTTAAGAATTTGACCAAAGAGAGAATATTGAAAATTAAAGAGGATATTAATAACACCATACCTTTCGACAGTCATTCAGTCTGTTGATAAGTAACTGAAAGAGTTTTATTTTTTCTTTCTTCTCTGCCTCATCAACCACAGCTGCTTCACCATTTCCATGGTGGGATCACAGTTTCCAAATAAGACAGGCCAAAAAAAAAGAGACAGGTAGTTGTGATTCATGCCGCTTTATGACTCATATGAATCATCAGAGAACTTTATCAAAGCATGCAAATATAACCAGAAATTTTTAATCCCATTACCTTCCATCTTGTGAGTTTGGTATTTAAAATCAAACTCATCTTGCTGCTCCTCCAGACATAACACTGTATGCTCCATGCACTGTATCCCAAAGTACAGAGAAAAACATGAATGAAAGGATGAACTGTAATATCATCTACAAAGCACATAATGGCGTAAAGCAACATTATCTGCACCTGCACTTCATTCTTGAGGCCAGCAATTTTACGTTCAAGGTCCTGCTGGCTGCTGGTCTCCATGGCTTCCGGCTCAACACGCAAAAACTGGACCTGCCACAAAGGAAAGGAGCGGGTACAGAGATAAAACAACATTTTTCAGATGTGATACTGGGTGACTGAAAGTGGCAGTTAAAACAATATCACTGCTTGGTGGAAAATATTCACTGTTTAGCCCACACGCTGAGTCCTGTAGTTTGTATTCAGCACATGTGGCTGAAAAAAAACTACAGGACTCAGCTTATTCTTTGTAAACTTGGTTTTAAATATCTAAAAGTTATTAATTAAGTTACTGCAGACACACAGCACATCTGCCCTTATACCCATACAAGTTAATGGCTGGCCAGTGAGTTATACTGTTTAGGCAAAAATAGCTTAAACACAACAATGTATTCTGTGTTTGTAAAAATAACAGGCGTCAGCTGCCATTATACCTAAAACAATATGTGTGTCATTGTTTTTATTGGCATGTTTTTTCATCAGGATGTTGTGTGAGCAACAGGGTGCTTCTACAAACTATTATACATCACGAGTCATAAGTTAATGAAATGTTGCCCCAACCTGCTCGGCCAGATCAGCGCTCTGGAGGATTTCTTTCTCTTTTTCCAAAAACCACAGGATTGTGTTTGCCAAGGCACACGGGTCATCCAGGTACCTCTGTCAGGAGAGAGGTCAGATGGATGTCAGGGTTTAAGTTTAGGACTTAGGTCCTACCTAGACTTGTTTTACAATCTAACCACACTTTAAGCAACATACAAATAAGTACTCACACCATGAAAATTGATCTAAAGGAGGCTGATAAAAACGATATTTCTGATTTAAACAAGTATGACACCCAGTGTTTTTGTTGTCCACAGATCTCATCCACACAAACCTGAAAGTTCTGTTTATAACGTCTGATGTTGTGCTGCAGTAAGAACGACTCCTCCTGCACAAAACGGCTGTGTTGGATATCCAGATTCTCCAGCAGGACCTGGAACAGCACCATAGCCAAATCATGGTCGCGGGCTGCTCGTTGCCTGAAGAACAAAAAAGCAAAACACAAGTATTTTACAACAACAATAACATATTTACTGTAAGCATTGAATGGCGTAATGTGCCAAGATGTGGTGTTGTTGTTTGCTGCCTCACCACTCCTGCTTCTCTATCCAGGCTGACAGGTAGTGCCGGACATCCATAGGCAAGGCATCCCTGTCGTAGAGCTCGTGTAGCTGCTGTCCATAGACAGCAGGCAGCTGCCTCAGTCTCTCCCACTGTGCCATCTTAAAGGTTGACCAGAGAAACATGCACTCAGCCACATTTAAAGCGTGTGTGTGTACAGTGTGTCTACTACTAAAAAGATTATTAAATTCAAATGTAACAGCCGAGGGGAGCAAAGTGCCAACAAGAGACAGCCTGTGTTTGCATTACATTTGTATGTTAGCTCTTTGAGAGGCTGCCAAAGCGACAGGGCACACAAGGCTCGACTTATCAGTAATAACAGCTTTACTCACCTTAATTTATGCGGTCAGTCCTCTCAGATATGTTCAGTACCTTCGCTTACAGGTGATTTAAAACAGGTGCATAGCGAGCTCTTGTGTTTCTGCGTTATTAGCTAGATGTTAGACGAGTTATAAAACAAAACAACTCGCACAAAATGCAGGCGTGTGAATGTTATTTCCTCAGTTTTTGCTCACTTCTCGCTCCGTTTCATTGGACGTCCGTTTATCCCGCCCTAACCGTTCTTCGCAACCTAACCCCCGGGCGCCATTTTGGCTCTGACACAACGGCCGTTAAAGCGAAGCCAAGAGCCAGAATGTCTGCGGCAAGCGGACGCAGTTTCCCGCTCGAGCTCAGAGCTGACAGCTCATTGGTGGAGCCGGACACGGAGCAGCGCGCGCCCGTTGGTACACTTCTACGTCAATCTGCCCCGAGGGGCGTGGCCAGCAAAATAGAAACTTATGGCCCCGTCTGAGGGTTTCGCGAGAAATGATGTTGTGAAAGTGAAGCATGTGACGCACACGTTTCCAAAACAAGAAAACAGGTTGTGACTAACGCTACAACTACTTCATTATTTACTAACAATGCACCACATTGTATGTGAATTTTGACTTTTAAATTAATATTTGCATGTAAACTCCCCAAATACAACGTGAAGTTAAACTGTCCAATTCTTCTGTACAATAAACCAGCTCACTATGGCCTGTACAATTAAGCAGCTTATTTCTAAAAGCAGCTTATTTCTAGGTGCAATATCACCTCAACAGAGACTTTGTACATTGTTGTGTACATTGTATATTCTTCTGTATATATTGTTAAGATGGGGGGAGGGGGACATTTTTGAGGTTTATTCTTATAGTTTTTAACTTTGTAATTCTGGTTATATTTAACTTTGTAATTTTTGTAATATTTAAATTGTAATTTATCTTTTTCTCCTATTTTAAGTTGTTGTATTGTATTATTCTGGCTGCTATAATATTCGTTACCTTTGTACACTGGAGCGCTGTGACGAAAGAATTTCCCGCAAGGGATTAATAAAGTATATTCTATTCTATTCTATTCTATTCTAAGTAAAAAGTAGGTTATTACATAATGGTAATGCTAAGTGCCAGGAATTGTACTTCTAGTAAATATACTTAGTTATATTATCCACCACTGCTTGCACCTAAATATTATTTTTTAAAAGGTTTATATTTTTATTTTTATTTAAACGTGTCAACTAAAATGTCTTTACAATAGAAATACTTCCATCAAATCGTTTGCTCCTGAGATAGCAACATTGGATTTTTGTTTGTTTTTGTTTAATCCAGCTGCTACAATCGACCTTTTGTGTACATCACTAAAATAACAATAATAGTATCAAATGTTTGATTCATCATTCATTCAGTTCACACTTTCACCAGTAGATGTCACACTTGACACACCATTACATAAAGTATGCAATAATATTCTCTTTAAATGTAGTAAAAAAATATTATAATTTGTGTGTATTTATAGACTGTAAACTTCTTGTCAGGTTGTTAAAGTATTTAGATTTAATAGTATCATCACAATAATACAGAGGACATATATTCATATATATTCCATATAAACAGAGGGATATGATTAATGCACATGCAATTGGTCCAGGTTTATGGAAACTGTCCTGACTCTGTCTCTGTCCTGGGTTAATTTAGAACACCGTATAGGCTACACAGCACTGCTGGAGCTTAATGGAAGATTTTTACTCATCTGGAAGAGATTATTTGTAAGTAATACATTTCTCTGTAGTTTTATAGTTTTCAGCTCACCTATCACAATTTCCCTGTGGGGATTAAGAGGGGATAAAGTATTTCTGATTCTGATTTTAGATGGCTAATGTGCCATGTTTTTATGTTACGTTTTAAAGATAGCTATTAGCTACTAACTGTGGATTCATCAGTCTGATTAATTTACAGATAAACTGATATGTACTTGAAAGTGTTTGTTTTGATGAACATAATAAAATCCATCCAGCATTTAGGACAAGAAGAAGGCAACAATCTGTCATAGGGTGAGCACACACACAAATACATTGACTTCACTTAACTTGACGAGTTCAAATAGCTGTTAAAACATAAACCTTCACACGTTAATAGTAATAAATAAACAAGGGATGAAATGTTTGTGAAATGTTTGTCTGGGTGTGGTGCTCTGTCACACTACTGCACACATACAACCTGCCAGCACACCTGAACTCATCAAGCACTGACCTGCACACTCTAGTTTGTGTTATTCCCTCATGTTTTTGGAGTCCTGATTAATCAGGTTTTTCTAGATGAACTTAGCTATCACTATTGTCTACCTCGCTGTCTTGCCACACCACACTCACCATCCCACAGTAAATAAATGTGACTTAACTGTAATAATAAAAAAAGAGTGTAACTTGACTCCTATTTTTTCTTGTAGCACAAATGTAGTTCACACATAATCACAGTAACTTCCACAGCTGTTTATACTTGCTCCTGACTGATGAGTCTATTTGCATGTTTGCATGGTAAAGAAGAATTCATGCTGTTTGGAAAGGAGGCGGAGGACCGGAGCAGGAGTGAGGAGCTGGGATTTTCTTTTATTTACACTCCTTCATTTCTATGTCTGCAGGAGGCTGTCTTACTTTCTTCTTACAGTACATTGGGTATTTTAAAATAAGCATTTAGAAATGAGATCTTCATTATGCTTCTAAAGGTCTATTTACATTACCATGACACCAATAACCTATTAGCCTTAACCTATTCAGTGCAGTAAAGACTGTTATACTCTCAAATGCATGAATGGGATTAACATAAAATTTAAACATCCAGCTAAAAGAAAGAAAAAAGACTACTGACACATAAATACAAGAACAACACATGTTAAAAAGAGTTTAAGAATGATCCTGACAGAATATTGCAGCTAGTTAAAGGAACACTTTATTTAGCATTTTATTCTGTCATTTTCCACTGTTTCATTTGGAAATGTATGTAAAGTCTAAAGGCTAAACTACCACGCTGACATGTCACTGTATGCACACAGATTTAATATACAATTTATTGACATGTAAAGAACAAAACACATAAAACAACAACGTTTAGTTCTCCGTCTATTTGTCCCTGCAATTGCACCAGAGGTGAGGATGTGACATGACTGTCTGATGGACAGTGAACAGAAGAAAACACAGCAGATGGAGAGCAAAAACAAAGTGTTGAGGGATTGAAGGTTTTATTTCCTGAGACCAGTTCTTCAAAAGCTGCTGCTTGATATAAACTGTTTGACTGTTTCATCCACTGCACACAAAAAGAGCTATTGTTCTAAAAGCAAACTTATTTAAAGGGTCAAAGCTTACTTTATGGCCTTACTTATTGTTTACAGATTGTGTAATTTAATTACATTTAGGCTACAATGAGTCTCTCGAAAATAAAATAATTTACTAAATTTAGAGTCTAACTCACATCATCCTTAATGAAGAATAATTATTGTGTCAAATGAAGTTTACATGCGGAGTAACACAAAATGATTTTTCCCCTTTTCAAAGTGACTAATTACTACAATTACTGTATGAGTAATTTTGTTCTCCACTTAATCTAGATTATAACCAACACTGATCCTGTGTCACTGTTTAAAAAACGTATCATCTAATTACAAGGATATTTATTGCCAAAGCTTCACAGATTTATTGCTCCTTCAGTCTACTGGATGGTGATGACGCCCTCCTCCCAGCTGAACTGGTTCACCAGCACGTCGTCTTCCTGCTTCATGGAGTTGAGCAGATACCTGACACCAGCTTTCACACCGGTCTTCACCCCTGCACCCAGTGCGTAGCCTGCCACCCCGGCAGTCCCCCCAGTGGCGACCATGAGAGCATCCGTGCCGAGGTCAACGGCACTGAGGATGGCTCTCTCCTTGGCTGTTTCAGAGCAGTTGACTGAGGCGTAATACACAGCTGTGCCGAGGTTGTAGAGGGTGCTGACCGCAGGGATCCACTCCACCACGTTGTACACGCGCTCCTCGCTTTTGTTGATGCAGCTCCTCTGGGGGCTTCGCTTCATCCGTCGACCTGAAGCAGCAGGGATCGAAACATCCTCCTCTGAACCACACTGACGGATCCAGCATTCATACTCTGTTGATTCAGATGGCAGGATGCGACTACCTTTCTTGAACACTGCCTGGTACTTCCCAGGTTTGAGTAGTCCACTGCTCGTCACACCAGCACACAGGGCTCCCAGTCTCTCACAGGTGCTCACAGCTTCCTCGAGATCACCTGTGGCTACTTCTACGGCTCTTCCTACCAGCGTGGTTCCATTCATCCTGGTCCAACCCTCGCAATGCCCTTCCTGCTTAGAAGTACCTTCTCCTATCATGGTCAGCTGTTGGATGTTAAACATCACAGCCTCTATGTGGCGCCCAGCTTCATCTATCTCTGAAGGCAAGGCTGCCGATGCAGGTGCGGATGTGGACTTGCGTAACCTCCTTTCTATCAGACCCTCCACCTCCATCAGGAGCTCCTCCGTATCTACTACTCCCAGCAGGTCGTAGAGCTTGAGCACCAGGGTCTCTGCCTCCTGTGCACAACCTGCCACCACCAACACGGGCACCAAAGAGAGACCCAGCAGCTCCTGGGGGAACATGGAGGATGATGGGTCATCCACAGTGCTAGCAGACAGCAGCTCCTCACAGCTCACGTTCCCTTGGATGTGGAGATGATCTTGAATCTGCCCCTGAAGCTTCGTCCTAAGGTCTGATATTATATGCTTAGCCGATCGGACACTCTCCTCTTTTTGTGCAACCACTGATACAAGACCAGGTTTGCCTGGAGATGGGAGTCCATGCTGGAGCTGGGGTCCCAGGAGAGACTGATGATCCTGTTTGGCTGTCTCCTCTACCTCTCCATGGAAGTCAGCTCCTGGAAGCAGAGTGTTTCTCAGTGCCAGAGGAGGTGGCACCCTGCACAGAGCCTGTTCATTCAGCAGGAGCTGGATCACAATCAGCCACTTCAATTTAATGGACATTATTCCACGGCTTTTTTTCCTCGAAGACACTACATTAAACAAAGGAGTACAAAGAAAAAAGCCAACAACACAACAGATGAGATCTCGTTATACAAGTTATGAAAGTTTTTATTTGCTTAAAGGCGGGGTCAAACATACTGGAGAAAGATACCAATACCAACTTAAATGAGCATGAATGGGTTGTGTGGCTCACGCTGTGGACTCTACAGGAGAGCCTGGCCACAGCTGCAATCAGATTGGCCTCAGTATGACCCCACCTTTAATGTACCATTACTCTAAACCAAGTAAATCCTGTGTTTTCTCTAATGCAGAGATTAATTGGCTAATATCCAGACAGTTTTATGGCTTCACCATGATCCATGCAGAAACTACTGACATATTAAAGACAAATTCTTATTTGGTAATATTTCTAGTGTTACAATTAACAGTTTGTTCTAATGATTTAAGAATTTTAACGCAGTCTGCCAGCAAAATAAAGTTCAAAAAGGAGTAAAATCTGCTTTTTGCATGAGCAGATATTTCAAAATAGAAGATATAGAATAGAAAGTAGAGGGGAAACATTGGCCCAGTCAAATAAATTATATTTTAAAATGTTTTTTACATGTTCTTAGCAATGTTAGACAGAGCACTGCATCCCAATACGGAGCCTCCACACTGAGCTGAAACATTTGGACATGCATGTCCTATTTTTTCTGCACTGACTACAATTAAAAATAGAAACCACCCACAGCTATTTCATTTCATTGCTTTTAATCCTGCAGCAGCTACTGTATGTGTCCAGCACCTACCTTAATAATAATCAGATCTGGAGTCCAGAGAGTAGCGACCAAGATGGCTTCAGTGTGTAGGATGCCTTTTTGTTTTCCTTTCCCCCCTTTTTTCCTCCTCAAAACATGCATAACAATCTTCTTTCTCTTTGCCTCCAATGAGAATCTCCTTCTTTACACATGACAGTCCCACAGCCCTCCCACTGTCCCATCTGTCTTTCAGCTCTCGCTTCTCTTTGGCCTCATTGCTCAACAGGGAGATCAGGGCTTGAATATTGATTCACGTGGGGAAAGTCCATGTGTTCTAAAGCACTTTTTGTTTGTCTGCCCTGCTATCCTCTCATCCCCCCCGTCCGTCTGCTGCCTCTTTCTCAGTCGGTAGGTTTTGTTTTTGACCCAGATACTTGAAAGAAATCTTCCCTCATGCCGTGAGCAAATGTATCTCTTATACAGCCAAGTGAGGAAAACAGAGGGCTATCTGAGGTAAAGACTGAACTCACAAAAATAAGATTTGAAATATATATAACATATAATCATATAATTAACCCTCATGCGTCACTATGGACATTTTTGTCCATTTGGCCATATTTTTCCTTTTTATCTGGCCATCATTTTATCTGTGTTAGTGCAGATGGCACAGTTTTTGTAACAAAGTCTGTCTCTCTCAGATTTTGGAATTCAAATTAAATTTTTTCTAATACATCAATAAAACACTGAAAAAATGTACTACCCTTTTAAGTCACTGAGGACAAAAATGTCGACTTCCAAAAAAAAAACTGCTATAAAAACTTTACAAATTAATATTTTTCTGCATAAATCTCTTAAACAACTTCAGCCTTGCTCAAAACTATTCAACCATTTTGAGGATTTTAACCCATTTTTGTCCTTAATGACTTAAGAGAAACTGATGCATGAGGGTTAATATATGTTTGTTACTGCTGACCTGTTCACTGTCCATGTATGTTTGTATCTTAACACATCACTTCCCTACTAACTTAATTCAGAAAAGGATGTTTTTATCCTTTGAAGTCTTTTTCACTCGCACCATAGCAACTGTTGGTAAAAGGTCATCTCTTTGGCAATCACAGCAGCCAGAATAGCCCGACTTTGCCCCTGAGCACGCATCACTGTATGTGCCATGTATCTCCAAAAAGTCAACTTTTCATAAGCTAAGAAAAACAGCCTTGTTTTCAGGTTTGTGATCTTGTATTTTTCAGATCATCCACTGAGGTTTTTAATGGTTTCCATAGCTCAAGAATGGGGATTTTGAACGTCAGAATACTTTTAGTTCATCTAAACAACTCAAAATCACCAAAATTGGAGATATGTGGTTTTTCATTAGATAGCAATGAAACGTCAGTGTCAGTCAGAAATGTGACCTGAGACTCCAGAGGTTACGTGATGTTTCCCCCTCATGTCCAAACAGAAAAGACCAGACAAGGTTTATCCAAGACCAGATAGTCTGACCAAAAACAAGCAAAGATTCACCATCGTGGTGCAAAAACCTGTGTTGGATTTAACTTACTCTAAATGAATTTACTTGCTATGTATAAGCATATGTACTGTACGTGTGACCAGATATATGAAGACAAAATATTGGTGAGCAGTGTTTTACAAAGAGTGAGCACGCTCCTTCCTCCACTCTTTGCTCAAGGACGTGCACGTGCAATGCACGCTCAGGGAACATGTCCGTTCTTGGTACATACCCGTTATTGCTGCTTGCAGTGTTCTCAACTTCACACGACACTGTACTGCTTTCAGTCCTCAGCAATACACCTGTGTCATCTACGAATGGCAGCCATAAACACACACAGACCATTCACAGATACAGTATATAAAGAAACTGGATACAGCTGTGGAGGTGGGGCTCCATTTATTCTCTAGTCTCATGTTTCAGGTTTATTTATTTGTCATATGCAGGTGAACACAGGGTCAACAATACAATTAAATGTGTCGGATGAGGGGAACCGGTCAGCTCACCATTAAGAGCACTAATTGTGTAACAACATTACACATAAAGAATAAAAATAGTTAAAGATGTAAAATACAATACACATGGTATAAAAGAATAATATAAAATATACTTAAAATAGAATATTAAAGATATAAATACACTATACGAGTGACAAGGTTGTGTCAAGTATATTTAAGTATTTGAGAAGTATCACTGTATAAATAGATACAGATAAACATACTATATAAATAGGACATACTACAATATTTAAAATATTGATAGTCAGAGTAAAGTGACTCTTCATTCTCATGAAAGCTGCTCAAAAGTCTGATTTACTGATGAATCCAGGAGATTTATGGCAATAACAGAAGGGTTTGTGTAAGACATACATCTAACATGATGGTGGGAATACTCAAGGCAGGGGGTGGTCTTTATGTGTGCATTACCTTTCAACAACGAAACCATTCAAACGCTATATATAAGACATAAAAAGGCGATAAGACTGCTAAGATCCATTAGGCAATTTAAAAAGACAAAAGAGTAAGTAAGTAAGCAGCTAAAACAGGAGACTAGAAGCTGGAGGGCAACCCAAGGACACTGCACGATATGAATAAAATCTGCCAAATTTAAAAACAGGAAAAATTTTAAAGTCCCGATCTAAAAGACCTGAGAGGTAGAGCAGACCTGTCCAGATATGTGCTGCATGAACGCTAAATGCTGCTTGTCCATGTATAGTTGCAGATCAGCTCATGACAATTTGACACATCTGGACAGATCATAACGTAGCAGCAGATGTATTTTGTCTTTCACAGCAGTAGGGGGTGATGTGTTAACACAGAGGACACTAACATAAGTAACATCCCCTGCCAGTATACTGCCAGTTTGTCCTGCAGTCCATCTAATATGAGGGATGTGTTTAAGTTACACAGTATGTACATTATGTTATCTTAATACTGGCTGCAGCCAAACATAAACAACAAGTTTTCTGCTTCTCATACAGTCACAGTACATTTAAACTGTAAAGTAATCATTAAGTGAAGCTATTTATTACAGGACAAACATGAGCGGAGAAAGTTGGCACCATGCATGGGAGCCAATGCCATCAGTGTATGAATCTGTCTGAATGAGTGAATGAGATATGTAGTATAAAAAGGCTTTGAGTGGTCAGAAGACTAGAAAGGTGCCATATGCAGTGCAGTCCATTTAAATGACTCGACTCTGCAGTTCCCCCTCAGCTCTAATTTTAGCGTCTTTCAACTCATTGTTTTGTTTTACAGCCTACAACAGTGTTTTTCAATCCTGGTCCTCGGGGACCACTGCCCTGCATGTTTTAGATGTTTCCTGCTCCAACACACCTGATTCAAATGAGTGGTTCGTTATCAGGCCACTGCAGAGCTTGATGACGAGGTGATCATTTGAATCAGGTGTGGTGGAGGAGGAAACATCTAAAACATGCAGGGCAGTGGTCCCCGAGGACCAGGATTAAAAAACACTGGCCTACAAGATACTTCCCTCAGGAATCAGTGGAGATCAAGACAGACTTAACGGAAGTTGAATAATAAACTTACATTGATCAGGTGGCAGTCACATAACTTCAACTGAGACGTGTAAATAGGTACAACTTACTAACAAGTTTGCCGTATCGGTTTTTATTTATCAATGATGTGTTTCTCCAAATGATCAGTTAAAACAGGTTTAAATAGTTTCAGCCCATTCTTATTTCTGTTGCATAATTTTGACAAATAAAAAAAGGGGAACCGCCTTTATTATATAAGTAAAATCAGTCATATACATATGAAAAAACATATGAAACACATGACTAAAAAAAAAGTAACTGAAGGTAACTAAATGAACAGAGTTTAGGGACCTTAAAAGAGGTCAACAAAACAACTCTACTGAAGAATAAGGCTAACAAAACAAGTAACATTCCTCTATAATGAGACATGAGGGCAACATACTGTATTTAGTGGTAGACCAAGACAATAAACAAACACAGGGGAGGACAACATAGACAAAATAACTAAAGAGGCAGAGAACTGAGGGATAAACCAGTGGTAAAATTGTGCCATGCCCAGAAGACCTGACCTGAGTTGTTTCCTCATATGCTACGCACGCTGTCATCCGTCTTCAAAACCTTGGCCTTTTTTTCTGACCATAACAAAACCCGTCATCACTTTTCTGCCACTGACAGGCTGGTACGACGCGTTATCAACATCTGTGAGCTTTTCCAATCTGGGCACATGAAAATGAGACTGACCTGCTGAGGGATGGGACTGACTGAGACGCCCACCGAGGAGACAGGAAGCGTACACCATTTCATATGGTAATGGGTTATCCTTTGTTATAGAGCATCTTTGGGAGAACTCCAGAGAGAAATGAATATGTTGAACCATTGTAAACTAAATGTGCACAACAAATTATAAATCGCATGAACTGTTTGTTACGTACTTTTAAGTGAATGAAAGAAACGTAGGTGCACATGCACAATGTGCACTATTATTCACATCAATTAAACATTATTTTGTGATCTATTTTTAATCATTGCTTCTGTAACAAACTGTCAATAGTGTTCTTTAAGACCTTTTGAACATCCTGTGCTCAAACTGTAAGCAGAAGCGAGAATACCAATATCACGTTATATCTTTCACCTGTGTCTGTGCTGGCTGTTGATTCTCGAGGTCCTCAGTTTTGCTATTTTATAATCAGATACAGAAAGATGTATGTATGTATGAAATATGAAAAACAATTTTCCTGAATCTGTCCACGTCTGTGTGCATCTCTTATTCACTTTCCTTTCTCCAAACTAAGAAACACAGGACAGGAGGAATTTATGGTTTCTCTATTCTCCTCTCTTTCTCTATTGGTTTTGACAAAGGGGGAGATGCTGCTCCTTCACTGTCCCCTGCTGGAGATGGAGGGAGTGAGGAGTAAGGAGGCCCCATGCTACACTAGAGAAACAAAGTTAAAATCATTAAGATCATTAGGCTGAAACAAAAGTACCATACTACAAGTTAAATGTTTTGAATTATTGGGTGATATAGCCCTCAAGGTGCTCTGTGTTCTCACCTGTTTCACTCAGCGTGGACATCAGGAAGCAGCCCGCTGGGTTTCGATAAGTGAATATTTTGATAAATCTGACAATTGGCTGGGGTGTGAAAGTATGATGGTTAATTGGAGCACGTGTTTACATAGTCATTTCTGTGGGGAACTGAGTAGAAGTGACACTAGTTGAAGGATAGAAATATTGAACCCCCAGAGTCCAATCAAAAATCACCACATCGTGCTGATGCAAGCTGACTTTTCTACACACAGCTGTGGTTTGATTAAGCATCGGGGTGTGTGTCTTGAGAGTATTGACTCATTTCATCATCATCATCATCATCGTCGTCTTCATCATCATCATAATCCCAGTGCAATTATCATGTTTGAGTCAGTCATGTATTGTCGCTATATTCACTATCATGTTTCTGGTGTAATATTTTTAATCCAGGCACAGCTGAGCCTCCAATTTCAGCTGGATTTTTTCTGCTTTCCTGAAATTGAATAAAGTTTTAGAGAAGCCAAATAAAATAGAAACTTTCCAAAGTTACATAATAGCATTACACTAGCGTTAGTCAAGGAGGGAAAGTAAAATCCAAACATGTATGTTGCTTTTTCTTTCTTCTTGATACAACGTCAGGATTTCGGACGGCATTTGTACTGTGTGTGTTTGATCTTGCACACAAAACATAATACTGCAAAGTCGGTCCTCTTCAATATTTATTCATATGATAAAACACGTGTGTGTAACATAACACAGGATTATGTAATAAAATAAAAAGCTCCATAACAATGCTGAAAAACAGCTCCTCTTACAGTTTGGAAGAGGTGCTTCAGTTCCAAGCATTGTGATTGCTTTGCCCGTATTTGATACTTGATTGTTTGCACTTTTGAATCCCGTCTACTATTGTAATGCCACTCATCTTGTTGTAATACAAATGACTATTATTTATGACTGTATGGAATTAACACTGAAGACACGCCTTGGCAGAGAGGCTAACGCTGACTAGCAGTGGTGTTGACAGGACAGACTGCATACCAACGAGTGTGCTCCCACCAGTTTGTCAAGTTTTTTCTTCAAGTATAAACTAAAAGCATGAATGGATGGATCACATTTCAGTCACAATGTGTGCCTCTGTTTGCAGTAGTTACCCAAAAAGGACTTCTCTACTTCCCTGCAAAGAACATTTGAATTTATTCTAAAAGATGAAGACATCTTTACTCTCAGGAGCAAAGATGTGTTGTACAAAGTGGGAGCTTAACTTACATTTCCTACTTCTCACCTCAGTGCATTAGAGTAGCTAAACAACAACAACAACATAATAACTGTGAGCACTGCATTTCTTTGGCTGTTTTCAGAATACCAGTAACATCATAAAACCCTTTGTAACAACAGGTTATGTGGTATTTATTTATTTGTGGTATGTGGTAGTATTATTATTATTATTATTATGTGGTATTATGTGTTGTATTAGTTTTTCTTGGTTGAAACCAAATGACAGGCATCTAGAGTCTCTGTTAAGTTGTAGCTTTCACACCAGCCCAAATGAACTAACAGACTAACGGGTAAACAGACTGAACAGGTTAGGTTTGAAAGCACCACCAGTCAATTAATCACTCAGACTTTATTTGTAGAACAGTACAAACACAAACAAACACAAAGTGCTTCACACAATTATCCCCCAACCCTCCACCACACTGTAAACAAAAGCACAACGTAAACTGAGGAAGCGCCATCATCTTGCAGTGAGGAAGAAATGAATAAAAAATATATGAAAAATAAAACCCATTAAAATGTATAATAATCATAAAAAATAATAATAAAAAAATAAAACTCATTAAAATGAAATAAAACAGATTAAAAGTAAAGCATAATAAAATAAACAGATAGCCAAAATAAAGGTTAAGATATATAAATAGACAAATAAATACTAGAAAAGTGAAAATGGTGTAACAGAGATAGATAGATAGATAGATAGATAGATAGATAGATAGATAGATAGATAGATAGATAGATAGATAGATAGATAGATAGATAGATAGATAGATAGATAGATAGATAGATAGATAGATAGATAGATAGAGGGTTCATGGGTTAAAAGAAAAACACGAATAAGCAAACAAAGCATGAAAAGTTGTATCCCGATAAACCAGGAGGAGCTGCAGTGCCGTTATTAGGTCAACTCTGACAACAGGATTCACATCCTGTGTGAAATTCATCTCAGTTTACCAACAACATTTCAGTCATGCAGTTTCCTGATGAAACTCAAAGCTCCTGAGCTCCAAGCCAATCAGGCAATCAGAAATGAAGTGTCCCATTAAACTTAAAATGCAGTGTGTGTAAGTGTGTGTGTGGGTGTGCTCAAATGGAGTGGAAAAGGACAATTAGAGAGGGTTTATTTGATAAGTGAGGAAGAAAAGACTGACGGATTAAATCTTTACGAACAACAAAAACTGTTTCACGTAATGTGCGACAGAAGTTTGGTTTAGTTTGATTAAAAACACGACACATCTATTTAAAAAAATACCACCACCAGCCTGGCATCAGTTTGGCAGATTAGTCTGGTCTGGGTTGGTACTGCATGTGGGGCTTGTTGCTGCTTGAATATGACCTTATGAATATTAGGTGGGTGTAATCAGACTTTTGACTTTGTGTCTGTGGCAGGAAAGGGTCAGCCAGAAGGCTTCCGCTTGGTCATTGATTGAGAATGTGTGGGAGTTATTTGGCTCTCTGCGCTCACACACCAGTCAATGACAGTGTAGACAGAACAGCAATATCCGCTCGCAGGGCGTTCGCTGTTTCCAAGTCCAGTTTACAGGCACATTATACATTAATTTCTCCCACACACACACACACACACACACACACACACACACACACACACCCTATAGTTCAGTTTTTTGTTTGCAGTTATAATATAATAACATAATATAATAACACTTTTATTGTTTATTTCATAATACATAACACAACAAGTGAAGACTGCATGATTTGTTTTATTTTCCTATGTTAGACTATTATATTTGCATCCAAAAATTTCATGTTGACTCTTTCAATTATTCAAAAAGACTGTTGAGATGATGCTTCACACAATATGTGTGAGTGTGTGTGTGTGTGTGTGTGTGTGTGTGTGTGTGTGCGTGTAGGGGTGGGTCGGGGGTTTTGGTGGCGGGTGGAGCTCTAATTGGATTACAAATGAGCTGAAGGGCTATAATAATTGAGGGAGAGAAGCTGCTGAGTGCAAAGACAGATTTTGAGTTGAGATAGAGCTCCCCGACATAGAATTATATTATTGGATCAAGATTAAACTGTCACCAGGTAAGATTTTCAAGCTATTTTCATTCAGATTATTGTGATAAAGGGATGACATTATGATAGGTTACTCAGTTTATTCCAATATAATCTCATGTAATGCTTATTTTAGTTGATTTAGATGATTGTCAGGGTTTTAATTTTCATACCATTTTATTGCTTAATGGCTATTTTATGTGTCCATTACTTCCTAGTAATACTTTTCTAATAATTTGTTGGAAGGCCAGTGTTTCTCAAACTTTTTACAGTGTGTACCGCCTCAGAATATATTCGTCTCTCTGTGTAACAGATGTTAAAATATAATAGACCCTGTTCAGATATGGACAGTTCACGCAGGAAGAAGGTTTACTCCTAATAGGAAGAATCTTTTTTATTGGTGACTACACTAAATGGGTGCTCCTAATCTGCACCTCTCTTCCTTTTAGTTCCCATTCGGGGTCATGATTGCAGTGTTTTTGAACCATTCATTTTACCTCCACTTACTATCTGCCCGTGATGTGACTATGGAGCAGGATGATATTAAAACAAAATATTACAGGATCTCATAGTTTATTTTAGTTTATTTAAATAAAAAATATATATTTCAGAGATTCCTCTGGGGAACACTCCCACAGTTTGAGAACCAGTGATGTAGGCTAAAGAACTGATGTGGTTTTACAACCTGAGATGCTTTAGTCAAGTTTTAGTGGAGGAGTTGTTGAGGGGGATTTCCTTAAAAGAGCTTCTAAACCTAATAACATATTAATTATTAACCTATTTTTACAAACTTCTGTAAAGTCTGTATGCCTGCAGACAAATGCATATTTTTGCTTGTTTGGCAAACCTACCTTTGGCTAAGTTTAGTCCTTTAATACAAATTTATTAATTGGGAGGTGACTAAATTGATACTTTTTATATTCATTGCCAAATAAATGCCAAGTTATTTACAAGAAACTTATAAGGAAATTATAAGGAAACTAAAAGCACTTTATATCACATCATAACACATGCTTAACTGATGCACTGCGATAAATGAACACATACAGTACATTAATGCAGGATATATCATGCTCACCATGAAGAAATGATCAAGTCACTATGAGATTATGCTACAAACCCATTAAAGCATTATGAGGTAGATAGTTTGACATGTTTTTAAATTATTTCATTTAAATAAATATATATCAGAGATTCCTCCAGGTTCCACTACAGGAAGGTTGCGTACCACTAGTGGTACTTGTACTACATTTTGAGAACCAGTGAAACATCAGTATAACATAAAATGTATTTAGGCCCTGGGCTTTTAGGGTCGGCCTTTCAGGCTTTTTAAACAAGATTTTGTTTGTGGCCCCAAAAACATTTTGTCCAGAAAACAAGGAAACTAGTCGTTATTAAACTAGATTTAATTTGTCAGAATTTTCTCATCATGTCAGAGGTGCTGTGGTCACATTAACTATATATACTGTATATATAAATATATATTTACTTAAGGCTATACACAGGCAGTTCAACCTCTGACATCTCTACAAAATGAGTGTAAAGAGCGAAGATCACAAAGTGCTGTAAGATCAGGGGCGTCCCTCTCTACCTTTAAAAACCTCCTGAAGACCCAGCTCTTCAGAGAGTACCTCCTCTGCTAGCACTACCAACAACTGGACATGCTAAATCTGTCACAGTACTTGTATTGCTGCACTAACAGGTCCTAGTCACACGGTACCTTGATTGCTTATACAGACTCTACACAGAGCTTAATAAAGAGTCATACTGTGTTCTCACAGCTGAGGTAAACATGTCTTTTCTCAGCACAGAGTTGATCGGCATGAATGAGCACAGATAAAAAATAAAAAAAACCACCTCCCAGTATTTTTCCCCCACAAGTAGCTAAAGGCTTTCCTGAAGATGTTCATATGTTATATATATATATATGTGTGTGTGTGTATGTGTGTGTTTAAAATGTATGTTTGAAAAAGGATTTCTCTGTGTTCTATTGTAAATGACAGGTCTTACCTAACCTAACATAGTTAATGAAGGATTGAGGCACTCCTTTAGCTTTGAAGATCATAGTTCAAATGCTTTAAAAACCTGTCACTTACATAATTACACTGTGTGACAGAGGAGACATCTGTGAGCTCAGGAAACATATGAATACAAAGTGTGTGACTATGGTTAAAACTTTTGCTGTGTCAACTGGTTGCAGAATACGTTTGTACATGTTTGTTCACTTTTGCCCCGGAGATATATACGTTTGGACAACTCTGAAAACTGTCTCTCACCTCAAACACCAGAGGCAAAACAACCTTAAAAAGTTTGACAAATAAGACAATAATGTTTGAGGGGAAACTACCTCTCTATTGTGTGCCTTAATTTCTGATTCACTTATCGATATTTCAGAGCGATGGAGAGAACTTCAACCTGCTGCACTCTTGCTTCACTGGTCGCTTTAGTCATCCTTGTCTTATTTCCTGTGAGGTCTTGGTGTAAGGAAGATGTCTACAAATCACAAACAGAGGTCAGAGTAGCTACTTGTATATGAGGTGACAAAGTTATGGCCTGATTTTCTAAGTAGCAAGCTAAGCAAATAACATTTTTTGATTTTGTCTTGCAGGCCAAGCCAGAGTGCTGTGTTAGTGGAGATGAGTTTAAGAGGTTTGATGACGTGGACTACGACAGCTTTGTGAGTCTAATGGGAAGGAGAAGTGCTGCTCAACCAAACAGTGAGTTATTTTTATGCCGGAAACACCTCGTCCTATCGTTGTAGTACTCATCTAACCCCAAACTGTTTCTGCAGGTCACAGAAACACTCCGCTGTCGAGAAAAGGTAAGAAAGCATCTCGTATTTTCTGTAATGACCTCGTCTGTGTCGCTCTATGGGACTGTAAATCACTTCCTGTCCATCTTATGCAGAGCACATGGATCACATCCTCGCTGCTCTGTTGGGACGGCGAACAAGTGAGTAACTTCAGCAACACTGAAAGCAATTCATTCAGCAAATCATACAATATTCTATTGATTAGCCTGTTTTTTACAGTGTATTCTGGAGGACAAATATACAGATATTACACTTGAAGCTTGTGAGTTTACCTTGATAACCATTATTTGACCTTTGGAGGACGGTACAGATGATGTTTGAGTGTCGAAAAAGAGCAAAGATATTTATGTTTTTATAAAAACACAACATTTTTTGATTAATATCCCCAAATTTAGTTATTACACAATTACAACCAAGACATGTACCAAGTAGGTCATTTTAGAGTTAAAAAAAAACTCCAGGTTGTAGACAGAAGTAGACAAGCTGCCATTAACAGGCTCCAACTAGCTTTATTATTTGCTATTATTATTATTATTTTTCTAGCTTCCTCTGTAGGCTTTCATTTAAACTGTGAGACTGAAGTGCTGCAGAATAAACTCACAGTGACAGAGTCTGCCCACCTGGGGATTTAAACCCTGGACCTTGGTATCCCCGGAGAAGGTGACTTCCAGACTGCACCACTCGGGAGACCTCACACACCTTCTCACAACCTGAGGCAGTGACATCACTGCAAAATGTGCCAGACTGTGGCACATTTTAGTCTGTTTAAACTTTAAAGACTTCAAATAACCACAAAACCCCCCCCCAAAAAAAAACACACACACACACACACACACCAGTGATTACAGCAAGATATTGTTTTGAATATGAAAATTCTTGTTTAAAATAAGAATTTTGGTAGCATTTAAATGAAGACTTGTGGAGATGTTTGCATATTTTGAAAAACAGTGACAGACGTTTTGAATTGACCGCAGGTTACAGTGAGGAAACACTGTGTCATGATTCAGTGGCTGTACTGAACAAATGTCAGCTCTGTCTGGAGTGAGAAACGTCTAGAAATTTAGATTTTTATTTGTAATAAGTCACAAATGTCACATCGACGTGATGCTCGTTGTGGTCGTCCAAACAATGGGGGGGGGGGGGGATCAGCCATTTATACCCACACAGCTTACTTACATTTCAGCCTGCCTGATGATTGGTCAACTGAACGGATGTTTAATGGCATGACATTTGATGTGTTTGATGTTTCTGTACTGTAATTTTCTTCGCCAACGACACGCACCAATGCCGATAAATCTGCTATGAGTTTATCAGTCGAGTTTTAGACATCATTCATATGTCATAGTCCAAGTGCTAAAAATCAGCGTGTAAAGTTGCAACTTAAGTCACCCAATCATCTCTGCTGAATGTGTTTTACCAAACTTACCAAAATTCTCTGAAGTGTAGTGAAGTTAAAACCTATTTTTTCTGTATGCAACAGGCGCGGCTTGTCCGTGTGGTGAGGACTATCTACAAACAAGGAGCAGGCGACTCACTTACGGGAGGCAGAGGTGACAAATGTTTGCTCCTTATAATTAAATAAATAAAATTGTCTTTGTTGCTTAAACTCAAGTGAACTTTGTTCTCTCCATTCAGGATACAACGCTCTCTGTAGAGATGTCACAACCTCAAGACAGGCTGTAAACTGTCTGCACAGCGGCAAGGAAACCCTCACAGATACTGTATCAACAGAGGACGACGTTATCAACCAGAGAGAGATGAAAAGCATTATTATATTAACCATGCATGAATGTTTTTCTACTGTCACTGGAAAATGTTCTGACATATATCAGTGCAATATTGCATAAAACAAATGTATAACAAAACAAATGTACAATAAAATCTGCATTTATTTAGTGATTAAAGTACAATTTACTGAAAACGATCCCGCACACGTGTGCTCACACACTCATTTACACACTATCGTGTACCGACTGAATTTCGACGTCGATAACAACATAAATACATTTCAAATATAAATACAGCACTGTACACCTTTCCCTTTGAGAAAATTTGAACATTGGGAGTAGATTGTCAATCACTGGCATCAGAAACCAGACGTGGTGGTTATCAACAAAGTGATCCACTGGACAGTGGATGAACCTACACGGCAGTCCCTTTGCTACTGAAATGTTTGAAGACTGTTGACTCACTGGGAAATCAAACAAGCTCACTAATAACCCCCCCCCGCCCAAAAAAAGCATAATTTAAAAACATGCTGATTTGGTTTGAACTGACCTTTTCCATTTTTAATAGCAAAAAACAAACAGGATGCTCTGTGCTCGTGTACAGGACAGAAAACTGAGTGTAAACACTTACAAAAGGCGTTTTGACAAGCATTATTATCTCATACAGTTTGAAGGAGAGAAGCACGTTCAAGTGGTAGAAAGAAAAAAGAAAAACAGCACTTATAACACTCAAAGGTGCATGCAACTGTCAGTCGTTTGAACCATTACTGAATCCTGCCTGATTCCTGAAGCCATTTTCTGTATTTGGTAATTACTCTCTCCCATAACATTTATTCTGTTTGGTTACAAAGTAATAACAGAACTGCAGTGAATACATTTAAATATATTCAATGTACTAACTTAAAAAAAAAGAAAGAAAAAGTCTGGCCCACAAACGATTGGTAAAAATCACAAAACATTATAGGAGCTAAAATTATATAAAAGAAATCAAACACCGTCCTGAACAAGCCAAAGGCCAAACTCATTACATCTTAGGGATTCAATAAAATGATCGTCTATCGGAAAGCATCGCTCTCTATGTGGTAATGTCACAGTGCAAAGTCATGTGTGCAGCTGACAGCTCATACAATCTCATCTTACAAGGCACAAAGCTAATGGGTCCACTGGGGAACAATGAGGGGCAACGGTGTGTATCCAGTGCCTGTTTCAGGAAGTACAGGTAAACAGACGTGTGCCATGGATGGTGTGAAGCGAACAACTACTTCCACCGAAGGAGTCCGCACCCATGGGCACTTGTTTGTACAGTGACGTTAAATTTTAAGGCTGTTGTATGTTTAGTAACGGCACATCATTCACTTTCATTACAACAGGTGAGTCGTAATGAAAGCGGTTCATTTTGCCAAAGACACCGGTGTCACAATTGATCTATTGAGACGTTAAAGTGAAAAATAATTTATATGTCCGCCCCTTGATTCAGATTCACTCCAAAATCTAATCCGTACTTCCTCTGATGATGCTACACCCTCCAAAAATATTATTTTTTGTTAACATAAAGTTTTGGAAAGGTAAAGGTGTGATATATTTGCCTTTGTCCATTCCACTTATACTTTATTAAGGCTGCAAGATCACTGCTGAGACTATAATCACATGCAGCATCATTTCTGAAAGTTGAACATCTCTGGGGCAAAAATATTTCACAGTATCTAAACAAAGACTGACAACAATGTCATTTATAAAGCTGAAATCATTAGTCAGGAAATTAATTGGCAACTACACTGACCGACCACTTCATTAAGTATACTTGTACAATCCAACACAACAACTCTGCCATAAATTCCACTTTTATGAATCTTACAATGTGTCACTGTCAGAGAGGTAATAACTTAAATATTATGTTTATTATTGAGGTGTTAGCAGGGGTTGTTGTTGAACAGGAGTGCATTATATTGAAAGGTGTTTCTAGTATTTTGGCCCTGTCGTGTATGTAAATAGTGTGGACATAATATTACAAACACCTCTCAGTACAATGCCGCCCAGTTTAACACTACCGCAAACCACCACCTCAATAGTAAACGTGATAGTCAAACATAGAAGCTTCATAAAAGTTGGATTTATTGGCAGAGTGTGTTGGGCCACACCAGATTGTTCAAGTTCACCTAATGAAGTGGCCAGTCAGTGTGTTGTATTATCTTTAACCGGCCCAGCGTCTCTTCTGTGAGTCATTCTTGTGTTTTTGACTCTTCACTGAGCCATTTGAAGACTTCACCTACGGCTTTACAAAATCATTTCAAGGGCAAACGACTGGTCAATTAATCAAGAAATAATCAGTGGATTAATCAGTAATGAAGATAAGTAGTTGCAGCTCTTATTTAAATAAAATTATCTTAGAGCTACCGCAGTATACAGCTAAATAAAAAGTTTTATTCCTACACAGAACATGTAACATCTTGGTCGCGTTCACGCACAAAAAAAAAATCTAAACTGATCAGCTCAAGACACAATAATTGGGTCTCATTGGCCTCCAAGGCACATAGTTGTCTATGTGTGAAATGAAGTCAAACAAGACTGTGTTGCCCCAGTGGGAGATTTTATCCAGCATGCTGGTGGGAAGTAAAAGAGGCTCAACGCAGGCCAAGCTGATCACTTTTCCAGTGTTGGGTAACAACATACTGGAGTTTTACTTTGGTCTTGAGAAGCTGCAGCGTTTATTCATTGAAGAAATGGTGACCTATACTTTAGATTTACACTAAAAAATAAAAACACTTGTTTTCTTTCGCTTTACCGCACATGCATTTCCTTTAACACCGCGCGTCGACTGGGCTCTGTTTCTACCTCTGCTGTCGGCTCAGAGGTGGAACAACAATGACCCATAATCAGTCTTCATACAGGCCAATGAGGGGGAAGAAATCCTGCCTTGAACAGGCCGTGTAAAAAGGGCTAATAACTACCTCGCTGCAGAGTGGTTTTACTGGGCTTATATAATCAAGAAAATCAAATTTACCTGCCTCTGGAAAATACTTCCCACACAAGGTTGACATGGATTAAAAAGGTGCTTTAGTTACTTTTCAAATAAATGCAACATTTAAAAGAAGACACACGGTTGTAAAAACCACTCAACAAACCTGAAAAACAAGGGTAAAAGTCATGAATTTGATCTGAAACATCCCCACTCATATGTGAGTACATCTCAAATTAAAGTGGACCGCTTTTCTACTTTCGTAGAAATAAAAATAGTCAAGATTATCAGAACGAATAAACAAACAAATCACACATCCCTCCTACCTAATGATCAGTTAGTTCCCATCATACACAACTTCACAGTCCTACAGCTATTTGCCAGCTGGAGCAGCAGGAAGGTCTTCACCAGCTGCAGGAGGAGGATCTGCATCCTTTTTTTTGCCAGTCCTGGACAGATCGTCCCCCTCTCCTCGTTTTTTCTCCTGAGAAGCCGGCTCTTTTTTTTTTCCTTCTGCGGCATCCCGTGAAGTTAACTGCTCTATAATGTAGCCTTGTGGAGCGGGCGGCTGGTAACGGTATCTGTAGCCAAAGGCACGCAGGTGATAGGTGTAGTACTCCAATAAATACATATGTGGAGCATCTACATAGTGGAAAGACACCGACACGTCCGAGCAGCAGTTTGGACCCTGAAGAAAAACAGTAACAGCATGTGGTTATGTCTGTCACAAAGGAACAGGTATCTGATTCACCTGTCACTACTCTTTAGCTTGCAAAGCTCCTCTGGCTCTACCAGTCTGACAACAAAAAAGGGGGGAATCTCAGGGAATAAGCAAATATTAACATTTCAGACATACAAGTCTACAATGTTGGCTCCACTTACCTCTGAGATGGGGTAGTAGCAGTAGCTCCAATACCAGAAGCTCTTGGGGAACTTGGCGGTGAGGTGCTGCTCCGGCACAAATGGGTGAAATGTCTCCCTGTGTGCAGTGTCTCTGGAGTCCCCTGCCAGCACCCCAACTTTCTCCATGCATTGCCCCATCGCGAGGTCCTCTACAGAGGTAGTGTGCGTGCACTGTTTGCTTTTAAATCCTTCTACAAACCGCCGCAGAGCCTCTCTGCTCAACACGTATCCTGCACCACCGCTCATGTAGCCCTGCTTCGTGTAGGGCTTGAATCTTCGCCCGAAGTAAATCGGCTCGTCCGGTGTGTGGTTCGCAAGAACCCACCGCAGGTTGTCCACGATTACGTAGGTGTCGTCGTCCGCTTTGAGGAACCAATCGGCCTCATGGGCGTGATGCTCATAGGCATAATGGTAGGCCCGGATTGTTTTCCAGTACAGCTGGTCCCGACCCTCCTTTGTACCCAAGCCCACCGTGGGGAAGTCAGGGTCCTCCACAGAGCTCATGAACACCACGATATTGCAGTGGCGACTCCACGTGGACTTCACATGCCGAGCCTTCTTCTCCAGGTTGTTGGGCCCGGTCATCACCCAGCAAAGAATACGCACCTTCTTGTATAGTTCATCCGCCATACGGCTGTCCTCACCTGGTAAGGAGATATGCAAATCACATAACTCCAACAGGGAATAATACAACAGTAACAGTTCCTGGTACTTCAGTGGATGGTTTAAGATAAACAGTCTACATTATAAAAACAGGAGGCAGCACACTTCACTTCCTCAAGGTAAATATTGGATAAGTGGGAATGTTATGCAAATGTTTTATTTTTTCTATGAATTGAACAACAGTCAGAGGTTCAGAGAAGTCAGAGAAACATCAGAGTGTGGGGGGACAAAAACATTTCATGTAAGAATCTCAACATCTGGATCTGGATGTTGACTTGCAACATGCCCAATTTTGGTTTCTGTAGTAGATTAAGATGACATAGCAGTGCGGTATGTAACGCTTGGGAAGGGAGAGTTCTGCAATAATGAGTCACTGCTAATTTGCCACTAATTACGCTTTTCTTTTCTCGTAAATACATCTGTGGTTTTCAGGGAATCCTGAGGTTTTTAAAATCGCAACGCAACTTGCCTCTAGTCCTGTAGCAAAAACAGGATCGATAAATGGGAGGGCACGCGCACTGTTACTGTCAATCCCTTAGTTACATTTAGTCAGTTAGCTGACGCTTTTATCCAAAGCGACTTTCAGAGAAGACGCGATGGTGGTGGGACTCGGTTGGAGCGGTGTACTGGGCATACTAGCAGCACAGAAATTTGATATTAATGGCTGCTCTCCCATCAAGTTGTCAGTCAACTGAACACTGTAGATAGATCCAACTACATAATCTGAGTTACGCTACTTGATATCTGCTAAAGAAATGACACAATGCCTAAGAGTTCAGTACCACTCCACACATAACCATGTTCTCTAATGAAGACATCAAGTATACTTGACCAACAGTGTTTTACAGCAGGATGCTTGTGAACAGCTGTTCTATTCACACTTTTCTTTTCAGTCTATGAAATCAAACTTTTTGTTTCAAGCTTGTTTCAAGTTTTACTCCAGCAATCAACCATGTAGAGAACTTTTCAGTATTCAGTGACGTTGTACCGTCATACTAACCACAAACTTCTTGAGAATCATTAAGTTTCAGGGCGTTCCCGTAACCATGGTAACTCACGGTGCTGGAGGAGAGGGAGCGACGCTGAATTACATTTTTACACGATAATGTCTGGACAAAGTCCAGAGTAGAGTCGTTGTTTCACACATGTAGCAACAACAGGAGACTCTCTGTGTCAGACGAGTTCTCACATGTTGACTAAACTTTACAAACCGAGTCTCAAAATGACATCGCAGCTCTGTGACTAGTCCTAGCTAAGCAGTTAAAACTTTAGCGCTGATGCTCCGTGTTTAGATCCCAACCTGGTGTGGGTCACACGCACGCTTCAAACAATACCACTGGCTGTGTGACAATCTGCCAATAAAAACATCAGCCCCCCTCCTCGGATATACACTGATCTCATAAATGGCCTCTGTGAACTCTAATTGACGGAAATAGCGACGGAGAAGTCGCTACGACAGTCTATGTAATAAATTCTGGCGAACTTTTAACAAACAAACTTACAACAAATCACGTGCTATTCTTTAAAAAAAATAATACCTCGCAATCAGACATTTAATACTTTTGAAGGGCCTTAATTTTCACTAAGTTGATTTACTACCTTTTAATACTTTTTAATACCCCGCAGACACCCTAGTGTTGTTGCAGGCTGATGTGGGGAGTGAGGACAGGCAGACACAGGTAGAGCTGACTTTACCCCTTTAAGCTTGAATGTGTCTGAATTTGGCAGTCAGCTTGTCAGCAGTGACTTTACTTCCTCTTGGTTGTGTGTCTGTGTACTTACTGTACAAGGAAGTTTCACAATTTGATCTCTTCCACGAACTACAGAAAACAGGTTTCACATTTACATACAAACCAACTTACTGGAGAAAGCAGATTGAAGTTAGATAAGTGTACGCAAATGCACTGATAGTACTTGATGTTAAAATGGCCACACCTGACCAAGACACAAAAACATAAATATGGGCATGTCGATTAGCTCAGTTGGTACGAAGGCTCAGCAGCGGCCCAGGGTTCGATTCCGACCTGTGGCCTTTTGCCGCATGTCGTTCCCCATTTCTCTCTCCCCACATTCCTGTCGCTCTTCAGCTGTCTCTGTCAAAAATAAAGCTTGAAAAAGGCCCAAAAAAATCTTATAAAAAAAATAAATAAAATATGAAGCACAGTCCAGCTGAAGACAAAAATGTTCCTGAGAAAAAAAAAAGGCACACTTCAAAAGAAGCTGAGTACATCTGATCCAGTGTAAGAATACAGACACACATATGCAAAACCAACACCGGCAGATTGTGTTATGTGTTCATGTTCCCGGTCATGTCTGTTCTACACAAGCAAAGGGAAGGATAACACCTTCACTTCCAGGGTACAGAGCAGATTAGCATCTATGCTTTGACTCACGCTGCTGCCATCTTGGCAGTCCGGCCTCTTTCGCAGGAGTGTCCGATTTGTGTCTGACGGTTTGAGAGACAGACAATAAGAGTGAGCGAGTGCCAGCCTCGATAAAGTTGGTCAGTGAGTGAAATAAAAAGTTATTTTCTGAATACAGACAGACCCTCAACAAGTCACCCAGTTTGAATGCGGCCCTAATGCAGCATCCTTTGGCAGGGCACACAGGAGTGGTTCAAAATGTTTATTTAATGTTTCACCAATGCACTTGAGCTGTGTGAAGACACAGCTTGACTCTGCAGAGCTACATGCACTGCAGACAGTGTGTAGAGCGGATTGTAGCAACCAACTGTGAGCTGCGAGCTGCTTCTTGTGGCAAATGCCATTTCAGTCGGTTTAAGCTCATACGTATTTAGACGCGATATAAGTCTCTTAAGCAAATGTTACATGCATATGTACAGTGATTGAGGGAACAGTTGGCAGCAAGAAGCAAGAAGTGAAAAGACTTAAGTTTAAGTGGCCCTCCTCTTGTGTACTTTAGTTTCACTCTTAATACTCTCACACTTTTCAAGTTTCAAGAGTTAAAGACATCACGTGAAGTCTGAGCTATGTGTGTGAGTGTCAGAAGCCAAATGCAACTTTTAAAAAATGAGTTTACATGAACATCTTTTTGGACACATATCCCCCCCCCCCACTGCATGTGGACGCACCTGTATGGTGAGGGTGGTTCAGGTTGAAGAGAGCAGACCTCTCCTTCTTCCAGTCCTTGTCTTCCTCCTGTTCATGCGGTCTGTCAGGGCTGGTGGCCTGCTGTGCTGGCAGGGTCCTCTCAAACCACACTTGCCGCAGAAACAGGTACAGTGTGAAGGTTCCCACCACGAAGCCCGCATAGAAGGAGAATCTGGATCCGAGGGCCTTCATGCTGTACCGGGTGTCTCACTGTCGGTCGTTCAACTCGGTAGGTGCTTGAATTAAGAGACGGGGAGAGTTTCACTTACAAGACGCGACAGTGGCGAGCTGTTAACTTCCAAGTACCCCCTCTCTCCGTGCGACATGACAAAGTGCTAAGTGTCACTCCCCGTTTAAAAGGTGTGGTTTACTCACCAGCGGTTTCGCAGACACCATAGCAGCTTGTCTACACAGCAGCTACTTCATCATAACGGGGAACATCTTTGAAACTTTTAACTTTAAGCGAGCTGACCGCGACGAGCTCCTCTGGACACTAACTTAGCTCGGCTAGCGACACTATAAAGACGTCGCTAACTGTTATCGTGGTAAAAAAATAATATATATATCGAGCGTCTAAACCAAATTTGAACTAAATAATCGCCAGAATAATAAATAATTATAAAGTCTCTTTAATAACTGGCTCCTGGCCTACGTGTTTAGACAAACAGCGTTTAGCTAACTGTGTAGCTGCTCCCGTTATTTGATCGCTAACGTTAACTTCAGTGCTGCTAAGTTAGCGACGCTTCCTGTCGCGTCGACATAGCTAACGGAAACGTTACAGCCGACCAAGAGGAGCTAACTGCGACTGTTTACACAGATAAACCCCGAAACAGTTTAAATTTAAATAAACAAACAGACTAAAACACTGATGTAAAACTGAGCCACGGCGCTGCATGAACTACTACACACCTAAACTTATGACTGCAGTCTTCCGTCCCGAAAAAACAGCTACTTCTGGTCAAATTTCAAAATAAAAGCTCAAATGTCCAGGTGCTGCAGCCCAGCAGAATATAATTAAAGGTCCAGTGTGTAGAACAGGGATGTCCAAAGTACTGCTGGGGGCCAATCACGGCCAAAGCATCGTTTTTATAATATATTATTTATGGCCTGCTCGGATTGTCAGATACTGTATGGCTGGATTTGGCTTTTTTGGTTGACATAATGAAGCATTTGAACCTTTAAGGACATAACTGCTGATGTACCTGTACCTGTAGATGTGACACAAAATATTAGTTTCTGAATGATCTTGTGAAAGACAAGAGCAAGAGTGATATGCGTTTTAAACTTAAATGTTAACAGACTTTGCATTACTCGTAATAAGTCATGTTTAAAATGAACATGAGGTTCAGATTTGTATCAACTTCATGCAAGTTTAACGTATTCCATACAATTTATTCTTTGTTATCTGACTCCAGATGTGAAAGAAAGGAAGAACTGGTTTTTAGATTTGTTCACGCCTGATTGGCTTAGATTTGCAAATCTATTCATGTTTTCATTTTTAAAATGTTATTATTAGCCCCCGGACATCTTCACATTGTCAAATCTGGCCCTCCTTAAAAAAAGTTTGGACACCCCTGGTGTAGAAATTAGTTGCATCTAGTGGTGTAATCACTTTATTGCAGTCTCCTCACATCACCCTCACCTTCCTAGTGTAAAGGAGAAACAAGACTTGAAAGGCCCTGTCTAGAGTCACTATTTAGTTTGTCTTTTCTGGGCACCTGTAGAAATACTGTGTTTCAACATGGCTGCTTCCATGAAAGAGGACCCTCTCCCACTGTAGATATAAAAGCTTACTAGTGTCTTCTTCGGCGCATAATCTTTCCCCATGTCTGTCTCACTTTTGCGTCTATATATATATATATATATATATATATATATATATAAATTAGCCGCACCGTTGTATAGGCCGCAGGGTTCAAAGCATGTGAAAAAAGTAGCGGCTTATAGTCCAAAAATTACGGTATTCATGTATGGAAAATATAGTTATGAATATTATATTCCATGCCTGCCTTATTCTCAAAATAAAAGGTCCCAAATCTTACACACTGCACCTTTAAAATAAAGTTTTTAATATACTTTAACCTTATGTTATATTTGGATTGTTAGTACTGTTTAGGTCAGGGGTCTAAATTGTCAATTATTATGACAATAATTGGTGGACCCCCTGCAGTACCTCTGCGGACCCCCGGTTTAGGTAGATATCACCATGACCTAATGTAGCACTGACTTTGTACACGCATACCTTTATTTACATCTCACTTAAATTATACTGCACTTTGCAAGTACTTTTTCCTGTTAATCATATTTACTTATTTTTTCAATTTCGAGTATATCTCAGATTTTGTCTATTTTTTTTCTTATTTATGATTTATTTTCTTAAAAACGCTTCAATTCATACTCTAAAAATTATTTAGTAGGATATATATCACTTTTTAACATAACTTAACTAACTTTATATAAAAATATACTCATAATCGACTGTTGTTCGGGCAGTATCTTGGTAAAGCGTGAAGACTTGTTTGTGTCTATAGTCAATGTTTTCACTTTACGATCTAGTGAAACTGTGGACAAGGACACAAGAACATTTTATGGGCAGAAGGAACATGACCGAGCAGTTGGGGTCATTTCGTCTGACAGTGTGAGTGAATCTGGATGAATGGATCCCAGAATCAGGTTTAAGAGGTCTAGGGTCAGTTAGTGAGTGTTTGCATGTGTGTCAGTGGTTGAAGTGTCACCTCTGTGCTCTCCACCTCTGTTTTAAATCCACGAACATCTTTCTTGAGGTACCACACAGAATAGTGAATCAAGGCATGCTTTGTTGTTGAAACACTAAACCACAAACACACGTCCAGACACGCCAAAACACACAGTTCAACAGCGCAACATGAAAAAACTAGTCGGCTTTGTGATACAGTTAAGCCCAAAGATTGCTGACAAACATACTTATGTCACCTCATAATCCAGGGCTCAAAAGAAAAGGGTGGAACCATCTACAGGTGCATCTATAAAAGTAAACTATATTTTACACGATATTCTAATTTTTTGAGATGCACCTGTATTATTTCAGAAGTGAAATTCAGTTGGCTAATTATATAATTAATGTAATTACACATCCACAATAGCAAGGTTTTTTTCCCTGCCACTCTGGACGCTGTCTTCTTTGGAAACCAGTTCCTCAACCGTGTGTCTGACAGAGTTTGTAGATATCCCACAGTGAAATTAAGTTTCATATACACAATTAAATAGTCACAAATTTTAACACGTTTACTCAGGTAACTCAAGTCCCTCTTAATTTGTGCTAATTTACAACAAATCAATTCAAAAAACATATTTATGCAATAATTATGTACATGTTGAGTTGTGGCCACAATTATTCACAAACTGTACAAAGTCAGCCCTTTTACCTGTGGAAGGATCCTTAGAAAAGTTTTGGTACACTGAATCTGATTGACGCTGCAGCCTCCTTTGTTTTCATTTGCAAACTTCAGGTAAATTAAATATAGGGGAAGCTCTTGTGAGAAACAAAAGTACACACTTTATAGATCCATCTTCCTATATTCTTTTGAATCCCTTAAAAAGTACGACAACCTGAGGGAAAGCAAAATATTTGTAGAACAGTGTTAAAATTAGGAGTTTACACAAACTTTTCTAAAAAATATAAAGTGCCACAGCATGTGTGCAAACACGTCTGTAATCTACAGTTGTGTTTACTGACGAATCTTATCATCAAACGCAGTGTGTGCGACATTTCAAAGACAAGCAGGGACTGAAATGTTAACCCTCGGGTGTTTGCCCTTTGTTATTCCATATGCAGACACAATCATACTTTTGAGTAAACAGTAAATTAAACAACCTGCACAAATCCTTGTCCAGTCTGGTGAGGCATGCACAGTTCCCCCCAGCTGTGTCACTTCAATGTAAGGACTTGTTTGTATAACACAAATGTACCAGTAAGTAGTAATTTAACTATGGACACAGTGTGCTGCTGACAAACCTCAGAGCTAGATTCAAACATTCTGTAAAATTCACTGAAATATTAATGAAAAAAAAAAAAAAAAAGGTACATATTGTACGTCACGCGGCTGCTCTAGCCATCTATCAAAACAGAATCCCATCAAAAAGGGGAAAATGCATAACTTCACCTGCTCAAGTACAGCTGAGATGTTGCCGTTTCCTCGTTGCAACACGACTGATGCCTACTGAAGACACATATTGCCTATTCAAGACACACAGACACATCTTCTGAATGTGCAAACAGGTGAGTCGATATTATCTGCCAGGCTTAACAGCAGTAATTTAATCATGTGGGCTCTTATTCAAATTTGCGGGCAGCACTTCAGAGTCCCTCACCCTGACGGTCTCCACAGGAGTTCATTGTCATGAAAACGTGTACAGAATGAGCTCATATGTCCACATCGTCTGAGTCGGAGGTGCTGGATGACTGGGATTCCTCCTGGGACTCTCCCCACACAAACCTATAGTTGTTCTCCAACTCCTGTTGCCTCTTTTGTTCTTTGTCAACCTCTTCTGTGCCTCCAGTCTGTAAGATGAAACAAAAAGGGATGGATTTAAAAAATGACCACACACTTTCCAATCAAATGTTTGCCTTGTTTACACTGCGCTGCCTGCACGTTAACATGCTGAATGCCAATAACAAAACATGCAGACACATGATATTCATGTTTTCTAGACAGGAAAGTGAAAAGCAACCCAGATCCTGACACATCTTGTCTTGTAGTCAATATAGTTGGTAGATGACACCCAAAACAATAATCACACTCATTGAAAAGTTGTCTTTTGCCATGTGAAATAGCACGTCTGCTTCCTTTCCTTGCAGGTTGATGTTTAACCTTATAAAAACTGCACTGTTTTTTTTTTTTATGATGGTAGAGGAATGTGTCTTGGCAATACAATAAAACCACGTGAGAAGAAACCTTGTGAACACAATACACAACAATCAATAAACCAATAACATCACAGATTGGATCTTTATTCGCAAGAGGAAATTTTGTATATATTTAAGGTCAGTTATTTTTGCCCCTTGAAGCAACATTTTTGGGAAATACTTAATTAAACGAGGGAGATTTATACCACTGTCTTATCTGTTAATATCAAATGTTAAATATGAACCTGAAGCCAGCAACCAAGCCAGCCGACTGTTGACTGTAGCTTCTTATTTAATAGACAGACATGAGAATTTTCTCATCTAACTCTCCACAATGTGTTCCAGACTACATATAAATTTAGTTCAGTCCTTAAATTACACAATTATACAAGAACAACAGCTCTCTCCGCTCTCACAGGCTGAAATTATTCACTAAGCAAAGTCTACAGCACACAGCAGCAACAAAGTGTAACAGTGAATCACTTCTTGAATTACCAGGAGATTAATGAGGAGCTCCCTGAAGGACTTTGTATCTTCCTCAGTCAGCCACTGATCACCTGCCTCCTCTGCATTTTTCCGTGTCAAGATCTTCACCTCAATTTTACCTAAATAGAACAAACAGGGAGAAGGCACGCTTGCCCGATTAAACACATGTAAGAAAACTGTCCCGTTAAACACGTTAAAAACAACAAATAGTCGGAATGAAGAATGGTAAGAGCACAACAGGGGATGAACAAGAAAGACATGGACGACACACCTCTTTCGTTTGCCTTGGTTGTTAAAATAAGCTTCAGCTAACTGCTGTCAAGAGTTTTTTTTTTTTTTTTTTGCTACCATGATCTTTAATTGTTCAATTCTGTTAAATAAAAATGACTAATTAAATGGATCCCTGGTCTAAAGTTCAGCTACTAATTTTGGTCAAAGCATATTTAGGAAACCCTTTATACTACTGGCACTATTGTGCCATCTGTTAAACAACTAAACCTTGGAAAAATCTGAAAGTTGTATGTGTTTTGACAGAGATGAGAAGAGAAGCACAGAACTGCTATATGCTCAAGATCACAGATGGAAGAGAGAAAAGGCCGTGAGTGTTTCGGGCACTCCCCCCTCATACCTTCTGCCTTCAGTCCTGCTTTCTCTAGCTGTTCTTTAACCACGTCCTTTATGTGCTGCCACTCGGGGTCTCCTTCGCCCATCTCCTGAACTTTGACCTCCCCATCAGGGCTGCTGCCCGTCTTATACTTAGTAATTTTGATCTTAACATGGTCGTCAGCCGCTTGGTCTGGGTTGACGAGACAAAAGAGGGACAAACAACACAGTTCACCTCAAAAAACCAATCAGCAGGACCACAGGATGGAGGAGGCCAAGAATGTGTGAGTCTTATAAGCATTACATTTGTGCATTGTCATAGACTTCAATTTACGCGAAGTTCGACATAATTACATCAATGGCAGCAGAGGAAAGGCTACTAACTAACCCAAAAAAATTTAAATTGCAATCTGAAAACATAAATTCTCTGGATTTTTGCATCAAACTAACTCCATGTGTGGATCTATTCTGGGATGAAAGATGTCACAACAAACATCCACTGCACATATGGATGAAATATGACGATGATGGAGGTGGACACAGAGCGTACGGATATGAACTGAGGGGTAGGCTGACTGGTTACCTGGCTGCTTTGGAGCCAGGCTGGGGCTGCCCCTGGTCGGGTCGCTGGCTCTTTGAACTCCCGCCGTTTCCTGCTCGGGGTCCTGGACGTCTTTGTCCTTGAAATGATCAAGTAGCTTGTCCAGTGTCGTCTCCAGTGTCTGTGTTGCTTGAGTGCGATCAAACTCCCCTTTCAGACCTTCTGTCTCTAATTCCTGCTGGGCCTACAACACAGACAGAAGCCGGTTCATTCATTTAGTTCATTGTGTCAAATCTGCATAATAACATTTGAATATATAGGATTGCTATAGATTCATCTGTGTGTTGAAACCTCATTTATGATGTTGTCAAACTCCTTCTGCATTTCATCCTTTATTTCTTCAATCTTGTCTGAGGACACTGTGAGGTCGGAGATCTCATCCTCAAACTCCTGCAGCAGGCGCTCATCTTCGTCTTTCTCTTCCTCAACAAGCTTCTCTGTTACTCTGTCGTTTTGTGGTTTCTCTCCTCGACTTTTGGCTTGGATTTGTGCTTTCTATAAACAAAACAAATGCCGCATTGAATTGGAATACCCATACATAAGATGGAAAATAATAGTAGTATCACAATAATCTTGGCAAGTGCCGACCTTCCTGTTGCTCTCTTTGAGATGTTGGACAAATTTCCTCAGGTCTGCTGGGTCAGTGATGATTTTAAAGTTGAATTTTTCAACTGAAACACATTCATTTAAAAGAAGTCAAACACGAAACAATGACACACAAAAGAAATAAACCATGTTGTACTCCATAATGACTAACTACTAAAACACTGTGTTTCCTAAATCAGCTGTTCTGTAAAACAGTGACTAGAATGATCATAAACTGCGCCGGTCTTCCTCGTGTGTGTGTGTGTGTGTGTTTGTGTGTCTGTGATAAGAAAGACAAGAGCAGAAAATTGCAGTACCTTCATCACCATCATCTATAACTTCATTGTCTGTAAGTGAATTATAGCCTTCATCTGCTGCCTGTGCGTGGGGGGAAAAAGGTCAGAGGGAAAGTGACAACCTACACTTACTGGACGTACGGATCTGGCATTTAAATAATATGTATATATAACAAGCTAGTAAAATTACACTTCTGGTGAATATATACAACTGTATATACTGTGAAGAAAAACAATTAACAATGTAGTCTGTCGGTTTAAAACGTGTGCATTGCACTGTCCAGCTTGTCCGGCTGAAACAACTCAAACAGTCAGTCGATAGACTCCAGAGAAGCATCTCTTATTAAAATGCAAAACTGATCCTAAGTCATATTTTTATACCTGATTCTCCTGTTGAGCCGAGGAGGCTGTTTTTGAACTCCCTGGCTTTGTAACTCCCTCCCAGAAGTCAGAATCTTCTGCCTCCTCTGACCTGGCATCCCCAGAAACATCAGCAGTATCTGTTTCAAAATAAAAGCAATGGGTGTCCATGTCCATGTCATGTATTTATTGCCATGACAACTTACTACAATGCTTTGAAGGTCATTTGCCTCTTAAGTGTAAAAAAAAAACTGCACAAACCTTTTCTGTCCTGGTTCGGGTCATCACTTTGTGCAGGTGATGTGGCGTCTGCTGTCACTTCCACTGCTCCATCTGCCCCTTCATTACCAGCCAACATCTCATCAAGAGTCCTCAGCTCCTCTGAGATCTGCTCTACTTTACGCTTTGTATCCGCTGAGAACAGACAGAGAGAGAAGAAAAGAAAGATCATGTCACACATTTCCTATTGTTAAAATTAGACAAAGTAATGAAGCAAGATTCTCTGGAAATGCTGTATCACAGCAATCTTTTTTTTTTTTTTGTTAACTCACAGACTTGGGCCTTGACGTAATCCATATACTGTTGCGCACTTAGCGCCGGCTGGCACACGATACCCTGGGGCTTGGCAGTGGATGGTGGCCGAAGGAATGGATGCTGGCAGGTACGACTGGTATGAACTGTCAGCACATAGCGGCACGACTGAGGCTCATCCACTCGGGCGATGTAGTCGCCTGAGCCTTCTTCACAAACAAACTGGAAATAATAAAAGTTAAATTATCTTGGTGTGTTTAAAAGGATCTGCAGGATTTGCACAAATGTCTTTTTGGAATACCAAAACTTAGATAAAACAAGACAAGCCCACGCAGGCAGCATGGATTACAGATACATCCGGGTATTCAAAAGTCTCACCCGGACTTCAGTCTCTCTGGGATTTCCATTTAGGTCACACTTGGAGCCATTCACATAGCTCTGACTGTGGTAGCGCTTCAGTCTGTGCTGTTTGGAGGCCTGGGAATTAAACAGAAAAGATGTTTTTCTTTTTTTTTTTGTACCTTAAAGACTGACAGCTGGTTTTTCTGTGCTGTGACAGATGAAACAAGTAAATAAACGGCAGCTTTACCTTTGCTGTTTCATTGTTCCAATCAAATTCAGATTCATAGTAACCGAGGAAGAGAATGTCTCCTTTGATTTCTGTGTCTGGGGAGAGAAGAACAACTTGTGTCAAAGTGGCTGCCATGAAAAATGATGAAAAACTCAGAGGTGGGCTCTTACCTTCAAGGTGGTACTGTCTGATATGCTGACCATGACAGAACTCATACGTCCACCAGTCCTTCGCCTGCAGGAAACAGAGACAGCAAATGTTTGCAATATATAGTCAATGACTGACACATCAACAATACCACAGATCATCCTATCAGACGTCCACACACTCAAAACAACTTGTACACATTTGATATGCTTTTGAACAAGTTAAGCCCCAGAAGGAAGCCTTAGAACAACTTGTTGTCTTGTTAACCCAGTCCACTTTATTTGGGATGATTGAAAAGTGGCATGTCAGGACGCAGGCTAGTATGTGCGTGTCAAAACAGAAAAGTCAAGACGCATATTAAGAGTCCAGACAACAAAAAATGAAATTACAAGCAGCTGTTGACTCACACCTGTGATCAAAACAAGCTCCTGTTTGTTTTTTCTTTCACCTGGGAAACACTAAACTATTATTTTTTAACCATAACCTGTTTCTGATTGTTAAACACCAGTATTTGGTTATTTTAATCTACTTTACTAATCTGACTGAGTGTAACAGCAGGAACAAATGCAGGCTGTATTTAGTTCCTGTTATAATCATACTACAGGGTTTCCCCCCCGAGGAAATGATTTAGCGGAGCTGCTCTTGATGCAAATCATTTCACGGTCAGTTTAGTTAGTGAGTGTCTTTGGAGTGTAGGAGGAAGATTTGAGGCCCGAACCAGTAACCTTCTTGCTGTGAGGCGACAGTGATAATCACTGCACCACTGTGCCACTTATAGCCCTATACAACTATGTAACACATATAAACATACAACAGTCACATCAAATGTGGCTTGGGTGATCAGATTAATGTGTTTTTAGTGCAATCGCACGTGTATTTGGCTGCTTGAATCCAAAATACATTTTAGCAACAGGTGCAGTCAGTGTGATACAGTCTGCATTAAAAACAGCTCTACCTTGGACGGATACACGATTGAATATTTTCTAAACAGCATATGTATTTGACTATTGGATCATCTGGTGAACTAACCTTCACTAGACATTGGGCGTCGTGCATTGGACTGAGTAGGTCTGGGATGTCAGGCCCAGTGTACCCTTGTGAGTCCGGCTCGGAGGCAGGATCCTGATGAAACCGGACAGCCTGGGCTGGAAGTCGACACTCGTACAGTTGCTTGTACTTACTGGACACCATCATAACCTCCTCTGTCTTGGTCTAAAAAGGAGAAACACTGTCAATGAAAACTGCAGAATCTTCATGTGTGACAATATAATTCATCAGTCAATTTTAATATTGATCCCACTTTAATCTGCTGGTTGACCCAAGTCACCCCCTGAACGGCTGCTTCATGTTGTTGCCGTCTGGCCGCAGACTCTGTCTGCCCTAAATGCAGAACAAGTAGACACAAAAACTCTTTTGTTCCTGCTGCTATAGGCTTTTTTAATAACACAATGTGAGATGTGGAACCTTTATGTAGTATGTATTTATTTTGTCCTTTACTGGTTGTTGTTACCTTTGTTGTACAGTGCTGCTCAAAAGTTTGTGAAACCTACAGCAACTGTACAATACTAAAATAACCTTATTTAATGTGAAGTTATACCCCAATTCACAATACTGACATTCCAAATAATGGACTCTGTTATGGGATTTTTTTTTAAGAAAGACCCTTCAATAAGGAAGACTGGATTCAAAGTATCAAAGTTTAAGTTGAATTTATTATTCTTGTACAAGAAGGAGTGTTTAACAGTGCAACGCACAAAAGGGGGTTACAGAGAAAAAGGCTCCCCGCGGAGCTCTAACAGTTGGTTCTTATACATTTTTTAATGGGCTGTCTCGGACACCTCCCCACTGATACAAAGAACATCATAACGTCATTGCCTGGTTCTCTGCTCAGTAATGAGCAGGATGTTTCTTATCTACTTGTCTTCCCTATCCTTATACTATTAATTTATAGTTGAACTCTATCTCACCCTGCCAGCCTCAGTAAAACACAGAGCAGATGAGAGAAGTGCACAAGACACGTGAAGAACAAGAACCCCAGTATAATCCTAATTTTTATAACAGACTCAAACAAAATAAATGGTTATATTGTCATTCTTTATTTAAAAAGGGGTTGATTTAAGAAAAAAAATCAGATTTCATGGGCGCAAAAGTATGTGAACCCCTTCAGTTAATAGGATATTGCAACTCCCAACCTCGACCAAACGGTTTCTGTAGTGACTCATCAGTCTCTCACATCTGCTTTGGAGGATATTTGCCATTACCAATGTTCTTGTGTCTCTTGTTAATATTTTAGAAGGTCGTCCACTTCCAGGCAGAGCTGTAGTCTTTTTCAGTGCTCTCCATTTGTAGACGATCTGCCTCACGTTGGAACGATGAAGCTCCATTTTTTTTTTAGATTCAGACAAATGTGCTGTCACTACCCTCTTCCTGAGGTCCTCTCTGAGCTCTCGCTTCCTCCCTGCATGATTGACCTGCATGAGTTCACCTGGGTAGGACTAAAGTGACCTGGTTTTATCTCTGTTTCAATCAGTGATGCACATTTTCGTCCCTAAACATCTCTGATGTTATTGGTCAGTTTCAATGGCTTATTTAGCCACCAGTTTGTATTTTTGAGCAGCACTGTATATGTGTCATTTATGTTACATCTGCTGCTGCACAACAAATTGCCCCTCGGGGGTAATAATAAAGATTCCTTGAACCTTGAACAATGCTGTACATCAGCACTGTGTTTAAAGAGCGTTTAAAGCCTTATTAAGCAGGTTTTGTGACTGCCCTCGTGGTTTGTTATTTACAATCTCAAGTAGTTCAAACCAGCAAGGACAGACTGAGGAAGCTGTGTTGTTGTTGTGCCAGCTGTCACAGATAGCTGCTGCGTAGGTCACATGGAAATAACTTAAAGCCTTCTTGGTGTAACTTATAAACAAGTTGTGCGTTTTAAATGAAGTTTCTCAACCTCGCTAAGAGACAGTTTATTCCTTAAAAAGCGCCAGTGACATTAAAAAGAAAGACAGCTAACAGTAGCCTACTTAGCAAGCTAACCGTTGGCCTCCCCAAACAGCCTCACTCACCTGCCCCAGGATGACGGGATCGGGGAGAATTTGAATCCCATATTTCATCTCATTCAGCTCCTCTAAATTCAAGAAGGCCGGGACACAGAGGGGACATATCAACAAGAAAACGTACAAACGTTTTAGCCACCGCACCGAGGAAGCAGCCATGATTAACTGTCTCCTCATAGCCCCATTTGTCTGACAGCAACAACACACACACACACTCAACGTCTGACATGGTGGCACCCGATTGGTCGATGTGAGAAGCGCCGCTCTCTGATTGGCCGATTTTTCTTTGCGCTGGGGTGTGTTAGTTTATGACACCGGCACAGATTGAATGGACGGCCTCTACCTGAAATTATCATTAAACAACGCACATGGGGACGTTTGTTTAGCTTTAAAATAAAGAAGCACATCAGCGCAGGAGCGAGGCATCTCTTAAAAGGCGTGTCACGGGTCAATTTCACCTAATTACGATGATGCTGGTTGTTTTGTTATTTAATAAGACTACTGTGTTCTGATATTTCTAACGCCCACATTTTACAAGTATATAACTATAGACATCTTCAGCCTAATATCCACAACAAATGTGCAACATCCTTCTTTAAAGCATGCATTCCCACACACGACACCAGACATACAGCACACACACACACACACACACACAAACACATATGCGCACATACGTCCACACCCAGCCATCTATACACACAGATGCACACATTATTGTTGCGATATAGGAGCAGATGAGGTTGTTGGGACATGAGTAAAATACAATGCATTGGTTTCCATGTGTAGTACGTGAAGTGTGATATATGTTGCATCTCATGTCGGAGCTCCGTGATGCTGCTGATTGACCGCTGAGTGTTGCGTTGAGGAGGTGCGGTGCGCTCTCTCCGCTCTCCGATGTGCCGCTGCTGCTGCTGCTGCCGCTGCTGCAGGGGGAGCGTCCGTCCACAGCCTGCAGTGCTGCGATGCGCGGCCGCTTCATTTGTCTCCTGGCTGCTCCGTTTTTCCACCTCGAATCCAATTTGCAATACCAAGGAGGAACAAATTCATTAAGAAGGGCGACCTCCGTGCAGGCGAGGAGGTGAATCCAGTTTACACTGTGCGTCTTTGAAAACTGAGGTGAGCTCCCTGTTTATATGATTTTAACAACAATAGGCCTGTCTCTGTCTGTTTTTTTGTCGATATTTCCACCTCTGGGTGGACATGACGGGTTCAGGAGAAGAAAAGAAAAGTGTGAACAATTTTGGAGCCAAGTTGGCTAATTGGAAAAAACGACATTTGATTTGGATAAGACGTGTTTCAGCATTAGGAATTTAATCGAAAGACCCATCAAGCTCTGTGAGCATAATTTTTTCCCCTGCAGTCTTATTCACGACAAGGTAGGCTAATAGGCCTGTCTGAGAGATCGTGTTATATCTGCAGCCAGGCATTTATGCTCGCCGGTTTTTCTGTATACATGATTATGATGAGAAGAATAAAAATGCGTTGATTTAATATCCAGAATCTGTCATCGCACTTTGGGAGGGACCCCAGGAGCCATGTCCATGTCTGTAGCATGTCCATAGCTTTCCCCTTTCCCCCACATTGGCTCTTTTTTAGGTTAATTTAAAAAAAACACGTAGTTTATTTCTCATCTCTCACGAACGGCCCGGTTATATCTATTAGGATGGTTTCACCATCGCAGCTAATTATCATCAAAAATGCACAATTTGAATCCATAAGCAGGGCTGTAGGACCGGCTAATGCCACTGTACTGTGGGGTTGAATCAGCAAGCTTAACGGGACACACTTCATGTTAAATTTGATTTGTTATATTTTAAATAATAATGATGATTTTATGAATCCTTTATAATCGTCCCGTTCCTCATATTCTACAGCTTTGGTTTGTGTTGTGTTATAGCCTGAGCTGAGCAATAACTCGTATCTTGAGCTTGGAGACATGATCATATCATTATCATGTGTTTATGTTATATTTTAACAACAATCTGTTATTGTTTTTAACCTCTAAATGCACATTTAAATGTGTTTTCTGGTGCCTGACAGTGGATTCGTATCTATTTTTGTCATGTCATGCTCTCTGTACATGTCTGTTTAATGTTTGTTACAGCTAAAATGAGAGCATACAGTTTATATAGGCGAGGCATTCTCATTCTGAATACGCAAGTGAGTTTGGTAAATATAAGTAATATATCTAATGCTATATGAAATATATCTAACTCAGTGTACGTCATTAATTAAACATGAAGATGGAGCACTTTGAGGAAACCACTTCCACTGAGAGATGTTTAAGTGCACAGATGACTGGCTGCTCAGCACTGATTGATTTTATTTCAGCTCACCACAGTAATGCTAATTTGGTCAACCCCCAATCCCTGCAGGATTCCCCCTGGGGACTGTAAGACTACATGAAGCAGCTGCCGTAGCACCATATGGACACTGGACTGTGTTTTAATGCGTTAATAATGTTTACAGTGTATACTTATTTGTCTGTATTTGATTATTTATTTTGTCTTTTACGTTGTGTTTACAGATGGGGAAGGCGCTCACTCATTTCTGTGACTATCTACATGGTTTCTGGAGATGCAGGTGCCTTCAGAGGATGCCCCTTCACTGACTGGATAGAGGCAGTTGGGTATATTTTGTTCATTTTTAAACATACACACAGTGCTGCAAATTATGACAGGTTAAGGAATTTCCTAATTGGGTGTACAGGGACGTATTCCAGAGGGAGAGTATCTACATACGTGCAGATATGTGTTGATGGGTCATGCTTTCCTCTATTCTTTTATCATCTTTTTGCAGCTGAAAAAGCAGGAAATGTTTTGACAAAATTCAATATGGTGGCCAACTACTGACTCACTGAACTTGAAAAGGATGCAGTCCATTGTTTGTAAAGGAAGTTCCAAAGTTAGAGTCCACACTCAATCAAACAATGATTTCTGGTATTAGAACGACTGAAGCACATCTGTGTTTCGTCATATTAGATCAGTGTTCCCTTCTCTGAAAGTCGCTTTGGATAAAAGCGTCAGCTAAATGACTAAATGTTTACATTAGTACAGTATCTCCGAGCCAAAACGCACCCCCGCCACACACCCACAAAACATCAGATGTATTGCAAAAAATAAAAGCAGAAGTCACTGCTGGAAGGCAGGAGAAGGAGCTCCTTGTGTACTGGAACTTTTCTAAAAAGCGAAACTTCTGGTTTGGCGTAGCAGAGATCAAAAAACATGAGACATGAGAAAACAACTTCCAGATGTTTCATCAGGTTTACACATGTGGCGCTAGCTAGTCTGAGACTGTGTTCTAGTGCCAAACCTCTTTGTTTTTGTCCCTGGCCGTATAAATATTACTTTTACTCTGTGCATGTGTATAAGCCGTATTGCTGATTGCTTTTTGTAGTTAAAGATATATACATACCTACACTACAGCTTTTTATCTAGCTGATTTTTCATCAGTTTTCACTGCACTGCTAAGTGGCTCCATCACAGCTCTAGAGCCATGACGATGATTTACAGGATTTTTTTTTCCAAGTCTGTCTTACATAACGTCCAAAAATTTATTTTAAAGTTCAGCCAAAGACAACATGAGGCCTCAGCAGTCTAAAATTAGTCCAATCAAATCGACAGCTTCCAAGTTTTCTGGCTTTATATGGCCAGAAATTCCCGCTTCCTGTTTCTCTGGAAAGTGTCTATGTGCTGAGCGTCAGAGGAATGTTTTATCCTCACAGGACTGTCGTTTGGAAGATATCCCCTTGATTTCTAAAGCTTTAAAATGAATTTTCTTACACAAAACAGAGATTTTGACCCCCATCACTTATATTAACTGTAGACAGGAGGAATAACTAGAAAGTTTCTCAAGAAATATTGAGTGTGCCTGATGCTTTCTGCCAGGGGTTGGGGAATAGGGAGAATTCTGGGTGGCCTGCAACTGCAGCCTCTGCATGGGTTGTACCAAGTGAGGACGTTCTCCCCTCCCAAATAGAGTTGGTTGGGTCCATATGGGTCTTTTCCCAAAAGTTTTCTCAGATAGTGTACCAATAGCCGGCCCTAGCATAGCGAGAAGCGTCAGGGAAGATGGCTAGAAAGAGGCTAGGAGGGGCTGAAAAGGCCAGGTTAAAAAATAGAAAGGCATTGGAGGTGGAGGCTGCCAATTTTTTCAACAAGTCAGGCACTTGTGGCAACTGGTAAAGAGAGATATAGGCCTAATGATTAGCAACGTAATCAATATTGGGCTAATATTGAAAGTTGTAGGGTTGTCAACCTATTCACAAGCAAAACATCAAATTAATTAAAATATTAGCCTTTTGTATTACCCAATATATGGCGATTCATAGACTTTGCAAATTATGCAAATATTGATAACAAAACTCAAGCTTCATCTGTGTAGGCTGTGCATTAAAATTGCTTCTTACTGTGACATGTTTGTTCAGCAAAACATATGTGAAAACGAACACTATACAAAGAGATATTCTGCTGACACGATCACAAATCCTTCCTGTTCATCTTCGTGACCTCTGTCCGCAGGATTTCTGAACAGTCTCCCTGATATGAACAACACACTGCGCTTTAATCACTCACTCAATCAAATCAAAGAATCAACAACTAATGGTGCACACATTGTAAGCAAGCGCACCCTTTGCTCAGTCAAACTCCGAGTAGTACCATAAGCCTTGTGTTTACTCTATGATAATACACAGTGCAGCAAGATATGGACTATGGTCTGGTATGGAATTATTTACAGAGAAACCGCCTCTGCCCAAAACAATGAGAGTAGTGACTCATGTACCAATCAGAAAGGATGACTGCCAGAATAACAAACTTATAAAAAAGAGGGAGCAGACTGTGCTCCGGACCCTGATCCAGCGGAGCTTTCGAGTGAAGCAGATCAGACCCACGGCTGTGTTATTTACTTATTCTCTCAAATAAAAGAAGTGGAGGACAACTCTTGCTTTAATGTCCTTTCTCAAAATAACGAACACGACATTACCTACAACAATATGATACCCATGCAAAAAAAAATGAAAATGACCATGACAATAAGTGAATTATTATTTAAATTTTTTTGAACCATGGTAAAAAAAATACAAAAATTGCAAGATAGTAAGAGCTGAACTTTTGCTTCATCTATCCAATTTTCACCACCATGGAAAAAGTGGGCCCACTCTGGCCCCGCTTTCTGCCCAGCAACAAGGTTAACAGCCAGCTCCACAGTCCACCAATCAGAGCAGAGCAATTAACCACAGCAAGAGAGAGATAAAGTGTTGAAAGTTTAACCTTCCAACTAGCGGCCACCATTTCCAAACCGTAGGTCGTATCAAACAACCGAAATGACAGTAGGCATCCCCATCTTGCTTAGTATGTCCATACCGAATTTCAGGGGCTAACGTTAAAAAATGTGACCTCAGGAGAGTGGTAAAAAAGTGGTGCATCTGCTGTCCTCCAGAAATTTCTCCTCTCAATTTACATGGGAGTAGATGGGGCAGTCAGTGGGTGATCCTGACGTATTTGTGCGTGTAGAGCGAAAACTACAAGTCTGACAGCTTCAGCAGGTGTGTGTCAGTGAGATGACATATTTTCCCACAATTCTATGTTAAAATTATTTCCGTAGAGTGAAATTTGTGGCCAGGAGAGCAGTTTACAAATGTATTTTTCGACAGATTTTAAACGTACAACCACCATTTTTGTGTATTTACGACCAAAACTGCAGCGAAAAAACAGGCGGAATAATAATTATAAGGCAAATAATTATGGGGAATAACAATAGCGTGCCTCCTTCAGGCCCACTAATTACAACAACCATGTTTGTGTCAGGTTTTAGGATGCGCTCCCTGAGAAAGACGGTGTTGCTCGCCATCCTGGTGTCTGTGGTGCTGGTACTAGCCCTCCTCCATTCGTGGCCCACTCGAGCTTACACCACAGTGGATGTATGGCAGCGACCGGGGCAAATAGTGGAGAGGCATCTGGAGGAGAGACTCCCAGAACCGGACCCCCGATTAGGCAACATCCCCTTTCACGTGAGGGACGGTGTGGCAAGGTAAGCGTTAACAAAAAAAGGCCAGTTAATTTGCTCGAACACCCGATTACCTCCCATTCATATGTCTCTGATGATCCGTCCCAGCTTGTTGGCACGTAATGGATGTGTATGTGAGGGCGAGAGTGGAGGAGTAAACCTGCCCTTCGCTCAGCTCTTATTCCCGCGGGTGTCAGCTCACCCGCTGCACACTGCCTTCGAGGCCTCTGAGCTGGAGGAAATGAAGAGGAGACGGGCCAAAGAGTATAAGAGTTTCCAGAAGAGGTAGGCAGCTCCGTAAAAATGCTTCCAAATACTGTTGCTAGAAGAGCAGGTGAATGATATACTGTATTGGTAGAGTAATTAATGAAGCATGAGCTGTATTTCTGCAAATAAAACAACTCGAAAGGCACTACCTGTATGTCATTTTAAGTTATCTGTGTGCAGACTACAGTCGGTATCTTCCTGATGTGAATTTTCCCCATCAGGTCGCAGACACCTGCAGATGTTCTCATCATCGCAGAGGCTAACAATCCCTTACAGTATCCAACACAGGGGGCGGAGGTACGACCCCTGAAAACAATCATCATCCCAGGTAAGAGACACGTTTATACCGCTGTTATATTTATAATTATTTGTTAAATTAGATTGTATTGTAGTCAAGACCACCTAAACCAAGTCAAGACGAAGACCAGAGTGTTTCGAGACTGAGACCAGACCAAGACCAGACAGTATATAGCCTACTTAGGTAGCTTACATTCGCCAAATCTCTTTGAATGAGGTGGTGATGATAATGTGAGCGTATTGCAGGATTTATATACTCTATATATATACTATTCTTCTGGATGCTGTTTTGCAGATGGACTCTGCAATTTTTATTACAGTAGGTTTGGCTGACATCTCCTCCCAGATAGACAAAATCACTTTCTAGGAGTGTGTGTGAAGGAGGGCAGCGACTGCTGACAGCCGTTAACATTAACAAAAATTTAAAATTAGAAATGAGTCAAGTTATTAGTTTTAGAATATGTGCAACACACAACTTAAACCAATAACCTAAGCCAACAACAACATAGCACGTTTCCGGTAGAAGGACAGCGTGTGACAGTTTGATTTGACTTAATTCTCCACCTTATTTTAGTGTTTACTCACAAACACCAAAAAAAAAAAAAAAAAAAAAAGTGCCAAAACTGAATTAGTTCACATAAATTTTATTTAATGCTGCTTCATAAAATTCTGAGTTTGATTTGTTGGAGGAACTTGGAGAAGCTCGTGGTCTTGTGGTTAAACCTCGATCTGTAAAAATATATTCAGTTCATAATTGTCAGGACAAATTAGACATGATTAGGTGATTAACAGAGAGCAGAGAGAGGGGGCCAAGAGCTCTATTCTTTTTCCTGAATTTCCCTCTGGATCAATAAAGTATCTATCTATCTATCAATGGGAAACAGTGGTGATATCCCAGTTGACTTGTTGTGGTCTTGACTGGTCTTAAAATAAAATCCAGAGTCCTCTTTGTCCGAGACCAAGTAAAAATGCAGTTGATTCTGAGACGCTCTTGAGACAAGACAATTAAAGCATTGGCCACTACTACACCTAATAAATCATCTTGTAAAGCTAATTCACTAGCATGGACCACACTATCAACAAGATACGTTTAAATGATTTATTGACAAAATGAAGGATTGAGAGTGAAGCGTGATCTCGCGTACTTCATCGGTCTGGTGTGGGGAAGCTTCGGTAGGGAGCTTAGCATAGCACCCGGGCACGACGGACCCCCCTCAGAACCCTGTGGAGAGCAGGAAAGAGACAGGAAATAGGCAGTTTAGGTGTGGTCAGGCTCCCGAAACCAAACAGGATTTTGCCTATCTGTATGTGCAGAGCGAGTACAAGTTGGAGGAAGTAGACTGAATACTCCCCAAAGGCTGTTGTGTTTGAATCAGTTGTTATCATGTGCTTTCAGGCTTGGCCTTACACGACCTTCCCAGAGAACACTACTTAGTAAGTATTTCAGCATGTCTTCACTTTGACACAGTTAAGAAATCTGCTGTCCTTTTATTAAACTGGCTTTTCTCCCCCTTCTCGCTGCAGATAAACATCACTGCCACCCTGGGAACGCTGAATGTGGCAGCAGAGGTAGACGGGGTGAAAATCAAAGGTGACGGCGAGATGCACATGACTCTGTCAAGCGGCCTCCTGCCAAACTTGAACCGACAGCTTCAGTTTGTCACCTACACGAACACACTGTTCCACCCGAGCACGGCAGACACAGGTGAGGCCTCAAAAAAATCTGAAAAGTTATGGAGGGCAATGGAGAGAAAGGTTTTCGAGTCAGTTAACATGCACAACCAATTTTCTGTGCTTTTACATGTACAGAATCAGGTGCTGCGTGCTCTGTACTCTGGGATTGTTCTCTGGAAGAGAGTCACAGGAGTAGACTGTTCATGTCTGTACAGTAAATATAAAGCTACAACCCGCAGCTCATTATCTTAGCTTAGGGAAACATATACTCTAAGACAACAAAATCCACCTTGTTTGTTCAGTCTTTACTAAAACCTCAAAAAAGGGCTGTGTAATAAAAACAAACACTTGCTGTGTGTCTAACTTTACGGCTCTGAGCAGTTGTTTGGCGAACCACAGGTCACTGGTCCTGGCCAAGAAATGGCAAATTGTTGTAGTTTTCTTTCAGAATAAACAAGTAAATTAATTTGCAATAAATCCTGTTAATTTGCAAGCTTTACAGGAGCCAGGCTAGCTGTTTCCCCCTGTTGTGAGTCTGCTGGCTCTAACTATATATTATTTAATACCACGTACGTACCAGCGACTGAGCATATTTCCCAAAATGTCAAACTGTTGCTTTGAAGATTTAACCTTAAAGTCTGTGTAAAGGCAATTCTGAGATTTCTTTCAAAATACATTAAATATGTTGGAAAATAGTTGCTGAAAACATGTGAAAAGACTTTGAACGATATATTACTGAAATGTGGAGTTAGAGGTTCAAACAGTTTTTCACCAGTTTTCAGTCCAGGATTTTGTGGGCGGTCCTTAAAGGGTGGCTCGATGACACGCTGAGGCCACCCCGAGCATACCCCTGCACCCGTAGCAGAGAGACAGAGATTAATTCATCTCGCTCAGAGTGTTTCAAAGTTAGTCATGTCGTTTTCTGAACTCATCTGACACGTTTCAGCTGCTTCAAAATTGCGGCTTGACTGCTCCCACGAGTGGGCATGGCTTCAGCGCAAAATGCAAGGAGCTGAGAATACTGCTCACTCACCCGATTTTTACAGCTAATTTCATAAACTTGTCGATATTTTGAATCATTCAAATTTGGCTGGATGGTTAATAACACTTTCTTCTGTGGTCTGACAAACATAGAGCACACATTTATGCTTACTTTAGACAGACTTTAAGATTTAATTTCCTCGTACTAGTCGTGTTTTTCTAATTTTAATGGCTTCACATCCACTGCTACAAAACAAAGAAAATATTTGCAGAGTTTGAGACACTATCTGTGTAGAGCTGCACAGACAATCAGCAGGAGGACTGCCACAGATGGCAAAACAAACAGGCTGTATTATCAGTCAACTAACCCCCGAGCACAAAAGGCCAAACTGACCTTTTTGTTTGTTGATCTGTTACGCTCATATGACAGCATTAATTTTTTATGGATAGTACACAAAAATAGTTCATGTAGATGTGTAGTCTGCACATTAACAACTGTGAAACTAGACAGTAGTCAATCACAGTTAGATCCTTTCACTCTAATCAAATGTATTAAAGTCATTTTTGTTGTGTCTTTTAGTGCAGGTTGAGACAGAGGGGCATCAAGCCGTCTTCAGTATCAAGATTCGTCATGGTGTAACACCCAAACTGTATAACACGGGATCTAAAGGAGGTAAAACACGACACCAGCATGTCAGTGAGTGAACCACACGCCTGCTGCTGTTGCATTAGTTAACCGTTGTTTGATCTTTTCGCAGAGTATAATGTCAGTGCCCTCGTTACCATAGCTACGAAGACTTTCCTGCGTTACGATAAGCTTCAAGATCTCATAGACAGCGTGAGAAGGTACTATCCTACTGTCACCATAATAATCGCGGATGACAGTGAAAATCCCAAAACCATCTCCGGGCCTTACATCGAACATTACATCATGCCTTTTGGAAAGGTAGGAAAGTGTCTTAATTTCACATCTCTGACGTCGCCTTTGATGCTTTTTGGTATTCAAACTCTGCGTCACGTGTCATAGGGTTGGTTTGCCGGACGAAACCTGGCCGTCTCTCAGGTGACCACAAAGTACGTGCTGTGGGTGGATGATGACTTCATCTTCACAGCAAACACCAAGCTGGAGAAACTGGTGGATGTTTTAGAGAGGACCACTCTGGATCTGGTGAGCGACAGAGGGACACACTGTTTGTTTTATTAATGGACGTGGCAGCCTGTTGTTTTTTTTCGCTGAGTGTTTGCTGTGTGTTGTTCAGGTGGGTGGTGCAGTGCGAGAGGCCACTGGTTATACTGCCACCTACAGACAGACCATCTCCATTGAGCCAGGCGGGGAGGAGGATGGTGACTGTTTACACATGAGGAGAGGATTTCATCACATCATCCAAGGCTTCCCCAACTGTGTTGTAACTGACGGGGTCATCAACTTCTTCCTGGCTCGAACCGACAAAGTCCAGCAGGTCGGCTTTGACCCGCGCCTCGCCAGAGTAGCTCACCTTGGTGAGTACAGTGAATTATCTATATATCAAACATACAATAAAGATGTAATATACACATTTTATTTGTGGTATACAAATGTTAATAGCATGTTTTGGCATTAATGCTACAGACAGAGAGAAGACGCAGCAGCATTATGGTGAATACACATTTATCAGAGCAGCTCTGCCCCAGTTCTGCACCACCATAACTCTATACAGCATCTATTTTTAACACAACAAGACGAAATTATACAAGATGTGAAACGATGGAGATTGCAAAGCATCTTTTTTTGGTTAAACATTTCAGCTGTTTGCAGCTCCTCAAACTCTTTTGTGAACTTTTATTAGGAACTTCCATCAAAAACACACAATAAACAGAAAATTCACGATGACATGAAAGTGACACCTTTGATTATATTCAAATTCGTATTTTGTGTACACATTGCAAGTTAGAATTAGTTATGTACAATGGGTTTTTTTTTTTTTTAACCAAGAAAGGTGATTAAAAATCTCTTTTTCAATGGAGTTAGTTCATTCTTAATTAAGAACAAGTCAATTAAAACAGATACAAAACAAAACAGACTCAATTACAACACACATAGCAATCTAAAATAATAATAAAAGTGCAGTACAAGCTGTTAAACAAACAAACAATATCGGTTTAAGCAACGACACCACCATGATTCTGTCTCCAGGTCTTTCAATGTGGATTTAAAAACATTCAAAGAAATCAGATCATGTGGTAATTAATAATAAAAAATTAATTCTTCCCAATCTCTGTACGAACATTTGGTACAGACGACTTGATCGCAGCGAGTACTGTCCATCACACCTCTGAGAAATATAAGAACACAGACAGGATGAGAGCAATCTTTTTTACATTAAAAAAACAAGTTGTTTCTGAAATAGAAACTTAATTTAAGCCTCAGATTTTCACTAAACACTGAACATGTGGCTTATAAGTCGGCGAACCATCAATCAGAATCCCCAGGTGTTCGTGTTTATTTGGCACACACAAGAGTCAAATAACTTTCTGCATCGTACGTGAAACTTGAACATGAAAAACCACGAAACCATGAGCTGAAAGCGCTGCATAATCACCATCCCACACTACAATCAAGTGTTTTAGCAATTTATGTTTTAAAGATTCATATCTCATTCAGTTATTGAGATAGTATCACATACCAAGATAATTATTGCAAAGAAATTATACTGTGAAATCTTCTAATCAGCACATGCCAACATCTTAGAATCAGTGCTCTGCTATAATTAAACTAAGTGCACACATTAAATCAAATGTTATTTAATTTAAATTTAGTCCCCTGATATCCAGTTTCACATATCTTCTCCCTCGGCTGTTAGGTTGTTAGAATAATTTTATTTCATCCACGCTGACTCATTTTCGCTGTGTTTGTTTTGCAGAGTTTTTCATCGACGGTCTGGGATCCCTCCACGTGGGCTCTTGCGATGATGTCATTGTCAATCATGCAACCAAAATCAAACTTCCCTGGGTCAGCCAATCAGAGAGCGACAAGACCTACGCCAAGTTTCGCTACCCGCCGGCCTCCTCCGACGCCACACACACGAAAAATGGCCTCCTGTACTTCAAGAACCGATTCCAGTGTTTGACTCATAATTAGTTCCCCTCCTTTTTAAACCCAGAGGGTTCCTTTGCTCTTCCTGAGTTGCCAAAGAAGTTCTCCTCCACCGCGTTCCCGTCAGATAAGATTTCAGACAAACATTTTGGTTTGCCTTGTCTTGAAAACCTCGTAAAGAGCTTTCAAGCTTCACCGTAGAGAAAATGCGCCATTAGGGCAGTTTTAGCATGTTTATTCAGTCAGTGCAGAGCTCTGCGGTGAGCTAAAAAGTCCTCATGCGCAGTAAATATCCAGAAGCCAGATATGAAAGCCCAGACTCGCTTCTGGAGTGGAAAGAGCTGTAGTAACAAACATATCGTCTTGTTTACACAGAACCAGTTAAACCACAACATAATCTTGATTAATTCAAGGTTATGAAGGGATTTACTTTTTTGTTTGTCAAATCTTATCTGGCTATACATCCTCAAGTTGTTCTAACACCAAGACCGAGCTTTTTGAAAAAACCTAACAGGTAGCATCTAAACAGTCCGAGTCACTTCATTGTCATTCTACACTTATGTGAGTAGAGGCGTCCTCCTTCAATTTGCACTATCCAAAAAGACTGAAAAGCAATAGTGACATCAGAGAGCCTGAGAACGAGGACTCATTGTTAGCGAGGACAAAGGTACACTTCCCAGAAAGTAACAATCCCGTAGACACAGAGCATAGGTATCCTTTTTACCAATGCCACATGAAGAACGCATTCAAAACCTTCTCACCTGTGGTACCTAAGCTCCGTGACTGACTGGTCGTGCCAAAGGTTTGGCTGCCTGCTTTGGGGTGTTTTTATCTGTTTGTGTTATGATTTTGCTACCCAAAATCCTGTGTCATTTGTGGGTTATTAATCTGAGGAGGAGGAGAACGTTTTGGTCCCATCCATCCATCCATCCATCCATCCGGAGACCTACCTGGTGTTACCTGTTATTTTTATTTTTTTTTTTTTTGTCTGTCACTCTCCGGTTTCTTCAAAAAAAAAAATATCTAAAGAAGAAGTTTCTGTCCTGTTCACGCTGATGAGTAACAGTGAAAGTGACTGCATCTTTACATGCTGCCTAAAAAGAAAAGTTTGAATGAACCAAAGTGCATGTTTATTTTTCCTCATTATAAGAGAAGAAAAGTGGGAAAAAAAACAAAACATTGCACAGTGCGATAGAAGTGATGAGAGTCTGATGATATATTTAAACACAGTATGAGGAGTCAGAGCGTGAGAGGAAACGAGGCAAGGTGAGACGATGGAGCACCGAGGTTTGAAAATCCAGTTTTTATACTCTTTGGTGAGTTACTGTTACTCATGCCTGAAGTGACGATGCTGTTCTTTTATACCATGGCCTTTAGATGGTGCCCTTGTATCAGTCTATTGTTTCCTAATATGTCATTTGTTGTTAGCAAAGAGGTGCCAGAGATTTATCTATAGATTTTTCTTTTTTAAATCTCGAGAGGAATATTTTAAATCTATTTTGTCTGATATTTATTGTTTTGTTTTTGTTTTGTTTTTTTTGTTCACCAAACTGCGATCGATGTTATCTCTGTGGACAGGGGTGAGAATCAAACTTCATCAGTGACACTATTACAAAAGGCTTTTGTGTAGTCGTGTGTCTCATTTGTAACTGTCGACAGATCTATAGCTGAGCTGAAAAAACCTTTTATTTTTTAAACGGTGATATTGTGTTAACACTGAAATTTAACTTGCCTGCTTCACTCAAAAAAAAAACAAAAAAAACAACACTGGTGTGAGACGTCTGGTCACGGCATTATGAGCATTTTTTTAAAATTGATTTCAAAATGTTGACATATTAAAATGTCTGTGGAAACACCTCTCTTTCATTTCCTAAAAAAAATGGGTCACAGGTGCAGTGTGAATTACAGTCAAGTGTCCTTCAAGACATTCTCTAAAAGTGTGAGACGCTCATTTTAAAACAAAAAAACACATTTAAACAAAAGTTTTTATCAATGTTCCTCTCAGTGTTGGACTCAGGTCATATTCTATGTCGACGATGTGCTAAAAGTAGAATTTAGTGTCTGTTTATTGTCAAACTTACCAACCACATATTTTCCACATTGGTTTACGTCATCACAGCCGTTATTTTGTGACGATTTCTAAATGCATTCCAAGAATAAATCTTTTCTTTCTTTCAGAGAAAGAAAGAAAGAAAAAGATGTTTGCTTTCAAAGAAGCAAATTAAAGCAGCTAATGTCTCAAATGATTTAGTTTTACATGTCAAATGAAGAAAATCTGACGGCTGATACGTAATGTCAGTGATTTTTGGGGACTCTTTTGTTTAAATGATGAATGAAGTATTAGTGAGCTACACTGTGGAAAAACAAAGGTTTGTCATCACGTATGAAGCTAGGGGCGAATGCGAACATGTCAGGCGGATGATTGAAGAACTTTCACCTCATCAGGGAGGTGAAAGGTCAAAAAAAGACAAGGGTCAAAGTTCAGATGCATTCCTCATTGTGAGGCAACAGCTGTAACCACTGAGCCACTGTGATGCTTGTTGATACACTGTATGATATTTAAAAAAAAAAAAAAAAACACGTGAAGGATATGATAATTAAGAACATATTTACAAGGTTTGCACAGAGGGCGACACGTGTTTAAGAGTGAAGACGTGTTGTAGAAGATGTTAATAAAGGCTGTGTGCATAAATATGCCTGCATATAGGGTGAGTCACTTGCACTATAGCACAGTGTAAATGAACAATGAGCCTTTGGGACATGATGTGTCATACAGTCTGATAGCTGTTGGCACAAACAAGCACCTTTGATTGCTTTGTGTGTTGCAGGGAAGTCTTTCACCTGGAGAGTTGAAGTGCTGCAGTGATTTAAAAAAAACAACAAAAAAAACATGTTTGTCAGGGCACCCTGGTCGCACACTTGGTAGAGCATGTACCCCATCTACAGTGGGCTCAGGCTTTGCTGAGGTGGCACAGGGTTTGATTCCTTCCTACCTCTTGAGTTATGACGATGCAGAACAGCAGCCAAAGCGGTGCCTGGTTTGGTGGCAGGACAGGTGTTTGCTTCCCCCCTGAGTTAAAAATGTAGAGTTATATTTGTCTTTTTCTGTCCTGACTTCACGTCCACCATCCTCCTCATTTATAACACAGCTGTCATTTAAATCTGTCTACAGATATAAATATTCATATATGATATTAATAAATTAAGGAATATCAAATTGACAATGTGATTCACCAATTTATCGACACACAAGCACAAGTGTCTTCAACGTCTCCACTAGATGGCGCTGTATACCAACAGGTCCTCTGATCTGAACATCTAATGTGATTTTTTTTGTGTGTGTGACCAAGTCACTCAGCATTGCTTTCTGCAAATAAATACATTTCAGAATATAAAATCTAAAGCAAAGAAAGCCATGATATACCCCGTGCACTGTATTATAATAAGGTAAAGTGGGTGCTATCAGGGCCTCTGACACAGATCGTGGTAAGAAAATGGACTCAGGACATTACAGACAGAAGATCTGTCGGCTTCAGTCTTCTCATTAAAGCCTCGTGTAGTAGCAGTTTATGTGAAGTCTACTTTAAACACTGTCACTGCAGCAGATACTTGCAGTGATTAAAAATTAAACTGTGTCATTGTGGAATTTATACCCGCCAGTACATGTTTTTACACACACACACACACACACACACACACACACACATGCAAAACAACCACAAAGAAACACAAAATAACCACACAGATGCAAAACAACTACAGAGAGATGCTACAAAGACACACAAACGACCTCAAAGAGACACAAAACGTTGTCTCTCTCTTGCACTCAGGAGGGTTGGGGATATTTTACGGGGTCCATGCCTCATGCCTGTTGTCTCGTCCCTTCATAGAAAAATGATGACAAACATCTGAACAACATTTCTCTTTAATTCTGTGTGCATCAGGACAGCACAAGTCAAAGAGTTTTATTGATATGATCCCCACATGAGATTATTTACATTCAGTATGACAGTGACAGATGAGCACCTCTGTTTTATCTTTGTTCCCTTCTTCCTCTCTCTGCGTGATTAGGACGCCTGCTTTGTGTGAGTTTGCAAATGTGTTTATTTCAGATAACACTCTAACAATGGTAGGTGGGTTAAAATAGCCCACCAGAAAGGAAAACACAGCTATTTGCTAATGTGCGAGGAGTGCACAGACAAACACAACTCATATGGATTCAGATCCCACGGTGAAGCAGGAATCTACAGTCACCCAGTGATTTCAAGGATACAGTTATTTGAGGACAGAGTATGGCTGCGTAAAGCAATTTGCAATCCCAGTTCTCGGGGGAAATAAAATGGAATTGGTCCCTTATGAAAATATTATGCATTACAAAAATATCCATCGAGGAATTTTCAGTGGAAAAAGTAAGAAATTATTTATACAATATGAAGATCTTTATGCATTTCATCTCATCTGTTATCACCATTTGTGGGCATGTGTATGTGCACAATCAAACCAACATGATTATACAAGAGCAAACCCAGATTAGCCTAAACCATTTAGCGATATCGGAAGAAAATTCAGGACAACACGTGAAGACGGAAACACTGAAACCTCGATGACTTCTGTACAGGAGTGGAACGAACAATGCTGACAGAGCTCTGACTCGGTCGTGGCACTCCAACTCCAGAAAGGGTAAAAGTCAGTTCATCTGTCCTCGCAGGTCATTGCTGCTCGCTCTCCGTCAGCTGATCCAGGTTGTTTAGCTGATGTGCTGAATAACTCCCACTCTCATTTACCCTGAGAGCAAAAAAAAAGAAACCAATGAATTTATTTTTCTACTGCTCTTTTGGCTTAAACGTGCAACTTCAAATAGAAAGAAACATACTTTATATCTATTTTTAAACTAAAACTATCAAAATATATATAAATTTAAACCCAATAGACAAAATATAGGATAAAAATGAAAAAGGATTCATCGATACACACAAACCCGGTCTGTTCAAATATTTTTAAACTGTAACTAAACCCTAAAACCACTTAAAAACCAACATATGTGGGTATTTAGTAGTGTTGTTGATCAATTCAGGCCGAAATCTTGACAGTTTAGTGCAAAATATTTAAAAATATTGCATGACAGGGTGGCATGGTGGTGCCATGGTGTCACAGCAAGAAGGTTCCCGGTTCGAACCTCGGCTGGGGCCTTTCTGCGTGGGTTCTCTCCAGGTCCTTGGTGACTCTAAAATGGCTGTAGGTGTGAATGTGAGCGTGAATGGTTGTTTGTCTCTATGTGCCCCTCGCCCTGAGGCAGCTGCGATTGGCTCCAGACCCACCGCGAACCTGATGACGGATATTGTGTGATAAATATGCATCGCAACCTCCCTCTACTGGTTGAAACGCGGCTATTGCAACTGAATTTTGCTTTCGGCTGATCTGGCAGCAGGTGACGTACGGCAGCTTTCGTCACCCACCACCCCCAAATCCCCGTCCCTTCATATAAAACCAGCGTCTCCTGTCTCCAGTGGCCGTGGTCTGTTACGTAGCCGTACTAACAAGGTGGATGTAGCCTTTCTTAGTCGCTATCTCCTGCAGACTCTCTGTCCAGGGTGGTGTCTCCACCACATCTGGCTCCTCAGCTGCTTATGTAGTCACTCACTGTGTCTGTCTGCAGTTTGGGTCTGAGGTTCATCTACATTTATCACCTAGCCGTTTGATCACTTACTAATATAAAATACTGATTAGTGCAGCTTTAAAAAGGACGTATAAGTTACAAAATGTCAAGTGCCAACATGCACCACATGAAAAACTACAACCTCGAGTTTAAGCTTCAATCTGCTCGGCACTTATTGTTCATTTACAGGAAAATAAGATCATGGAGCTATTACATAAAAGTGTCATGTTGATCAGAAACAGATGTTAACTACAAAAGGTCTGACGAAGGCGTCTCCCTGAGGGATAAGCACCATAGGAAAAAATATTTTAGAAACATGGGAAACCTGTCTGAACTCCCACACCTAAAGCAGGATGGAAACACTGCTGATCCAAAAACACAGCGAGGGAGAACAAGAGGACGAGAGCGACTTGGTGGAACCGGGCCAGATAAAAATGTCTAATAAGAACACTGTGATCAAACCATTTCCTCCTCTACGTGGAAGCCTGAGCGAATGAGATAAAACAGCGGGTCAGCCAGTTTTCCATAAAGTGGATGACTGAATGACACTGGCAACAGATTAGGTAGGACGAGGTTTATAAATCCACGCAGAAACAACAACAGGATATTTGACAAAGGCAACCAGAGAGTCATTTCCCCTGATCATCAGTGATCATGACAACGAACGACCTCAAGGCTGCTGACATAGAGATAACGTCTCCGCCAATCTGATCGACCCAATTTAAAAAACAGTGAATTTATTTGTGCTGTGCCCAATAAACACTTCACTGTGTATAATGGTCCTAACCTAACCTGATAAATCTGACAGGTGCATCAATGAACTGAGGAGGAAAGTGACAACCTACATTTACTCAGCTGTAGTTTAACTAGTCCAAACATCTTCACAGACTGCACCTTGATGGTTGCAGTTACGTACTAGTTACTTGGCACATTTTTATATATAACACATGTAAAGAAATAAAATGACACATTGCTATTGTTTACCTAACTGAGGCAAACGTATACGGATATTTTACTGCTAATACTACTAAAATGAATCCATGACTTGCATGTTTTAAGAGTGGTTTGTTGTTATAGCAGGCTGAAAAGCAGCATTTCTCCACTCTTTCTGGTAGAGTGTTATTGGGCAGAAGTGTGTGTGTGTTGCATCTGTCATCCACACCCTGAAGGACACTTGTATATCACTGCATCAAAGTGAGAAGTCAAACCACTTGAAGGTTCTCAGCTGCTGTTAAATGATTCTCAAAATCTTTGATCAGCCATATAAAAACAGATTTTCTAACATGTTTATGGCGCTCACAGAAAAGTTATAATTTCCCTGCTGTGTAATGCAAGACAGATGTACCTGCATGCTGCGTTGGCTGCACGGCGGCAGGCCGTTGGTTGTCCCACGGGCGTGTTTCACCTCTTTGCACGAACTGAGCTGCTGGTTGGAGGAGAGCGGAGCTGCCTGAGGCATCGCAACACAAGGATTAGAAACCTTGAGATGGAAGGAGAAATCAAAGAAAGGACGATGTTGGAGAAAGAGAAAATGTATGAATGTACACGAAGGTGCAAGGGAGCGCTGCTGTACACTCACCACCTTCGAGGCCGGGCTGTGTTGTGGTGGATGCAGCGAGGGCAGGGAGGTGTTGTAGGACAGCAGACAGGGCTGCTGACGCCGGTCCATGGACGCAGAGGAGTGAGGTCGTAGGCCAGATGCTGACGCAGTTGGCGACTTCATGTTCCTGCCCAGGCTGTTTGACTTGCTTTCCTTTTTCTGGTACTCTATTGGAGACTGAAGGGCTACAGTGGAAAGGAAGAGATGTCACATTACTCAAAGGCACCAAACTCTTAAATTTTTATGGAGGAAACACTGAAGCTCTCGTACCATTAAGGAAGTTCCTCTGAGTCTCTAAAATCTGGACGACATCATTGAACCAAGCTTGCTTTATTTCCGGAGATGATGCCTGCATGATGAAGCGTGTCACGCTGCCGTCAGTCCCGCGGGAGGTCAACACCAGACAGCATGGATCTTCCTCAGAGTGCTCCTCCACGCCCAAACAGCTGACCTGAAGCACAGAGGAGGCCTGTTAACTAAAACACTAAGACAAGATGTTTCAAAGATGTCTGAAAAACACAGTTTTACTCTCACCTTGATGCTGTTTTTAAACGTGTACCCTGGCAGAGAGAAGCCTTTTTTCTTATCAATTGGCTCACTGAACATGACCAGCTGCTCAAACAGGAAGACGCGCCTCTCCTTGGCTCTGGACAGGAGGCCGCTTTCCTGCTCGCTGACAGAGAAGGTATCCTGCTGGAGCAGCTTCCCCTGGGCTGTGATTTTCCCCTGAAACAGTACAAAAACATTGTCGTAGGCCGTAAGTAATACTGTGCGATATGTGTTTCATCTGTGAGACGGAAAAAAGATGAATATCTCACCTCAAATCCTTGGAGTCGGCCCACATTCATCATATCGTTACAGCGTTTTGGCACAAAACACATCACCTCCACTGCTCTCTGATGGAAGAAATTGGATTGGAATCAGGAGGTGTAAACGTTTGTGATATACGGACTGAGAATATTACTTTACACATACCTTCAGCGGCCAGTTTATTAGGTCCAACTAGCTCAAACTAATGCAATCTAACACAACAATCCTGAGATATATCCTCCTTTCATGACGGTTGAAGGTCTATGAACTGTTTTAGAGGTGTTGATTCAACTTTATGATCATTTTGTTGGATGTTGTTTGTGTTTGTTGTTATTTGGCGTATCCTCATTAATATAAATGGGCTGGACAAAATATTAGAAACACCAGTTTGTAATGTCGATATGTACCTGCAGCTCCTCGGCATCCCTTCCTGCTTTGCTGTAGTACTTCAGGAAGTCCTGCAGACAGAGGTTTGATCAGTCAAAGTGCACTGCTTTGTTAAGATTAAAAAGACTATTATAGTGGCTACGTTAAAAATAAGACAAACGTGTATTGACTGCACGCCAATCTTTAGGAAGCTTTCATGCACACATTGATCATAATTCTAATAATGTAAAACTAATAACGTGTATGCAAACCTTTAGCAGTAGCTGATACTTCATGATCCTCTGAACAGGTTTGATGAGCAGATCGTTGAGCTGCAGCCGGTGACCCAACTGCTGCCTGAGATCCTGTCAGGAGACAAAAAAAGAAAAAGTTTTAAGTAAAAAAGAAAAGAGAGCTCGGGTTAAACTACAACGATAGTGCAGTATAAAGGTTCGCTCACCTCAAAGTAGGTTTCAATGTACTCAGAGACAACATGCTCTGATTTCGGTTTGTTCTGACAGTAAACCACGTACATGTGGAGACGCCGTTCCTGGAAATTGAAGAATTTTAAGAGACAGAAAGAGAAAGAGACAGTTATTCTGAATAATCTGCGTGTGAAGAGCAGCGTGTCGAGAAAACAGCTTTCAGTTTAGTGTCTTGTTTCATGTGTTTTTTTGGGGGGAGTTTTGTTAAGTCGGTGCCTCATTAAATAGTTCCAGTGGCTGAGAAAGGATGCTTTAATTTGCCGTGGCTTAATTAGCCATGCAACACAACACTGAGTGATGGACACGCTGAACCAAATCTAAATATTTTCCCCATTTTTATTCAACAGCTTATTTATTTTTTGCTGTAACTAGATGCTGATACAGTGCCAATAAGTATTCACCACACGGCTTTGTCATGTTTTGCTGTGTCTTTCACTTCTGTAGTTTTGTGTCTGTCTTTCCTTTTGCAGAGATCTGTTTTCACTTCAACAATAAGTCCCTCAAAGTTCAAAGGAGATGGTGGTGAACACTTTCTTGTAGAGCTCTGTAATCCCAGGTCATTTTCACACACAGCGGGGTCACTGCGGAGCATCTTTAACACTGATTGTCGGCTTCCAGCTCTTTAGTCAAACCGGGATGATTACAAGAGCGTTTATTCTGCAGCTGCACCTGCAAGACAACTGATCTACAAGATGAAGACACATCTGGATGGCAGGGGGCCAAGGATTTACGCACAGTCAGAGCTCTGATCCCTGATCCCGGCCGCAACCTTCAGCCATGAAAGAAAAAACTTCTCGTCCACACTTACTCACTGATCTGTACACTTACATGTTTGATGAAGAGCTGGGCCAGGCTGTCTGGATCACCCACACATTTCTCGAGCTCTCCCAGGAAATAACTGTGTGACACGATGCAGAGAAGGTCAGAAAGAAATAGTCATGCAGCCAAACACAAATACGACAGAGGCGCAACCATCATGAAACATAAGGAGTATAAATAAGTGCACATTTTAAGAGATTACTCAGATTCAAAGGAACCGAGTGAGGAAAAAAGGACGTCTCTGACTCACTCTTTGTGCCAGTCATAGATCTGGTGGATGTTTCCAAAGACAATCCTGTCCTTGCCTTTCATGTCCTCAGGAACTCCCTGATTGGCCATGGTGGCCATGTAGCCCTACACGCACACACACACACACACACACACACACACACACACACATGTCATTAATCACATCAAAGGTTTCCAGATGGAAAATAGAAGAACGTCTCGTTCAGTTTGAGACACAAATGTTGCAGAATGCTGTTGACGGAGGAATCTCAGTTATGTCTCATAAATGTCATGAGTGAATTATTTAAAGGGTGGAACAGAGACACACCTGCACGATGAGTCCCAGATCTTCCACGTACAACCTCTCTGTCTCTATTAGCTCTGTCAGCACATATCTGAGAGAGAGAGAGAGAGAGAGAGAGAGAGAGAGAGAGAGAGAGAGAAATAATCAGTAACATTCATGTTCACGGACGTTTTGAAACATTATGCTTCTTCTTGTTGAGACTTGGGTGAGGAGGTTGACACCACTCTCATGGCTATATGGTAAATATGAAGGTACAGCAAGGAGGCAGTTAGCTTAGCTTAGCACAAAGACTGGAAACGGTGGGAAACTGCTAGCCTGACTCTGTCCAAAGGGCACCAAAGGCGCTTCTCAACAATACATTATGTCTTTGTATAACCTATACAAAAATCAAAGTGCAACAAGAACAATCCACCTGGTACAGTGACTTCCTAGAGTTTCTGATGGTTCCACTAACAGTATAAAGAATGGACGTTGCATCCATGACGTCACCACCGAAAAGCTTAAAATATGTGAACCCATGGCAATGTCACAGTGTGTTTTGTATATATATAGATATAGACGTAGATATAGCATCTTTATCAGTGAGCTTTAGAGGTGCTGGTTTGATATCTTCAGATAGAGCCAGGCTAGCTTGTTGCACTTGTTTCCTAAGCTTCATATTTATACAGACATGAAAGCGGTATCAAACTTCACATCTAACTATGAGACAGCAAATAAGTGTATTTCCTGAAATGTCACTCTACTCCTTTAATGTAGCGTTGAACACGTACATGCTCTTCTCTAAGGCAATGCTTCTCTCCTCTTCACTGTCCACTGTGGCAGACCACTGGCTGCCTGAGTCATCAGTCACAGTGCAGCTGTCTTCCCCTTGGAGAGTGTTGATGCTGGATCGTTGGCTCTAAAACACACAAACAAGACAGCACAGCTTTTGGTAAGTGTCACTACAACAACACATTATGTAAGAGGAGACAGACAGCAAGTCTGAGAAGCTGTGAAACTGTAGTTACTTTTCAAATTGAGATTTTACACAAAAAAACATGGTTTTAAAAAAGGTAAAACTATCCCTTATTTCCCAAAAAAGCTAAGAAAAATCCCCAAAAATAAACACAAATATGTGTGGTGGAAAGATTTTTCCTCATTTCCTCTCCCATTAAACAACGGGATGGCTGCAGCTCATGAGGTAGTGTGTCCTTAGACATGACACTGAACTCCAAGTTGCTCCCGATGGTGCTATATAAATGCAACCATTTCACATTTATCTCACGACCCCTCAGATTCATCTTGTGACCCTTTGGAACAAGATAAATGGCAATCACTAAACCTTTAGCAGCTACAGCACTAAAATGTCACTTAGACACTAATAAATCAGTATTAACAATCTAATAATGTCATATTTCAGTCACAGGGGCCATTTTTCTGCAGAATGTGTACTTTTACTTTGGATGCATGAAGTACATCGTGCTGATAATACTTTGTACTTTGACTTAAGTAGGAGTTTGAATTGAAAAGGATTTAAACTTGTGATGAGGTATCCTGAAATTGTAACTTTTAAACCTTTTAACCCCCCAAAATAAAAGACTTTATATCTGTCTCTGTCATTCCCACTCTGTGCCGCGTACACCTGTTCTTCTACTATGTAACTTTGTGCTCCGGGTACAGTCACCCGTGAGAAGTACGTAACTCTTTTACTGATTTTGGTGAAACTGGATCTTTAATGGAGGAAATGTTTTCTGGTTTTCCCTCTGATGTCCTCGAACTGACCCGCCTCAACTCTCTGTGATTTTCAGAGTTGCGTGATGGACAGTGAAATAAAACTGATGCAAACTACAGCTGCCGCTAGCTCAGTTTGTTAGCCGGGCTGCCCAGACTGTGAGCTCAGAGCACAGGGGGAGTGTTAGTGTTTGTACCACCAGCATTTCGGACCACTGAGAAGAAGAGGTTTCACAGACCAGGGGCACGTGGTGACGGATGCTGACGGAGAGTGGAGCCGGTGTCGTGTTGCAGCCTTTATGGACATAATGACAGAGGCAAAAAGACTGAAGAGGACATAGACGGAGGAAGGTAAGAGAGAAATGGAGAGAGTGACCGAGCAAGAGGCCTCCAGACAAACCTCTGGGACTGACTTTTAGTTATTGGTGAGAGCTTGATGAAATAAAAGGATGTTGCATTTGCTGAATGTTATATAATCATAACAAATACATGTGTACTACTGTCCATATTTATCACAGTGGTATTGCACTCTGAAACCGAGAGTGCTAAATAACAAAAATACCAATTTCTACTTTCTTGCTTCAAGTAAAGGATCTGCGTACTTCTTCTAAGTGCTGTGGTGCAGTGTGATGTCAGACCACTGGGCACAAACCTAACCACACAAACCTAAATCATTAAGCTTCCTCTACAACATCCCCCTGACCCAGCCAGAGCACATCTGTAAAAAAATATAAAGATGAGAGGGTCCTAATTCTGGGGAACACATCAGTTTAACAACTGTTTTTGGAACGAAACCTCAAATCCCAAGTAACCTGAGAGTAATAATCACTTTTTAATGTCTCTCCTTGCTGCTGAGGACACTGCTGGGCAGAGGAATTTGGAAAAGTAGAATCAGTCCTGACAGATGAAGAGAAACGAGAAACAATTTGTCAAGTCAGATAATAAAGGTCAGGGTGACCACGGCAGACCACGGAGAAATGTTATATAACAAATATCACTCCTCACCTTAAAAGCAGTATAATCTAATGTGAATTTGACTGTAATCCTCTTGACATACTGTAGGTTCACCACATTTTGTTCTCTGCCTCGGTGCACTAGATGATAATCCTTCTGTGAAGTCAGTTTATAGGTCAAATATGCACTTTCTGTTTATTTTCTCTCTCTTTTTTTTTTTGCTCTTTTTGTCTGTTCACGTCCTGATCCAGCAGACGTCCTGCCTATGAAAAACATCTGAGGCTGAGTCAAACTCTCCATCTTCGCTCTGGCTGTGATCCACTAGTCAGCAGCCATTAAAACGGCGGCGATTAGCTTGCTTGTTACTCTAGAAATCCATTAACGTCTCTGAAATCCACAAGAAAGGTTAAAGGAAAAGTTGCTTTAGTTTCTGGGAAATATGCTCACTGGCTTTTACGCAGAAAGTTAACTAAGAAGATTGATACCACTCTTGTGTCTGTTGGGTTGATATGTAGCTGGAGCCAGCGTCTAGTTGGCTTAGCTTAGCATAAAGACTGGAGACAGGGGGAAACAGCTAGCCTGATTCTGCCCAAACGTAACAAACTGGACCTACCAGCACCTCTGAAGCTCGCTAAATAACAGAACACATCTTGTTTATTTAATCCAGGCAAGAAATGACTCCAGAAAGTCACTGCTTCTGGCAGTAGGTCAATAGGTGTAGTGCGCCTCAGTCTCCTCTGCCATAATGTGTTCAGCATATTTCCCAAAAATATCAAACCCTTCCTTTAAAGAGCTGATAAGGCCTTCTGTGGACCCTGACCCGGGCAGGACAAGAACAAAAGCTCTAGGAGCCAAGCTAAACATCAAGCTGCAGGTGTCCATGGAATAACACCGTCCCACAAGAGGGCCATAGGAGTGAGGCTGAAAGTCATTTATCAAGCAGAACAATGTGAAATTATTATTTTAACTCTTTAATCATTCTTATGTAAAGCTTGTGTACCGACTAGTTTCTGACCTTCCCTGCCGTGTAGGCCTCTTCTTCTTTTTGGGGGTTGTAGATACTGGTTGTTGGATAAATGAACAGCTAACCAGGAGCTGGCCCAGTCAACAGCCAAGAAAAAGAGGTAATACAGGCGACAGATTCATGCCGTAAGCCCATTCCTTTACCAGTCCAACATCCAACGCCAGTATTTATGTTCACATACGACCGGCAGTGAATAATTAGCTCTTTATTGCTCAGGCTGCTCGGGTGATGTGACAGTATACACTCCTCACCCCCAACTCTGACCCTGTTTCAGTCTGTTACAGACCGGTTGATTACCTCCAGATGCCGTCTCCACAGGGCCTTTCAGAGTGCTCGGTACACTTTAGGGTTACTAGGGAGTGCTCTGTGTGTGTACTTGCGCCGCGCTTGTGTGTGTTTATGCAGCAAAATGTGAAAATGTGCTACTCTTTTGGCACAATTGGTGGAAGTTAAATTATGTGTGCTAATAGAACTGAACAGGATGTGAAGGACACGTGAACGTTTATAACTCATAGCTTCAGTGTCAGGTGTCTGGACATTTAAGTCTGTGTTTCAATACTTTATACATCATACTCATGAAACCTGCATTACCTAAGAGTCTGCTGATGAAAGGCTGCGCTGAAAGAGCTCCGAGAGGAATTTAGTAGGGAGAGCGATGTTGACTTTGCAGTTTGCACGGTTCATTCGTGTTTTTCTCGACTACTTTGCTTGATAAACTACTCTAATTTTATACAATTAGTCATTTAATATAATTCAGTAATATGTGAACTATATATTTTCTGTGCACCACACAGTGTTTCTATAACGTTCTTGTGGACTGGATGACCAAAGTAAAGATTAAACTGAAGCAGATGATGATTTATTTTTCGGGTGTCTTCGATACACTGATGGCATTGGCTGCCATGCAAGGTGCCACTCATCAGTTTTAGGAGCTAACCATTCATACGGTGAATTCATTTGGGGTTCAGCATCTTGCCCAAGGACACTTCGACATGAAGACTGGAGGAGCCGGGGATCGAACCGCCGAGGACTAGTCTACCTCCTGAGCCACAGCCGCCCATTCTGTATATAGCTTACTGACATATTCATATTAATAGCTGCACTGTTATTTATATATCCCTATGGGGATAAGGTCGGTGCATTGGTATATTTTGTTGGTGTATTGCACAAATAGCCTATGAAGTTAAACTATTTTAGCTCTTTATGCCTTTTTGCTGAACTGTTTAGTTCTTAGTGTTCAATCGCAGACTGTTATAGAGGCCAGTGTTACTGTACGTGGTATTGGATATATGATAATCTGATTGCCACATATTCAGCACGTCAAACTTTTATTGTAACTTTTTCTGACCTCTCTAATTGAAGTGATAAATTAAAGGAGACCTCAGCTCATCACTGCTGTAACAGAGAAAACTGTACAGATTCACCCGCAGGTTTATCTGCTGAGAGACAGACCTCATGAATAGAGTCAAGTAGAATAGAATATTCAATATAATATAGAAGATAACAACATAGCATATAATAAAATAGAGACATTACCAGACTCTGTGTGTCTCTGCCTGATATTTGGCCCTGACAGGACGACTGTGTTGGAGCTTCTGGACTCATCAGATCGTCGTTTGACACCTGTTCAACACAAACCAACATTACAAACAATAATATAAATTGTGTTTATAAATGTAGGAGGTATGAACGTATAAATGTGCAAGAGTCTCACCGTATCTCCAGACGGGAGGAGGGTGTAGTTGTCGTGCTGCTCCAGAGGCCTCAGCTGAGATTCACTGTGGGAAAGAAGCGGTGGCGGCTGCCTCCCGTCTGACCTGCACATCTGCTTCTCGACTTTTCCCGCTCCTCCTCTGGCATCAGAGCTCATCTTGCGGACGGGATTGGTGAGCCATTTCTTGAGGGCACTGACAGGGTGCCGTGATCCAGACAAGGAGTGCGAGCAGGGGCTGGAGCTGCCTGAGGCCTGGTGGGGCATGGAGCCCACAGATGGGGGGATACTGCCGTCACTGCCTGCCACAGAGTACGACTCTGCTGCTGAGAGAGAAAGAAAGAAAGAAGGAAAGGGATTAAAGTGCAGCAGCTAATTGTGGGGTACATCCTCTCAGGTCAGATGCTGCAGACAGATTTCTGCACAAAAATGTTCAATTTCCTGTGTTAAGCCCTAACTGTAACTTAAGTAGCTTCAGCTACTGTACCCACCGGTCCTAAATCATTATGGACACAAAAACAGATCTGTTCTCACGAGGAAGGACCCCTTATGAGAACTAATTGAAGTGGAAATGACATACTGTACTGATTGACTGCATGCATTTGTTACAAATTTTCTAAAAAAGAACATTTATCTAAAACCAAAAATGTGGTAACACCCACCAAAGGTCATAAGAGTTACATGTCCTGTTTAAAGTAATCACAAATCTTATACTATAGAAACAACGCTGGAGTACAGAGGCGGTTAAAATAAGCCCGACTGAACATGGAAAGTCTTCTTTTTGATGCACTGACATATTATGCAAAAACACAGCAGAGTTCTGGACAAAATAACGACACATGACATCAGTCCCTGTGCATTTTTCCATTCATCCATTATCTGTAACCACTTATCCTCATCACGGTAACAGAGGGGCTGGAGCCTATCCCAGCTGGCATTGGTTGAGAGGCGGGGTACACCTGGGACAAGTCAGCCAGTTCCCCATGTATTTTTTATTATTTTAAAAAAAGCAATGCCTTGAATCTAATTAGGAGATGGAGAGTGAACCACCCACCTCTTGACAGAAATTTATTTAAAGGAAGAGCCAATAGGAAAGAGTTCAAAAATAATGTGAACATTGGTGCTTCATTTATTTAATGTAGAGTATTTTATCTTTTATTTACAATGATTGAATTAGTATTAAGAGTCTTTACTTACATAAAAGTAGCAAAACAGCATTATAAAAAATACTCCATAACATGTAAAAGACATATATTTAAGTACAAAAGTATGATCATACACAAGTACTTTGAGTATCAAAACTGTGCTGCAGAATGGCCTTTTTAACAATAAGTACTTGACTAACTGTAAAATATTATTATATATGCTTATAATAGTATTTTAAAGTCTTAACTATAACTATAGCTGTCAGGTAACTGTAGTGCAATATTTCCCTCTGAAATGTACGAGAACTAATGAAGCATCAAATGGAAATATTCAGGTTGTAATTGTACTTATATAAATGTAAACATACTTAAGTATATGTTGTTTTGTCTGTTGAATCACGAATAAAGGCACCCAATTAAAACCTGCACTGGAACATAATGACACATGGTTAAGACGCTCTAAATTACACTATTAAAAACTTTATACCACTGTGGTAACACAAACACTCACTTATCTCAGCTACAACTGGGACTCTTGTTTTACATAAGCGCTGACTTTTAAAATGTAATTTAGCTCCTGAGTGAAGCATTTAAAAGATATAAACCAGGAGTGATTTTTTTCCAGTCCTCGGTGGATTATGTGACCTAAAGTCTGTCATAACTGAACCTATCATATCTGCTCTGAACTGCCCTCATTCTTTCTAAAAACTCAGCTTGGACCAACACTGGAGCTGACACCCTTTTTTACGCCACAGCTGGATTTTGTTTCCATCCTTAAGTCTGTCGACTGTGGAAACTGGTACTCAGTCGTGAACCACGCTGTTTTAATCAAGCACCCTAACATTAACATTTCAGTCTGTTCTGCTGATCGTAGCAAAGTGGAATCTTTCAGGAGCCCCTCTTTGTCGTTTTGGACTCTTCCCAGAAGCCACTATTCCCTGTCAGCACATTTATGTAAGCTGTAATCATAATAACGAGCTTCAAGAAGCCAATGGAAATCTGGGTCAGCCATTTGCCAAAACTGCCTGATACTGCCATTAACCAAGACACTATTACTGACAGTAAAATACTAAATAATGTGTTTTTCTTTCTGCTCCATTTCAGTTCTCCTTTTATTTCATCGGAGCCAGCGAAATCTTCCCGAAATACAAAAAAAAATACACAAATATTAAGTTCACAATACTGATAATGAGTATTTATGATTTTATTCAAAGACACGTACTGTGTACTTATCATGTTAATATGCTGGTACCTTGAGCTGACTGTCAGACAAAAGTTCAGTCTCCTCCAAAACAATCCAGACATGTAAAGTAGACTGGATGAATCAAATAAGACTTTAATTAAACTAATTCATCGTCTGGTTCTGCACTCATGCAGCGACAACACAATCTCATTTCTCATGTAATTGGATTGATTAAGAGGGGAGGGAGGTGGATCAGGGTTTGTCTGTGTGTCTGTTTGTGTGTTTGTCTGGGGAGGTTTTGAACCAGCCAGGACAGTTTGCTTATCTTCCAGATGAACCAACAATAATCAGTTTATGAAGATGGGAGAGAAAAATGCATCCATCACATTGGAATGGATCAAAATAAATCAAATAACTGATGGAAGGAGAGAAAGTAGAAGACCTCTGGACCTCTATCGACCAACATCGACTCCCTCCAGATGACCAAAGAGTTTCTCACTCTGTCTCTAAAGAGGAGACCAGCCACGCCATGGTCTGATGAAGCCAACATGTGTTGGTGGTTTAGTTCTTAATGTGTTAGACTTGATTTATGTATTTTAGACACTGTCCATGCTTCTGCTCTGCATGTTTCAGTTAGTTAACAATGTTGTCTTACTCAATCCAAAATATCCGATCAGCATTATGAGCCTCTGTGTTAAAGGTTTTAAATAGTATCTGACAGTGTGGTATAGGGCTGTTTTCAATTATGATTTTGTAACATCTGTCCAGGGACTGTAGATGAAAAATAGCCTCTTGGCTAACCAATTCTTGGCGAAACCATCCATCCACGATCGCTTATCCTCATCAGGGTCACGGTGGGGCTGCTTGGAGCCTATCCCAGCTGACCTTGGGGGGAGAGGCGGGCTACACGCTGGACAACTCACCAGCTTATCGCAGGGCTCTTGGCTAAACCAAAACATAAAGATAAACAGAGAAGCGATTTTGAGGTGTAACCGGCTCATCCTCCTTCTTACAAAAATTGCAACCACTGTAACGTTCTGCAGGGACTGTCACCGACATCCATGCACCACTGAGGAGGTGTGTAAAGATAGCCCAACAACATCCCAATAAATTACCATAAGCTGGCACAATGGAGAGTGTCCTGATAGCTCACTTAGTGACGCTGTACCCCGTAAACAAAGGCTGAGTCCTGCAGCTCTTTGCTGCATATCATCCTCTCTTTCTCCTACTTTCCTGTCTATCTACAGCTGCCTCCCCAGAAAAAATGTTTAAAATATTACTTTTTAAAATGAATTTCCACCCATATTCTCAACTATTAGTCCTAAATAAGCACAGAACAGAAAAATATCTACAGAATAAGTCGGTAAAACCATCTACAGATGCCCACATCCACACACACCTGTTATCACCCTGAGCAGCCATCTGCTCTCCTCATTTTTTATCTATCAAGGTCAGGTCATGCAGTGCATGACCACTAACAACCACCTTACCATCTGTTGAAATGATACAACTAGCGCACCTTAGTGCAGGTTTTTTTCTTCAAATACGTCAACATTTTCTCTGAACTCACCCTTAATGGTGCATAATGGTCATTGTGACGACCGAAGCACCGCTGAGCCGAGCGACTCGGCTCGTCGTGTTTGTTTGAGGCGCTTATGTAATGTGTCATTTTCCCACAGAGCAACAGCTGGACCACCATCCGGACTGCAGGGGGTGTCAGCTACGCCTGCAAAGCATGCATGCTGTGAATGTGCCCTCACATGCAGGAGGCCTGATGGACATCCAAATTATATGAAACATTTGTATAATTTTAAGTTCATCTGTTTGAATAAAACCTAGTCTATCATTAGCAGACAATAGGATGTAGTGTTACATAATGGGTGGTTTGCATCTCTGTGTCGATGCTGTGTGTGGATATTAACCCCTCGAATGACATTTATGTAAGACTTGGTTTCATAGTATTGTTCAAAGTAAGATGTAGATCATTTTTATGGTCATGTTAATGATTAACTCTGAGTATATACTGTATTTGTGCTTATGTGGCTGTGATGAGAGACAAACAGCTGCTTCCATGCCCTATCACACAAGTCTCTCTCTCTCTCCCTCTCTCGAAGCAGATGGTTGGGAGACAGTTAACTACATCTTCCTCCACTACACCCCCATACATGGCCATGGTCAGCAACAGCAGAAATTACTGAGATGCTGCTGCTTCAAACAGTATGATGACACTTCACCAAGTGTAAGCATGACTAAAGCTTTACACATGTTACCAGGTCAGGTCTTTTTATTTGCCTGTATATGGGAGCTGATTACTGCTGGTGCTTCATATTCTGTGTTTAATGATGGATGAAATCATCATCATTGCAATCAGATTCAGTCATTTTTTGGCTAAAAACGCCCCGTTTCGCTTCCTGTTGGAAAGCCGCCAAGGGAAATACTCAAACATCCGCTCACTCATGAGCAAGATTCAAGCACAGTTCATCAAATCGGGAGAGTGGCACATTAACAGAGTGTAAGAAGCACGCGTGCAGACTGCAGAAGTGTGCCATCGTCTTTACACAACTGATGAGAAAAGACTTTTAACATTAATTATGAAATGTTACATTAAAATATAAAGAGTGGATGGATGCGTGACGTGAAGAGCTGTTTTGGAGCTCAGTATACGAGGCTCTGGTCACCGCCATGTTTGGCAAAAAAATCAGCAAAGACGTGGATCATCGGTGACCTGAGGCAGGCCGAATGACACCTGAAGGCTCAAACAAGCCATTTGTAACGGCACCCACCTGTCAATCAAAGCGTCCACTGTTAATTATGCATAACTTTAAGCATTAATATAAATTGAACAGGTGAAATTCAGACTCAGTACAGTTGTCATGAAATTAGCTATAGAGACCAAAACTGTTTTTTGTACCAGGCTGTAAACATGTTTATTTCTGCTGTGAAGTTGGACATTTTAACATGGGGACTTATGGAGATTGACTCGTTCTTTTAGCCAGCCTCAAGTGGCCGTTTGAGGAACTGCAGTTTTGGGCTTCACGTCACTGCCTCAGAGGTTGGTGCTTGGATCTGATCAGCTGATGCATCACCTCCACATTTATCCGTGCCACTCTTTACGTTCAAATGCTGCTGCTGGTGTTCACTCTCAGTCGTTGGCTTGCAGTCAAAAAGCACCTTCCTCCACTGCGGCCTTACATGCTATTTACTATAAAATATTGCTAACTGCAACTGATACCTCCTATCCGCTGGCAAGGTGCCACTGCTGCATCTCAGAATAGTTCAGGGAATAATATCACATGCCTATTTTATCTATGTTGCCATGTGTGTGTATAGATATCATCGTAACGCCTGTGGTTTGTTTACTTCTGTGGTCTTTGTTCTTAGTACCTGTGACCTGAGCTATTAATAAGTCAATTGTGTTTGCTAGTAAACAATGATATGAATGATTATGATTAATATCCCTTCAAAACACATGGGATTACATCGTGCACATTGACAGCTGACACACAGTTTCTACAGAGTAGCAGGACATCTTTTCCGCACGTCACCACTTCCTTTTTCCCACGACGCAGCAGGCTCCTGATGTGGCCTCTCACTCGTACATTGCAGTCACCCCTCATAGGTTTTGTTTGCTACTAAAAAAAACACTCCCCTCACTCAAGGTCCGCTAAGGTCACAGTTTACATTTGAGGAGAGAAGCAATGTGCGTACTGACAAACATTAAACTCCACACACCATTTATACAAACTAAACATGAAACATGAAGGTCGCAGAGTACTGCACCACAGAACTGAGCCAAACATCTCGAATATATAAAACTGGCCCCGACTTTCACTACCTCTAAAAGTCTAAAAGTTTAAAACATTAATGTTTTTCACTGACTTTGACTGACTGACTTTTGGCGGTATTAGCACAACACTAACATATTGTCACCATATAAAGTTGATGAGTTAGTGAGCTGTTGTCTTTTTACACATCCAACAGACACTGAGCAACATTAAAGTTGAACGCAAGTAAGATATTCACTCTTTTAGCTCTGTTTTTGGTCTCAACCAACCCCTGACAAAAAATATTTGGCTCTTCAGCAACTAACTAGATTAGATTAGATTAGATTAGATTAGATTAGATTAGATTAGATTCAACTTTATTGTCATTGCACAAAGAACAAGTACTGAGACGAAATACAGTTTAGCATCTGACCAGAAGTGCAAAAAGGCGGTAAAGTGCAGAGTAATGTTCACCAGCTAATCACTCACTTTGTCTCTCTACGATTTGGAGCTTTGCAATGATCGTACAGTACATCAAAAACTTTTTGCTGAAAACAGCTGTCTGCAGCTGGAAATGATATTGATCCAAAACAATACATTTGTAGACCGTCTAAACCAAAACAATGAACTGAAAGACGCTAAAAAACTCTGCAGAGCTGCAAAACTGGGCGCTATTCCTCAGTGGATTCATGACTCCGGGGAAAACTTTCACATACAAGTAGACATTTGATTATTGCTGACATAAACGCATTGATTATAGCAGCTTTAGTCGCTTATTTTTATGCATTTTGTGCTTAAATCTTGGCTTTTAAAGTGATTTTTATCTTTATAATTTGCATTTATTGTTTTAATCGATGGTTCCTGATTTGATGTTTTCAGTGCAGCAGTAAAGCACATTGAATTGACTTGCAATGCTTTACAAATAGACTGGCCTTGCTCGAGGAAACTGAGTTCTCAGTGTTCAAATAAAGATCAGGCGGTCCTGTGGTTCAGTGAAAATATTCCAGCAAAACAACCAGCCAAATGTAAAAATGAAAAATGTCTGAGAGACTACTGTATATGTTGGTGTCTGTGCTACTAAACACTTTTGTGCTTGTTAGTCATCTTGTTTACTTCTCCACATACTGGCAGTGATGACCTCAAACACATCGGTGGGCTAATGGACTATTAGTCATGGCAGTTCTAGAGGCAGAGTGATGTATATGTAATGAGACAGTAAGATCGTTGGCAGGACTTTTAAGTAGATTTCCAAGCAACTTTTCCAAACACACTTCATCTGGAGGTGTTTCTCTGCCTTTATAAATAGCAGTTGCAGACATTGTGCCAAATGAAATAAAACACTCAGCGATAAAGATTGCAGAGTGACGGAGTTATAAGGAAGTCTTCAGGGGAGGTAGAGCTACAAAAACAGAGGAGAAAAGCCCCCCCCCCAAAAAAAAAAACACATAAGAAAACTTGAAAATGAAAGTAAAGTCTCTCAAACAAAAGTCTTTTCTGCAACCACAGAATAAAATACAGAAAAGACAAACAGATTAGATGGAAAATAAGAGAGTCTGTGCTGTCCTAACTGTGACTGCAAGCTTTCTATAAACAGACAGACAAAAAAAAAAGTGTATTTTTAGAGTCCGAGGGGAAGAAAACACCTTTCATAACAACAACACTGACATCTCATCCCAAAGGAAAGTGTCAGAGATGTCCTATTAAGCTTTGCAAACAAAGGTGAGAAATCAAGACAAGGCTCAGCACAAAGCTTTTTATGTCTCACATATCTATTCGCAGGGTCTGTCAGAGCGGCCAGCTCAGAGAAAAGCTGTTCTGTAATCAGCCCCAGCACAACTAGAACAACAGAGGATTTAAGAGTCAGGCAGTAATGGGACGTTTGTGTGTGTGTCTGTGTATGTGCAGTGTGTGTGTGTGTGTGTGTTAAGATTAAGAAAATCACTTTCTCTTTTTACCTGCTGCTACACACACACACGTGTCAGAGCAGCAGCAGTCAGTAAGCGTCTGATATGAAAACAGTACCTAACCCAGTGCAGGTTTTTACTAATGTAAACTAATGCTTTCATCTTATTGGTGCCCCGAATCTTACTACAGACTAGACAAAATCTAACTCAATAAATAAATGAATCATTTCTTAATTAAATTGTTTAAATAGTGTAAAAATAAATATAATGCTTTATACTTTTCTTTTAATTTCCTTTAATTAGTTGGTGATAAAAGAAAAAGTATATCAGTTTTTCTTTACGACAAAAAGTCTCTGACAACTTCAGTCACTTCTTCTGCACTTTTTTTTATAGAAACAATAAAAAAAGTTGTGTGTGCGTGTGATGGGGGTCTTTAGGCCTCGTTTTTTTAGGGAAAGGAATGCCGGGACTGTGACTCATTGACTTTCGTGCTGCCATGATTCAGTGATCAGCAGCATATTCAGAGACGCTGCAGAGATCCAGATGTGACTCTGTCACTGGCTTTTCAGTCTGTTTGAACGTACATCTGCTCATGCTGTACCTGTAACACGTCCTGCTCAACACACACTGCTGATTTACTGCAGATGGATCCTGAAATAAATATGAATGAAACTGTTAAGTCCACGCACAATACTGCCACAGCGTCATCATGGAGCAGCCTCTCCCTATTTCTTCTTCTTTGAAGGTAGAAGTAATCAACATACAGTGCAAAGTTTATCCTCCATGGCTGGTTAGTGCCAAAAACTGCAGTTCCTTGAATGTCCACTTGAGGCTGGCTACAGAACAATCTCCATAAGCCCCCATGTTAAACTTTTTTGGTCATTATAGCTAATTTGCCTGTTCATGACAACTGTACCGAGGCTGAATTTTTCTATAACTCTCCTGTTCAAATTAAATTAAGTCTTACATTTGCATAATTAAGAGTGTGGCTGCTCTGGTTGACAAGGAGGTGCCGTCACAGGTGGCTTTTTTTGAGCACCCAGGCATCATTCAGCCCGCCTCAGCTCCAATGATCCACGTCTTTGCCCATTTTTAGATTAGCGATGAGGCAGCAAGATGGCATTGGCCAGAGTCACCACACTCTGAGCTTCACAACGGCTTTTTCAGAAACCTACGGGTGACGTCGCAGATACGACGTGCATGTTTTATACTGTCCATCATTCCAACGCCAGTAAATCTCACCTGACACCAACACCAGAGTCGAGGGATGACGAAGCCACATGTCAACAAGGAATCAGCATTAATATTGTGGCTAATATGCTAACAATATTGTATACTGTATATCATTAAATATACATCACATTCATTCTATAAGATAAACCCAAGAAGTACAAAAGCCTTGACTAGCTGTGGTGTACTATTTACTGGCAACATTATGGCCTGTTGCTTGATTGGTGCAGAAAATGTGACTGAAGTTGCCATTGTTCGGTTGCTGTGCATCATAACAGTTCAATCAATATAAGAAATAAGAATAAAGAATAGCTAAGGACGTGAGAGAGGGGCCACATCCAGCAGCATTTAGAGCTTTTTTTTAGTCAGTACTGAGTGAATTTCTCTGTTTTTATGTGTATCTATAAATGCAGATTACATTTAAGACATTTAAAGATTGGTATATCATCATCCTATCATCAGCTGAGTATTACTTTAACCAGCCCGATGCACCTTTTTGTTTACATTTTTTAAATCCTGCAAAATCAAAAAAAATTGCTTGATATCTCAAACGTTTTGTTGAATTATGCCGTGAACGTAAAAAAGACAAACGGTAGAAAGAGTTTGTCCAAACAGCACCATCATTTGTTCTCCCGCCATCTCAACTTTCTGACGCTGACCTCATATTACAAGTGCAGTGGATGAAAAACATAATAGAATAATTAAAGATGTAGCAAAAACATTCATAAAGAAAGGTCAATCATGTGCTGATGTGTCTTAAAGAAATGACACACAAGAAACTCACAACCAAGTGCATCTTCTGTCATTACGAAACAACACAAATACCTGTTTGCAACAACTTTAGAGAAGTAACATGAATGTATCATCAGTAAAAACTTACTTACTGACTGCAGAGTCAGAGAACAGCTACAGTAAAAGTCTACGTACCTCTAACGCGAACAAAACAGCAGCCACATTTGCTGAGTAGTTTTCTGAACAGGTGCTGACACCCACACCCTCGCTGGTGGTGACCCTTTCTCATGATGATCCACTCCCGCTGCTAGACTCAAGACTATCAGAGGCAGGCATCATGCTGTACGGACACACACATCAAGTACATGCACACACACACACACACACACACACACACACACACACTACTATTCCTGCGGTAATACCCTGAGAAGACGAGAGGAAAAGTGCACAGAGAGCTCCCCAGTCATAGTCCAAATCTGAGTAGAAACCCTTGGTGATGAAAAAATGCTGTTCCTATCCCATGATTTGACGAAGAACAGCAGAAAAAAAACAGTGAGGCAGTGCTCCCCTCCACTCTCGAGCCTCTCTGTGTGGTCAGATGGTGAGCAAAGATTATGAGAGGGACCAAAAGTAAGTGAGGGAGTGACAGAGGGGCAGGGAATGGGAGGGCCTGTGATGAGGGAGAGAGGGGGTTGGGTGGTGGTGGTGGTGGTAGCTAACATGCTGCACTGCTGTGTGAGCATCTGTCTTCCAGTCCCACCTCCTCCTCTCATTTCTCTGCCCTCCCCTTTGGCTCCCTCTCCACTCTCTCTTCACGCCTCCCTCATCAGCTTCTCCCCTCTCACTGTTCACTCCTAAGTACTGTCATCGCATGAGCAATGACAAACATGGAGTTTTCCATGAAACAAGCAAAAAAAAAAAAAAAAAAAATTAAATCAGCTGTACAGAGTAACTTTCCATCTCGTGTTTGCTTAATTTTAGCCATGTTAGCAGCTCTTAAGAATGCACACTGAAATATCCCAACTTCTATGCAATGGATTGACATCCAGTTTTATACAGACCTTCATGGTCCCCAGAGGATGAATCCTAATGACTTAGGTGAAGAGATCACTTAAGATCGTGGTTTTTGGGTGAAATGTCTTGACAACTATTGGATTAATCGGCATGAAATTCGCTACACACATTCATGTCCCCCTCAGGATGAACCAAAATAAAATCTATCCCCACGATCAGGTCAAACTTTTAAAAATGTGTCCAGTAGTTTGGTTTATATATCAGCCTAACTGGCACAGGTTAGCATGCACTACTGTATTTAACCTGTAGTTAGTCACGTCGAAACAAACGTGTACTCTCATCTGTACGTTTTGTTTTCAACCATACGGCAAGTTACATTAATAAAATATGACAGATTGAACACTGTACATGTCGTCACAAGTAAAGACCCACTAACAACGCAGACAAATGCAGATGTGGACAGAACAGGGACTCAAATGTTTGTATTTCAAGTCACTGGTTTCCAGCCTGAGGGTCCACAAGAGCTCACAAGATACTTTTTTATATACTGGATATTTTTAAGAATTAAAACTCTTCGGGTTGAGCTAGCCACCAATGTACAAATACCCCACACCGTGAAGCTGGCAGCTTTTATCTAACTGTGACACATTTTTACTGCAAACTCATTAAAAGTAGCTGCGGTTACTCAGATGAACTTTAACTTGCAGATTAATTATAAAACAAATCTGGTCAACAAAGATGATCTACTGTACTGTCTAGTCGTAAAAAAGAAACTTCCTTCTTTTATCAGTAAGGCAGCTGCCGGCTCTCATTTGTCACCACAGGTACCAAAGCATTTCCTCTGCTGTGGAAAAACTAACACGTGGAAATATCCGACACACAGCAAACTGAGCTGGCAGGATGGAGGCCGACCGATTTAATCTCAAAGCCAAGATTAAGCATTCATGACTAGATGATCTTTCAAGCACAGCTGTCCAGGCTCGTGGCAGCCGGTGGTGTGATTCAAGAAGATTTATGCATAAACCCATTCAACCCCCCCAAACATGGACAAAATCAGTGAAGACGAAAACACAGGAAGAGAAGAATATGTTTCTAATACAGCTGCTGTCTCTTTGTGACACACATAAAGGGTATTACACAGCTCACATGCAAACAGATAAGCACACACACACACACACACTCACACTCACGTCACAGGTCGACCAACTCAACCCAGGAATCTCAATCCACCGAGGACAGATTACAGCTATAAAAATATCAAAATGCTCTTTCTCCCTTGGCCATCGAGTTAAGCTTTTAAAAACTCATGCTGACATGATGATCCCCCGTGAGCTGAAAAGCAATGCAGGATTACTCTATGTGCATGCATGTGTATGTGAGTGTGCACACGTCTAATTAGCCAATATTTAGCCATGGGGAGAAGTTATTGTGTGCTTTTTATGTTTGGTGTTGCTTTTAGTATTTTAACTTCAGTCCAATCTGAGATGAGAAAGCTGCTCTTCCTCTCTTGTCAGATAGCTACAACGCTATGTGTGACATAAGAGGTGGACACAGCGTTAAACTGCAGTATTTATCTATATTCACCAGTGGGTCCTATTCCAGTGTACAGGCTAACATCTGCAGGTATATGAGAATGTAGCGATGCTGTTATTCTGACGTGTTTGTAGTGACTTCACCTGCTGGTATTTTGCTTCATGTGTGTTCAATCAAGCTCTTAATCATATATGGATTGATTCATCACGCTTGCTTCATTTTGCAATGGAGGAAAGTCCAACATGAGCTGAAACATTTGCACTTTTTTTTACAGCCCTGTAATGTATTTGATGGAAATATTCTAAAAAAAAAAAAAACAAGACCCCAGTCTAGATCTCTTTTTGTTCTCTGCGTGCGAGTCCTGTGGTGGCCAAATGAATTGCAAAAGCCACAATACAAAGTTGGTAAGCAACAACGGATGTTGACAATGAAGCAGGCGTTTATACAGAGCATGAACTATTATTGCCTACACAGGCAGAAGAGGAAAGTTCTTGACCATTTGAGAAGTGACATGTTGTTCGCCAGCTGATGATTACTATCGCCATCGTCACAATGAGCAATGTTGTCCAATGTTTTTGTCCATCCATCCATTTTCTGTAAGCCATTATCCTTATCAGGGTCGTGGGTGGCTGGAGCGTGTCCCGCCTGAAATTGGGTGAGAGGCGGGGTACACCCTGTACAAGCCGCCAGCTCATCACAGAGCACATAGAGACAAACAACCATTCACACTCTGCATTCAGAGAGAGAAGTAACCTAAACTCTTCAGTCAGTTTGTGAAGTATTCAGAGCTAGAGAACGATTCACAGACTTCTCAAATGGGGCAAGAGCTTTCCTCTTTCACATGTGTAGGCAATAATATATAATAGTCTGCCTGATTCATTGTCAACATCTTTTGCTCGCTTTTGTTGTGTTCTGTCTTTTGAAGTCGTGTTGTGGCTTTTGCATTTAATTTGACAACTCTGGGCCACCGTAGATCCTTTTCTCTGATGACCACACCAGAGAAGAAAACAAACAAAGGACAGTGTTGTGGATTCTTTCTGAATTCACTAAAGACACGAGTGCTTACAGATAAACTCACTGTGTTACCTTTGCATCCTGCAGCCACACTGGACCTCCTGGCCCACTTGAACTGCGTCTGCATGTGCCGATTGTTTTCATCCAACAAGAGTTTCTCCTGGCTGGTGTCTGAAATCTTACAAGAAAGACATGAGAGTGAGCGAGTGAAATGAGAAATAAATTAAGTTAAATTTTAAAACTTTATTAAGCCATTCATCTGTAGCTGCATTTGTATTTTAATGTACATGTGTGGCAGGTTTACGGGATAGGTAGGACCTCACAGAAGAGAAAAAGTGACTCAGCTAATTATACCACTTTTCCACTCTATTTCACCTCACTCTCCACCCCTCTCTCTCTTTCCTATTTTGCTTTAGCTTAAGTGGTTTCTTATCTTATCTAAGGAATTTCTCTGAGAGGGCTAAACAGGAGAATCAACATCAAATCAAATACAGACCAAAGACGTCTGATGCCGTCTAAAGAATAAGTTTCATCTTTAAAGGTGACTTCCAATCGATAAAATAATAAATAGATAAAATAGACCGCCTTGATGAAGGCAGGATGGTTGAAAAAGGTTTGGACAAGAGCTCTGCAGCTTGAAAACTGAAGCTGATCTGCACCTCGTTGTGTTCTCAACAATTCTCAAAACTTTTTTTTTAGACAAATTAATTTGAAAATCAGGAAAAGATTTGACTAAAGCAACTTAAAGATCAAATAAATGCACAAAGAAGTCTCAGCATGTATGCAATATTCTTTACATTTTAGCATTTCCATCACCTCACTTGAACAAAAATGTGACTCACTTTATCAGCTTTGTATCCCAGAATTTGTTCAGTTCTCCCTTGTACTTTTGCCAAAGTCTTCATTTTTCTTTGCTCCTCCTCGTGTGGCGTCCTTTTTGTCTCTTTCGTCTCACCTCTTTTAAATTATCCGTTTATTTAATCAAAAAACAAGCTGAAAGGCTTCAGAAGAAAATCTCAGCCAGCCTGCCTGACGTCCAACAAAAAGAACAAAGTTGACCATCTATGTTTTGCACCAGGTTTCTTTTTTTTTTTGTCCTCTGGGCAGATGAAGACAGCTGTTCAATTGCAGTGGGATCTGTCTCGAGGCCCTTCTGGACAAGAAGAGGGTCAATCTGTCTCAACAGGTCCAGCCACGTCCCACAGGTCGCATAGGCTAATTTCAGTCAGTGACCATTACCAAAGAAGGACTTTTAACTAACTCAAAACAGCTTCGGAAAAACTTTATTACCACTGAGTAGAGCAGATAATAAAGCATATACGAGTTCCTTTTCACTTCTATTAATCCTGTTTAATTCACTTTAAACTTTTATTACTGTTCCTACACTCATAAATATACTTAAATCCTCACAAAGAACACAACGATCATGTTTGGACAGTGCTGATATTTAGGACACAGATAGCACTACACATCATTTTCACTTTATTCTGACCAAATGGCTGCAGTCTGAGAGCAGGACCTGTGAAGTGTGGGAGAGATCCCCATCCTGTGGTAATACTGGGAAATATCATGACTTCGCCTCAGCTATGTTTCTGTTTTTACTCATGTTGCCACCTCTAATGAGATTTGATCTGCCAGTCAGCCAGCCATGGCAATTAATTAGATTCCTCTGTCTTAAGAAGCTTACGGTTAACATTTTATACCCAGACAATTAGATTAATTACTTTTACTATTTGTGTACGACTGCAATTTCTGTGTTTCTTATAAGAAATGTTGACATAAATGTTTACATGTACCTGTAACAGTTAATCAGAAAGATAAAACATGCTACTTATTTTCTTAAAAATATCAAAATAAAGACAAAAAGAGATGAATGCAACTTCAAGAAACTCTCTTTAGTTTAGTAGCGGGTAGTATGGACAACATGTTTGCCGTGTTAAACGATGAAACTGGCCAGAGCAGCAAGTAATCCTCTCTATAAAGCTGTTGTAAGTGGGATGAGCTAAGCACGTGAGCTGAACACACAGTGAAGACTGTGAAGACTCCACCTCTCAGTTTTATGTCATCACCACGACATGTGGGATGGAAATGGGTATAGGTACAGGCCCACGAGGAAACTGTGACCTGTGAAACTGCAGTGGGAGTTTTTTTTTGGAGGAAGTCAGAAGTCACAGAGGTGTGACATACACGCACCAACACGGGGATACAGCTACATTTACAGCTGATTGATTACTCTTTATGGTAAGTTTATATACTTTATGTTTGTTTATTAGTTAGTTTGATCAAAGTAATTGAATATATCTTGAAATGTTACGACAAAGGCCGTTATGTGCTGCATTGTACTCTGTATTTTCACTTCTTTACTTTAGTTTCATGAGCCGTGTTTTCACATCAGTCACATTAGTTCACATTTCACATAAACAGCTCTACATGTCTGTATATTTTTCACAGTTACACAGGACTTTCTGGTACTAATGAAAATATCTGCAATACCACTATGAGTGCTCCTCTTTTAAACATTTTAGATATTCCCAAATCACAATCCTGTTGCTTTGATTTCACAGTGTCAGGAATGCTTGAGTGTGAGTTACGTTAAGTTAAATTACAATTCAATTAGTTTAATTCAGTTTTAATAGTCATGTTGGCTTCAGAAAGCAATGATACAGACAAAACATGAGTTGACCGGAGCCACGTGTCACTGGAGGTTATTCTGAGATGGGTTGTTCCTCATTTAGCCCTCCTGTATGTTCAGCCGGGCTTTCAGATGCTGATCCAGTTACTCAACAGTAAAGGCACGCTGAGCTCATACAGCCACACCCTCTCCATGACACCCAGATAATAACACACTAATAATCCTTGACGGACAGAGTCATGGTACCCTTTGTAAATCTGACAATAAGAAAACTTTTGATCTTTTAATTTGGCTCAACTTAGTGCACACAATCACTAGTAATAATGTGTGATCCTTCCTTTGTTGGTATAAACAACCTTTGTATGATTTTCTTGTAGATGTAGCAAACAGATACACGTTCATCTCACCTGTTCTGCTGTTGGAAGATGGCCACTGCAGCAGAGGACCCTCACCTGGGCTCAGGCCCCGATGAGGACGACGCATCTCTGTCTGGGAATGAGTCTGATTCAGAAAGCATCCTCTCTGATGACTCGGTGTTTCCAGAGTACATGCCGGAGAAAGCAAACGGGCGTCCGGCATCAACACTGTATCAAGCATGCGCCCGTAATGAACCCAGCTCTCTGCGGAGAGTTCTGGAGAGAGGGGTCACAAAAGAGGAGGTCATGGAGCTGGATATCAATGGCTGGGTGAGAGTCTCATTCATAATAATTCAGAACCTGTAAATCACCTCACATGATACTTACTGTTGACCGTCACCAACAGAATGGCTTGATGGTGGCTTGCTGCAAAGGTTTCGTGGACATTGTGTACGGGCTTCACAATTGTCCCTTTATGGACATCAATCAACAGGACAATGAAGGCAACACCGCTCTGATGATCGCGTCCCAAGCAGGTAAATCATACCTACACACCAAAACAAAACAAGTACAACACAAGCAAGGGAACTACCTCAGCTTTAATTTGATCTTGATTCAAATTCTCACAACCAATATCTTCATCTGAGTCTCTGAACTGAGACTTTTGGGAAAACCAGTTTAAAAATGTTACACATTTTCTGACTCACTGCTGATCTGATCCCTGATTTCTGTTTTCTTTTTTTGTCTCCAGGTCATGTCAACACAGTCATGTACCTCCTAAACTACTATCCTGGTATAGACACTGAAATAAAGGACTGTCGAGGGTTCACAGCCCTCATCAAAGCTGCTATGACCGGCCGCAATGACGTCGTCTCTGCCCTCGTTATGGCTGGTACGTAAGAACAGGGGCACCCCCTTCAAAATTATCAGGATTTGAATTAGTTATTATGTTAATTTGATACACCTAGACCTATTTATTGTCATTTATTGACCAGCATTTCACAACTTTAAGAGCTCTGCTTATTCATTTTGTCCTAAACATAATTATAGTTTCACACAAGAAACAGTCACTTTTCAAAATAATAACAAAATAATGTCCAAATTAATGATTTCCTGACAGAATTTCAGGCATTCAAAGACCCAAGTTTTACAAACACTATACTTTGTAGCGTTCAGTGAAACCACCTTTGACTTTTGACAGTGTTTCTCACACAGGAGCTGCTGTGCTACTATGTTATTAGGTCTTTTTTTGAACCCTGACATTAGCCCATTAACCAGGACTCTTAAATGAACAGTTACAGCACTGGTGGTGAGAATAGCTGATCCCACGGTTTACCTGTCCATATTTGTAGCCGGCTAACTCCGCGAGTGTACGTGACAGTGACGCCGGACCGGTTTAAGGGATCATTCTGAGGACATTAACACTTAACACACCCTCCAGTACACACACTACAGTAATCTCTGATTTACTCTAGTCTTGCAGACTAGATTAGCCACTTGTGGCTGCACTATTTGTGGACTGCACAGGTTTTCTAAACAAAAAATATTTTATTCATCAATCTGCTGTTTATTTTCTTGATTAATTAAAAAAATTGGCATTTATGTTTACTGTATGAGACAGAAAAGCTTTCACATCACATCTGATAAGCAAGGACTGGATGATATGATCTCATATCATAAATTATAACTATGTTATCATTGATATTACAGCACGACCTGTTCATGGTATGACAGCCCAGTCCAGCTGGACCTCTGGGTTCGACTGTGGGCTAATAGACTTGTTTGACGGCAGCCATTTTGACATGAAATAGTAGAGTAAACACAGGTGTTACAAATGATACTAATTACGGTTCAGTTCCATTCAGGTCAAACAGAGTCAGGGTGCTGCTGTGGTGCATGTTGCCTCACTGGAAAGTCTCTGCTGCAATAAATGGAACTGAACCTTAATCAGCATCATTGGTAACACCTGTGTTGACCCTACTATCTCATGTCAAAATGGCTGCTGTGAAAAAGATCTATTAACAAGTGAACAAGTGTCCCTGGAAGCTGTGTCAGTTTGTGAGCTTGCACAATACCAGAGCCTTGCAACTGGCACATTTAAATGTAATGGAGCCATTATTAATGTCATTAATTCCATTATATAGAGTTTAGTCAATATTTTATTGAAAATTGTAATCAATAAGTAGATTTAAGTTGGTATGACATATATAATGTTGGTACATTATCCATCCATTAATTTCCTTCCTTGCTTATCTGGGGTCGGGTCGAGTCGTGGCGGCGGCACATTTAGCAGGACACTCTAGACGTCCTTCTCCACAGCAACTGCATTCTAGCTCTTCCTGGGGGATCCCGAGACGTTCCCAAGCTAGATGGGCTATGTAGTCCAAAGGGAGGCGCCCAGGAGGCATCCTAATCAGAGGCCCGAACAAACTCAGCTGGCTCCTTCGTGTTGAAAGGAGCGAGCTGAGGTAGTTATAAGTGGCTGAATTCCATTTATGTGATTTGGCTTGAGGGTTCTAGTATACCTAATTTATTCATGCTGGTTCACTGTCACACTATCACGACTACAGAGCCATCATTAATGTTATTAGACACACTTGTGCTTTTCCTAGCACAACAGGTCAAAATGTGCGATGTGAAAAAAGGCATGTGCGTGCTGTATATTGCCAATATTTTGATGAGGCCCATTTGTGGTAGGGATTTTGGCAGAGAACACATAAGTGTAAGTATAATTAATCATTAACAATGGCTGCAATCAATTAGGGTGCTTCAGTGCTCTGGGTTTGTGCATGCTGGCTCACTGGTATGGCACTACTGGGACATTTACCTGTAAACTGGAACAGAGCCATCGTTAATGTGATTAACAGCACCTGTGCTTTTTTCTGCTACGACAAGCCAAAATGTCAGCCATGAAAAAAGACTATCAGGCCCTCTGCAGAGCCGAATAGCGCTAAAAAAAGAAGGCGAATGCATTATTAATTTTAAAATTAAAAATGAACCCTTGCTCCCCTAATTCTTTTGCTCTACCGTCTTCATTTCCAGGGGCTGACATACATGCAGTAGACTCCGCCAGAGGAAAAAGTGTTCGGGAATGGGCACTGAAAACAGGTCGCTATGAGACCCTGCAACGTCTCCGCCGCCTTAATTTGAGGCCAAAAGCTGAGCAGTTCTGTGAGAGTTATGTCCCCGAGTGGCCCGAACTCAAGGAGAGGGTAGCCTACGCCACAGCTGAGAAAAGTACTAGGGAAAGAATTAGCCAACGGATCAAAAACACATTTGGATTCAGATTTCCTCGTGACCCTGAGGACAATGGGTGCATGGACCACATGGTGCGCATGACCACCAGCATCCACAGTCCCCTGATTTCAACTGGATGTCGTCCACTCTGCCCTACAAGCCCCCCTGAGGTGGGGAAGAGGCGCCTGGCCGTGCCAGAGCTGATGAAGAAACACCCAGATAAGGAATTAGAAGAGAGGTCAGTGTGCCACAGCAACGGCTCAGTATCACACCTCATTCCCTCAATCCAGTCTGCAGAGGGCATCGCCACAACGTGCTGTGCCGAGGCCGAGCGGCGAGGCAGCATCCTCTCATTGGCTGCTACCACCAAAGCTGCTACTACATTTATCCCCCGCAGTATGGCGAGGAAGAACAGCGTATTCCCCTCTGGCTGCATCCCCAAGATCAACGTCAGCAGGCCTATAGAGGCAACGCCAAAGAAAGAGAAGAAGAAGAAGAAGGACAAGCGCTTCCTGGAGCCACCCAAGTGGAGGTACAAGGAGATCAAGGAGGAGAAAAAGAAGGAGAAGAAGAAACTTGAGAAAGAAAAGACACAGACGGAGAAACAAAAGGAGAAAAAGAAAGACAGCAAAAAGGCCAAAAGCTAAAAGTTTCAAAAGGCTGCTCTGAAAAAATGTGTTAAACTTTCAAACCAAATATCCTGGAAATATTCAGGAAGCATTAACCTAAAGGGAAAATATATGAGAGACCTCCTAAACCTGAATGATAGGAGACCTCAAACGTGCACTGCAATGACTTTGAAGCTTTTAGCCTCTAAACATCTAAAGGTTGAGACAAATATTACATATTTTTTGAGTTACGACAGAATAAAAGTTTATTTTTCCACGACTGTATTAAAGATTTGTAGAATCCAAAAAGTCTAAAAGGACCAACCCATGTTTACTGATTTACCATTTATGGTGTATAATTACCTCATCATTCGCATGAGACAGGCAGGCACATATTGTATGTATACAAATATAGCTATATTATAGCTAATTCATATTATTCTGTGTTTTATGTGATTTTTAAAAAATAGTTTGTGTTGGATTGTAACCATGTGTTTAGCAAACATGCATCAAAATGGAGGAGCTGTTTAATCAGTTCAGTTCTATGTTTTATTGCCATTTTCTGATACTTCTATTAACATATTTTCATTGATACCTCCTCTTTTTATTAACTACAGGAGTGCAGGAGTGATTTAACTTTAAATAACAAATAAATGTGACAGTGAAAGTTAAAATTAAATTTTTTCCCAGGGGTTTGTAAACTGAAATTTTGACTTCTCCAGTGAATGTTAATGTTACTCTGTATATGCGGTATGCAGAAATAAGCTACTGTTTGTCAACAAGTTCACAACAAGGCGACAATGTGTATGTCAGTGTTGTATTTTCAGCTTGTTCTGGTGCCCCCAAGTGGACAAAAAAAAATGCCAAAGGTGTACTCAAATCTTTTACTAAGTAATACTACTACTACTACTACTACTACTACTACTAGTAATAATAATAATAATAATAAACTTTATTTATATAGCACCTTTCAAAACACGCTAACAAAGTGTTTTGGAATGAGGCAGAACACAATAAAACCAACCACACTAACAACAATAATATTAAGTTAAAAATCAATAAAAATTAGAATAAAATGTGACATAAAAATAAAATAGAACAACTAAAGGTTCTTTTATAAAAGTACATTTTAAAAAGTGATTTAAAAGATGACACAGAGATGACACAGACTATAGTCTAGGAGCCCTGACTGTAAAGGCTTTTTCACCTTTGTGTTAATATCTGGACTGAGTAACAACTGGGAACAACGCCTCTTCAATTACTCATTCTGGTAAAGGTGAGGTTAATTATGTATATATGTACTGCTGGGTAGCTTAATGTATAATAATGCATCATGATTTATTAGTTAGATAGTCCATTAGTAAGACAAGATAAGATAAGATAAGATAAACTTTAATCATCCCACATTGGGGAAATTCACTTCACAAGTCACAGCAGCTCGTATACAAAAGTTGGATAAGAAATGACTCATGAATAATAAATAGATAGAAAAACTTCATGAAGTCTTGCTGGTGTGAAAGAGTCTGACAGTTGGTGGGAGTAGCAGTCTGTTGCTGAAGGAGCTGTTTAAGGCCCCCCAAGGTCTCCTGCAACATTAACTAATACTGTCAAAGAGTAGAAGATAAAAGTAGCATAAAAAAATATATATACAGTGCTTCTCAAAAGTTTGTGAACCTCTTGAGCATTTTGGAGTTCTATTGTTTCACCCTGATTTCCTTATTTAATCAAAAACATTATTTTTTTTTATATGAAATAACAGGTGCAGGTTTATCAATTCAATATACTCTTTAAATAAATCAACTGTGTAGTTAAGACTAAATTAAAAAAGAGTTTTTGGTCAACTTATGTAGGTGCAAAAGTTTGTGAACCCTGAGCTGCATTGGTTAAAACAAGCAGTTAAGTAGAATCAGGCGGGACAAACTGGTAACCACTGAAATGGACCAATAACATCAGAGATGTTTAGGGACGAAATTGTGCATCACTGATTGAAACAGAGATAAAACCAGGTCACTTTAGTCCTACCCGGGTGAACCCATACAGGTCAATCATGCAGAGAGGAAACGAGATCTCAGAGAGGACCTCAGGAAGAGGGTAGTGACATCACATTTGTCTGAAGTCATCTAAAAAAAATGGAGCTTCATCGTTCCAACGTGAGGCAGATCGTCTACAAATGGAGAGCACTGAAAAAGACTACAGCTCTGCCTGGAAGTGGACGACCTTCTAAAATATTAACAAGAGACACAAGAACATTGGTAATGGCAAATATCCTCCAAAGCAGATGTGAGAGACTGATGAGTCACTACAGAAACCGTTTGTTCGAGGTTGGGAGTTGCAATATCCTATGAACTGAAGGGGTTCACATACTTTTGCACCCTTTTTATAAAAAATAAAGAATGACAATATAACCATTTCTTTTGCTTGAGTCCATTATTTGGAATGTCAGCATTGTGAATTGGGGTATAACTTCACATTAAATAAGGTTATTTTAGTATTTTTTACAAAAAATCAGACAATCGCTGTAGGGTTCACAAACTTTTGAGCAGCACTGTATATATATATACTCAAGTACTCAAGTACTTCAAAATTGTCCACACTCATGAACATTTGTACCAGTCAGCTGTCAGCTGTTTATGTAATGCTACATAAATACTGATAGCTGTATCGTTTATCCAGGAGCTTATCAATACTTCTGTACTGTCCATTCAGGAATCGATACATGTTCCTGCTACATCACTGAAAACTGAATATATATCTCGGGTTTTCTGTCGAACAAACATTTTTAAAGGGCGTTTTAGTCATTTTCTGACAACATGTGGGGGGAAAAAAACCCAATAATCAATTAATTTATAATATATTTGACAATTTAATCATGAAATAATTGTTAGCTGCAGCTCTGGAACTTATTTATGGCGGGACATGATTTATTTTGCATCAATAACATGAACTATTTTTTGACAGACATTCTACCTATTGTACCTATAATCAGTTTTTAACTGAATTATTGGGGATTAACTACAAATATAAACATATATTATCTGTTATACTCCTACTCTGTCGTACATATCATTAGTATTATTGTCTTATACACAAAATGGGATCATAAACTGTGAGAAATAATAAGCAAACTTGGCGTTACACATGATATTAACAGCTGTGTATTGAGTTTAATCTCCATTATCTGTGTAAAGCCTGTTATAGTAATTTTCTGACAATATGTGTGTGTGTAATTTATAATATATTTGACAATTTAAACATGAAATAATTGTTAGCTGCAGCTCTGGAACTTATTTATGGCAGGACAGGATTTATTTTGCATCAATAACATGAACTATTTTTTGACAGACATTCTCATCCATCTATAGATAGATAGATAGATAGATAGATAGATAGATAGATAGATAGATAGATAGATAGATAGATAGATAGATGTGTGTTCAATCCTCTGTGTCCTCTGTGTCTGTGTATGTGCTGCTGCCTGCTGGTGGACCATGTTACTAAACTGTACCCGGTGCACTGACAGCCCGGTTAGCTGTCATCATCACCACCGCCAGCAGCCTCCTCGCCACATCTTAAAAAACCTGAGCCAAACAAACGCGTTTATGCGATGAACCGGGAATTTATTGATCATGGCTAACCTGAGGATCTCGTTAGCCGTCGTGGTTGTCCAGGCCGTCCTGTACCGAGCCTGTGAGGGTGAGTAAGCCACTGTTTGTTTGTGTTGTTCATGAGCTCGGAGCCGCTGCCATCATCGAGGCTAGCAGGCTAGGCTAAGCTAAGCGAGCTAACGTCAGTTAGCCTCGAATTGACCCGTAGATAGGAAACCAGGTCAGGCTTTATTTGTGTGGAAATGAGTGTTAAATTAAATTAAAACGTCTTTCGTGTACATGTAACTAAAAACAAACACATCTCACCGTGTTCTTGCCGCTGTGGAGCTAGTTGTGCTAGTCTGAAACGGCAGTTAAAAGGTGTGTTTAGGTAGCATGGACTGTCCGCTCAGTAAACACAGAGAGCTGTGGAGCCGGACAGCTTCATGTACTCATTATTTGAGTCACACAACTAAAAACAAACAAGCTGTCACCTGCTGTGTGTCCCTCTACAACCTCTCCTAAATATATAGTATGAGTTTCATAACCTAAGACATGAAGCCAGCAGTGTAATGATGCCATGAGGACATCTACAGTGTCTGTTAATGTGATTTATGATGGATGTACTCACATTACATGTAGGCGGACATTAGTAATCTAATATCTGCAGCTTCCAGGCACAGATAATGGAGATTAAACTCAATACACAGCTGTTAATATCATGTGTAACGCGAGGTTGGTTATTATTTCTCACAGTTTATGATCCCATTTTGTGTATAAGACAATAATAATAATGATATGTAGGACAGAGTAGGAGTATAACAGATAATATATGTTTATATTTCTAGTTAATCCCCAATAATTCAGTTAAAAACTGATTATAGGTACAATAGGTAGAATGTCTGTCAAAAAATAGTTCATGTTATTGATGCAAAATAAATCATGTCCTGCCATAAATAAGTTCCCGAGCTGCAGCTAACAATTATTTCATGATTAAATTGTCAAACATATTATAAATTAATTGATTATTGGGTTTTTTTTCCCCCCACATGTTGTCAGAAAATGACTAAAACGCCCTTTAAAAATGTTTGTTCGACAGAAAACCCGAGATATATATTCAGTTTTCAGTGATGTAGCAGGAACATGTATCGATCCCTGAATGGACAGTACAGAAGTATTGATAAGCTCCTGGATAAGCTATCAGTATTTATGTAGCGTTACATAAACAGCTGACGGGACAAATGTCCATGAGTGTGGGCTCATTTGGCTTCAGTTCAATAAAAATGCAGCTATATGCAAAAACTCAGGAAACAGTTTCACTTATTTCTGCTGAAATAAAATAAAATAAAACAACTTTTTGCATCAAATTACGGACAGGAAAAGTTAGAGTGACATTAGCAGAATCAGTATCGTAGACTGTATCAGTAAAATCCTGACGACGCTCTTGTCTTTACTGACGTGAGGAGCTAAAAACAGAAAATCTTTGGTGTTTTTGTTGAAATGTAGAAATGTAGAAAATAGCTGATAAACTTTCTGTCAATCGACTAATTAAATAGATATTAAAGATCAGAGATATTAAATGAATAGAAAAGGTTGACATATCCTCAAATCCTTCACCTCCAGGACAAAGTGATGACATTTCTTCTGTCACTGTAACCTGTACAACAGTGCAGATATTAACTCTGCTGCTCAGCTACCTTATTGTCTTCAAATCTATGCAAGATAAAGTTACTTGTGGTGTAAGACGTGTTATAAACATGGCATTAATCCAAAGATGACCCGGTGCTCGAGCAGCTGAATTCCTGCGGTGATATGAAAGGACGGAAACATTTTTTTAAAATTGTGATTTATTTTAACCGCTGAAATGTTTTTGTTTCAGAGGTAAATATTCAACAATTACTCTTGCTTTTTTATCATGGTTGAACTGCAGTGGTCAGTATCTTGGCTGTATTTCTGTGTGGTTTGACGATGTCCTTGCCCTAATATGTATTTTCTTCCACTTTGTGGTTTAAAATCAATCAAAACTGTGACGTTTCCAGGCATGGAAAGTTTGAAATGTCAGCATTTATCTTCCTTATTTCTTCTCGGGCTGTTTGGTTTCTCGTATATGACCACGAGCATCTGCCAAGTCGGTGTTCCCGTTGTGTGAGTCAGTACCACAAAAGATTTTGTAACGCATTAGCTCTAAATTTCCCCCCCGTTTGACGTAAATGACACTAAAGTTCAGCTGCATGTGTGCTGGGTTTCTAACACACACACACACATCCAGCAGCACACAGCCTCTCTAAGCAAGGTCATTTTCTGCAGCGAATCCACTGGGGGCATCTTCAAAATTACTGGAATGTCACATCATGTCTGTGTCTTAATAACATTACTGGAATTCACAGAGGAAGTCTCAGTCTCTTGTTTGTCAAATGACAGTCACAGCCGATCAGTTAATCTCTACTCCTACATGCCCTCACATAAACTCTTTCCACCCATCCCCCCTAAAGCCCATGCCACCCAAACACACCCCACCCCGCCTCACTTCCTCTATTTCCTGACTTTACCAATACCATCCTCCAGCTCTCTGTCCTTACGTCTCCAGTTAATCCTGGCAAGACTTCACTCATCTGGAAAATTCCTCTTAATACTTGAACATTGCTGCAACATTTTACCCTTTAACTCTAATAGTTAGCTGCTTCACACGGATCTCCTGCATGCCAACCAGATTAATCCTTTTAGTGACCAAAACGTGGGGTGCTAAAGAAAGCACAACAGTTCATCGCTAACAAAGTATTATTTGTTATTGTTCTCCGTGTTTTTAAGCTTCATGTTTGTAAGTCTGATGCACACTGTTACTGCCCTCTACTGCACATGATATGCACTGTACGTTCCTGTACAGCAGCGGGGAAATTAAAGCTTTTGCTCATGCTGTAGCGGCAACTGTCCATTTAAAAAGGCCGCTAAGAGGCCTTTATGATGTTTATTAACTAAAGAGTAACAACAAACTGAAATTGGCATAACGTGGCCAAAGAAGTAGTGAGACGTAATGAGATGTAGATGTAGAAAATATTGGAGCCTGTCACCCTCTTTGTCTAACTCCCGTCACCAAGTGCACAGATAAAAATGGTGAAACCACTTTGCACTTCACAACATAAGAAAAATCAGGCCTTACCTGACTCAACATGCTAACCACCTACTAATATAGGCTGTGGTCTCCCAGCCTGCACAGTGAAACCTCTCCAGATGATCCAGAACGCGGCGGCGCGCCTGGTCTTCAATCAACCCAAGAGGGCACATGTCACCCCGCTGCTCATCGAGCTCCACAGGCTACCTGTAGCAGCCCGCGTTAAATTCAAAACGCAAATACTTAACGGCGCCTGGCTCAAACTTCTCGTCTGTTGTTCCCCAGTTCTACCTTTAAAAACCTCCTGAAGACCCAGCTCTTCAGAGAGTACCTCCTCTCCTAGCACTACCAACAGCTAGACACGCTAAATCTATCATATACCTTGAGTTTCCTTTTTTTGTAAGTCGCTTTGGATAAAATGTAATGAAACCAAACCCCCTGTGCCGATTACCAAAGGTAAAGGTGATCTAAACATAAACAACTCAAACTATGCACACACATGTTGGCTCCTACACATTTGACTGACTGTTGTTTTATGCTAATAAATCCACACTGTGTGCACAAGTTGGACAAACTTATTATATTCCACAACGCCTCGCCTCCCTTCCTCTCTTCCCCACGTCAGCCCTGTGGTGTAACTGCACCACTGCCCAGTGTGAGAAGACCGGCTCCCAGTGCGAGACCGATGGAGCCTGCATGGCCTCCACTTCCTTCATTGATGGCCAGGAGCAGCACATCCGTATCTGCATCACGCGGGACAATCTTGTGCCCCCTGGACAACCGTTCTACTGCCGCAGTGCAGAGGGCCTGCTCAACATCCACTGCTGCTACACTGACTACTGCAACAGCATTGACCTCCAAGTACCCTCAGGTGAGAACCTTGAAGTATGATTAGTTGAGTATAAACACAAATGCATATCTATTTTGTGACAAATACAGTATGTCTTTACCTGGAGTGCCATGCATTTAACACCCACCCTGAACACACAACGAGTGAGCGAAACCCAGGCGAGAACATGCAATAACTTGTCCCGTGTATACCGTTCAATTACTAGGTCTGAGGTGGAGCTTTAGCACCTCATTAACCCTGAATGAGCGGCCTAGTTCTAACATGCATTCACACATTGTCTGCGATGTTATCTAAAGCAACACCTTCACAGTGTGTGACTCATGAGAAGAGTTTCCTGTGGCGCTTTTGTGACGGGAAATTCTGGATAGTATCCGTCATGATCCAGCATGAATGAAAACCACAAAGCTGAAGCTTTAGGCTGGAAAGCAGCACTTTAGACACCTCAGGTATAAACCCAGAGTTGCTTTGCTCAGCTCACTTACTCATAGAGTGTAGATGTTCTCATCAAAACTATGAACTCTAATATTTGGAGGGAGTTTAGATGGAAAGTTATAATGAGATACTTCCACAAATAACAGCAAAGTGGGCCCTGACCACATCCACAAAATGGAAACCACACACTATCTTCTGGTCATTTCTGAAGTTGAGTCATTTTTAGAAGAATACATTGGACGCCCTGAGAGAAGCGTTTCACCAAGATATCCCAAATGACCCGAAGGTGGTCCTCCTCTTCAGTCCCAGAAGATTTTGAGGGGCGGGCCAACATCTATTTGTAGGGAGCTTCTGTTAAATGTATCACAATGAGATGGCTGCAACCTGAACCACCAACATATAATCTCTGGATTAAAAAAAAAGCATGGGGACTGTATGTGATGGAACAAATTACATACGTGATAAGGGAGGTGGAGCCCTGTAATGAGTCTGTTAATGCAATCAGAGAGTTGTTGTTGTTGTTGTGTGTAGGTATGCATTGATTAAGATATCAAAGCAGAGCAGCCAGATTCTACAACAGCTTCATCCCCCACGCCGTAATACTTTTAAACTCCAATAACCCCCTCTCCCACACACATGACGCTAGTCACTTTACACTGATACTGTGAACTCTGTTGCACTGAAACTGAAATTTGCACTATTCATATTGTCTGTTTCACTGTACAGTACATCCTGCTGCTACATATACCTCTTTTTTAACTGCTACATGTCTGTGAATAAGTCACTATTTTATTCTGTTTCTTTTATATTATATTCTATTTTATATTTCATATACTTTGTATTTATACTGTTATTACCTTGTCTTCTGTTTTTGTTCTGAGCCTTTGCAATCGAAATTTCGCTCAGATGTACGTTGTGAATGTGCAGCTGAATGACAATTAAGTCTGTCTAAGTCAAAGCGGCTGGAAATTTGTTAAGTGAAGTGTAAAAATGCAAAATTGTATGTATGTATGGAACCTTAAGATGAAAATGAAATATGAGTAACACAGCATGAAAACAGGTGTAAAAGACTACAAGGTTTTTCCTCTTGTGCTGATTAAGGTACGTGGATAATGTGCTGCAACCATCCACGGATATTTTAAACACAAATACCTTCAAGGAGACAGAAAATAATTAATTTGTCTCAATGAAGATTAGAAGTAAGAACAGCATTACAAGGACAAAGCACCGCTAGAGAATATGAGAAAGGCCAAGAGAGAGAATAACGAGACATTTTACATTATTAGTTTGCCGTAAATGTGATTTCAACACGTCATTTTTTTCACAGTAAAAGCCTTTAAGTGTCGAGAATTAGGTATTTATTTGTTAAATAACTGGAAATAGTCAATAGAAGTTTCGGCCTTGAGTGTCAGATGTTGCATTTTAATCCTCGACTGTCCTCTTTTCAGTTACAACTCAGTCAGGACTTGGGGGAGGTTACGGACCAGGTGGGACATGGGGGCTGGTGGAGCTAGTCGCTGTGATTGCTGGGCCGCTGTTCCTGCTGTGTCTGCTGCTGCTGGTGGGTGTGTTCCTGTATCAGTACCACCAGAGGGCTTACAGCCACAGGCAGAGGCTAGAGGTGGAGGACCCCTCCTGTGACCACCTCTACCTGGCCAAAGACAGGACCCTGCAGGACCTCATATACGATCTATCCACGTCTGGTTCAGGCTCTGGTTAGTACACAATGTGATAGTGTAGCTGCAGGCAACTGTTTTATTCATTTATGTTTGTTTTTAGATCAAATTTAGATCAGAAGGCTGCTGATGACGATTATCCACTCTCATCTTTTCCGAGCAGGCCTGCCTCTGTTTGTCCAGCGGACCGTAGCCAGAACAATTGTCCTCCAGGAGATCATTGGTAAAGGGCGCTTCGGGGAGGTGTGGCGAGGACGATGGAGGGGTGGTGACGTGGCAGTGAAGATCTTCTCATCCAGAGAGGAGCGCTCCTGGTTCCGCGAGGCTGAAATCTATCAGACCATCATGCTCCGTCATGAAAACATCCTGGGCTTTATAGCTGCTGACAACAAAGGTGCAAACCTCTGACATCACAATAATACTTTATAGCTTATTTACTTATTAATTAGTAATGATCATTCTCATGTGGATCTATAATTCCTTTGGTTTCTCCATCTTCCGCAGACAATGGCACATGGACCCAGCTGTGGTTGGTGTCAGACTACCACGAGCATGGCTCTCTGTTTGACTACCTGAACCGCTACTCTGTCACTACTGAAGGAATGATCAAGCTCGCACTGTCGGCTGCAAGCGGCCTCGCACATCTGCACATGGAGATTCTGGGAACACAAGGTAGCATTTGTGCTATTGTATTTAAGCTTACTTAATAGATGTAATAATCTAATAATATTCTTAATAGAAACATAGATAAAAACTTGGTGAAATAAAACTCTAATCGCAATAGTGGCTCCAAACAGGATAAATCAGGAATAGAAGTGCGGATCGGGAGTACCGCTTTCCAACAAATGAGCTCTGGTTCTTAAACTGAACAGGGTCGGCTCACACTGCCTGATTTTAACGTGTCAACGGTGGTGCTTTAAAGGCCTAATATCTTCTGACGTGGTACGTGGTGTAAAATGTTTGAAAAATACTGATCTAAACATATTCCTTAGTGGTTTAGAGGAATACATAACCTCTACAGTTTTAGCAGTAATCTATGGAAGAGTGTTTACCACACCCACAGACTGATGACACAAGGCCTCTCCTGTTGACAAAAGAGCGTTTGCCACATATATTGCAAGACTCTGATGCAATTGACTTGAGTCATGAAACAGAATATGTCAGAACAGCATGTAGAATTTGATGACATTAACCAAAAATCTGTTCTTCATGTCTAACTGTCGTTATGTATAATACACGACAGCAACACCAGATAAAATATGTACTAATTACCACCTGATGGAAACTTACTGGTAATCTTTGAAAGCAGTTCTCTGCTGAATCGTCTGCTTCATATTCTTCATGGAAAATAAAAGTGCAGTTGAGGACATTCTGTTTCTCAAATGTCGGAGCGTTTTCTATTTTTAATCAACCAAACTGATGCCCAAAAAAGGAAAAATTGCATAACTTGTTGCAGTTTCTATTTATGACATGTTTGAAAACAAAATTAGAGAAAAGAATTCACAAGTCGCCTGTCGTGTATTATGTTTATCTTTCGGTAGGAAAACCAGGCATTGCCCACAGAGACCTGAAGTCTAAGAATATCCTCGTGAAGAAGAACTGCACATGTGCCATCGCTGACCTGGGCTTGGCCGTCCGTCACGACTCTGCCACAGACACCATCGACATTGCACCCAATCAAAGGGTGGGCACCAAAAGGTCTGTGTCGACATACACGCCTGCAGCTGCAGGACGTCCTTTCTCACAGATATCTTTGACACCCAGAATATCCTTTTAATAATCATTATTACACACTGGGGTTGTTTTTATGTCTCACAGGTACATGGCTCCAGAGGTTCTGGATGAGACTATCAACATGAGACACTTTGACTCATTCAAATGTGCTGATATCTATGCTTTGGGGCTGGTCTACTGGGAGATCGCACGCCGCTGTAATAGTGGAGGTCAGACTCTTTTTGTTTTCACTCTGGATACTCAACCTGCGTTGTTTGTTTTTCTTTATGAACGTTAACAACTCAGTTCACAGCGCTGATCTGACCTCTACATTGTCCTGTGTTATCAGGTATCCATGAAGAGTACCAGCTGCCCTACTATGACCTGGTACCTTCTGACCCGTCCATAGAGGAGATGAGGAAGCTGGTGTGTGACCAAAAGCTACGACCCAACATCCCAAATTGGTGGCAGAGCTACGAGGTAAAAAAATGATTGATTTAAAACCAAACTTTTATTACAGTTTAAGCTTAAGTTTTGGTCATCAGTCCTATCTTTAATCATAACATTGCACTCACGAAGTAAGTAGGTAGTAAGAGAATTAGACGGTTTCCCAGAGCCGGCACGCAGCTCCAGCATATCTTGGCACTGACTGGAATAAGAAGTTAGTGTTGTGTGGCTCAGTCCGAAACACTTTGTTTTGTTTCCCATTTACAGTGCCAGGGGCTGCGCACAACCACACACACACAGCAGAAAGCTAGCAGATGAGTGAGATGATTTTTGCTGAATCTGCTAAATGTGCACTGGATTAGAAACACGTTACCTAGAATCTGCCAGCCCAGAAAAACAGACAAACTAAACACTGACTCTAGACAGGGTGTTTTGCGTTTGTCACGTGTTTTCCCGGCCACCGTAGTTTCTCCTTTACGCTTGGGAGTGTGAGTGTACGGATTTACAATACGCAACTACACAGCTAGACGGCTCTAAGTCCTACACACTGTTCCTTTAGTTAGTCCCACGGGGAAAAATATTATAAAACGGTTAAAATTGTTACTCCAAAATTTGTAAATAAATATTTAGAGACTTGATATACATGAAGGATGCACATTTGTGGGTAAATTGTTGGTTTATTTCCAACTAGTTTATTTTTTATTTACTGTTCAGTACATATCTTGGATCAGCTCATATAACTTCATGTTTCTCGCCCAGTTGGATTTCTCAGATCTCAGAAATTACTTCAGTGAGTACAATGTTATGATAACTGCTGGAAACGATAAAAACAGGCCCAGTGCTCTCATAGGATCTTTAAAACACGCATAGACTACATGAACTACCTCATCGTCAGCATGCTAATTTATACTCTGTTGACAGCTCTAAATCCTTATTTGTCCCCCCCCCCCCCTCTGATGTTCCAGGCCTTGCGTGTTATGGGCAAAATCATGAGGGAGTGTTGGTATGCGAACGGAGCTGCCCGCTTGACGGCCCTGCGCATAAAAAAGACCCTGTCCCAGCTCAGCATTCAAGAGGATCTTAAAGTCTGAACTAAGTTAGCAGAGCACTGAGGAAGAGCATCGAGCAGGACCCGAGTCCAGACTGTCGGACACTGAGAAGAAGAAAGGGGCCGGGCCTTGTACAAAGAACGCACAACGTAAGAGAAAATGATGGAGAGTCGCACTTTGTAAAATATTACTCCATTGACACTCCTGCCAGTTTTGAAGCCACTTGATTTCTGACAAACCCTACCTCGCTTACCCAGCCAAACTACCAAGAACACCTTTCCTGTCTTGTCCTCAGCTACTGCTGCCCTTCCTGAACCTTTTTGTTCCCGTCTACACTTCGTACTAACAAGGATCCTTGGATTCCCTGTGTTACTTGTATGCAATCAATAATAAGATATGTAATTAACCAGTTAACATTTTGCTGATCTTTCCACAAAGTCTCTTTGATCACAGTTACTTAATAGCTAACCAACAGCATTCACACTTTTTGTCTTTGAACAGGGGGCAAGCTGGGAGGGTTAGGAATGTTTTTATCTTATTTTTTTTTTACTTCTTCTGTTATTTAAATGACTAGATCTTGTTGTTTATTATATATATAAATATGGGTGTTTGTGAGGTTATTTCTCTATGGCACATTATACACTGCTTAGAAATCCTTCAAAGAGAATAATCCATCTGGTTCTGCTACAACTGTGTGCTTTAGTTGTCTGCTGATTACCGTGTTAGCATGTACAAAGCAGTTGAGACAGATAAGTAAATGCAGGCCTTTGACTTTCTAACACTACAAAGTCACTGAAGCATTAGGGCAGCAAACATGATTTAGCCTTTGGACCACTTGCCTGGAGCCCTTCCCATAAGCTGTTGTATAAACCTCAGGTTTTCCTTATGCTTACCAATCAAGATTTTGTTTTGTGTGTGTGTGTGTGTGTGTGTCTGAACAATCAGAACCATCTTAAGCAAAATACACATTTAGGAATTAATACACAGATTCACTAAGGCGGATGGGTTAGTGTAGGGTGTTGTCGAGCAACAGCTGCCAGTGACTTGATACTGTACGTTACAAAAACACGTGTACCTCCATGCTACGTGTAGTATATTTAAACAGAAGTATTCCAGACCACAGACCATAACCTGCCATGATAGTGAACGTTGCTCCAGTCCCTCAGATAAGCTGGTATACAACACAACATTCAGATAAACCTTCGTCCCCCCGTCACAGCAGCCAGGACTATTTACTGTGCGCTGTACCTTTTAGATATTAGACACGGGGGCAGAGATGATTTAAACCATTTTAAAAGCATTAGGCATCTGGATGATAGTTTGTTTTTATGTTTTATATTGTTGCAGCATGTCCAATGTTCTTTTCCCCCTCAGGGCAGATTCCTCCCTGGCCAAGTATAACTTCTACACGTAAATTAGCTTTTTAAGATGATAATTGTGTATATATGACGATTAGATTTTATGTTGATACGTAGGTCATGTTTTAGATGGTTTTAGATCTTTTATACTGGCTTTTTTGGTTCTGTTCCAATCTACTCTCTGACCTCTGAGTAACATTATCACGTCAGACACATATATGCTTACTCTCTCCTGTTGTCTCTCTATCAGTGTTTTGATTTTTAATCAATGTTTTTCCCTCATGGCTCCGTTTGTTCACCATACAATACCTCCTCAACGTGCAAAATTATCTGTGGATCGTTTCCTTGTAGCTAACATTGTCACAAATCACTGTCTACGTTTTGTTTTTCAGGAAATAGTTGCACTTTTTTGTCTTTTAGTGGATTCAACAGGTACTGTTTGTGTGTGAGTCTTTCCCATTGTTATTTATATTTGTATGCCGTGAGTCCCTATAAAAAAAAAAAAAGCAAGAAAAAAAAAGCCTGAAAGGCCACAATGTGCACTACTACTGACCTCGCAGCATTCAAACCAAATTGTTCTCAGAATCATCTCTGGTCATGGCCTCTCGTGTTTATTTAAGATCCCACCACTGAAAATGAGAATGTTTATATTCATGCCAATCGTTCGCTGTACACTCCGTCTGACTGGAAGCTGTAAAGAGAATCTGAATCTCTTTGGGAGAAGAAACTGAGTACTACTGAAATGTCTCTATGCTGTCTCATAAATGTGTGTGACTAATACTTCTGATTTTAAACTTACTTGCTCACTGCACTGTATTCTTTAAGTCTTGCGGGATGTTTGTAAGGACCAGTAGATTGCACTTGATGCTGTTGTTTTGCGCTGGAAAGACTGGGGAGCTCTGCTGTTTGATGGGTGGTTGAGTGTCAACCATATTTATACATTAAAGAGGTATGTTTGTCAAATTGTATCTGCCTTACAATGTACAAAATGCATAGTGTGTTTTAAGGTTTTTAATACCTTGCTCCACGGTTATGAGTCAAAGAAATTATTAGGTATTATTCTACAAGTTTGTGACAACTCCCAGGTCTCTGTCCAGTCATGGCAAAGAGACACAACTGCATCCATGTATAAACCCCTTCAGGACTTCAGTCATGTACCTTCTAATATAGAGTAATAAATCCAACTGTTTTCCTATGTGGTGTCTATTTCTTTTACTTTATTTCATCGTTGGTCAACTTTGTATTTAAAGCGTTGAAGGAGTGGAATTTCAATGTTAAGTTTCCAACTTTGAAAATTCCCTGAATTTTGCAACCCTGTAGTGATAAACTCAAGGGTACTTTGCAAAACAGTGTTTTCATAGCTTTGGCCTTTTTTTTTTTTTTCAAGCTTTTATTGGATAGAGACAGCTGAAGAGTGACAGGAATGCGGGGAGAGAGAGATGGGGAATGACATGCGGGAAAGAGCCACAGGTCGGATTTAAACCCTGGGCTTCCGCAGCAAGGACTGAGCCTTCGCACATGGGGCGGCTGCTCTACCAACTGAGCTTAACGCCGCCCCGACAGTGTTTTCATAGCTTTAAAGAGCATTTTATCCATCCATCATTTGTCTTATCCTCAGCCTCACGGTGGGGCTGGAGCCTATCCCAGCTGACTTTGGGCGAGAGGCGGGGTACACTCTGGACAAGTCGCCAACTTATCGCAGGGCACATAGAGACAAACAACCATTCATATTCACACCTACGACCAATTTAGAGTCACCAAAAGTGCATGTTTTTGGACTGTGGAAAGAAGCCGGACTACCCGGAGAGAACCCATGCAAACTCTGCACAGAAAGGCCCCAGCCGAGGTTCAAACCAGGAACCTTCTTGCTGTGACAGTGCTAACCACTGCACCACCTAATTGTTTTTGTTTTCCGTCCCTCAAGGTGACTGTTTTGGTAGCATCGTTTTTACATTTTAGATTTTACATGTTCATGGCAGATGATGTTAGGAACTAGTCGGTGAACATGGAGCACTAAGCAGCTTAAAGAACCAGATATTTCCCTCAGGTAGTGTTGTAGTCTAGACCAAGACCAGAGTGTATCAAATCAAGACAAGACCAAGACTTTGAGGGGCCAAGACCAAGACCAGACCGTACTTAGGTATATCTCTTTGGCTGAGGCACACACCACGCAGCCTATATTGCATCATTTCTTTTACTCTCCTGCAGTTGTGGTCTTGACCGGTCTTGAAATATCCAGTCCTCTTTGTCCAAGATCAAACAAGACTAAGAAAAAATGCAGTCAAGACCAAGACCTTCAAAAAGTGGTCTTGAGACCAAGACCCATCTCGAGTACTACAACACTGCCCTCAGGAGTTGGTGGAGACCAAACAAAGAGCTAAAAGGAGGTGTACGTGCTTACGTTACAGTACACAACTGTCTGCCGACATGTTCGCCATCAGCGTTACAGGTGATGTCTGTTGTTGATGCAGCTTTGACTAAAGTCACCGTTGCAGTGTAAATCACTTCATCATCTAGTTAGATGTGATAATCACGATGTGTGCATTTAACAATAATACCATTTAAAAGAACCTCAAAGAACTTTTTTTATTGCTCATCCTTTAAATTATAATCTCAATGCAGATTAGTACAAAATCTATGCATTTAACAAACAGTTATACACATTCAATTTGATATATACCAAAACGATCTGACATGTTCCTGACCTACTTTATGAAAATGGAGGAAAATGCTGGTGTTTAGTGATTTTTGTCCTTGAAACACAACGAATGGAAACAACTGATTAAACCTTTAACAATCCAATGTCCTGACGTGAATTAAAAGAAGGCGAACTACACCACAGAAATTTGAATTGCTGATTTGACCATTTCAAGTAATGGAACACTTTTCTGTTTTTTTTGGATTTTGCAGCATTGATGCAACAAGCAAATCCCTTTAACACTAATAATGCCTAAACCCAAAGCGTGGGCGACAGAACAGGCAGAAAAAAAAAAAGGTGTCTCTAAAGTAAAATGTACAATCCGTTAAACATTTTGTTATACATAACACAGACACAATGGCAAAACATGAAACCCATAAATATCCAGAGTTTGGGCATTCAAACAGAGTAACGCACAAATAACAGCCGTCTAGAAGCAGATTTCATCCACGCTGTTCTAGACTTCACCAGTGAGGTTGTGTTGGGAGCCTATAAAGTGCTCTTCCAGGTTTGCTACTTTGCTGTCTGGCTACACAACAGATAAAAACCAGAGCCCTTGGATTCTTCGCGCACTGCTGATGGTGGAAACTTGATTTAATTGTTCATAATTTGACATGAATCTATTTTTTCTGTTCATTTAAAACGGGCTTAAAATATCCAGGTCCAGAAGCTGAAACCTGGCTGATTGAAATTTTAGTCAGACGGTGACAAGGCCTTTCTTATTTTACATCTGTGAAATCATTTCAAGTACAGACTACTGACCATCTCCAAGGTGTAGTGTTTGAATGATAAATTAAGCTAAATAAGTTTTACAATCGTCACACAAAGCCAGCATGTAGCTAGGTTTTTGTATGTATAGCATACACACAGATAAATACTTCAGTAACCACATGTCCATCAATATGCACTGCAAATTGGAAGAGTGTAGAAGTTCAAGGTAAAAAAAAGAAGATTTAAAGATTTACCCTCCACCTGCATTTAAAGAATCAAACTAATGGTTGAATGGGGGAATAAGTAGATTATTTAAGATGGTTAACATCAGACTTCTTCTATGTATAAAGATCAGGGCTCAGTCAAATGTTGTAACGTACCAGAACAACAAGAAAACATACCGAATGTTGATCTAACAAAGTTACACAGTGTTTAAAAATCACCTTTACACAGGCTTCATGTGCAACTAGATTTCAGCCTTATTATCAAAATGCCAACAAAAAAGGTAAATAAATCAGTTTTCCTTTAGCTGGTACTTGATTTATGTTATCGAGACTACATATGTAATCAAAATCATAATTAAAAGTCCTCCTCTGCGTAGATCAGCACTAACAGCCGCAGAGAGTTGGGAATGATGCCTGGTCGTCCTGAGAGGCTACAGCTCCCCTTCAGACGTCTTTTTGTGCTTTTACGTCTCTCTTTTGGCTTCGAATTTGGCTCAATTTTTACTTTTGCGTGTCCTGTGCTATTACAATTTTGTACTGCTGGATTGCTAAAACTTCATATTTCTGCAGAGAGGGAGAAGTCTTCATGTGTGAGTATACGAAAGCTGGTTACAGGAGATAGATGATGATGCTTCAATATACTGTCTCAATTCCCCTGCCTGTTCTCTTTCTCCCTTTGCTCTGACCACCTCTTAAAACTGTGGAGCCTTTCCTCGTGTGGATTACTTCCTCAAGCTGTGCCTGTGGAGAGAAAAATCTAATTGTCACTTAAAAGTTGACCATAAACATATTTAGGAGAATACTTTAAAATACTACTAAAATCCTCCTGCAAGTGTAATCTACACAACTGTATTTACCCTCTTCTCCATCAGTAAGCACTAGTGCCTGGAGAATATCCGAAAGCGAGACAATTCCCTTCACCACCTCCTGTTCGTCCACTATGACCAGCCTGTGCACCTGAAACACACACAAGAGCGCCATCAATGTTAATTTAACCTCTACAAAATAAGATTTGTACCATGGCCAGGAGAGTTGACACATAAAAAATGTAGCTATACACACACAGCAGCAGCAGAGATAACGAGAGACAAAGTCTGTGAAGGTTCTCAGTCATCCAGTACATCTTTCTTTAAGAAGGTTAAATCTGGGAGCAACTGGACTTGGTTGTAGATCCTTGAAGACGCTTCAGTTCTGAAGGAGCCTCTTGGATAAGAGGTGAAACGCCTTCAAGGATTTACAACCAAGTCCAGTTGCTCCCAGATTTAACCTTCTCAAAGACAGGAGACAAAGTGGCGAAGAGTTAGTCAGTCTTTCTGTAGTTACCCAGTGTCGTGACGACACACTGAAAGGTCAATGTGTGCATGGCACGTTCTTCAGATGTAAAACATCTTTTTGACTTTATAATTAAGTTATATTAAAAAAAACCATACATCATTTATCAAAGGCAACAGTTCATTACACTAAAACTGGCCACAAGAGACGGCTACTTGGTGACACACGATGACACGAGACTCTCACCTCGGCCTCCACCAGTCTGTTGATGATGGCCTCCAGGGTCTCGTTCCTGTTGCAGGTCAGCACGCCTTCAAAGTACTGCGAGCGGTGCTGCAGAGCTTTGGTCACCGTCACGTCCAGGTTGTTGTAGGTCTTCTCTGCTGCCAGGTTCTGTGTAAACACGAGTCTTCAGGTTAATTCGTCATTATTTATTAATTGTTTTAGTCATTTTCTAAGCAAAATTTCAAAACATTTGCTTGTCAACGTTTCTCAAATGTGATGATTTGATGCTTTTATTTGTCATGTCTGAGTTTAAATGAATACCTTGGGACTGTTGCTGCAATTTGAAAACATAATCTTTGGCTTTTTTATACATTAAAGTCACAACTTTTAACATTTGATAAGTTGTCTTTGTGACATTTTCAATTAAATACGTGATTTCAATGTTTTGCACATCACATTTTGTTTTACAAGAATCATTTTGGAATCAGGGTTCTACATTTTATAGACAAAGGAATTAATAGAGAATATAATCAGCAGATTCATGAATAACAGAGTTATCATTATTCCTATTTGAATATAAGCAAAACTGATAAAAATACATGAATAGAGCCTGACAGATAACTTACTATGACATCGAACTTTGAGTATATATCCACCACTCGACCTGTAAGAGAGAGGCAGCACATAAACAAACAAAATTCAAGAGGTCTCTGCTCATTAATGGAAAATCAACACGGGTGTCATTTCAACCAGCCCACATACCTTTGTCATCCACAACGGGGAGCGCTGACACTCGCTGCTCAACAAAAATACCCAGCGCCGTGTACAGCGGCGTGTCTGCACGGACCACTGCTATGTTCTGGAATGTTCCAATCTTCAGCTCCTCTATGGTTTGTTTCAAGAACGACGGCTTTGGCATCTCTGCTATCTGAAAACAATAACAAGAGATTGTGCCAGCATGATTAAAACTGTAAGCAAATACATAAAATATGATGTTTCCTGTAACTGTAGTTACATCCGCAGTGTTATTATCTGACTCAAACACTGACAAAACACTGACAGATCATTTAAAGTACTTAATGTAGCACAAAGTGAGGACAAAGGGACTCACAAAAAGCTTCAGGAACTTGAGAATCCTCTTGTGAGTGAGGATATAGAGCGTGTTCCCTGTGAGGGAGTCGATTACAGGCAGTCTGTGGATTTTATTCTTCAGCAGAGACGAAACTGCGTCGTACAAACTGTGACACAGAGAGGACTACGTTAATCAAGTTATTTTGGACACAGCACGTTGTGAGTTAACACAGCTGAATAAGGAAAATTAAAAAAAAGAGATTGTTACTAAGTTTAGCATTCATACCATAAATATTGTGGGTAAAAACAAAACCTTTTTTTAAAAAAAACAGGAACTTTATTTTGACAACAAAAAGTTTGGAACTGAAATATTGATAACTTCATTACGTTATTAAAACACTTCTATTCTTCTGTCTTGCATAAAAACCGCTTCTGGCCAGAGCTAAACTTTCTGAAAACTTACAGATTCAGGTCAAAAATGAGGTGTAGAGACACATATCAGACCGGATTCCTGAAATGTTAGTTTGTAAAGTGTAAAGTATTTGTACTTCTTAAATGACATCTGTTGGGAAGAGTTACTGCCACAGGCTAAACCATTAGATGCCCTCTAGTTTGGGTTGTTTGCCCCAGCATGCAACATCTGCGTGTTCATGAAAGTGATATTTGATACTAGCAACAAAAAGTAGAGGCCTGGAAGTCCGACAGCAAAACAAAGCAAAGCACTAATTTAAAAAAACAAAAACTCACCTCGCATTGGGAGATATGCTAACCAAGGGCTTGAAGGAGTCTTGTAGGTACACCTCTGTTATAAACAAGAACGCACGACATAGTTCAAGATGTTCAAATTTACCAGAGTAACCGACGACGATACATTAAATATTCATGAAGCATTCTCACCTCTCCATGTTTCGATTTTGTGCTCCTCCAACTCATATATCTGAACCTGGAAGATTACAAGGAGAGGAAGGGTTGACATCTTTAAGAGGAACAACTAAGAAAGAAATCTTGATATGAGGCAAAAAAAAAAAGAACAAGGGCACATTTAGCAACAAACTGACAAAATAAGCCTGCAGCCTAACCCTAACATGTAACAGCTAATCTTACAGTTCAAGGCACTGGTTTCCACCGTCTTACCAATGGAGATTTGTAGTAGCGATGGAGGATGTTAATGAAGTCTGTGATGGTAAGCATACCTGTGGAGATGCACGAGGAGCATAAATTTCAGTCATTTGTTTAATTTTGTGCGATACAGAGTGAAAGTGTGCCGACTGATAATCACCCTTACCGACAAAGCACTGCTTCTTGCTGTCCCACAGAGGCGCTGCTCTCACCCCATTGGACACAAGAGCAAAAAATGCCTTCTTGACCTACAAGTAAAATTAATCACACCAAACGTTTCAGTCTACATTAGACAGTGAGAGATACATTCAATCCTTTTTTTCTTTTTTAGCTTTTGTTTTACCTGAAGCGATGTATCAAACACAACCAATTTGGAGCTGGTAGGTACAAGGTCATAACACCGGTGAGACTTCATAAACCTGGTGTACACATTGTGCTCTGGGTCTGAAGGAGGAAGAAAGACTTTTGAGGACACTTAAACATCAATATTTCTCAGTTTGGTCTCGTGACATTTATAGACGTTATTTACCGTCTGGGACTGGGTCCTTTTTCCCCTCAAGATCATCAATGGTTACTGGAATCTGAAACATAAAGGTCAATCAGACTCAGTTTGTCAGCTGACCTCCATAACAACAAATACTGATGTCTGTTCTGTTGTTATACACAAGCCTGCATATCATGGATGAATAATAGATAATACATTACAATTTGACCTGTTTATTTAGGTTAATGTTATGACTGTTTAGGTTTAGGCTAAGTCAGCTAGTTAGTGTGGGAATGTGTTAAGTTACATGTATCGAGCTAACCTCTGCTACATGCTGTGACTTTCATTCATCTGTTTACAGCCTAATTTAATTGTACACAGTCCTTTATCCCCATTTGTAGTTCTTTCTCATATTTTTATAAACCATTTTTATTTCTACGGTCACTTTCTATTTTTTATATAGTCTTTGTATAGATGTTTAGCACGGGTTAACTTCTTAACACAGTTATATATTTATCTTCTGTGCAAATGTTTAATTCCTCTGCACATATTGAAATTTAGATCTATCTCAGGTTAATTTTAACGTATGGTTACTGTGTTATAGGTTAATTCTAATGTATGTTTAATGTATGTTTGCATGCTGCTACTGGATGCTTGAATTTCCTTCGGGATCAATAAAGTATCTGTCTGTCTGTCTGTCTGTCTAATGGAAAGGTGTAAGTTAACATTATTCATCCAGGTGTCACTAACAACAGGTACACTGCATTATTACCTATGACAGCCCTGTGTGACACATAAAGTATGCTTCGGCTTCAGTTCTACAGTAACTAACTGTTCTTTATATCATGGTTACTACTTTTGAAATATTTATATCATGGTTACTACTTTTGAAATATTATTTATATCATGTTCACTTGCATTGCAATATTTTCATACCACGGTCACTTTACCTCAAGTACTTGTTTTGCACATTGTCTGTTGTTTGCCAGTTGTTTGTTTGTTTTTGTTTATTGTGTAGGTTATAAGATACTTCTGTCTGTTCGTTGTGCTGTTGCCCTTTTTCTACTTTAATTTCTAAGGTGTGCACTACACTTTTTTCTTTGCTGCTGTGATAAGTAAATTTCCCCGTTGTGGGATGAATAAAGTATATAATATAATATAATATAATCTTTTAACAACTTTAGCCGGGCATGATTGTTTACTTAATAGCTCTTGTTGTTGTTGTCAGCTGTTTATAACGGATTCATTGACACTGCTGCTGTAATTTAACGAAGCCTTGGTCAGCTAACAGTCCGACACCGTCGCCTCTTTTGTGTTTATGTACACACTCTGCATGAAAAACACACAGTAACTAACAGTAACGTCAGCTGAGCGTTAGCATTGAGCTAGTGAAGCGTCAGTGTGTTGACGTCGAGGAGGTGACTTTCCCTTTCACCCTGGTGAAATACATGACACTCTTTATTCATTTAAGTAAATAATACACACTGATAACCATAATTATATTCGCCACAGGTAAAAAATATAACCCTTCCTGACGGTTTATTAGCATTATTGAGCTTGCCTGCTAGTTAGCAGCTACCGTTAGCACACTCCGGAAAGTCATGTTACTAACTTAAGTACAGAGGGTTTGTTTAAAAGCTAACAATAAACACAAGCTATAGTTAGATCCATGACTTACACACTCCATGTTTCCATTCGTCGTGTCGCCCTCTGTAGCCGGGTTCGTCTCCGGTTGGCAGGATCTTGACAAACCGCACAGGTCAGGTCGTCTTCCGCTACAACAACTCGCAGCGAGCAACTTGAATGGCTGTACAGTACCGTAGTACATGTAGTGTTAGCGCAACAACAATCTTAATCTTAATACGGTAATTTCGCGTTCAAGTGGATTTTCAGTATGTCCTTTTTTGCTACTACGGCTGTAATAGCAGTAATAATAATATAATAATACAGGGGTCTTCAACCTTTTTCAGCCCAAGGACCCCTTGGACGAGAGAACAGAGCCCCCACATGTAATTAATTATTTTTGTCTGCGTGTCACATTTTAAGCCTGGCCTATAATAACTTTTATATTTACTTTATTCACCTTTTATTTCACCTTATTAACCTATTTATATAGCGGGTTATTAGCCTGTATGTGTTTATGATTGATAAAACATTCGTGCATAATGGAATCATAAATGTTTTTTGTCAAAAGTAGCTTATTATTGCATATTAATGTTTGCAGTTTACTCATTATCATTTTTTAAATTCTCACAAATTATTTTGGTGAAAATTGGCGGAGCCCCTACAGTACCTCTGCGGACCCCCTAGGGGTCACGGACCCCCGGTTGAAGACCCCTATAATAGTATAATGAGCTGAGGAGAAGGGGTAGGAATATAAAAATGTACACTTCTTCCTATTCCTTTTTGCACATGTATGATTTAATTTTGCACTGGTTAAGAGAAATTAACAATTGAGTTGCTACGTGTACAGGTTTCACCTGTTTTCGTTTTCTTTTTTTCATTGTTTATTTTTCTTTTCCTTTCTTTATTTTATCTTATTTTTCTTTATTTGTTTTGGTGACTTTTACATGTTCAAAATAAAATTCTCAATCAAAAAGCCCAAATCCGCACGATGACACATCAAATGAGTAACAGATTTATTTATATACAAAACTGTTTACAGCAAGATTTCTGAATTAACATTGACCCCACAAAGGGATATTGGTGTTCAGGTGCACAATACCCACCTGCACCACGGTATCAAGTCAACAGAAGGAAAAAAAAAAAACATAACCCTTTAAGAGCACCTTGAGTCATGAAGGGAAGAAAATGAGGGAGTTTGAAGAACTAAGGCACAAGACACAGCATCACCAGCTTCTCTCTTCAACCATCATTAAATCACCCATGAATCAACTACTTACTCAGCAAAGCACTTGATAAAAAGTTACAATTACCCACTACAGATACAACAAGAGGATTATGAGGGGAGGGGGGGGGGAATCCACATTATGTCATGTCTGTGTAAGGCTACAGGATCTAAGAAAATTAAAGTCAAGCGTATAAACAGTGATAAAGGAAGTCCACGATGTGAATTAAATGGACTGCATGCCATCTGGGCTTGGTTTTATGAAGCCTGCATTAACCATCAAACCAAAATCATGAGCTCAAAAATTACTAAGCTAACTCTGCGGCCTTCAGCCATTTAAATATTTCTTTTTTTACAGTGTTAAAATGCAATTAAAAATTGCAGCTCAACAATGTTCATAATTATAATGCACTTATAACCATATACTCTAAGAATATTTAAGGGAGAGCAAACCTGCACCACTCAATTTATAACCAATAGTATCAAACCAATCTCTAAGATTCTGTTTATATTGTATAAAAAGGCCATACATGGTAAATACCAAAGATCTATTCATATCTATACTAAATTTCTCTAAGGGTCGTCTGTAAGAGAACATCTTTATTACAGTTGATGAGGAGAAATTAAACTGTAGAAACAATGGAATAGAGGACTAATCTGCTGAGCGCAGGAGCTTAAAATGTGAGTTGTTAGATATACAAATAGATTCCTCCATCATGAAGACACAGTTCAAGAGTTCATTGGTGAAAAGGTACCTGAAAATGAGTTGATAATAAAAAAAAAGAAATTACAGTGAGAAGAACTGTGGAACCACAGTGATATTTCTTATGTGAAATCCCATTCAAGGGTTCCCGAGGAAATCCACCACATGCGAGAAATACTGACATTTTAACACCACATTTAAAGCAATGTGTACTGTTGAAAAAGACCTGCTGAAATAATACCAATACCAGTATTAACAAGCGCTCGCTGTCCTTTAACTCAAAGAGTTATGAGACGTGCCAATGTCATATCAAATGTATCAGATTTACATGTCGTAATTATCATAAGAGGTTCATGAAAAAATATGATGCAACTGGGACCAATGTGTCTGGAGATATTAATTTGTTTTCTGAGCATTTGGTTGAACTCACCAAGTCAAGAGTTTGCTCAGTCATAGATTACATTTCAATATTTGAAGGAAGTATTCTGCTTCTTTGTCTAAAACAAAGATTAATCTTGCTTTCATCATAAATCCCTGTGGTTACAATTATTGGAATAATTTATCTAGGTAGTTGCCTTGCTATGTAAATCAATCTGGTATCACAATGGAGCAGAAAAGGTCCACTGCAGTGTCTTGTGTCGGTGAGGTCGCGATTGGCAAGCTGGTGAGGTTGTGCCTCCTGTCTTCAGCAAATGAGCTTACTGATGTCCTGGATACACTTTTTTTTTTTTTTTTTTTTTTTTTTTTTTTTTTTTTCATCACAGCGCACTTCTTCTCCTCCGGCGGTGCATTTCCATCAGCTTTCTCCATCTCCAAAATGATCCGCTTGAAAACCTCCACAGCAGTCTGCGTTGCGAGAATATCGTCGTCAGAGTGTGAATCAGTGTCAGAAATATTATGTGACCTACACGGATGAGTAGGTAAGACGCATCTATCGTTACCTCATTCTCCTTGGCTGAGGACTCCATGAATGCAGCACCCCAGGAATCAGCAAGTTTCTTTCCCTCCTCTGGCTTGATAACCCTGGAAAAAATTTAATGGAAACTTCACTTAATGAAAACAGAAAAGTTTTCGTATTGCACGCATACGCTGATCAACCATCTTGATTACCTTTCCATGTGGAGATCTTTTTTGTTCCCTACAAGAACAGTTGGGACCCTAAAAGGAAAAAAAACACCCCCGTTAGAAAGAAATAAGAAAATTTTGGAAGAATTAAAATTTAAAGATCCAATTAAACTTACTGAATCTTCCCAACCATGTCTAGCAGCTTGTCATGTAGAACCTGCACAACTTCAAAACTGAACAGAGACAGACATCAAAGTACTTTCAGGTGCTGATCAGACAGTAGTCAGTATGTAACTCGAACCTGTATGTTATTTACTACTAACCTACTATTATAATAAACTGCCAGTGCAAAGAACCCTGTACTTTAACATATTTGGTTAAAGCAATGGGAAAACAGGCTGCCGATGGAGTTGAATACAACACCAAAAACTACAGCCTTGATTGAAGAATTGACTCAACCCCTTTCTGATACAGAATAAAAAATGAACATTATGAATCTACCTATATGGGAATTATATGCCATTAGATGATACTGCTGGCATACATAAAGTAACTCTCTAAATAATGTAGTCTTTGAAGACAGTGCGTGTCTTATTATTCATTCAGATATGAAACATCCACTCACCTTTTCATGGAAGTCACTGAATAGACGAGGACATACCCGTGGATGTCCATTGAGTGGGATTGGTGAAAAATTGAGTACTCATCCTACAGACAGAGGAGAGGAATTATAATCTCACACTGTATGACTCTTTCCACACACCTTACAACTTCTAGATCAACTGGCTTTCACTTTCAGTATGACAGACAACTTGTCGACATCATAATATCAGCAGCACCTACGGTTAAATTTTTAATTTAACAGATCCGAAGTGTTGATTTAAAACAAAGAGTTTAGTGCTTGTGTCAGATATGGTGTTAGATAAACAACTTACTTGTCCAGCTGTATCAACCAGCTGAAGATTGAAGTCTTGACCATTCACGCTGACCAATTTGTTAAAGGCTGGAGAGAGAGAGAGATGAACGAGTTTTACAAAACATTTCTTTACATTAAGCGAGATCTACTGTGACTTTCATGGTTAAAATATCACACATAATATAATGATGATACATACTGTTTTCGATGGTGGGGTCGTATGAGTCAACAAACTGTCCTTCCACAAACTGTATTGTAAGAGATGACTTTCCTGTGAAGGACAAAGAAACATAACATGGTTCCATTACTAACATTTCTCTAAAATGTTAAAAACCACCTCTTTATTTGTAACAATACATAACTGTAACACAAACAACACATTCTTAGATAGAGTCACAAATATTGATAGTTGTAATCTGTGACGCTAGATCAGTGTTTCTCTAACTTTTTACACCGCATACTATCTCTGCAAATTTTAGGCTCTCCAAGTACCACCGTTATGACAGATGTTAAAAATACATAGTCAGCATAGGCTGACTTTATTCGGCTATGGTCTGCTCACACAGGAGGCAGGTTTATTCCTAATGAAAAGATTACTTATTGAAAGGAAACGGTCAAGAACCAGAGCTAATTTAATTGAAAAGATCTGCACTTTTGTTCCGAATATATCCCATTTGGAGCCATGATTGCGGTGTTTCTGTTCATTTTACCTCCGTTTACTATCACTGTCACATTTTAGCTTGCGTCATAGTTTATTTTAATTTGGAAAGTTTTAAATATTTTGATAGTATAATTAAATAGTATAATATTCATAAAGTTGCTGCACAGACTCCATGAGTTTTCCTTCGAGTTTTCTCTGTTTATACTGTAGTCGCTTTCATTTTATCTACCTCATGCCTTTTGTATACATCGTGTGCCTGTTTTGTGTTTGTAATACTCGTAACTGCTGCAACACAAGATTTTCCCTTCGGCGATCGATAAAGTACTCCAGGCATGTCCAAAGTCCGTCCCGGGGGACAATCACGGCCCATGGTCAGATTTCATGCGGCCCGAAGCTTCATTTTTATAATATATTATTTATGGCCTGCTAGCATTGTCAGATACTGTATGGCTGGAAGATTTGGCTTTTTTTTGGTTGTGCGCTACACGTTAACCTCTAAAGGACATAACTGCTGGTGTTATATATCTGTAGATGTGACACAAAATATTACTTTCTGAATGATTTTGTGAAAGACAAGAGCAAGAGTGACACGTTTTAAACTTAAATGTTAATAGTATTCGTATTCCGTACAATTTTTTCTTTGTTATCTGACTCCAAATGTGAATGAAATGTAGAACTGGTTTTTAGATTTGTTCACGCCTGATTGGCTTTGCTGACATTGCCTTTTAAAAAAAAAATATGAAATTAAAATTGTTACAGAACTTTTAGTCTTATTTTTTTCATTTTTAAAATGTTAGCATTGTCGGTGGTGCATCTTCACGTTTGGACACCCCTGAAGTACTCCATCTATCTAAGTAGTATAATGTTTTTTAATGGATCTATTTCATTTTTTTATTTAAATATTATATTTTTTAGATTCCTCCGTGTACTACCAGAGAGAGGTCACATACCACAGGTTGACAAGCAGTGAACTAGATGGTACAGACCAAAGGATGGACACATATTGACAGGTGAAGTGATCTTCAGACAGACCTGTAAACTTCAGTTTCTGCTGTATATTTGAACCTCTGTGTGGGCTCACCATTAAAATCTGCTTATCTAAATTATTATTATTATTAAACTTTTATTTAACCAGGAAAGGTCCCATTGAGATTAAAAATCTCTTTTTCAAGGGAGTCTGGGCCAAGACAGACAGACAGCAGCACAAACTAAGAACAGACACAAGACACACAGACAATATTACAACACATAGTAGTCTAAAAAGGCTAAAAGTACAATACAGTACAAGCCATGAAATCAACAACATCATAGTCCAGTTGCCCCTGACTTAACCTTTTTGAAGAAAGATGACCTGGATGACTGAGAACCTTCACAGAGCATTATCTATCACACTTTCTAGAAATACAAGAACAGAGATATGATAGAAGCAACCCGAGAATCGCCTTGTAAATACTACGGAGGCACTATTTTGTTATGGCTGCTGTCAGGATAAGTTATGTGATGAGGTATGATAACAAAACAGCTTTAATGTTTTTACTTCAAGTCGTAGCTGAGTCACCGGATCTGATTGGTCATATAAAAGGATATTTTACAACATAACTCGACTAATATTAACTTGGTAGGTCCTCAAAAATGATTTCTTTATATTATTGACATTACACACTTGTGTGTGTCGTGGCTAGGCTAAAAGTTTCGACACAGACACACACCACAACTTGGCCACGATACCAGGATGTCACCGGCGGAGCTAACTTTTTTTAATTTTCTCACAACACGTTTACAACACAGTAACAGATGGCTACAGCTACACGGCTACACACACGGTGACCGTTTTAGTTTGGTTAACCACTCGACTGCTTAGTAAACGTGTGTAACACAAGTAAACGTGAACAATAGTGATCTACGTTTGGTGGTGTTAGTCAAGAAGAAAACAAAGCCAGGACGTTAGCCTGTTAGCACGCCAGCTAACTAACATTAGCCTGTGCACGAGCTCGTGTGGCGGTTTACTCACCTACAGACCTGTAACCTATCACAGCGATCTTTCGATGCTTTGGTTGAGGCATTGCGGGTGAAAAAAGCCGATGATGTATCGTTTTTTTGTTTGATAATGTAGTACGCCACCTAGTTTTACTACCTAAACAAACTTTTATCGCCACATTCGTCTCGCGTCACGTGACAACAACAAACTTTTTTTCGGAGCCGCTCGAGCTGAGAGGCCTCGAGCTCGAAGTTCAGAGTTTAAGTACACCCACAAGTACAGCGTGTAGCTATCTCCGCTCTATCTCTGTGTCTGATGGAGTAATCGATGTCGATCGATAGTTTGAAATTGATCAAATTGTCGATTTTGACGTGAAGTAACGCTCGTTCAACGCGAGTACGATTTGCAACTGAAACTAACGGAAACTGTCATTGTGTAAGCAGCACACCGTCGTAAAAAAACCCACCAGCGAATACGTCACAACTGACACGAGCGTACAGTAGAGGTCACTGTGCGGCACCGGCGCGTTTCTGAGGCTGACTGTGTGTTTTTACACTTTTAAAGAGTCACCTTCAGACCGACTGTAAACTTTACAGCAGGGGTGTCCAAACATCTTTTTAAAGAGGGACAGATTTGACAACGCGAAGATGCCAATACTAACATTTTTAATTAAAAATGAACAAAATGAACAATAAAAGTTACCTTTATTTCACACCTGGAGATAGATAACACGTTAAACGTGCATTAAGTTGGTACAGATCTTATTAGCCATTACAAAATAGTGTCTCCATAGCATTTGGATAAGCAGATTTTAATGGTGAGCCCACACAGAGGATCAAACATACAGCAGAAACTAGTTTACAGGTCTGTCTGAAGATCACTTCACCTGTCAATATGTGTCCATGCTTTGGTCTGTACTATCTAGTTCACTGCTTGTCAACCTGTGGTATGTGACCTCTCTCTGTTAGTAGTACATGGAGGAATCTCAAAAATATAATATTTTTAAAAAATGAAATACATTCATTAAAAAAACATTATACTACTTAGATATATTGAGTACTTTAGGGGTGTCCAAACTTCTTTTAAAGAGGGCCAGATTTTTTGTGAAGATTTTTTTTTTTTTTTTTTTTTTAAATGCCAATGTCTGCAAAGCCAGTCAGGCGTGAACAAATCTAAAAACCAGTTCTTCCTTTCTTTCACATCCTGAAGTCAGATAACAAAGAATAAATTGTATGGAATACGTTAAACATGCAAGTTGATACAAATCTGAACCTCATGTTCATTGTAAACATGACTTATTATGAGGAATGCAAAGTCTACTAACATTTAAGTTTAAAACATACCACTCTTGTTCTTCTCTTCTCTCTCTATTTTGTGTCACATCTACAGGTACATAACATCAATTCAAATGCTTCGTTATGTCAACCAAAAAAAGCCAAATCTGCCAGCCATACAGTATCTGACAATCCTCAATCCTAGCAGGCCATAAATAATAATATATTATAAAAACAAAGCTGCAGGCTGCATGAAATCTGACTGTGGGCTGTGATTGGGCCCCGGGCCAGACTATGGACATCCCTGCTTTACAGTTTTCATACCTAGTGTGGGCATCCATTGTTTACATAAACATAAACAATGGATGTCTAAAGCAGCTTTAAAGCAGGAGACTGAAACCTATCCTCCCTGGACAAATGTTAATCAAAAACACAGCAAAGTCACTGAGTCTATTCATGTTAGTTGTGTTTGTTTGTTGTGTGTGTGCGTGCTGAATAAATTAATCAGAATCAGAATCGCTTTATTGACCAGGTGTGTGTACACACACAAGGAATTTGACTCCGGTTCACTGTGCTCTCAATTGTACATACAGGTATAGACATACAGTTTAACAAGGAACATGACAGGTAGGCTCAGACATGAACATAAAACTTAAGAAACATAAAAACATAAAGAAAATAACTATATACATATTTGAAAGATATATATATGTGCATGAATATATATGTGTGTATCTATCTATAGACACTGACAGACATTTGTAAGATCAGCAGCATTACAAGTAACAACACAGAACAGGCACACACTATACAGGTATGAGGTAAAAATCGGTATAAATAGAATAGAATAAACTCTGAGAAAGAACATATGGTTCTACCTCTAAAAGATATACATAAGAAATATACATATTGACTCTTGTGCAACAAGTAACTCATGTTATTTAGTAGAAATTATAGTTTTCCATGCAGATTCCTGGTTCATGTGATCCCACACTCAGTCACTCACTGCTGCTGCCGCTTGATAGGCAGCTACATTTGGGGATGTAACCGGAACTTGTTTGGGAGCTGGAGGTAAACGCTGCCGGGAGATGCTGCCGTCATAAACAGGCAGATGAAAATACAGAATAACCTCACTGAAAACGGCCCAGACAGGGACAGGTAATGCAGCTGTTACTCGGAGAACCTGAACAACTTTTAAAAGTACTTTTATAGTTCACTACTTTCGCTGTGTTGTGTTTGTAAAAGTCGAGGCTTCACAGAGGGGAGTGCTACATAAGCGAGCTAGCTGGCTAGCATTTGGGAGGCGGTGGCTGCCATAGCAACCGTTTAGGAAACATTGACCGCGGTGGCTAGCTCGGCTAAGATAGTTTAGGCTAACGTTGGTTTGTTATGCTAGCGTCAAACAAGACGCCGCAGAGACTTGAATGTACAATTTAGCGTCAGTCAGCCCAAATAATGTCGTCCACGTTACATAGCTAACGTTATAACTTTACTCCATGCTTTTTATTAAGCTGTCGAGGATGGCAAAGTGTTGTTGTAGTGTTGAGTTCTGCTAACGTTAGCCACCAAAGGCCGATCCGTAAACTTGGGTTATCTCAACGCCAACCGTTATGTCTCTAAACGTCAAAGTAAATGCGATATTTCATTATTTTGTACTGTATTTTAGACAAACATGTCTCAGATGAGTCTAACGTTAGATTATCTTGACATTAACAGTTACTTTATTAAAGTTGTCATGGGCAAATCAGCTGATGTGGTGGCTGTGTTAGCGCTAACTTAGCTGCTGGTTAACCACTTTTTGATATGATTAATTAACCCAGCTACATCAGCTGATCTTCAGCACATTTATTGTTACCTCTAGGCCCTAATGTACAGTTATATATTGGTGTATTACTTGGCTAACCAACTTACTTATTGCACCGACAAGTTAACGATAGTTGGCTGAGATCTACGCAAGTTTTTAGTGTTTTAGTGTTGTTGTTGGTCATTGGACTTAATATCATAACTTGAATTTGATGCCAATTTAACTGCATCTGTGGCTTTAATTTTACAATGCAATGTAAAGTTGGATCTCTGCCTGTAACTACTGTGTGTTTGCCTGTTATAGTGGGTATGCAGTGTGTGTGTTTTTAGTTATGTTTGAGAGAAATACTCAGTTTGGTCTTAACCTCTGACATAACTGTCATTTTAGTATTCAGCTTGAACTAGTATGGATGTTGATGACTGCAATGGCCGGTCTTACATATCAGGTAGGACTCTCATCTCACCACAGATATACTTTCCTTCAAATGTTTGCATGTTGTTCAAATAACAGATAGTGCTTTTGTTTCCTTTTGTTGTTTTGCAGCTAGCGGAGACTCCTCAATGGAGAGAGAGTTTACTGGCGCCCTCGGAGGTCCAACAGTGAGCACCCCGAACAGCAAGGAGACGTCTCCTAGTCGCTCACTCAGTGGTCAGTGTGAAATAAAGTGTGAATCCCATGAAACAGATGATCAAAATCTTCTTCAAGTCACTTCTTTATTAGTTCCCATTATATGAGACATCTTTCTGTGATATGTCAAATGTTTGCACAGACATCTTTATTATTCAGATTACACTTACATATACATCTGATAATAACAATTTGAGGTTTAGTTACTGAGAGAGTTGTACATAGTGTTTCAAAGGTGTGGAACATTTCTGGAAAATTTCCAGCAACTTTCCATGGGAAGTTAAGCTGGGGAATTTTGGAAATATTTCAAATATTCAACTTCCTATGGAAATTTATGGGAATTAACTGGAAATTGGGGGTAAGCTGTCATCATGATAAGATAGCCTCATAAATGGTCAATGAAATGTTGCTAACTATAGCTTATTTGGCATTTAACTTTTCAGCTAGCTATCTACTGTATGAATACATTTCCATGTGCTATCTGCAAATTAAACATTAATACCATACATCAAATATATTTACCCCATAATATCATCAAAACTTACTTCACTTTACGTAGTCCATGGGGTCCAATGTGTGGCTTCAATAGTCTTGCACTCTGGTTCAGGTTGTAGAAATCATCTGTGCATGTAGGGGGAGTGGCCTCAACAGCCCTGCAGTAAGCAGTGTGCTGCTGTGCATGTGATTGAGGAATAGAATAAATATTCCTCAGTCGAGCGTACTTGCATGAAATCTGGTTGTTTTAGTCAAGATTATGGTAAAATATATTTTCCTACTTCCTGTTTAAGGGCCAACCTTCAGTTTTGTAAATTCTCGGTTTATTCCTGTTAATCCCCATGGAAAGTTTCCAACTTTGGAAATTCACAGAATTTTCCAACCCTAATTGTACTCTCATCATAAAAAGCGATGACACGTAAATCTATGCTCACTCTGTTTGTGTTTGCTCTGTAGCAAACTCCATTAAAGTGGAGCTGTACAGTGATGAAGACCCAGGTCGCAGTACTGAAGATGAAAGAGGGGAGCGGATAGAGGAAGGAGGTCCAGAGCCGGGATCTGACGCTGTCGGAGGCTACAGGGAACCCACCAATCCTGACATCATGCCGACCGGAGCCACCAGGATGCCTAATGGAAAACTCAAGTGTGACATCTGTGGAATGATTTGCATCGGGCCTAATGTCCTTATGGTGCACAAACGCAGCCACACAGGTGATTGGCAAGCCATAATGATGATGATACGGTGAACATGATATTCATTTTGCATTACGCTTGTCTTTGTTGTATGTTTCATATTAGCTAACATCAAAATTGCATTTTTATCCCCTGTGGAGAGAGTCAGACTATCTGTACATGACTCCTACGACATGTCTGGACCTCTCGTCGATTTCCTTCTAAAAGATTTTTGTACAAGAAATACAAAATCTCTTAATCTGTTTGTAAGACTGATTATTTATACATGAAGCCCAGTGTGCCAGACGCTATAGACATTGTTAAAGAATTTCGGTTTGATCTATCCGCAGGCGAGCGGCCATTCCAGTGTAATCAGTGTGGCGCCTCCTTCACTCAAAAGGGGAACCTGCTCCGCCACATCAAGCTGCACTCGGGAGAGAAGCCCTTTAAATGCCCCTTCTGTAGCTACGCCTGTCGAAGACGAGATGCACTCACCGGCCACCTTCGCACTCACGCAGGTAGGACAGATTCAAGCCTGATGAGATTTAATTTTTCCTCTGATGAACAATGAATAATAATAACGCTATCCTCTCACTTCGTCCCCAGTGTCCTCTCCAACTGTAGGGAAGCCTTATAAGTGCAGTTACTGTGGTCGTAGTTATAAGCAACAGAGCACCCTGGAGGAGCACCGTGAGCGCTGCCACAGCTACTTACAGAGTCTGGAGTCACAGCAGCCATCCGGTGCACAGAATACAGGTACTGTTTTATGGCATTCATGGAGATGACAAGTCTTTTTATCACAAAAGACAGTAACCTAAATCACAGTATGGTGTTGTGGTAGCATCTAATGTAGAAATTTAGTCTCCAAATCCAAATATTGGTTCAGATTCTACTGAAAACCGGCATACAGTTTAAACATTTTGGACAAATGCTGTCTAGGTAACAAGAAACCCCCCAAAAATAACATTACAATTTGTTTGTACTCTGTCCAGGAGAGGAGATGAGAGAGCTAGAGTTTATACCAGACTCTCTACTGCAACCCTCCTCAGACAAGATGGCATTTATCGATCGGCTCGCCAACAGCATCACCAAACGCAAGAGATCCACACCACAAAAATTTGTAGGTGAGCATTTGGTCTCAGTGTGGACAGGTTGAGGAAACAGCAGCACTGATTGCATGAATTTGAACAATAGTACTGATCTTTTTGTGCTCGTGATGTGACCACCGGTCACAGAAGGAGAAGGTTGTGGTCTGTACAGCAGAGGACACAGGCTCAGGGCAAACAGTATAATTCAACAGTTAACAAGTGAACAGTGACCAGTCTTTTTTCTTTTGTCCTGCAACCCCGTCTGCAGGAATGTTAGATTTTATTAACTTCTAGCCAGGCTGGTTATTTGCATCCACAATCTTCCTGCACATATCTAACTTTTTGAAAATGCAGTTTGTAGTCTTCACAGACTTCCATAGTACAGTATCATACGATTGTGTTTCTCTGTTGCAGGACAGAAGCACATACGCCTCAACCTTGCAGATGCACCTTATGAGCTCAGCGCTGGTTTGGATAAAGACAGGGAGATGCACGCAGGTGACCTTGAAGCCCCGCACTTTACTGGTCTGGGAGGAGAATACGCCGGTGTAGCAGGTAATGGAGGAGGAGGGGTATCAGACACACTGAGGCCTCTACACCTTCCCACCACTCACCCTTCATGTTTATCAGAACTCAGGCCTCTCCACAGCTCCATTCACAACCCTGTCGCTCTAGGCCCGAGGCTGGATTGTACAGGGACTGGAGCTGGGCTGGGAGCTGTGGGTGTAGGTGGGAGGGAAGCGGCAGAGGGTCATGAAGATCTGCCTGCGGGTCGAAGTCACGCACCCTCGCCTAGCAATGGTTGCCAGGACTCCACGGACACAGAGAGCATGCCGGACGAGCCGTGCAACAGCACTGCTCCGACTGCGACCCTGCACAGTAACAACGGCCATCATCTTCTCCACTCCAACAACCATCACCCAGCGCCTCCATCCTCCGTTGCACACCACAGGAGTCGGGACAGACACAGTCCCAGCCACGCCAAAGACAGGGAGGTGGAACAAGAGGATGGAGGACACTCAGCCCTCCCACCTCCTGCCGTTGCACCAACTCCCAGCTCACCTACAGCGCCCTCCTCCACCTCTAGGGAGGCTTTTCGGGTCGTAGACGCGGAGGGGCGAGCTGTGCGCTCCTTCCGTTGCGAGCACTGCCGCGTGCTTTTCCTGGACCATGTCATGTTTACCATCCACATGGGCTGCCATGGTTTCCGCCAGCCTTTTGAGTGTAACATCTGCGGCCACCGCAGCCAGGACCGCTATGAATTTTCTTCACACATCGTCCGCGGGGAGCACATCCTTGACTGAGGCTAGGAAGGGTGGACGAGCTGCTTCACCTAGAGCTATTTTTACACTGAGATAAGGACCTGGCTGGGTTTGGTCTGCACACAAGCTAAAGAAGACACTGATGACATGAAACTGAATATTTTAAACAGGCACTGGTACAGTTAACATGTACCAGCATGAATGGTAAGCTCATGTGTGTGTTTCTAAAGTTATAATAGTGGTCCTTAATGCACTTTGAACGACGAATCCATTTAAAATGCACTTTTAATTAAATGTATTCTAAAGTAGATGAAGAGCCAATGCACTTTTTTATCCGCAGATGTGCCTTGCTCCAAAATTCAGGATTTAAAACCTGATGCACAAATTGTGGTAGACAAATCTGACTTTTGTCCATAACCTGAAAACTTTCCCTTCTCATGCACTTTAACAGAGACGACATTTAAAAAAAACAATTAATGTGAAGGCTCACCTACAGTCTACAACCAGTAGAGTTTTTAATGCCTTGCTCTAAAAGCACTCCTCCAACGAAATGATTCCCTGACGAACGAACTTGGGGTCGATTCTCTTATGAGAAGCGAGGTGCAGACCAAACTCAGAGACCAGGTCCAAGTCGAATATGTGTTTTAAGGGGGTTGAACGTGAATTAGAACTGCACTTTTGTTTTTAACGGGGTGGGGTGGACAGATCTGAATGAGTGTGTGTGTGTGTGTGATAATGTGTGTGTGTGAGAGAGAGGACATGAGAGACCCCATGTTGTTGTTGTTGTTGTTTTGTTTTTTTTGTTTTCTTTTTGGAAGTAAAGTGGAAAATGAAGGCCTTCGTGTGAATGGTGTGTGGCGCAGAAATGTTTTGTTTTTCTTTCCTATGACTGCTTTTGTTGCACTGATACCTGCCAGAATACTATGATTATATTAAACTATTTTATGGAATACATTAATGACCTGCACATTTCTGTCAAAACGTGAGAGAAACTCTCACTAGGAAAGGAGTATCACTGCCACAATCTTAGAGATTACTGAAGAGGCTAGGGTCTTTATTTCTTTAAAACCATATCCCCTTTTCTTAACTACATCAAACTGCAACACTAATCTATTTATGCTATATTTAAAGATTATTTTGGTGTTATATCTCATTGTATTGTGCCTTTCTTCACCCTGATCACACCTTGTTGACCAGACTGAAGGACATGAACTCCCATCTGTCATATCTCCAAGAAACAGACCATTGAAGGTGATTTTTAGACATCATGAGTTACAAATTAATTTGCTGACTCTCCTCTTCTAATAAGATAGGGTTCATTTTCATTGATTTGTTGGCAAAGAACCAAGTCTGCTAATTTATCAAAGACTAAATGTGCATGGCATTTGGCACATGCTGCTATGACATGAATGAGTGCAGCGTGGAGTGGCAGTTTACCACCGTCCTCGCAGGTTTAATCCAAAAAAAAGATGTTTTATTTGAGCACATTTCAGTCCACAGAGTTACCACTGACTGGTGACACAGTTTAAAATCAGTTGTGATCTGTAATAAATTCTCCCGTGCAGAAATTGAAACACATGTCAAGTTAAAAGAACACTGTCATCCATTGATTCTGCCTGTTGGTGGTTAAATCCAGATCACAGATTTGGACACAAAAATCAATAATTAATTTGTGTTGATAAACAGGACGTGTGTGGATGAGATGTATCTTCATGTATTTTGTCATAAATGGCCACAAAAGTAAGTTTAGGACAGACTGGAAAAATACTGACAGTAGTCAAAGTCTTCAGCTGACTTGAGCCCATTAACCTTAATTATTAATGTTCTCGTTGAACAAGATTTTAACTATTGGACATGATTTCATAAATGTTTAGATTCTTTCAGCATCAAGTCTTTTGCAGTCCAAACAAACACCGAACCATTCAAGACTTTAAATTCATGTTTAAGGTCCTTTTTTTTATCGTGAATGGTTGTTTGGTTCTGTCACATACTGAATCCTGGACGGTACCGCTCATATTTTAAGTCGTGGTCTAGACCTGCAGACGCTCTGAAATACTGTTTTTATGAAGAGGAATTTAAAAAAGAACTTGGTTTTCATATTATTTTTAGATCACCATGAGCGTGGTTCTGTATAGTACCAAATAATGGTTTCCCCATGGCCGAGCCAAAGAACCACCACTTCCTACTGTTAAGCACTTTTCCCTATCACAGTGGCAAAATGAAAAAGCAGTTAAAGTAAATGAATATATTTGTACATACGGTATGAATTAGGAAGAAGCTGCAAGGTAATATTTCTCTCTTTTCATTGCTGTCAGTAAAAAAAAAAAAAAAACTCGTAGATGTTTAAATCGTCTTTTTTTTTCTCACTTAGTTTTGCAGAAAACATTTAAAAAGATCATGTGGGGTTTCCCTTTCAAAATAAATATTGTAAATGCTTACCTCAACTTACTCTTGTTTTAAGAGTTCCTTCTTAAAGTGGCTCTATATTTGTTTGGATAGATAGTTAGGCTTTGGCGCACATTGCTATAAAAGATTAAAAAGAGAAAGTCACAGAGATGATGCACTATGATTTCACCAGTAAAGAAACACACCAACTTAAATAGGCGGTGAAAATATTTCTCTTCCAAAGTTGTAGTTTCATTTAATAATCAAATTATCTTGCCTTAATGTAAAAATAGAGACTGTTAAGTCATGTTGGGTCACAGGTTTGTTTATCAAACACAGTTCCCTGCAGTCCATAAAATGTTTGACAGCGACTTAAATGATTCGACACCAAAGTTGTCATTGAAAAATCACTGAGATTGTCATGTCACTTTGCATGAGAGAAAAAAAATGTTTTGAGCAATCGATTACATTTTATTCACTGTGTATATTTTGATTTAGGCAGCAACTTGTATCTACACGAGGGCCCAGGTGTGATTCTTCTCCTGTTGGTGTGATTTCTGTGTAGTAGACTTTATTATTGTGCCTTTGGCTTGAGGTCTTTGCTTCAGTTTGACATCCCTCAACAGTTTTAAATTCTCACGTTTTAATTGTAAAGCTTGGTTTTCCAGTTGTTACTCCTGTGAGCACTGCACATTACAAAAGGCTCCACATACTTTTGGCCAGCTTTTTAAAAAAAAAGAATCACCAACAGCTGTAGAGTATGTAGAAAACCAGAACTAGTTTTTCCATTCTTGCAAACATAGATCTATCAAAAGAAAAACTGCTAGGAGCCAAAGAACCAACGAGACATACAATGTGTAAAACTTCTTGGAGACCTGAACTTAGCCTTTGTATAAAAACAGTTAACGCTTTGAGCCCCAGTCCTTTAATAAATGTATATATAAAAGGTGAAAGTTCACCACATGAAAATATTCATCCTTTATTCCCAAGTTGAACGTTTGGGTGGATTTTTTTTTTTTTTTTTTTATTCATGTGCAACACTTAAGACAGTAATGTGCTTCTGAACCTGATGCATGTGGTACCAATGCTGTTTGCTCCTCGACCTACAACCCAGACATTTTTCCATTCTAGTCACCAGGACAACCAAATAAACCGTCTACTCCACAGTTCAACACTATACTTCAGAAAAGAAACTAGCTCCAGTTTTGTGGTATTTTGTGTTTGTTTTTCTTGTTGCACTGTTTGTTCCCTTCAGTTTTACTATCTTTGTTAACCTCCCCCACTCCTGTAAATGGTTTGATATCGCTTTAAATAACAGCAGAGCCTTTTTAAGTGTATCATATGTAATTATGCATTTGCGTAATTTGATCTTAAACTACTGTAAGTTTTGTACTGTAAGAAAGTCTATTCCAAATAAAATACTTGACAGGCCTGTCTTTCCTAAAACTATTCAACATTGTTAGTAAAGAGAGAGAAAAAAAAAACAGATTCACACATTCAAGTTTTTGTAAAGATTTTTGAATTTATTCTTCAGGTGTACAGCATCTTCAAATTCTGCTTTACATGGGCTTTGGAGGAGCTCTTGGTGCACCGGCCTGAAGAAAAAAAAGACAAATTTATATTAATATCTGATATAAACCCTTCTCACTGCAGACAGTGTGACTTGTTAAACACAGGTGTATCAAAGAACATTAAAGGCTGCATTACTAACTTGATCAAAAAAAAAGGTGATGATCATCATTTGTTGAGTACTTTTACTGTCAGATTAACCAAATTTAAATAATTCTTTTACACTGTAGCGCTTCAGACATGAAACAGTTACGGTACTCACAGCAGGCCTGAATCTGGGTGGTGGCGTGCGGTCTTTCCTGGCCTCACAGGAGCGGTTCCTCACCACCTTACTGTGGATGGCGCAGCTGACACAGTAGTGCAGCTTCACATAGAGCTTGGGCAGAACGTAAGCTGTAGAGCGGACAAAGGCACAGATGAGAACAAGCCATCGGCATGAAAATACAACAGCTTGTAACGCATGACGTGAAAAACAGAGCAAATAACACTTACAGTCAAAGACGCTGGCCTCTGAGATGTCTCTCACGGCTGCCGCCTCCACTATGTTCCTGATGACGAACTTCTTGATGGCCTTGTCCTTGGGGACACAGCGGGCACAGTTGGTGCAGCGGATGGGCTGCACGTGGCCACGGCCCTTCTTGGCACGACCGTTATTCCTCCTTTTCTTGGTCTGTAAAACAGTAAGAAAGATTTTTAGGACTTGACAACCAGGCTTGTAAACTTGCAGCAATGGGCATCAATGCACTAATTGTTTTATCAATTTAGGCAAATATTACAGCAGCTTGTGTTTAGACCAGGAGTCTCCAACGCTTTTCAGCCCAAGGACCCCCACATGTAATTCATTTTTTAAAGATGTTTCACATTTTAAGCCTGGCCTAAAATAACTTTCATATTTATTTTATCTAACTTTTTTCACCACATTAACCTATTTATATACTGGGTTGTTAGCCTGTATGTGTTTATAATTGATAAATCATCATGCATAGTTATTATTGGTTATTAAATGCCAAGAGCTGTGCGTCTTTGGACACTGATTCGTCCAATTGGACATGCAAATGCCTCCGCTGTTTGTAGTTTCTCAATTATCTGCAGCCTCACATTCACCATTATTTTGGTGAAAATTGTCAATTATGACAAATTGGCAGATCACCTAGCGGTCGTGGACCCCTGGTTGAAGACTCCTGGTTTAGTGGTAGTTTAACTTTAGTTTAAGTTAAAATAAACATGTATCAAACAGTATGTATATATATACAGTGTTCACTGTAGTTTTAACATAAAACAGTCCCTAATACTAATACCACTGAGCAAGTCAGTTTAATGCCACACAGTCCATTTTATATTTTCCATAGATGCTTGAATAAATTTAGGGAATGAGCATCGTTTGTGGCACTCCTGGAAAATGAGTATATCAACTTTAAATACTGCTTTTTCCAACATAGACCAACAGAACATGACAATTCAAGGATATGAAAAGACAAACTCCTACACTTCAAGAGCCCAAATCACAGTGCCGATACAGAATCAGTCATTTAAGAGAGGTTTTATTAGTTATGCATTAGCTCATGTATCTTTTACGCCTTGTGGATCATCAACTGCATGTGATGGCTGCGGCGGTGTCTCGAACCGGCTGCCATTGCACCACAGGGTTAAAAAAAAATACAATTTTTAAACTTTCCTGTTTCGATTATTTGACACACCGTCACGACAAACTAAACTCTGGATTGAATCCACACTGTCTCGCCGTGTTTGTCGGCACATTAACAGTAACAATCACCTCCGTCCGCTCACAGGAACACATGCACAAAACGGCTAGCGTGCTAACAGCTAGCATTAGGCCCAGGCTACATTTTTAATCGTTTTAAATGACATTAGAGGACAACTCTCTACATTGATGTTTAGTTATGTGGTTAAAACACCCAATAAGAGACATTTATGTGTGATTTTCCGACTAAAAAGCCGTTTTTTTTCTGTTATTTTCTGTTTTCGCCGCACGGCCGCCGCTGAAACACACTCACCATGTTGCACGGGAAGCTGGAAAGAGGACCGGAAGAGGTTGTACCGCGAGAAGTAGTGCTATCCGCCCCGCCCTCGAGATCTTTTTATTAAAAAAATACAAGCTTATTTTATTTTTGTTTCTTTTATAAAATGTATGTGTTCTGAATGTGATTAAACACAAACAAATAACATCAAGTATCAAAAGAAAACTAACGTTAATAATATTTTATTCGCGGAGGGATATCAGTGTGCTCAACTTTTTCCTAGCGTCACCCGAGTGAGCGGAGTTATCTATTACTTCATCACGGAGGAGAAAAGCGGTTCCGTCGAGCAACGCTGTGTAATAAAACGAGCACACCTGTGTTCTCCAGCTCAGGGTGGGCATAAGATATGTGTTAAAATATAATAAATATATGTGTGTTAAAATAAACTAAATATATATGTTAAAATGTTATAAATATATGTGTTAAGATGTAAAAAATATATGTGTTAAAATGTAATAAATATATGTGTTAAAATGTAATAAATATATGTGTTAAAATGTAATAAATATATTAAATATATGTGTTAAAATGTAATAAATATATGTGTTAAAATGTAATAAATATATGTGTTAAAATGTATGAATCGAAAGCTGCCTGGAAGGTAGAAAAAAATCAAAAAATTAACTGGTATGCCTCATAAATGTTGAAACTTTCTTTGTGACTCAAAGTGAATGGTATAAAATAAAACTTCTTTTAAATATGATAAGATCATATCCTGCCGTTTCCTGTATCTACAAATACCATCTAGTCTATAGCAGTGCTCATGATGACATCAAAGTAAGGGGACTTTTAGGATGATGAGGTTTCATTTAATCAAGTCCACTACATACTTTATAAATGGGGACAGCTTATTTATTCAATATCCTGTTGATCTTCCTTAAAAAGTGAGGCAGAATTTATCTTGTTAAATCCACCAGATGATGCTCCTATCATCTGCGAAGATTGTCTCTTAGCAACATGCCACATTAAATTATGTTGAGTGTTTCTACATCAGACTGTCAGTCAAAGGTGCATTTGTACAAGGTTATAAAGAAGCAGGTCTGAAGCACACTGCAGCTATTTAATATAATAAAATACACCCAAAGAAAATGTCAGTGAAGTGTTCTGCCTCTTACATAAAAGTGTCCTTGGACTATTTTTATTTTTTATACTTCTATTTGTGCTGCCTCTTTTCATAGGATTTGTATGGGAAGGATGCTTTCTAACAGAGCCACCACATACAGTCTAATCTCTGCTTTTAGTGATGAGTCTTTATGTATTGCAGTTATGTATTGTGGTTGTGGCAATTTAAGCCCCAGCTCCTCCTGTCTGCATGTTGAAGTGTTCTTGGGCAAGATACCGAAGCCCAAGTTACTCCCACTGGTTAGACGAGCACCTTGCACAATAACTTGCTGCCAGTGACTTTCCATGCATGTACATGGCGAGGTCTTTGATGAAGGTGCGGACTATCCTTGCTGATCCGCCTTCTGTTAAATGAGGTCAAGTTGGCTGTAGATACAGTGCAGTACCAATAGATTTAAAGACTAAGATTTGTTCCTTCTACCACTGACCTTTTAAATAACTTCATGTGATCTTCGTATCGCATTTATTGTTTATTGTTGTCTGATGGTTATGTGGTGTGTAGTTATTGCTGGATGTACAACAAATTCACAGATAGAGTGTGTGCATGTGAGTGAGAGGCAAATATAAATGCAGCCATTTATAATCAACTATCACAATGTTCTGCCACTGCTGTTGTTTCTGGATATCAGATTGAAGAACCATCGACTTCATGTGTCTGAAACTTCTCTGACCAACATGCACTCGTGAAGTCTCAGCCCACCATCACTGACTCAGCAGTTACTGTAGCTGTTAATAGAATAAAGCACAACTGTAAACACTGAACTCAAAAGGCCATAATTAATTAATAGCACGACTTATTACTAAATAAACATGAAAAACCCAAAATAGAATTAAAAAATTTTATTTAAATAGTTCTGTGCTTTTGTTCTTATTTCTTCTTGCTCTTCTTATCCTTTGCCTTCTTTTTGCTTGGCTTCTCGGCGTTGGCCTTTTTGTAGAGGTAAAGTCCCACCATGCCGAGCAGAGTGGGCACCAGAGCCAAACACACGAGGGGGAACACGTCGTTGACCATTTTCTGCCACTGCGTCTGCTGCATCAGGGAAACCACCTCCACCTCGAACTCAAGAGTAGCATCACCTACGGCAGATCAAGTTCAAGTTCAATGTTTTGTCACTTCAGGTGTTTCTCTTTTTAATTTGAAATACAAGATGACTATATACACTGCTGCCCATAAAGTTGGAATAATTTTGTTTTCAGACACATTCCTCTTTTTATTCCACCCACATCAGGTTAATTGTGGTTTTATTTTCACTGTGATATGTTTGGAAGAGATTGATCGATAAAGTCTTTTTAGGTAAAAATCTTTAATTCCAACTTCATGGGCAACAGTGTATTATAGTGAACGGGCAACGGATATTATTACATCTAAATATATTTAAAGAAAAAGGTTGTGATCGTTTGTTTGTTGTCAACAACAAAAAAACTGAATTAAAGATACACATCAGTGCATCTTTAATTCAGTTTTTATTGATCTGGGTGGCACATCCTTTATTACAATAAACATGGGCACTGTTTAGTTCCAACATACACTAATGTGTATTAATCAGCAGCTGAAAATAGTCCCCAACAAATGCCGTATTAAAGGTGCATTTTGAATTAGCTATATTTTGTGACCAGTCCGTCAGAGAGTTTTGTCCTCACACAGCAGGTTCAGGGCTGGTTGTGACCAGATAAGTCATACATACATACATACATACATACTGAGAAACACCTTGTTTGTTTTGGTCTTTTTCATGGGATTTGTTGACAATGAGAAAACTACAGCATGACAACCAGCTTAATCTTGCTAATCTACGTGATCACAGTTGTGAAACTGTGAGTTGAGCAGTTAAGTGCAAACACTGTTCAGTACCTGGAATCGTAGGAGGGTAACCTTTTTTTCCATAAGCAAGGTGAGATGGAATAGTGGCTTTGATTTTCTGCCTGAAAAGACAGAGAAACACAAATTACATTTACTGAGAAAGCGTTTCTCAGATTTGTTCAACCATTAAATGTCGTATTAAATTTTATAATTTCATGCATTAAAGAATAAATCTATTGTTAAGCCTTTTCTTCCCAGTGGACCTTCACTTTTCACTTACCCTTCACATACACCAACCAAGGCTTGTTCCAAACCTGATAAGAAAATCACACAGAGAAAGTCAATCAGCAAAGCAAGCACATTCCCCGGCACCTGCAGGCTGCATCTCACAAATGTGAGTAAATCAAAGTGCCTCTGAATGAGCGACACAAAAGGATTTACTGTCAATTTACCGGCAATGACTGTCCTCTTCCCCAGCTCGACAACAAGAGGGTCCATTGATAGTGACGAGTCGATCACCTTTCCATCCTGCAGTTTACCCTGGAGAGTGAAACATAAAGCCTCACGCATGAGATGGTGACATGAAAGGAAAATACTGAGAGAGTTTCACAGCTACCATCTGCAGCCGGTTATCTTAATTTAGCACAAAGACCGGAAGAAACAGCTAGTCTGGTTCTGTCCAAACTCAAACAAGCAAATATGCCCACCAGCACTCAGATCCAGATCCAGATTCAAAATCAAGCTCTGTGTTTTATCCTGTTTCAAGTCTTTACTAAGCTAAGCCAACTGCCTGCTGGCTTAATATTTAACAAACATATATGTGGAAGATAGTGGGATCTATCTTCTCGTCACTCTCTTGGCAAGAATTCCAATAATTGTCTAATGATTCCTATAACAGCAGTAAATAATCATGAGGACGACAGACATTTATGATTTTTATATTGGAAATAATAAACATTGATGTAACAAACAAATATGAGCACATTATTTTTGTATGGAAATATAAAATACTAAAGACGCATGAACATATGTTAACCGATAATAAAATGTTTACTTGTGTCTCACATTGTACAAAGAGAGCAAGGAGATGTGTCATTTTCAGCTACTGTCTTTTTTTAAAAAATTGATTTTAATATTTAACTCAAGTCTAACGTGTGTTTAGTGGTTTGTTTTGATGTTTTTTGATAATTTTATCTTTGAGTACTTATTATAATAATAATAATAATAAATCTAGAAATCATTCAATCTTTATTTAAGATGTTGAGAATCCTCTCAGAAATTACATCTTGGTTTACTGAGGTGAAATGGCTCTGTTGTTTAGTTAGTTTTAATTTTTTTTTTGCATATGTCAAGGTTGCTGACAATCTTTTGTATATTTTTTTCTTAAGAAGTTATTTAAATGTCTGTAAAAAGAGAGAAAAGGGGGAAGAAATAAACAAAAGTGTCTTTTTTATTTTGTTGTTTGCCACAATCTGATTTCAATACACTCTTATATATATTGTATATATTGCTGCTGCTTCTGCACAAACCCAAATACTTAATTGAAGCTTTGTGGTAACTGTCTTGTACTTGGGTCAGATTAAAACAAACACTAAGAATGATTTGCATCTACTCTTTGCTCCCAAATCGCCCTTTGAACTTTGGTGATTGTATGTGTGTTGTTTTTTTTTGTTTGTTTGTTTTTAAAGGTGGTGAAATTAATGTAAAATATATGACTGAAAACAGAAAAACTGATCAACAAGTGTGAGGACTGGTGAGCCTGCAGTAGTAGTACTCCTGCACACAGTGTGTGGCTGGATGAGGTCTGTTGGGGTGCTCCTCCACTGAAATACAGAGCTGTTATTGCTGACGTGTTGCACCGCCCCATCGGTCCATACTACAAGCAGAGGCGATCTTCACACACACAAACACACACGCACACACACACGAGATTAAATAAATAATTTAAAAAAAACATTAAACCACACTGACAGTACTGTGTTCAACCAGAAACCGGTTTCCATCAGCTGTTTCGTTATTCAAATTAAAGCCCAGTGTGTGAACGCACGGCGGGGTCCACATGGCTCCTGCAGACGGTGCCACATAGACAACAACTGCATTCGTCATCAGCTGGACTGGTTTCTATATAAATGAAATGCACACACACACACACACACACACACACACACACACACAGAAATCCGAGTGGATTGAGTTGTAATGCATTGCTTTCTTACCGTGTAGTGGATCCGCAGCGTGTCTCCCATTGTGGAAAGTACAGAACAAGTTTCTGGTTTCACCTTTGGGTCAGATCAGCAGAGTTAACACTGTTGCATGAATGTGTCGGTGAGTGTTATTGCTGCTGTATTATTGCTGCAGTATCAGACGTGTGTGTGTCTCACTCACCAGGGTTTCCACCTGCAGCTCCTCGGGTGCATTTTCTTCCCCCAGCCCGAGTCCACATGTGAGAGCCGCGAGCAGGAGCAGAAAAATCCCGGTCTTCATGGTGAACTTCTGGAAAAGAGCTGCCATCCAGCAACTTCCGTGTAGGCTTCTTCTCTACAGCACAGAGATAAAGAGAGAGAGAGAAAAAAAGAGACGAGCTTGCACAGTCTGCCCCGTCGACCAGTGTGTGTCCAAAATGGCTCAGCACACAGTTAATGCTGATGTGTTATAATACTGCAGCGATAAGGACTAGCGGTCCGTGGACGTTGTCCCAGCACCTGGGTCTCCCTGAAGAGCCCGCCTCAAACATTCCCCCAGCATCCCATCAGGCTGCCGGGCCGGGGCTGAGAGGCGGAAGCGGCGCTCTGCAGAGGCGCTGGGGGGCGGTGCTGTGCAGCTTCTGCCCATACAGCCTGTAGCCTACTTTATGCCCGGGTATGCTGCTGCTCCACACATCGAGCGTGCTGCTGCAGGGGCGCCACGTCGCTGCTGTTAGTGTCTTACCAACCCATAATATAATGACTACCAGTGACTGTGTAGGAAGTGTCCTTTATTTAAGTGATTGATTAGTGGTCATTATGTTATTGTCACTTGTGACTCCATTTGCACGATCTCTGCTAAATACAGTGACTTTCATTCACTTCCTGCAGCCTCATTTAATTGTATATAGTTTTTTCCCCAAAATTTATTATTTGTATAAACATTTTATTTCTATTTTTACTTTTATATAGTTTTCTATTTGTAAAGATCTTAGCACAGGTTTAATTTCTCTGCACATATTTAACTTCGTAGCACAGGTTTAATTTCTCTGCACATGTTTAATTTAAATGCAGATTTATCTCATATATTAACTTTTCAGCTAGATTACTAAATGTAAATCTGAGTCACATAACAAAGAAGTTTTAATCTTACCAGGGGTTGGAAATGTTTCACCATAAACGCATCATGAGTTTCTGTTCTCCAGTGTCCCACCCACATGCTGCTGGTGCCCTTTAGACAGCTTAAGTCTGCCACTGTTTGTGACCACAAAAAGATCTGCAGCTTAATTAAAACATGGGCTGTTCAGCTAACGCACCATGCATGCACATTTCTCATCGACTGTTTTTTAAAAACTTGTACGGGCACATACACATTACAGTTTTTTTTAGTAGTCATTCAAGCTGTTTCTCTGATACTGGACTGTGTGAAGAGTTATGAGAGCTTCAAGAGACAGAAACTAAAATGTGAATTAATATATATAAAATTCAGCCATTCTGCCCTCTGAACTCTCAAACTAAATGTCATTGTGTGCCAAACTGACGTGCCTGGTAATCAAATCTGTGGTTGGACTCTTTTTTACCTCGTCAGCTGTTGTTGTGAGGGTGCGGTCAATATGAGCCCAAATAGCTGAAATAAGAGGAAATACATGCTCCCTGCGTACGATCAAGAACATTAAAACGCTGTCACAGTGCAGCCCCGAAATAGAAATGAGTGACTCATCTTTCTGTGCAAACTAAAGATAAAAACCTGCTTCCTCCCTCAGATCACAGAAGTAGATAGAGGAGTATATTCTGGTAAAAACCCACAGTGTTTTGTTTTTAAATATATAATTTGGCCTCATCACCACATCCAGCTGCTGCATCAAAATGCTTTTAGATTTAAAGATTAATGATAGCTCCTAGTCAGTAATTAGATTTTCTGTGGTAATAGCTGTTAAAAACATATCATTATGATCTGATCACTATGAGTCATTATACAACATCATGAATCAGGACTATCACACCATTTATGCAGTGTTTTATATGGTCATTTCAAGTACTTGAATTCAGAAACTTTACTTTGTTCCCCATCTGTGGAAGACACATTGCACACAAGTGTTTTGCAATACTGAAGCCCAATTCACCATTTCCTGAAAACTCAACTTCACAGATACAACGGGAACTTTGTCTAACAGGATGTCAGACTCAGTAGCGATTAGATTTATTCAGAATTCTTCGTTTTGTAATTTCCAGTTAACACATCATTTCTTGAACTTGATGCTAATTAGCACACGACTAATTAAAATGCAGTGAAGTGACTGCAAACCTCCTGATCTTATTTGCAGTGCTTTAGTAAAAGAGGCCACTGATACTTGTCAAAATTTGGTATTGTGACTGTGATCAGACATCAGATCAGTTTGGCATGTATGACAGTCATATCATGAAAAACAGAGGTAATATAGTCTATATAGTGTCACAGTGAGTCATGTCATTAAACCATGATGCACCATACAAAGGAACTGAAACCGGCAAAGCTAAATGTAGTGCAGTACCATCAGCAGTTTTTTTGTTCTATGCCACATCTGCAGTGAAAACACCTACAGTTTTATTTAAAGGTCCAGTGTGCATGATTTAGTGGCATCAGTCTAGTCTAATCTGTAATCTGTAATCTATTTGCCCTCTTGTTCCAGGCGTGAAGGAGAAATTACGGTGGTCACTATGTGTGAAAACTGTGAAAGGCCCCATCAAGCGCCAGTGTTTGGTTTGTCTGTTCTGGGCTATACTGTAGAGACTGAGACCATGTCATTCTAAGGTAACAAAAACATAACCATTGTCATTTTCAGATGATTATATGTATTGAAAACATAGTTGGGAATATTATATTTAATTTGTGCCATATGCTGACATAAATAGAGCCACCTAAATCGTACACACAGGACCTTTAAGATAGTTGTTACTCGTAGAAAGTGTACAGTACGGGGACACAGGAAAGAGACGTCTGGCCTTTTAAAGTCAAACTTTCGTTAAGTGGTGTGCTATGTGAGACAAGCTTACATTTTTTCGTGAGTGAACAAGATCAAGTTTTTCTTTTGTACCACTTGCATGCTATTATAAGTATACATATATTGCATGTGCTTCCTTGTTTGTCCTACATTGTCTTGTCCCTTGTTTAACTCATTCATTTTTAGGAGGCAGAAGAAAGAATTGAGGATACAAAGAGTGCTATTACAGTATGTTTGCATGTCTACCTACACTTTGAAATGACAAGATGTAGAAAAAATATATAGATATATGATTTAATAGAGTGAGGAAGATGTCAATAAATGGAGGGGAGGTTTAATCAGACAAAATGTGGGTGTGGAGGCTCTAAAGCAGGGGTGTCCAAACTTCTTTTAAAGAGGGTCAGATGTGACAATGTGAAGATGCCCGGGGGCCAATACTAACATTTTAAAAATGAAAAACATTAAAAGTTACATACAAATGCACTGTTCCGTAACAATTTAGTTTTCATTGTCTATCATATTTATTATACTATCAGTATGCACCCTCAACTTTCCTGGTTAATGGTAGAGAATAGGCCGGCTTTCAATACGACTACATTTTTCAGAAGCATTGTCTTTTCTTCTCGACACGTTTTTTTTATATAACCAAATTGTCAGATGTGATCAGGTTCATTCTCATATGACTAGGTCAGCCGATGGTGGCCAGATGATGTTACCATGTCCAAAATCAAATGCGTTAAAGAGGACAGTTATTTATCGTGCCATCAATCATTGGAATAATTGTCCACTGAATGTACGTAAGCTGAATGGCAAAATATCTTTCAAGTACCATTTGAGAATGCAATATTTAATGTGAGAAGGGAATGGACTGTATGAATTTAATAATGAATGTAATAACTTATTCTGAATAATTTTTGATGATGTTTCAATGAAGTTTACAATGTTTCATTGTTTTTACATTATCATTGTTAATCACTTGTTTTTTTTGTTGTTGTTTTTTTCGGACCCCAGGAAGACTAGCTCGTCCCACTTTGGTGACAGCTAATGGGGATCCTTTTAACAATAAACAATTGTCACAATTATCATTTTTTAAGCGACAATGTCACCAAATCTAAACCAATCAGGCATGAACAAATCTAAAAACCAGTTCTTCCTTTCTGTCACATCCGGAGTCAGATAACAAAGAATAAATTGTATGGAATACGTTAAACTTGCATGAAACTGATACAAATCTGAACCTCATGTTCATTTTAAACATGACTTATTATGAGTCTGTTAACATTTAAGTTTAAAACGTCTCACTCTTGCTTTTTCTCTTTTCACAAGATCATTCATAAAGTAATATTTTGTGTCACATCACACCAGCAGTTATGTCCTTAAAGGTTCAAATGCTTCCTTATGTCAACCAAAAAAAGCCAAATCTTCCAGCCATACAGTATCTGACAATCCTAGCAGGCCATAAATAACATATTATAAAAACTACTACTAATACTTTGGACATCCCTGCTCTAAAGGGTCATGAAATAGCTATTTTTTATATTATATGTTCATAACTAGTTATTAAAATGAATTTTGTGAGTGTGTGAGTTTAAATGGCAACAAACAGACATGAAATTAAATCATCTTTACTGCATTTAAACATGCCAGCATCTCTAGTTTTGGTTTTGATCCCCCCCCCCCCCCCCCCCTGTTCTCGCGATATTTCGTTTACTGCTGCGTTGTCCCCCCGGAAAATACCGTGAGACGTTCATCATCAGCAGAGAGGACTGCTCAGCTAAGGTAAGTGAGGATACTGACCCGATAATAGACACACGAATCCGAGCTTGTTTGTAAAATATTTTTTGTTTGTGGCTGTGCTTGTGGTGGTGGTGGTCGTGTCGGGGTTCAAGTGTTTGTCCAGGCCCGGAAGCAGCGGCCGGCGGGCGGCTCGCTGGCAGCGGGATGCCCGCTGTGGTGGACGGATGAATGGGGTGGATCTGGACGTTAGCTGGCGTCACGTCTCGTCGCTTTTAGCTGTTAAAATGTAAACCACACTCATAAATGTGTTCGTAACAGGTCGGATAATTGGGAATATTTCAAGCTTGGTAGCTGAAATTAATTAAAAAATCATTAGGGGGGGGGTGAAGGAGGCCTGGAAGCTGTAACGTTACCTTACCGTAGCATCCCTGGCTAACGTAACCTGAGTCAGCCGGAGCCGGACTAACTAACCGTGTCAGGCCGGCATGTCGTCGCCATGCTCCCGCATAAATCACCATGTTAACGGCTCATAAATAAAGGTGTAACCCCGTCAGGGGGAGGGTGGTGGAGGGTGGTGGAGGGTGGTGGAGGGTGGTGTCAGACAGTCAGGGGTGATCCTCTTCAGCACCATGGACAGGGCTGCTGTTAGCCTCATATTAGCCTTATTTAACTGTATTTAATTTGTATTTTATCGTTTATTTGTCACTTTATTCACTCACTGTTGGTGTAGGCTGGTTAAGCCCATGCAAGTCTATCATAATAGCATAAACTGAAGCACCTTTGTCTCTTTTACACATTGAAATAAAGCTAACAAACACACTTTTTTAATCATATAAATGTGCAATGAACATGAAATTTCACATAGCTGCTATATATTTAAAAGACATCATGTGTTAGTTACAGTTACATTTTTTCAACTAGTTATTACAGGATGTTGAAAATATTAAAGGTCCGGTGTGTGACGTTATTTATCTACTGGCAGAGATGGAGTATAATATACATAATCATGTTTTCATGAGTGTACAATCACCTGAAAATAAGAAATGTGTGTTTTTTGGGGGTTTTTTCGGGAGCAGGTCTCGTTAGGGAGTTTCTCCTTCATGCTTGAAACGAGCCGGTGAGGCGGGTGGTGTTCAGTTGGTTGAAATCTGCAACTTCACCACTAGATGCCACTAAATTCTACACACTGCACCTTTAAGACTATAAGATACGAGCCTGGTTCCGGACATCTGAGTGATTTTAAAAAAAAATCTGTTCAGTGCTTCACATTATGACATTAGACGGATGGATTAAAGGTCCAGTGTGTCAGATTCAGGGTGCTCTATTTACAGAATATGACAGAACTGTTTTCCTTAGTGTATATTGACCTGAAAATAAGAATAGTTATATTTTTGTTACCTTAGAATGAGCTGTTTTTATCTATAGACACCCCAACCCCTCAAACCAAACAAAGGTTGTCTTTGCCGCATTTCGCAGCCATCATAGTTTCTCCTTCATGCTTGGAACGGGAGGGCAAATAGAGCGGGTTACAATCCGCAACTAGACGCCACTAAATTTCACACACTCATCTTTAATCAAGCTGATCACCAAGGCTAGTAATATGCGGTCGAAAGCTCGAGACCTTTGAGCACAGATTCTTCTAAGATACTCCTCATCCTCTGTCAATGGAAATGTATCCTACAGTCTCTGTGTTAGTCCAGGTGGCTTTAGTGGTGTTGAGGTTTAACCGAATGTGGTAATATAGGACATTTTGCATGTGCTCCGAGGGCTTGGCATTGCCACCGCTTGAAGGAGAGAAAAACAGCGAGAAGTGTCTGAACAGATTGTGCTGCAGCCTGGAGTCATGGCACTGACATGCATCTCCTTCACCCGCTCTGTGATGATGACTGTGGGCAATTAGCATAGCTTGCACCTGTCTTGGGGTGTGTATGTAGAAGTGAGATTTTCTGGCATGCTGGGGTAGTTTTTTTTTTTATTTTTAAAGGTGAGAAAAGGTGAGCTGGAGCGCTCCCTTAGCTGTATTTAACAAAGCCCTCACTGACAGTTAATCCTCTCTTTATTCCAACACGCATTAATAATTAAGTGATGAGATATTTGATATTTACCTCACAGTATAGCAACACACATAACAGTATCACTAAATGGTGATTTGTTCTGTTTCCTCTCAGCCCTCCTTCGTAATCTATACCTGCCGGACGAGACAAACTTCTAGAGCAGATCTAGAATCAGGATCGTAGCCACACGCTGAAGTGTAACGACTTCATCTGAATCATGGGGAACATTTTCGGGAATTTGCTGAAGAGCCTCATAGGGAAGAAGGAGATGAGGATCTTGATGGTGGGGCTGGATGCTGCAGGAAAAACAACAATCCTCTACAAGCTCAAACTGGGGGAAATCGTCACCACGATCCCAACCATTGGTATGTGCGCACACGTAATATCTTTGTACTGTCTTGGCTCGGTATGTTGTCTCACCCTGCTCTTGTTTTCAGGGTTTAATGTGGAGACGGTGGAGTACAAGAACATCAGCTTCACTGTGTGGGACGTGGGTGGGCAGGACAAGATCCGCCCTCTCTGGAGACACTACTTCCAAAACACACAGGGTGAGCAGGGCTAATCAAAGGGTTACACCGCTAATACGTTCCTCTTCTCTCCTTCTCCAAGGAGAGTAATGCATTTTGTTCGCTCCTCTCGCTGTTTCAGGTCTAATCTTTGTGGTGGACAGCAATGACAGGGAGCGTGTGAATGAAGCACGAGAGGAGCTGATGAGGATGCTGGCTGAGGACGAACTGAGAGATGCAGTCCTGCTTGTGTTTGCCAATAAACAGGCAAGAAACTGCACATATGCACACACACATACACAGGACATATAAATGATGTAGTGTCATTTACATTTTGAAGCCTCAGCTTATCAACGCCTCAGCTCAGAATTCATGAATTTATTTTCTTGATTAATCATTTAATAGTTTTGTCTAAAATGACAGAACGCTAAGTAAAATTGTGTCCCAGAATCCAAGGTGACATCTTAAAGTGTCTTTTTTTAGGCAGTTACATAAAACAGAGAAATTCTCACATTGCAGAAGCTTCAGCCGGAGTCTTTGGCAGCCTCGTTGTCTTTAGATGATAACAAAATAACGACCCAAAATCTATAAAATGAAATCCCAAAATGTGGCGACAATCGAGCAACTCATTTCATACATTCCATACCCGTTTTCACTGGGAAATATGCCTCCGCTATGTTTGCATATCATCTCGTCAAACATGTTCTTTCTGTTGCTCGTGGTGGATGTTGATTTGCCTTCATTCAGAAGTTAGATGAGAAGATTGATACCACACTAATATCTCTCCCTTTAATATGAAGCTACTGTCAGCAGCTGGTTGGTTTAGTAAAGCCTGAAAATGGAGAATGGGGAACTTACTGCACCCTGCCAAGAAATAGTCCAGCTTACAACCCTCCATGAAGTTTTTGAACTTCATGGAGGAACTTTTGTTATTTTTGGGCAGAGCCAGTTCTTTTTTTTTTTTTTTTTTTTTTTTTCTCCAAATTATTTTTTTTTTTTTTTGGGTTTTTTTTTTTTTTTTTTTTCCCCCCCCGTCGAAGTTCTTTGGGTGAATCCTGACCTGTGGCTCTTTCCCGCATGTCATTCCCCATCTCTCTCTCCCCACATTCCTGTCACCCTTCAGCAGTCTCTGTCAAAAGTAAGCTTGAAAAGGCTAAAAAAAAATAATAATAATGTCATTATCAATTAATTTGTGCTGGTCTATAAAATGTCAGAAAATACTGACAAATGTCTGCCACAACTTCATAGAGTCTAAGCTGGACAAAACAAGGTCCGACCAACAATCAAAAATAAAAATAATTTAATTTGCTGTCATGTATGTCAAAGAAAAGCAGATTAAAATTGCACATTGATAAAGATGGAATTAGAAAACTGAGGTTTCAATGGAATAATCAATTAATGAAGCAATATTACAAGAGAGGGTGTGCTTTACCGTCATTATTGGCACGGCAGTGATGCGACAGAACAGAACTAACATAACATAAACACATTAGCTGTCCTGTCTTTATAAAGCCTCATCGCTCATCCTTGACTTGACCTCTCCTCACTAAACTCTCTCTCTCTCTCTCTCTCTCTCTCTCTCTCTCTCCTTTGACAGGACTTACCAAACGCCATGAATGCTGCTGAAATTACAGACAAGTTGGGCTTACACTCCCTGCGTCACCGCAACTGGTACATCCAAGCTACCTGCGCCACCAGTGGCGACGGTCTTTATGAGGGTCTTGATTGGCTGGCCAATCAACTTAAGAACAAGAAATAAGAAGAAAACTGGGGAAAAAAAAAAAAGCAGCCAGCAGCCGCAACCGTCCAACTTTTTATTTGTTTTGGGAAAACAAGTTAGGAACAAGGGTTTTTGATCGATAGACAAGAAGCAAGATTCTGGGTTTTTGGGGTGATTTTAGGCTTTCGTTTATATTTTTCAGCACTTATTGAAAACAGATTCTCATGTACGTCGTATCTAACCACTCTCTCACACACACATACACACACACAAGGAATGCACACTAACTAAGCAATCGCAGCAGACACTCGCTTTTCCCGTGTCCACCTCTTGTCCTTAGGTGCAATGTACTGTATGTTAGTCTCTAGGTGCTGTACCAAGTCATGTGTGACTCCACCGAGTCAGCAATGAATCTTATATGACTTTTTGTTGAAGTACGTCATTCAACCCGTCGTCCATGCAAAGAACTGTTCTGTGTCAGTTGCACTTCCTGTTTGTTTGTTTGTTTGTTTGTTTGTTTGTTTTCTTTCCTTTCCTGCGGGGTTAACAGAGCCATGTTTGAGAACAATCACAGCTCAACAATTCACTTTAGTAGTTTGTTCTCCCTTTTTAAAATTTGTGAGCAATGCTGAGGCACTTTGATACTCAGATAAGTGTGCACACATACTGTATGTGTATGTGCAAGCAGCCTAGACAGTATTAATAACGAACAAATCTCTGAAACAGAAAAAAAAATAAGACAACAGGACTGAAGCCTCGTCTTTCCCTTCGTCGTCTTTACTGCCTCACTTTGGAAATCTTTTGATATCTGTGGCTTGTTTCTACTCCCCATGTGGCAACCCGGAGCGTCAAATCCGCCCTTTTTAAATATTTTAAAACGCTCGACGCGTCTTCAGCTGCCTGACCTGCATGCATCCTGGTAGATCTCGCTGACATTGTTGCGTAATTTCCCATCCACGGAGCTGCATGGATGTTGTTGACGCCGTTTGTAGGTTTGTTGTGTTTGTTTTTTTTTACATCGTGTTCTGGTGCCGTTTTGCCGTAGGATGCAGAAACCAACCAAACCACAGATTTCTGCATGTAGTTACCCAAAATGCGCTAAAGATGCAGCATTAGTCGGCTTTATGGTCTTTTGATGTGAAAGCAGTATATATAGGATAACCTGCGCGTAAACACAACACACACATGAGCTGCGCCGCTGCTGCTTGTCTGCCTTCATGTGTGTCCGTATGAGTACTCCAACTGCATCAGGTTGCTCTCGCTTTGTGTTTCAGACTTGCATATCGGGAGGGGAGGGGGGTGAGTCTGTGTTACTGAATGTGAATATTGTTGATGAATCTATAAATGGCTGTAATGATATTTATTTGACATGCATATTCCTTTATTCCAGTGATGTGTGGGCTATAATTATGTGAAAGAAAGCAGGGTAAGCAGATCAATTAATTCACTTCTGAACAGCAGACGAGTTACCGCGTCGCCACTGATACCAGCAGAATACACAGATCAAATCAATAAAACTATTTCTTTGTGCCATACATGGGTACTCATATATATATACCAGTGACAGTACAACACACTGTAAATCCACTCCCACCAAGTTGTGAGTGCATTGTTCATATTCCGCATCTATCGTATGTTGAATCATGAGTTTAATCATTTAGGTTTTGTGGCCTTATATTTAGTGATGATTTCAAATTCTCAGCTCGTTTGTTTCTGATTTTAAGTCGCATATATTTATCTATAAAGAATGATTTACAGACTTATTTCTCTATGCCCTCAAAAGGCAGGTTTTGCACCACAGTTCAGGATGATTAGGCAAAAGATTTTGTCCTTTTTCTTCTTGTTTTGCCAGTATATACTTGATTCATATTTGGTGGTAGATTTCTTTGGTTTTCTTTGGGGTGTAAAAGAAACTTTGATGTAGACTGTGTCTGTGAAACAATGATAATCCGTGCGAACAAAAACAAGAAAAAATAGACAAGAAAAATACTTCTGATGATTCATTCTGTACCGTTATAGTTACACAAGTAGATTTAAAAAAAACGGTGAAGACCATGTTTCAGTGCTGAGTGCAAGGAGACATCTGTATGTGATGTAAGACAACTAATTCCTGCTGTATTAAAAATAAACTCATTTTCTGTATGCCCCGAGTGTCACTGATGGTTTCATATTTTCATGTTTAATAGTTTACAAGTGATGAACGGCTGCAGGCTGTGGCAAGTTGCTACCAGAGGAGGGCAGTCTTTAGCAACAGTATCTGTTAAATCAGTGCGGTTTAAAGAGAGAAGAGCTGGGTTTGTGTTTTATAATTCAAAGATTTGCATGTTGAGGCTTTTTAATCCTAAACTTTACGTTCCAGGAGACGCTCGACCCTATTTAACAACTCAAAAACAACACTTAACATCGTTTTAGGACCTTGATACCAGTGTTGTAGTCAAGACTACCTAAACCAAGACCAAGTCTTGACTGAGACCAAAGCAAGACCAAGAACAGACAGTATATAACATACTAATAGTACTAAATACTAAATACTAAAGTAACTAATGTTCATGAAAACTCTTTGGGTGAAGTGTGGTTGCTACATTGAGTCACCTCATCAAGCGTCACCTTGAAGTATTTACAAATCGCTGTGTGTTTTGCAGATGAATTCTTTGTTTAGGAAACCAGATTTTATTCCAGATGATTTGAACAGAAGAAGAATTGGTTAACAGATAAATCAGACAACGCACAGGCAGTTCCCCACAGTTGTGGTCTTGACTGGTCTTGAGCCTCTCCGTCTTTTGAGACCGAGACAAGACTGAGGCCTTTAAAAAGTGATCTTTGACCAAGACCGATTTTGAGTACATCACTGCTTGATACTCCGTGACTGATTTTATGAGCATTGCATTATAATCATTATTTTAAACAGATAAGACTTCTGCTAAGGCACATTTCTTCTACTTGCTGTCTCAGAGGCTCAATACATGGATAAATACATCAGTTTTTATTTGCTCTGTAGTAATTCATGTTGACATTACTCTCTTTTAAACAGCACCACCTCTTCCAAGATGGGTAAATATTTAAAGGAAAGAAACTGGTTGGATTTAAAGTTATGCTATGTGGGAAAAACAATGAGGAAGTAAAGACAATGTCAACAAAACCATTGTTGACATTTTCCAGACTCTCTGTGTTCTTAAGTTAAGAAATACACGAATGAACATTTATTCAGAGCGGAGAATAATCTTAGAAAACAGTTTTCAGTTTTGTCATGTCGAGAATCTGCGCAGCAAATGTTACAAAAGAAATAAATATAGATATTCTTTTAAATTAAATCTGGAAACATAAATGGGCGCTGGTTAACTCAGTAGGCTGAATGGGCACCCCATGCACAAAGCTTGAAAAGCCCAAAAAAATAACTTTACAAAAAACCTGGAAACATAAATTAATAAAGCCTATGAGGAATTTCAAGTCTCTCTAAAATTTGTCCATTTGTATTAATTTTACCACAAAGTCTACTACATTTAGGTCAATAGACTTTCATGATGTATAGTAGTTCAGTGGGGGATGATCATCACATGCAAGAAACACTTTTATTATAACAACAGATTCCTGAAAAAAAAGTGTGTGTGTGTGTGTGTGTGTGCTCTGCTGCTGTTCCTCTGCCAGCACCACGTGTGATGTCCTTGAACCTCTTCTCTTTCTCAGGCAGGTTGTTTTCTGAGAGGCCAAAAAGGAAAGAAATACTTTGGAGAGTCACTTCCTGGTAGTGGTGAAATATTAACCGTTTGTGTTGTTTTTTTTTACGCCCCCACTTACATTTCAAATCACACAGAAAGAAGAAAAGTCTGACTTTCTGGTGTGACTGCAGACATTTTCCTGTCAGATGTATAATTCTATGTAATTTAACCTGTCCTTTATATATAGTGTGTGTGTGTGTGTATGTGGCAGACAGACTGGAGTGGCAGGCAGAGCCAGTTTCTTCAGAGCAGTTCAGCTGGATCACCCACTCTTATAGGCAGACGACGTTTGAGTGGAGCCAAACAGACAAACTAAGACAAGAGATAAGATGTTCTAAGTAGATAGTAGTCTGAGTTCAAGAAGGACCCTTCCTGCTGCGCAGTTTGACCCGACACTGCGAGAAATGTTTAATCACACTTATGTGTCAAGCAATTAGCTGACGCTGTTATGCACAAATCAGTCCTAAGTGCAACAATAAAATCATGCAACAGCAGAATGATGCTGCAATAAAGTCTTAACATTTCCAGTATGAAGGAGTGGACGGGGTCAAAGCACAAATGTTAAGACAACAGAAATGTTCCAGAGGATCAGGTGTGACGGAGTGACGCATACAGAGGGAAGAAGGAAGAAAACTTTCGTTTTTTGTGGACAATACCAGGGGAGTTGTAAAAATGGTCCATTATTTGTTAAAGAGGCACGTTTTCAGGTTATGAGGGGGGAAGAGGAAGTAACTCAACAGTTCTGACTGTAATAATAAAGCTATTTAAACATTAAGAAACCACAAAGGAGAGAAAACGTTTCACTGTGGCTGATTTATTAAAGGACGTACTGAAAACTAAGATTTCATTTTAAGTCCTTTGGAGCTAAAATACCTGAAGGAACTTAATAAAACTGCCTGAGAAGACCTGAAGTGTGCCAAGCATCAGAAATTAACCTGAATTACTGAAGAATAAAGCATGTCCACTCTTTATTTCAATCTTCACAGCCACATATATTCCAGCGTTCATTCAATTTATAAGAAAAATGCCAAATGAGGCAGAAGGTTTCACTTCTGTGCAGCTTTACACACACTACTGTGCACATGAAGTCTAAAAATCAGTGCAGTGTTTGAGAACAACAACTTTGACGTGTCATACTCGTGTGTCTGACAGCACATTGTAGATTATCTCTCACTCATATACAGGATGAGAAGTGCCTCTTTCAGATTATCCTCATGGTTTTGGAGTCCTTGGTGCCATCTAATTACAATGTCTGAGGTTGGATTGTGACTGAGGGCCTTTGTTGCACGTCATCCACCTTCTCTTCTTAATCTTTCAAATAAGCCCAAAATGCTGCATTTCTCTGATTGAAGGTTTCTGGACTTGCTGACAACATCGTTGTGAAAGCTCTGTTGCGTAGCTGGACACAATGACTGCTGCCTCTTTAGTGAATTGCAGCCAATTTGCCAAATTGGTAGCTGTCTACCAATTTAACCTGCATGTCTTTGGAATGTGAGAGGAAGACAGAGACACACGCAAACTTTGGTGTGAGGCCACTGCACCACCGTGCCACCCACATTTGGAACATACTTACATTTATTTTCAGATCTTGACTTAAAACTTTGGAAGAGTTTATTATTATTATGACTCCTTTTGCTCTTCTGGGAGGAGAAACTTCAACCTAAACTGGGAAAACTGTTTTGTAGAATCAGTTTTGTTGCTCTCTCTTGTGTCTTTTCCTGTCTGCTTTTATTATTATACCCTTGTTTTGAAAATCTTTATCTGAACTAACCTACTTTACCCAACATCCCAAACATCCAAACTATTTGGTAATCACTTAAAGTCACAGAGTCATATCAGGGTGAACATCTTCACTCTGTCCCTGGACGCATCCATGCATATTTCTCATGGCACAAAGCATCTTAATGCGTCTTTCAAGGTGTTTCCAATCTTGTGTCCAGGCTATATGAGTAATAATAATAACTACGAGCTCTGTGTAGTCGTGTGGCCGCAGGCAGGTCCCTCCCAGTTAAATCAGTGCCAGAGAAACAGACGCTCCCGCCGCTGATTGGCTGCGCGCTGCGTTCCAATCATTGAGCTGTAGTGATTCCTCTCACACGGACTTGTAACGCTGAAGCTCTGTTGAATGTCACACAGAGGAAACACCAACGGGTTTTTAACGAAAGGGCGGATTTAATTCTTCATGTGAGTCCCAAAAGAAGGCGAAGGAGACGATAAGGAACGCGCCGGACAATCTGGATTAACACAACTACTGCTTCTAAATGGACTCTCTCGGATTGACACGACCGAGGACGATTTTTGACGAGAAAAGGACTCGCTACTTTTTAAAAAAATTTTATTAATATGATCACTGTGTTTGTTTAAGACGTCACCAGCTTGGGAATTTAAGTGAGGATGAACGCCAAGATGAGGAAGGTGCAGCAGGTGCTGTGCGTCCTGCTGCTGGGTGCTCTCCAACGCTGCAGCGCGCAGACAGAAGGAGGTGGGCTCAAACACACACATACACATCAACACACACACACACACATCAACACACACATAAACTTTTCAGTCAGGTTTCATCACTTTTTTATATATATATATTATATATAATATATATATAGGATATATAATCCTGAACATCCATCGACCTTTGCGGTGACACATCCCTCCCACACCTGGATTAGAGCTGTTTACTCCACTCACTGCTCTGATGTAGGAAAACACCTGTCCTACCTCACAAACCTCAGACACCAGAACCTGTTCCGCACACGTAAAACTTGTTTGCAGTGAGTCACCTGCACCTCTCCCACGACTCTGTGTCTATGTATGTGTGTGTGTGCTTTATCATGTTTGTCTCAATTGTTTCAAGGTTTTTGCGACAGAGGAGCCCAACCTTTCACCGCCTGTTGACTGACAACCACAGACAATTACAATAGAGAACTTTTTTTTTTTTTTTTACCTCTGATATGTTTGAATCTCTGTTTTCTCAGTACAGTCAGTATTCACGTTTATTAATGGAAGGCTAAGTACTAATACCACAATGTAAAAATACTCCAATGCAAGCAAAAGTCATGTTTTAAGTAGTAAAAGTACAAGTATTCATAAACAAAAATGTACTTATGTGTGAGTATCAGTGTTCTTATAGGATTATAGTTAATATGTTAACATAAAAGCAGTATTTTAATGTTACGCCTAGCTGAAGTGAAGCACATTTTAACTGCTTTGTACACTGTTCAGTAGTTTAATCTAGAAAATGCATCACTTTTTAGAAACTGATCATGTTTTCTAAGAAAAATCATAATTTTTAAAGTAACTAGGGTCGCAAGTAATGATTATTTTCATTATATAGTAATCCATCAGTGATTCTCCAGATTAATAGAATACTCTTTACATCAAAATTCAAAGATATTCTGTCTACTTTCACACACACACACACACACACACACACACACACATCTGATGGGCTGGAACTTGGTAATGTTTTGTATTTTGGCCTGAAAAATGATGAACAGATTATCACTGATTTATATTCTGTTGATAGATTAATCGATTAGTCGACTGACTGTTCTCTAGCTAAAAAAAAAAAAGTGCAGCGCTCCCCATGAAATATGGTGAAGTAGAAGTAAAAGGAGAATAACATGGAAATCCTTAAGTACGTTAAAATTGCACTTGGGTACAGTACTCGAGTAAATGTACTCAGTTACTGAGCGCAGAGGCGTGTTTGCGGCAGAGTGAGGTGTTGTGATTTGAATCACGCTCTTTGAACTTTGACCTCGTGGTTTTGTTGCTGTCACCCGGCGGCAGGTGAACGAAGAGGCGCTCTGAGTTTGAAAAAAAAAACCCAAAACACAATATGAACATGAGATCATCGATCTCCAGGCAGCTGATGCTCAGGTGACAGAGCCTCTCTGACAAAGCACAATACATATACTAAACCACATTAACTCAGGTGCGCACATAAAGTTTCATCAGAGGCACGTTCTTTATTCTGAAGAGACGAGCAGTCATGCAAACCTCGGGATTAAAACATTTGTTTGTTCAGAGTTACTTCTACTGGTCAGGTCCTTAGAAAGACTTAAACTAAAGGCCCTTTGCAGGAAATTCAAAAGTATATTTTGACGTCAAAGCAACATTTTCACTCATCAGTCCTCGTCTTTAAGCCATCTGTTGAAAAGGATTTTGTTGTGTAGTTATCCGGCAGTTACGAAAGAGGTTGTTGTTGATGCAGAAAGGTGTGTAGCAACCTATAACACGAGGTGAACTGGCCAGTCATAATAGAATAACTGATGGTAATATAGTTTTATTATGTGTTCAGGGTGTTTTTATGTTAACTTCAAGGCCAAATGTCATTTTTCTGCAAGATGCGTACGCTTGATTATGAAGATTTGTGCGTGCGCACTTACAACATGTTAACGCTGTGGATAAACACCACAGGTATTGACTGTTTATACAGGAAGTGAATGTGACATCAACAAATATGCCAAAAGATGTTGCGTGATGATCAGCGTGTGCTCAGCTTGTACTGTAAGTGCGACATTCAATTTCACATCTTACACGAAAACAACAACAGGCGGTGCCAACTCACATTACTCCTGTACTTTTACAGGTGTGACATCCAAATAACCAAATGCGTCAACAAGCAAATATGCTGTCACTCCTGTTAAAGCTATGATGTGAAGTATGACTCTACACATCAGCCTGAGAGTCTTAAGTTTGAGGGAGCAGTCCTGCACAGAAAAAACAAACAAACTGTTCTGTTCATTTGTACACAACCTCTGGCTGTGAACCACTGAATGCACCATGAAATGAAATAGTTCATGCGCTCAGGTGTCTTTGTGTTTACGTGTGCGTGCGTGTATGCGCGCTCTCGTCCCAGGTATGCAGTAATCTCTGTCCATCCTGTGCCAAGTTTCTGTTTACCTCAGTCATCGTCTCAACTGCTTTATTGAACTTGTTTATCTCCTCCTCCCTCTTTTCTTTTCTTTTTCTCCCTCTCTTCTTTTCGAGTATTGAAACCCAGGTAACAGACGAATGAAAAATAACAGCTGAACCCGATCCGTGTTGTGCTTTCGTCATGTGTTAGGTTACACTTCAGTGCCGAGGACAATGACACCATTTTGCTCTGAGTTCATGTGCAGTATATGACAGGATAAGGAGACATACTGCAGTGTTTGTAAAGCAGTGACACAGAGAGTAAAGTGTCAGCGCAGACACATCTTGATGTGCACACACTCTTTCAAAATAGGGCCATTGTGTGCATGTGTGTGTTGACTCTAAACCCTCCACCCCATTCCGTCTTTCTCCATCATCCATCTGCCAACACTGAAAGTCCTCCTTTGACAGAGAAACCCACTCAGCCTGTTGAGGTTTTCAGCTTCCACAGCTTCAGCTCGTGCATGGGTCTGTATGGCTGACATACCATTCTGTCACATACTGTGCTGCATGTGCACACACCAGTTTTCCCGCCTGTAGTGTGGGCTGCACTCTATGCGTACTGTACATACTGTAGCGTATGGAAGCTTCTCCAACGTACGTGCACAGATGTTTCACGACTATTTCCCAACAGCCAATTCAAACAACGTAGAGTCAACAACTCAAGTCATCCACTGATAGCATCGAGCTGCTCGCAGGGCTTAACTAAGGTGGGGTAGATAAAAAGTGTCACCCTTTCAACTGAGTGACTTTTAATGAGCAAAAATCTATGAACGCAAATTGGTTAAGACTTACTCATCATAGTGACTCAATGTGATAACCCTGACATGGTGCAATATATAGGAATGGATGCTTAAGAGAGCATGTCATGGGTGGTTGAAGGGATACTCCAGTTATTTCACGTGTATAAAGTTGATTAGAAACAGGTTATAGATTACAGATACAGCAAGGCCCAACTTTTAGCCTCTGCAAGAGTCAAGCTCAAAGACACTGGATCCCAAACATCTCTTAATGCAACATAGATTCTTTTGTTATATCGTCCATCTGCCCATTATCTGTAGCCGCTTATCCTTTGCAAGGTCACCAGGCAGGGCTGGAGCTAGCAGCCTTGTTATAAGGCTAAAGGCGAATACAGACAAACAACATTTCACGCTCACGTTCACACCTACGGGCAATTTAGAGTCACCAATTAACCTGTTAGCCTGCACGTCTTTGGACTGCGGGAGAGAAAACACAGGGAGAACATGCAAACTAAGAAAAAAAGTTGCAAAGCCACCTGAGCTGGCAGTTAAATCTAAATAATATTAAAGGAATAGTTGGACGTTACTGATCAGCAGCAGTAACTTTATTAATGAGCTTCAGAGGTCTTTTCTCAACAAGAAAGCAACTTAGTGCCCAAAATGTTCTTTTAAGAGTTGATTCAACTCATTTAAAAAGAGCTATACTGTGTTTGTATCTGGCTAAAATCAGCAGCCATTTTGATAAGCTCCAGAACAGTTTTTCCTGTTCTTCCCATTCTTCTTACGTTTCATGAACACACCATTAGACCCCGTCTGCAAAGTAAATATTCAGGTCTTTTAAACTCAATGCCTCCAGCACATGCTTCCTGTTAAAACACATTCAGCCTCCTCAATTCCAGTTAACCCCGATAACATTGTTACGTGTCCAGGTTTTAAGATATTAAATCATCCGAGCCTCCTGCCTCCACTCTAATAACACTGAATATGAGATGTATTTGTGTTGCTCAACAAAATGAATAATGACATTTAAAGAAATCAAAAGCAAGGTCTTCCCAGAAACTCCTGGTTATTCTTGATCATCCAGATGTCACTGACGACATTATTTTTGGAAAGAAAGCCACGGGTAGCATAAACAAAATTCCTTTCACCTCTGTCGTATTGTTGTAGCGACAGCAGAACTTTCCGAACCAGATATTTAAAAATCTGCTCAGATAAAATCTAAATTATCGACATGCTTAGATACCATACAAGGGGTGGGGGGGGATATGTGTACACTGGACTTTAATATGGTGCAGAGCCAGTTTCTTGTGAACTCAGTGTTCTCAGAAACACAATAAAGTGATTCTTATCAGGACTTTATGGACGTAGGACGTTGTCCCTCACACACACACACACACACAGACACACACACCCCATGCCGTGTCTGTGAGGTTAATAATCATTAGCCTTTTTATGTGCTTGTTGATCCTGTTGTTCTTCAACTGGACTCCAATGGCAGTAGGTGGAATGTGTTTGTGAGCCTGCCAGAGCGTACTTCATGTGTGTGGCCTGCCATGCATGCGTGGTTTAATACACATTCTTTAGAGCATAGTAAAAACAGTCAGAGTCGACTGATTCAGGAAACAGTAGCAGTGTCCTGAAATTAAGTTTAATTGTCTCATACATGTACAATCATAGTGAAGTTTACTATCCAGACTAAATGTGACTCTATTCAAACAAAACAGATTAATATGTTGCTACAACACCCTCCACTCCTCTAGGAAGGCTCTTGTCCACGAGATCTTGGAGGCTGGTTGCAGTGATTAGTTCTCATGCGGCATTAGTGAGGTCGGGGGCTGATGTTGGGCGATAAACTCACAATTCATCCCAAAAATGCTGGATGAGTTTGACGTCAGAGCTCTGCACAGGCCGGTCAAGCTCTTCAGCGCACAAGCAGGGAAAAACATTTATTCTTTCCCGCCTCACAGTTGGAAGCTCACTATTATTTAAAATATCATGAAAAAAATCACCCCAGACCAAAAGCATGTGCACACATTGTGTCTGTTTGTACTGATTTTTAATTCTCTGTCCTCTCTGTGCGTCCCTTTCTTCCATTTTCTCTCTGCTGCCTCTCTCCTGTGTGACATTTGAATAGCAAAGCAGCCTTCGAGTGACGCTGAATGGCTGAACTCCCACAGACCGTAAACAAGGCCTCGTATGTTTGTCTCAGCCCTGTACACAATCCTCAGCTTGTTTCACACTGTTACAGTACATTCATTGATATTGAGTGATCAGAACACAGTGGCTTGTAGTAAGCGGCATAAAGCGCTCTTTAAACTGTGTCCCCTCATAAATGATTTAATAGAATATACATAATTTTATTTGTATTGCGATGCCACAGCGAGAACATCAGTGCCTGTTTTTGACTTTTGTAGTCCTACACCTCTATACTAGATAACTGACTTATGATACATAAAACTGTAAATGAAATAATGTTCATTAAAGGATTAAGCTGGCATTTTTCTTATTGATACAAATCTAATAGAAAGACCAGTTAGTCTGTCTCTCAAAACTTTCTAAATTCCCCGACTGTCTGTAGTTTTGAGCCCCAAGGCCATTGCTTTGTATCGCGGACTAAATCTCACAAATATAAAGTCATGACATCACGTCTGGACTAGCCTCTGTTCCTCTAACATCAAAATGACTCAATGAAACCTCTCATTCGGCATTTCTTTGATCCGTGTTTCTGAAAATAATGAATGGTTTACTTTACATATTCCCAGGCAAGTCACCAAACTTTGTGATTTCTAACAAAGTTGAACATTGATTACTTTTTAAGCAAAGAAAAAAAAAACTACAGCTCCCATGAAAACTGTCATTGTAATTTGGTTTTGACCATATCTATAAAATTCACCAAACTCTCTCTTCCACTGTCATTTTTCCAACTTTTCTATTTGTGATCTGTAAATCTGCCATCGCCGCTCCAGTGTTCAGTACTCTCTGTTCTGCTGTTATCACAGAGATCCTCATCAAAACTCTGAACATACTGTTAAGGAACGCTCTGGTTGAAGTCAGTGAGGTTTCTGACTTTAGGAACAGACCCTAGAAGTTTTGGTTTCACTTCATGATCACTGGTTTTATCCTAAAAGAGCTGGGCACTATAGTTTTTATCAAGCATTACTCAAACAGGAGTAAAGAGTGTATATGTTGGGGACTATTTTCAACTGTGGATGAATACACATTCACATATTCACAGCAGCGGGGTCGTGTACTGTTTATGGTGTGACTTATTGATGTAATCATTTTAAAGACAAGTCATTAACAAGAGTTCATTCTTCACTTTTCCAGTGGTCGTTTGCTTCGGTACCCAGAATTTTTTCAGCATGACGGGAAATTCAGAGATCCAGTACAACCGGATGAAGGAGATGTACAGTGGCTGTGAGATTGTGATGGGTAACCTTGAGCTCACCATGATGGACCACACCAGAGACTTCTCTTTCCTGCAGGTAAAGATTTGAACGAATGAAAGCATTACAAAAACAAGTGTGCCGAAAGCAGATTACCGGTGCTGCTTCCACAGAAATACAGTAAATGTGTCACTGAGAAGAACTGCGTGGTTACTAGTCCAGACAAGTATCAAAGACAGGTTGTTTGTCACTGCCTGTAGTGGATGATGTCTCTGTCTCAAATATGCAATGAGCTCATTTGTGTCCCCTTCCAAGTCCTTTTCCAAATCAATCACTGCATTACAGTCATGATGACTAACAACACGAGCAAAAAAAAACACCTCTGCTGCCAGGTTATGACACTGATGGCTAACACAAGCAGAAAGTCTAATTTATCTAATTTCCCTTTCTCTTTTTAACCCTGCAGTCTATCAGGGAGGTCACGGGCTACATCCTGTTCGCCGTCAACGGGTTCAGTCATATTCCCCTGGACCACCTACGCATCATCAGGGGCACCACACTGTACGAGGACAAGTACGCCTTGGCTGTGATGATCAACTACGTGAAGGACGGGCAGCATGGCCTTCAGGAATTGGGCTTGACACACCTTACAGGTACACATAGGAAGTCACTCGGTGTGTTTAAGTGTGGGAGGCTGGAGTGGAGCAGATAAGAGGTCGGGCTGGATGGTGACACTTGGTTACTGTTGGAGCTCCCACACCCACACACACACACAGTGCAGCCACACCTTCAGGTCGTCAGTGTGTGCAGTCGCTGTGATGTGAAGTACCTGGAATGTCTCATGTGCTCAACCGCTCAACTGCCAGTGTAACATGAGCTGCAGCACATTATACTGCGCTTGTATGTGCTGTAGTAAACAGAAAATGGCTTGAGATTGATAGGATGAGTCATGGGCCTGCTCTGGCTTGCTTTTTTTCCTAATTGTCTCTCGCCATTTAAATGCTTGAATGTTTGTGTGCCGCCCACAGAAATACTGGAGGGAGGAGTCATGATCATCCAGAATAAGTACCTGAGCTACGCCCCGCAGGTGAACTGGCTGGATATAGTGAAGGATGGATCGGCTCATATTCTAATCGAGGACAACGGGCCTGAAAGTGAGTGATTACAAGATAAGATGATGATTACACACATGAACGTCACATACTTTGTATTTCTATAAAACATGCATCTACTGATGGTGAAATTGTATTTTAGAGCCGTGTCATGAAGCATGTGGAGACAGTCCATGTTGGGGTCCAGGAAATGACACGTGCCAGATCTGTGAGTGACATCAGCCTCCCTTTATTTCCCCATGCATTAACACAGTAACACACAGTCGTTGCCAAATGGATTTTTGTGTCCCGGGGGTGCCTTAAAGATGAGTCAGTGGTGCAGCAAGATTTCCATTTCTTTTTTGTACATTCACAATCATGTTTCACCACATGAAAAAGATCAAAGTTTCCCCTAACACTCCCTAACATCCTGTTAAATAATCAGTTTTCATGCTTTCCGGAAGGTTTCCAGGCAGATCTACTATCAGGCTACATCTCAACCCTCAATCATAATTACTACATATTGCACATCATTGTTATTTGATTTGTTATCTATACGGGTCATTTAAAATAAATTCATCTAAGTCATCTTTTAGCTAGAATCGTTGCATGTGTATGTGTGATCCGTGAGCTGACATGGAGGTTTAAATGCTGCTGCATAACACTAACAAATGAACATGCTCTCTCTCTCTCTTTCTCTCAGTGACAAAGACCGTGTGCGCTCCTCAGTGTAACGGCCGATGCTTTGGTCTAAGCCCGAGCGAGTGTTGCCACATTGAGTGTGCTGGAGGCTGCACTGGACCTCTGGATACAGACTGCTTTGTGAGTTCAACTTTTGTCGTATCACAGTAGGAAAACACAGGTGTAAATAATAGAATTAATGACTTGGCTTACTGGGAGACTTGAATACAACAGAGCCATTGTTAATGTTATTAGTAACGCCTGTGCTTGTCCCACTATGATCAGTCAAACTGTCAGAGACACACAAATGCACACAAAAAATCTATCAACTATTAGCTGTGTTGCTGACTTGCTTTATGATGTTGTACAGGCTTGCAGAAACTTCAACAACTCGGGCCCCTGTGTGCCTCTTTGTCCCCGGGCTCTCATCTACAACAAGCATAAATTCAAACTGGAGGCCAACCCCAATGCGAAGTACCAGTATGGCTCCATCTGTGTGGCCCAGTGCCCCAGTGAGTCCCCACACACCCTGCCTTTATATCCTTATATCCCTGTATCATCAGTGCAGTTTTATATTTATACACATCATTCAAACCTTCTCTGAGTTTATTGTTGTTTAAGTCACTAATTTGTTTCTTTCTTTTTTTTCCAGCAAACTTTCTGGTGGATGGCAGCTCGTGTGTGAGCAACTGCCCGTCTGATAAAACGGAGGTGGAGAAAGAGGGAGTGAAGAGATGTGAACCCTGTATAGGCCTCTGTCCAAAGGGTATTTTTTTTTAAATTCAACAGCTCCAACTCTGCTCAGCACTGGTTTAAGAAATATCCTTCATTTAACCAAAAGTAGTACGTAGTGTAGTAGTAGTACAAGTAAAGGTTTTGCATTAAAAATATTACTTAAAGTACAGAGATACTATTTTAAAGCATCAGCCATACATATTATGCTGTGTTATTGTGTAGCCAGCATAATATATAGCTGGCTGAGATGGAGCTGATTTTAACTGCTTTTTATGCTTTAACGTTTAATCTACAAAAATGACCTAAATGTGCAAAGTAACTAGTGCCGTCTTTGCTTTCTTCCTCCTCCTCCTCCTTCTTCATCTTCCTCGCAGCTTGTCGCGGCACAGGAAGCAAAACCAGACAAACCGTCGACGCTTTTAACATTGACAGTTTCATAAACTGCACTACGATCCAGGGCAGTCTGCACTTCCTGGTGACCGGGATCGAAGGGTAAACTTATGATATTTGTTTTTATAAAATAAAACAGAGCCTTCACTACATTTAGTTTGTAGTTTTTTCACGTTTCATGGATGATTTTTGCAAGAGGCCTTTATTTTTTTCCCTCTTTTCTCTCTTCAAAGTGATGATTACAACGGTGTACCACCCCTCGATCCAGAGAAACTGAAAATCTTCAACACTGTGAGGGAGATTACAGGTGAGCGTGTGTGTGTGTTTTTGTTTTTAAATGTCACGTCACAGTGTTTGCAGTGTGGTTGCAGCCTCTGAAACACAATGTCTCTAATTTCAGATAGCCTCAGTATCCAGTCGTGGCCTAAAAACATGTCTGACCTGTCAGTCTTCTCCAACCTCCAAACTATTCAAGGCAGAACACTTTACAAGTGAGCAATTGTTGTTTTTCCACTTGTTCTACCATTGTTTTTTGTTTCTCGAGGTGACTCAGGTCACATCACTATCATGTTGTTGTATCTAAAAGACTAAACCGGCGTTAATCTGATTGTCTTTTTTTTTATCTTGTATTTCTTTCTTCCCTTTGTTATACTTCTTTTTACCACATGTAGAGGAGTGAGCTCTAGAAGGTACAGTAAATATTGCCCGCCCATATTTGCCTCTTCATGTACAACGCCTACGTTTAAAATCATTTTCTTTGCTTACATATCATTATTCTATACTACAGGGCATATTTGGTACTGGGAATTGGTGATTGGGTTGGTGTTGGTGCGCAACTCTTTAATGAGTTCAAATGGTTTTTGTTGCATGCTCGCTTTGTTAAAGTTTTTGGCTGCAAAATTGGGAATCCAAGAGTCTGGTTGTATTTTATGGAAGCAAAGAAAAGCCATAAGAATTCCAATCTTCTATGCAACCTTAATTCCCTAATTGCTTTCCTAATCTGCAGAGTTTATACTGCAGCTTTGAAAGAGTTTACATTAAAAAAAAAAACAGTTTACATGAATGTATGCGGTTTGCATTCCTCTTTGAAATTTCCAGTAGCTACAAGTTGTGTAATTTCAAAGACATGATGTTAGAGGTGTTTGTTATTGTCCTTTAACGTTCACAAATTCAAGCAAGAAATAAAAGTAAAAGAAGTCTCAGACTGGAAAAAGTTTCTCAGATTGGACCCCAAAATTCAAAACAACAAATTCAAACTTAAACAATGATAATGACAATAACCCTTTGATAATCAAGCCTGATTAAAATCATTTGTCTAATCAGTTTATGTCATCGATTGATCCTGAAAACTCCAAAACATCTTCAATATTTTATATTTGTATTTTGTGTCTTTGTGAACATTAATAAATAAATACTTAATTACATAAAAGTAATTAAAACCTCATAAATTCAGAGGAATGGCTTTTCAAAGCTCTTTCTTTGCTTCCATAATTACATCACAGTATTATAACTATTCATTTCTTCTTCTTTTTTTATTGCGGTTTTCAGAGTTTAACATACAAACAATATTTTGACATGTCTGACATGCAGACAATCAATGACACAGATATACACAAAGAGAAGAAGGGTTAAAAAACGTATAGCTTGCCAAAGCCGTCAATTAATGTGGGGTCACCGGCTGATTCTGTAGAATATAATTTGGAATAAAACTGTTTGAATTCGTCATTAATTTCTTGTTGATTTACCGTTATTGGTCCAGAGCTAGTACAAATCTCTGTAATTAATCTAGAAGCCGTTGATTCCCTGATTTGGTGTGCCAGGACTTTGCCTGCCTTGTCACCATGTTCATAGAATCTGTGACGGGCTTTTGTCATTAAATTAGTTGTCTCCGAAGTAGAGAGAATATTGAACTCAGTTTGGAGGGAGAGTCTTTCCCTGTACAGATCGGGTGAGGGATTGTATTTGGGATTTTATGTCGACAACCATTCATTTCTTACACATCTGTTCACTGTCTGTTATTTCAGGGGTTACGCTCTCATGGTGATGAAGATCCCCTCTTTGACCTCCCTGGGGTTACGCTCGCTACAGAAAATAAACGACGGCGGCATCTACATCACGGGAAACAAGAAGCTCTGCTATCATGACACCGTCAACTGGACACGTATCTTGACCAGCAGCTCCCGTGTAGAGCGACAGCGACGTCAGAAACACATTGACGTCAAGGACAACAGACCAAAAGATCAGTGCAGTGAGTGAATGGATGGATCATTTGTAACCAGCTCTCTTGTCAATGTTGATCATTGTTGATGATGACACACTGATTTTTGTCGTCTGTAGTTAAGGAAGGTCATGTGTGCGACCCCCTGTGCTCCTCTGATGGCTGCTGGGGACCAGGGCCAAACCAGTGTGTGTCCTGTAAGAAATACAGCAGAGGAGGAACGTGCGTGCCAGACTGCATGTTCTTAACCGGGTGAGTCTTCATAAAACAACCAATAACATGAATAATAATATTCACAGTGTTTGCCTTAATGTGAGTAATGTTTGCTGTGGCATAGTTGCTCCACATCTTTTCAATCTTATCTGCAGTCTGTTCAAAGATTTTGAAAGTGAAAAACTTTTTTTCCCTGAATGCAGGGCGAGGCGGGAGTTTGCTACTCAGTCAGGGGAGTGTATGCCATGCCACCCTGAGTGTAAGGTCCAGGAGGGGAAGGAGACCTGCACAGGCTCGGTACGACGTCCTCTATTCTTTGGGTGTGCTGCTGCCACCTAATGGCATTACAGTATATATATATATATATATATATATATATATATATATAATTCTACCCCATATTGTCACTGACTTTGAATCATTACTTTCTCTTCTGTCTTTCTTCTAAGGGAGCTGATCAGTGTGTAGCATGTGCCAGCATGCAGGACGGTCCACATTGTGTCTCCTCGTGTCCTGAGGGCGTGATGGGAGGGGAGGAAGTCATCTTTAAATACCCCAACAAGGAAGGACGCTGTGAGACGTGCCACATCAACTGCACGCAGGGGTAAGCGATAACTAGAGCTCTCTTTGTGTGTATTCATGTGTATGTTTGTGTTTATTTCAAACTCACCTCTGCCTGTGTTTTGTGTATAGGTGCTTCGGTCCAGAAATTGGAGACTGTATTGGGTCATCCCGTTACATTTCTGGGTAAGTTGTTCTGCCATGTTTCAAATAGTTTGATTCAGTATCAAGTGCAGACAATGTGACATCTTCTTGTCCTCTGCTTTTGTCTTTAGACAAGCGACCACAGCCATAGTACTGGGAGTGATTGCCATCCTCTTCGCTTCATTCTCTGTGTTCGTGTTGACTATCCTGTACCGCAGAGGTCTTGCCATTCGTCGCAAGCGAGCTATGAGGAGATACATGGAGAGTGGAGAGGTTAGTCAGAGTCTGAAGAGATGCTGTTTTGATGCTTCAGTTAGGTTTGTTTTGATTTATACTTATACTTTATGTGTCTACAGAGCTTTGAGCCTGTGGATCCAGGAGAGAAAGGGGCTAAAGTCCATGCTCGGATCCTGAAGCCCACAGAGCTGCGTAAGATCAAGCTGCTGGGTAACGGCGTGTTTGGATCAGTCTATAAGGTATTGGTGATTGTCTATTCAATCCTCCTCTTGCATATTTGATTTGATTCATTTACCAAATGATGAACTGGTAACTATTTCTCACCACACAGGGCATTTGGATTCCTGAGGGCGATACAGTGAAACTTCCTGTGGCCATAAAGGTGATCCATGATCGCTCTGGACGGCAGACCTTCAATGAGCTGACAGATGTAAGAAAACATGACTTTTGTGTATCAAGTACTCACTGATGGTGGGCTTGAAAGGTTTGTAGCTTCTTTGCAAAGTCAGTTTGTTGACAGCAGAAAGTTGCAACCCAAAGTAACATCCCAAATCACTCCTGCAGCACTTAGCAGAAGTAGCATATATACGATCATATAGGAGCATATGAGGATTATTTATTTGTAATATACCGAACATATATAGACACAGGAGCTTGAGTTTGCAGTTTAAAAAGTGCGTATGGATATTTTCGATGTTTAATCTTGCCCTTTACTCATGGGTCCATTGTAACTGCTGTAAATCCACGGGCAGCAGTCTAACCAACTTCAACCAACCAAGTCAACTGTCTACCAGAAGTGAATATCTGATACACAGCCAACAACTTAGATCTCTTACCTGAATAAATCCTTACTGATTGAACCTGAATTTTCCCTGCAGCACATGATGACGATGGGGAGTTTGGACCACATAAACGTTGTCAGGATTTTGGGTGTCTGTCCTGGAGACAGCCTGCAGCTCGTCACCCAGCTCAGCCGTCAGGGCTCCCTGCTGGAGCACGTCAAGAATTGCAAGGACAAACTCAATCCGCAGAGGCTGCTGAACTGGTGTGTTCAAATGGCAAAGGTAAAGGACCAACTTTGTTCATATGTAGGCTATTTTTTTTTCAACCTTCGCCCATGGTTTGGTCTACTCCACTGATAGCTGAAGCACTTAAAATCATTGCTGTCCTTTCTCATCAGGGTATGTATTACCTGGAGGAGAACAGGATTGTCCACAGGAACCTGGCCGCCAGAAACGTTCTCCTGAAGAATAACTACACCGCCCAGATCTCAGACTACGGCATTGCAGACCTGCTTTACCCTGATGACAAGAAATACTTTTACAATGAGGTCAAGGTCAGTATCCTGGCAGGAAAGACACGATAGACAAATGGCTTTGACATGGGTTTATTGTTCACACTCTGAGACAATAGTGACATTTCCTCTCCTTACATGTTTAGGCGCCGATCAAATGGATGGCCTTAGAGAGCATCTTGTTTCGCAGATACACACATCAGAGCGATGTCTGGAGTTATGGTGAGTTTTAAACCATCTTCCAAAGTCCCACTTTGGAGCTGTAGATGTTTCAGTTGTACCGGTCGTGTTGTTTTCCAACCTCACTAAATCTCTCCCATTCATTTAGGAGTGACAGTATGGGAGATGATGTCATTCGGGGCAGAGCCATACACTACGATGCGTCCGACGGAAATTTCTGATCTGCTGGAAAAGGGCGAGCGTCTGTCTCAGCCTCAGATTTGCACCATTGATGTCTATATGGTCATGGTCAAGTGTGAGTGCCTGTCTTATATCCCTCTTTATGCCCCTGACTTTTGTGATCTCCTGACTTTAGCTCTAACACCAACATGAGGTCCTTTTTGACAATGAAATGTCATTGACTGATTAGTATAAAATGCCTTACCATGAAATTTGGTCCAATCAGGTCGACGCTGAATTTGTCAAATCTCTTTGGTTTATTTTAGTTTGTTTCATATGCCCTGTGTTGTGTATTAGTTTCAACAACTCCATAAAATTGAGTGACAAACTTTGGCTCTTGTTTTTAATCTCCAGGTTGGATGATTGATGAGAATGTCCGCCCAACATTCAAAGAGCTGGCAAATGAATTTACCAGAATGGCCAGAGACCCTCCTCGCTACCTGGTGATGAACGTAAGATGTGAAACACAAAGCTGTGTGTTTATCAGTAGAAATACACCAATCTTTCTGTTTACTGTAGAGTAAAATAGAACAGACAATATGCTAATCTGTGTTTCACCACCAGGAGGTGTGCAGCCAACAGGACACAGCCCCAGATGAACATGTCCAGCGGAGTGTAGACCTGGATGAGCTGGATGATGTAGACATGGACATTGTAGACCAAGAGTTGGGGGTGGTAGACAGCCTAACTCCAGCTCCTCACAACCTGTCTCAGTCCAGAAGCCTCAGTCGCCTGTCAAGGATGGATGCCCACAGAGTAAGAGACACCATTTCCTGTGACTTGTATGCCTGGAAAGACTTTTTATGTCACCTCCTGGATCTAAATCTCACTTCTGTTTTTTACTTTACTGTAAAGGGTGTTCTTGCTCCATCAAGCGTGGCTGGTTACCTGCCTATGACCCCGGGTGTTGACAACCCAGTACAGGTAACTAAAGTGTCAACGTCATCCAACTGCACATTCCTACTCTTGTCATATTACTAATACAGGTCTGTTGTCTTGTTTAGGCCATGTGGCAGTCGCGCTCTCGACTAAACTCAGCCCGCACTGTGTCTGAGAGCTCGGAGGGCTGTGGTATAACAGTGGAGCTGGAGATGAGTGAGGACTTTTCTATGGGAGGGAGCCCGAAAAGGCGGCGTCATCGCGAGGACAGCGCTTACATATCGCAGAGGGACAGTTTGTCTGGCGGGCCACCAGAGACTCCATCACCACAGATGGAGGAAGAAGACCAGAATGGATATGTGCTTCCTGGAGACAGTCCAGAGAGAGGTGACTCATATTTGTTGTCCATTTATGTAGCCCTAACAATCTTTCCCGGGAAATAGATGTTCAGTTCTGCTGTGTCACAGCCACCATTTCATGAAATGAATACCAAACTGGCAGACTATTTTCTATCTAACGCCTACATAACACATTATACTGAGACTGATCTCATCAGATATAATCTTTTAATTCTGTGCCATGTCACATTTATTTCTTCTTGTTTAGAGGAATATGGAAAACCACACAATGTGGTTTTATCCTTGGATCCTTGCCTTGTGCAGTGAATTCCCAGAGTCTTATAATGAGGTCAGGTTAGGGAACCAGCAGAGACTGCAAGACATGACTAGTCCTGGCCCAGACGTTTGGCACATTCATACACTGTGTTTTTTGTAGAAATTAGATATGACATGCTCATTAGTGAGCTTTGGAGGTTCCAGGAGGTTGAGTTTGTTATCTTTGGAGAGACTCTGAGACTGTTTCCAGTTTTTTTTTGCTAAGCTAAGCTGGGCTGCTTATATTAAATAATAATTCCTTAAAGTTAAATTTCCAGCTCTTATAATAATATATTTTTTCTGTATAAGAAAAGAAAAAAAAGTGTAAAAACATATCAAATGTGTTGGCAAAAGCAACCTCAAGAAAAAAAAGGTGATGACACCGTTGGATTACAGCTTCATCAGGTACTTCGAATCTCACTTTATCCATTTTTCTTTATTTTTTTCAGATACCTTACTTTCCACATCTCGAGCCGCTACTGGCAGGATACGCAAGTCTCATTCGTCTGGCCGGTTGGACGATCCAGACGATGAACAATACGAATACATGAACAAACAGACGTGCGTAACACCTGTCTCGCCCAGGCACAGCAGCCACTGGCTGAAGCCGAACAACAAGAAGCGCACCTCCTCTGTATCGTCACATACGACGGCGTGCTCAGTTGACACCGCGCTATCTGTGGAGGTCAGGGGAGGTCACACAAGAAGCAATCACAACTCTGATTCAGAGCAGCAGGGATCTAATGAAGTTGAATATGAATACATGGACATCAGGGGGAGTGAAAAAGATGAAAGCCCTCCAGCACATGATCCTCCTCCTCCTCCTCCACCAGCAAGGATGGCCAGAGAGGTGCAGGATGAAGAGGAGGAGGAGGAGGAGGAGGAAGAAGAGGAGGACGAATATGTGGAGGACAGCAACTATCATTACACAAACAGACAGCCGAAGCTGCGACAAGCTCTTCAAGACAGAAAGGAGCTGAAGATACAAGGAAGGGACGAGGGCGAGGCGTATGAGTACGAGGACATGGACTGCTTTGCTACCCTGGGGCCTGGCGATGCAGTGGTGTACCAGAACTTGCGGAGGGAAGCAGTAGGACCCTACGTAAAAGTGCGAGCTGGAGTCGGGGTTGGGGAACCCGGAGCTGGTGACAGATCTTTTGACAATCCAGACTACTGGCACAGCAGGATGTTCCTGAAGCCCAAAGCAGTGCCTACATGAAGAACATTTTAAATCTCATGACACTCATGAGACGTATTCATGAAGGACCCGAAACAGGAAATACAACCAAAAGCCATGTTTAAACGTGTAATAATGTAGCCTATGACACAATTTCAAAAACCCAACATGTGACTGTGTGACTTTTTCACAGCTTCGTCGTCGTCTGCTACAGGCTGACATTACTCCTTGTATTTAGGCCTGTGATTTGGGGCATTTATAATATCACTGACTGTTGGAAACACTAACAGAAACAAACAGATTACAAGCTATATATTTTCCTGTTTACATTTTGAAACGAACAAAGATTGTCTTTAAGAACAAATGTATTTGTTTTTGATTTTGGACGTTTTCAGACCTCTTTTAATGATGATATATGAAATACATTTTCTACTCAATAAAAATATTTTGAAGCACCAAGTTTTTATTTGAACATACTGCTATAACATGATCATGCAATGTGTGAAATGCAGCATATTTCCCACTGAAGGGGAAGCTCAAACTCTCTGGCTCTGACTGCAGCCATGGTCGCCAAACTCTTGCTGCTAATTGATAAATCGGCAAAGATGTGGATCCTCGTTGGACCTGAGGCGGGCTGAATAACACCTGGCTGCTCAAACAAGCCATGTGTAACAGCACCTACATGTCAGTCAAAGCAGTCATACTGTTAATTACACATAACTTTAAACCTTAGTATAATTTGAGTTAGAAAAATTCAGACTCAGTACAGTTAGAAATTAGCTATAGAGACCAAAACAGTTTTTGTACCAGGTTGTAAACATGTTTATTTCTGCTGTGAAGTTGGACATTTTAATATGGGGGCGTACAGAGACAGACACGATCTGTAGCCTCATAGTGTGTCATAGTGTGTCACTTCTCAGCCACTGAGGTTGCTGCTTGTTTAAAGATGGGGCTATTTAACTAACTAATCATCATCGAGATGTTTTAAATTATTTTATGGTAGGAAAGTTGCACAGTGGTATTTGAAAACTTTAACAAATATTATAATTATGAAGGAAAACAGAGGGAAAATAACCATACATTATTCCTCTTACACAGCTTACAGAGTTCACCATGCAGTTAGACAGTTTGAGTCTTAATATATTCTTTAAAGGTCCAGTGTGTAGGATTTAGTGGCACCTAGCAGTGGAGTTGCAGATTGCAATCAAATGAATACTCTCCCACATCTCACCCTCTCCTTCTAAGCATGTAGGAAAAACTCCATATCATATATCATACCATATCTAGATCAGTGTTTGGCTACTGTACAAAACTGGTGGTTCAACATGGCGGACTCCATAGAAGACGACCTGCTCTTACTGTCGATATAAGACAACAAAAAGACAACAATTCTTATACTCAGATTATTATACACTAATAAAAACACACTAATGAATATTGTAATTGATTCCTGCAAAGAAATACTCCTAAATCTTACACACTGGACCTTTAAATTCACATGAAATCAAGTTAAATAATGGGTAACTTTTGCCACTATATGTGAAAATAAAAATCAATTAATTCAGATGTAATATTTTAATTAATTTCACTCCACATATGATCTTTAATATGAGTTATTTATATACTGTCATTGGTTTTGGCGGGTCGGGGTCGCTGTGACGTCGTCAGCGTCACACCGTGAAGTGGGAGGGGCTTGGAGGGCAGCGGGAGGCTGCCTGGTGTTAGCAGCAACGGTCGGTCAGAGCTGAGCCGAGCCGAGCTGAACTGTCGCTGATTGGGGCCCGACTAGCGACTGAAACTTCACTGCCAAGATGTCGGACGATGAGCAAGAGCAGACCATAGCCGAGGATCTGGTGGTCACCAAGTACAAGATGGGTGGTGACATCGCCAACCGTGAGTAAATTTGAAACGGGTAGCCGTTGGTTGGCCCTGTCGTGCTGCCAAGCTAACGTCAGTCTGCCCGCACAGCAGCAGCAGCAGCAGCCGCCATGTGGTTTACATGCGAGGCACACATATGCTAACAGGCTAACTAGCTCGTGGCTAACTAGCTGCTAGCTCCTCGTTAGGCTTTACTGTGTTAAACTTAACGTGGGATGCTAACTAACCTGCTAGCTCAGCCTGTTGCCCCAGTACAGCCGGCTAACCGTGTTAAACAAATGTTAGCGAGGGGTGAAGATAAGGCAGGCAGCCATAGATATGAAGCCCACGTTAGTGTGACATGTTCACGGCTCCAGGCTGAACTCTTTTGTGTTAGTTTGTCTTTAACTTTTTATATCAAGTTACATATAACAAGGAATAATATGAATACAACAGTCTGTGCATTTGCAGACCCAGTCATTTGATCTTTTTGGCTTATTTCTTACATTAAAAGACTAATTTACTGCTAGTATATATAGTATATATGTTTATATGTATATTTATGCCACAATATCAGCAAGTATTGTAAAAATAAATTGTATTTTCAGCTTGAGGAACTGTTTAGAGCTAAATAATCAGATGTTAATATGTGATTTTGGCTAATCCACCACATGAAATATAAAAAAAAATAAAGATCTGTCATCAAATAAATGCCCTAATTGTATAAACGTATATTATTATTATCAAAGAAGGCGTTACTGCAGTATTTAATCTTCTGACATTTGACATATTTGTACTGTTGTACAGTATATGTTGATCAAATCTTACTCGACTCTGCACGCTATCGAAGATTGGGAACAAATCTGTTGAGTCAGTTCTTTGCTGGTGTTAAACTAGCTGCTGGTTGATATTCAGTGTTCATTTCATTCAATTTAAGCCTAATTTGTAGACATTATCTCAGATGATATGTCATCTCGTATCACAGTATCAAGACAACATTAATGCATCCACTCTGCTCCGCTATGTTCTCCTAATCATTTGCTGTTTGTCTCATCCAGAGGCCCTCCGTCTGGTCGTGGAAACAGCCAAGCCTGGGGTGTCTGTGCTGAGCCTCTGTGAGAAGGGTGATGCCTACATCATGGCCGAGACCGGAAAGGTCTTCAAGAAGGAGAAGGAGATGAAGAAAGGTGAGGCGAAGACGACGCCAGTGTGTCTTTTTGTTATTCGGGTGAACTGTGGTGACACTGTCGAGAAGAGTGTAGATGCAGTCATGTTAGTAGTGTGTTTGTGTGCGAGTCCACACAGTGTTAAAACAATATGGTGGCAAGGGTATGACAGTGTAAGATTATTAGGCGATCCAAGTGTCACTCTCTCCATCCTTGTATAGTTTTCTTGCTAAACTTGTGGATGATTTCCAAATGAAGACTCGGTGGTTCTCTCTTCCCTCTTCTAGGCATTGCCTTTCCCACCAGCGTCTCAGTCAATAACTGTGTTTGCCACTTCTCTCCCCTGAAGAGTGACCCTGACTACACACTTAAAGATGGGGATCTGGTCAAAATGTAGGCACCACGCTCTGCAATAATGTCCCCCCCTTTTTCTCTGTGTCTTTGAGTCTCCCAGTGTGCTGTCCTCCCTTATTGTCCGTGTGATACCTTTGCTCGTATGTGAGGGTTTTCTCTTTGCTGTTGACTGTCTGCTTCGTCAGTAAGGTCTCGTCTTCTTGTCTGTCCTGTGTGGCAAACAACAAGTAAGGTCTGACATTTTTTAGAGCAGCTGTTTTTGCTATTTTCAAAGTGATAATTTGGATTTTAGCTTTGATGGCCACCCATCTGCTAAACTCCTTATATCGCGTGCTCTGAAAAACAAAGTAAGCTCATCTTAGTTGTTGTGTTGCCACGTATGTCTGCGTCCTGTGTAACGTCTTCTGTGCTGCGTGTTGAAATGTGACGTTTTTAAATGTGTTTGATTTAGCTCCTGGTGTTGTGGTGACACACACCAACGGTTTGTATGTTTCTCACTTTTCACACACTCTGTCTTGAACCCTCTGGCCGGGCATGTCTGTTCAATTTATTACAGTCTGTAGTGCTGCTCCCTTGAATTCATAAAAAGTCCTTCACTGTATTTCAGTTGATGTGCAGCCAAAAAAAGAAACTCACCTTGCAGTATATCTTCTATTTAGTGGCCATAACAGATTAAATTGTTTTATTTTTGTCCAACCTTATTGGTTATTGTTTAGTCTTTACTGGTCTCATTTTCCAAAGTGGAGCATGGTTGATATTTTGTCCTTCCCAAGTAGATTTGATTGATTCGATCCCGTGTCAACGTTAGTTATCTTGACAGCAGGGTGGCAGTTAGACCAGCAGTGACTTTGACACATGATCAATTAAATGTTTTATTGTTCATTTCATACGCTCATCTCTTCTTTTCCTCTTTATTCTGTGTAGCGATCTAGGCGTTCATGTTGACGGCTTCATTGCCAATGTTGCTCACAGCTTTGTGGTGGGAGCCAGCAAGGTGAGGATTTATTTATTTATTTTATTTATTACACTGCTTCAGTCCTAGTTTGTTATCGTCTTTATTAGAGCACACCTACTACAACGAGTCCTCCACTCACCTTATCTCATTTCTGCAGGAGAACCCCATCACAGGCCGGAAAGCTGATGTAATCAAAGCAGCCCATCTGTGTGCAGAAGCAGCTCTTCGCCTTGTTAAACCTGGTAACCAGGTACATGTAACCCGCCTTCTTGCAGTCTTCTCCATGTCGGCCACAATGACCTCTACAGTGGCAGACTTTGATCATAAATATTTATGTGTGCCTTATCGTGAAGAAATAGAACTCTGGCTACATCAGTATGTGAAACTCATCCTTTTCCTCAGACAGCTCATTGCAGATCCAGTAGTTTTACTCTGCTCTTCCCTGTTTTCATCCACCAGATTAGACAGATTAGTCGAGTGTAAAACAAAATGGAATATCTGTCTTCGGCGTTTTCTGATTTCAGTAAGTGCAAAACTGCATTTTGCATGTGAAAATGATGCATTTTTCTCTGTTTCTCAGAACACTCAAGTGACAGAAGCCTGGAACAAGATTGCTCAGTCATTCAAATGCACCCCGATCGAGGGTAAGTGTCTCATTAAAAGTCTGTGCCTCTAAGCGTGCCCTGTCATGGAAAAGGCATTCAGGGCAACCATGAGTGATCCATATTTGGATGACTTTCATCCTCGGATTTCCTTCTTGACTCTCTTCAGGTTTGCTCACATAATAATAAGAAAGATGGTGATTGTTAAGGACTCATAACGTAAGTTAATGTGTGGCTTTGTGTTTTTAAAGGTATGCTGTCTCATCAGCTGAAGCAACATGTCATAGATGGAGAGAAGACCGTCATTCAGAACCCGACAGACCAGCAAAGGTACATTTAGGCCTCACGGGAGGGAAATCTGATGCCCTCTGTGGATGTTTTGACTTTAACCTCTAAGACCCTGTTAAACTGGAGTCTCACACATTTTGTGTACATGTATACAAACACACAGTGTAAATGATGGATAAGGATTCAGTCCTGCGAGATTTAAAATGTGCCACAACATCGCTCGTCATCCTTATTTAGATATTTATTTCCATATAAATATGGAATATACAGCCAAGCTGTGTGTGGAAAGTTCACGTGCATCTAAAGTCACCTACAGTTGATCATATTTTGTTTAACCCTAATGACTGCAAACTCGACCACAGTAAGGGTTGGTCACCCTAATCACAAACATGCATACTTCCCACGTACTCCTATCTGTCCAGACAGAAGGTTTCAGTTTGATGTGGACACGTTTTGAGATCTCTGCCTGAGAGTTGAGCCACAGCTCGGGTATAAAGAAATGAATGGAATTTGTTTTGTGGTGCTGAAACCAGCAACCCACAATTATATTTGGAGAAACTCAACAGTAAATTGTCCTTAGTGGAGCACTGCATAACTATACTACTTTTTCACTGGCTGCTGTTGGCACTCATTTCCAGGAAGGACCATGAGAAAGCAGAGTTTGAGGTACATGAAGTCTACGCCGTGGACGTCTTAATTAGCACCGGAGAAGGGAAGGTCAGTGTCCTCTTGTCTTACTTTATTCATTACCCATAGCTGCTGAGTTTTCATTAGTGTAGAGAACAGATATTTAATGTTTGTTATTTCTATTTAGGCCAGAGACGGAGGTCTGAGGACCACCATTTACAAGAGGGACCCCAGTAAGCAGTACGGCTTGAAGATGAAAACTTCCCGTACGTTTTTCAGTGAGGTGGAACGGCGCTTTGATGCTATGCCCTTTACTCTTCGGTATGAACACGACCACACTTTACATGTAGCTATTTAAATATGTAGTCCACTATCTGCTGGCATTTTAAATAGATTGACAGCAAGTTAAATATTAATATTCTGTGGCTTAAGAATTTACTTAATACCACCATCCGTTTTCCATCAGGGCGTTCGAGGATGAGGCCAAAGCCCGTCTCGGTGTGGTGGAGTGTGCCAAACATGAATTGCTACAACCCTTCAGCGTGCTACACGAGAAAGAGGGTGAGCGTTTACCTCCCTGTATGATATATATTTTTCTTTTTAACCGCTCCCTCGCTTCATCTTCCTGTGTCTTTTTGTTCTCAGGAGAGTGTGTCGCACAGTTCAAGTTCACGGTGCTGCTGATGGCCAACGGGCCTCACAGAATCACCAACGGACCTTTCGACCCAGAGCTCTACAAGTCAGAGCATGAAGTTCAGGATCCAGAGCTAAAGGTAAAGACTGAACATGGAGCTTGTTCGTCACACAGACACCGCCTGCTTTAAACTCCTTTTTTCTATTTGTACTGAAACTCTTCTCCTCTTAGACTTTACTACAGAGCTCTGCAAGCCGTAAAACACAGAAGAAAAAGAAAAAGAAGGTACGTTATTATTCTAACAATGAACTGTGCAGTCCGCAGCACACTGGGCTCATTCACCTGCTTGTTTTTTTTTGTGTCACAGAGAACACATATCTGGTTTCATGATACCTTTTTATGTACTAATCTGTACCTCTCCTTTCACATCCTCCAGGCCTCTAAGACAGCAGAAAATGCCACCGGACAGCCAACTGAGGACACAGAAGCTGCAGAATAAATAGATACTGCCTTTCCACACATGCAAGACCCCAAAGAGAAGCAAGAGAAAACATGAGAAATTGCCCCAAACGCTCTGCCCATTAAACACAGAATAGAGTTGATTTCACAAATTATAAACGGAGGAATTCAGAAGAACTTTGGAATTAAATGAATATTTAAAGGTCCGACATGGACGCTTAACCCTTTACTGCATTAACTGAAAGTACCATGGAAAGAGTAGGAAATAAATAATAAAGAATATTTGCAAATATTTTTTACATGTTTTGAAAAGAATTGTTGCCAAATGGTAACTGTGTGACTGGTGCTTGTTTTTATAATTGATCCTGACAAATCTGCAGCTGAGCATTTCCTTTAAGAAAAACTGGAGCTTACAGTGGGCATTAATGGGAGTGGATCAGTGTGTATTTTTGAGCTGCAGGTGAAGGATTACTGTGTGATACCAATAGAAACCTGGATCACATCAGTCTCTCTTAAATAAGGCATCGTGGATTGATTTTTCCTGTTGCTTGAATGGGATGGTACGACTGAATTGTCACGTTTCCCTTTGGCAACAAGGTTATAACAAGTCATCTAAACTGGAATTTATAGTAAAACATCCAGATATTGGAAGGTTAACGAGCACTTTGTCTCTCAAGTGTGAGAATTATAAAGGATGACGAGGACTGATGATCCAGCGCATCATGAAACAACTTTTTTCTCAACTCCACCATGCAGTAAAGGGTTAAATTATAAATTTGTTACTCATGAAATTGCTAAATGTAACACAGTTGACAGTAATCACAGGGATTGTAATATAATACATGGTATTTGCTTCAGAGTTAATGTACTAAAGGTTTATGGTTACGCTTATATCATCGAGGTCTGACCACATTTTTAACTACATTGTTAAAAAAACCACATTAGATTTTTTTTAAAGCAATAACCTGAAGACTGGAATATTTTTAAGTACACAAGCAAAGAAAAACAACAGTTGTAATCGGCTTGACTTTAAAGAACAAAACTGCCACATTTACTGCCATTCCCCTCGAATTTTATGAAAAGATGGAAAACTATATGTTCCAATTTTGAAAAAACTTTTCTATTAGTGACACTGTTCTGACATCATTAGTCTTGTGAAGCTGATAATGCTTTGAAAAAGGTTTTATGGGCATCTTCAGTGGAGTTGGACCAGTAAGAGATCATTTCAGGTCTGAGTTTCATCTCCAGGTCTGGGACGGTGTTGAGAAAAGAAAAAAATCCTGCTTTGTAGCTCATCAGTGGGCAAAGCAACTTTACATCTAAAGAAATAAAAACATTTTCATACATTCGTGTTTGTATTCTGTGTTGGGTTTTCTTTAACTTCTTTGGAAATGGCTGCAGTAAGGATCGTTGTCCAAGACAACAGCACAACTTTAAGGCGTTAAATTCAGAAACTGGTTGATTGCTTGGATTGATCCTCCAATGATTTGAATGTATCACGATAGATTTTGATTAAATTATACATATACCTTATCAGAGGATTTGATTTATATTACCCTGTCTTAAGCATTTGTATGGTTTAGTGCATGAATCTATTTTTAGTTAAAATAAGTTATTAACTGGAAATAAAGAGTTTGATATAAAAACATAAAAATCACAGTCAATAAATACTGTGATAGGTTAAAATAAAACTCTAGTTGATTTATATGTTACAAGATTAAAGAATTATTATTATTATATATATATTTGTTATTCCAGATGTTAGATATGTTCATTTAATGATTTAATGTTTCGTTAAAGGTCCTGAAGTCTTTACAGTACATACAGTAAAACTGAGGTGCTATATACAAATATCCAACCATGTTCAGTGACTGCTGCTATACCAGGACTGATATTTTGTGCAATACTCCTGTGTACACTTATCTTTTCACTTACTGACAACCCTCAATTTTCATATACTGCATTTATATAGTGTAGTATATCCTATTTGTATAGTACATTCATATCTATTGATACAGTGATACTTCCCTAATATTTGTATATACTTGACACAACCTTTTCACATTTATACTGTGTATAGTACACTCATACATATACTTCATATTCTAGTTTGTTATATTTCATATCATATCACGGCATTCTTTATTTAAAACTTTATTTTGTGTGTCTAGTGCCGTTACCGTAACTAGTGCTCTTCATGCTGAGCTGGCCTGTTATTCTCATCCAACACATTTCATTGTGCTGTTGACCCTGTGTAAACCTATAAATAAACCTGAAACTATTTATATGGTGCAGTATATAACATTTATTTATAAAGTGATACCTCTCCAACACTTGCATAGCCTTGACAGAATCCTTTCACACTGTGTATAGTACACACGCACACTTAGACAGTACGCTTTCCCCCCTTTTTTTTGTTATTTTCTATTTATATAACTCAACTTTTGTAGTATTTATTGTCTTGTATTTTATTTTTTTTAGCTTGTTTTTATCTTCTTTGTGTAGCACTGTTGACCTGTTCTTCTCATCTAACACATTTCATTGTGCTGTTGGCTCTCTGTTGACAGATGAACCTGAAAACTGACACTCCTTCCCTTTTTGAAGCCTGGACACACAAACTTGTCCATTTGGACTACATTTCCCATCAACGCGCTAAGAAAAACACAGTTGGCGCTCAAACATGGCGTCACCTTCCCTATAAATACCTCCCTCCTCCTTCGTCACATCCTCTTTCCGTTGCTCTTCTCGCTCAGAGGTATGGAAACCAGCTTCGCTGCTAACTGAATCCAAACTGAATCACCAGTTTTTACAAATCATCCGCAGTCACTAATGATTTAATCTCTTTCCTTTTCACAGAAACTTCTCCACGATGAGAGCCAAGGTGAGTTAAAGCAGCCAGAGTCTGTATTTATAATGTTTTCTATCCTCTTCCTGCTCCAGTCAATGCTGCTAGTTAGCTTCTATGCTAACTTACATCGTGTGTTGGCTTTTAAAGACCCTTTCTGCTCTTTCTATCTTTTCTTCAGTCATTTTTAACAATGCTGATGTCAATTCAAGTGATAACAATGTACAAATCATGTGAGAAGTATTGTAAATATTATATTTATGGTTGGCTAATGGTGTGGGGAGGCCTGCTTTGGTGCATGCTCGAATGTTAGCCCAGATGAAGATGAGCTGTGTTCATGTCCAAAGGTCCAGTTCTGTTTTAGCTGTAACAGTGCTGAATGTTTTCAGTGTAATTTCTCTGCATCACAGCATGCACGCTGTCTGTCATAGTCACTAAGTGGGAGGGCGGACAGGGCATGCTTACTACGATCACTGTCTAAATAAATATCCCTCTTGTCTTCTAGTGGAGGAAGAAGCGTATGCGCAGGTAAGCAATCTGTTTTGTACAAATTTCTTGTAAACAAGTTACACTAATAGAATAATATGCATTCATACATGACAGGGAAAGTCTCCATATATATTTTAAAGCGCTTTCCTGGATACTCAGACACTGTAGATTAAAGCAGCAAAACAACATACACCCAGCTAAACATTAAAAGCTATTTTAAAAAGGTGTTTTTGTCAGATTTGAAGGTGGGTCAGTACAGTCACTGCACAAAATACTTCAATATATTGCCAATGTGGAGCTTAAGCATCTGATCGGTCTCTAGTATCTCTTGACATTTGTTTTGCCATAATCTGTAAGAACCCAGGATAGATTCCTATTCCACATTTGTGCACATGGCTTTACTCGTTACTGGACCCATGTGGTCACCAGTTACAGCTTTTAAAGGTGGAATAGTTTGACCACACATGGCTTAAAATGGCCTGAGTCAATTATAAGTAATTAGGCACTTGTTTCTCCACATTACTTTGAAATATAGCAATTAATCTTTAACAAACCTTTGAAGAAAAACTGTTAACACATTGTAAGTTGCTTGTAATTTATTTCACGGCAGGGACAGCGCACAATAAAACATTAATCTTGTACAACAAGAGAATATGCATTGTGCCAGGTTCTAGCAGATTGCCATTTTCCACCTGTAGTCCCTGGGCAGGTTGATGGAATAGTACATAGAAAATTAGTATGGAAAAAGAAAATTATTAAATAACAGAACAAGGCAAAGAGACAATATAGATCAATAGAAACATGGAAGCAGATTTGACAGGACAGGCTGCCCCAACACACAAACACTTCATAAATGTGTACACTCTTGCTTAAGAAGTGTACTTGCAGTTTGATTGCTCTGATCAAATCTGTCACATGAAATACTTAAGTTTCATTTTAAAAATAAAAACTGAAATGGCTGGGCGTGACCGTCTGCATGTATGCAGCAGGATTTGGTGGGTTGATGTGATGGCAAAGTTTAAGTGTCTGTGAGCTAAAAGGCGGGTTTACAGCTCATTAGACAAGTGTACTAAAGATGATTGTCTACGTTAATTTGTAGATATTAATCAATACTTTGCTTTCCACTCCAAAGTTAATTTTAAATGACCATTTAAACACTTCAATGATCAGGGTCATTCCTGTATTTTCCTGACGTTTGCATTTTTACCTTCACCAACAGGCTGAAGCGTAAAAGGAGAAAGATGAGGCAGAGGTCAAAGTAAGCCCTCATCACCGCCAGCTGTGATTCCTGTCAGAGCCTCTCCAGATGACTGACGCATGCGGCTGAAGTGGATCGTGGACATCAGTGGGATAAAGGCCTCAAACCTGACTTCAGATGACCGCGTCTCATGGAGCCGACTGTCTGACTGGACGATGGCAACGACGCTGGACAGATCTCTCAACATCAGAACTACAGCTGCTGTTCATGGACCATAATACATACGTTAACCAACAACTGTCATGTGGTGTATTGAACAATAAATGAACACTGTTAAAAGTTTCCAAGTTCTGGTCTCAAATTCTTCGACTGATTATTGCAGGATCACTCTGAAGGTGTTTATCTATGGCACTGAATGAGGAGTCAAACTGTGTAAACTAAAGCTGGCTTTGTGGCTACTGTCAGGAATGTAGCTTTGTTTTAAGTCGCCTCAGGTCTATGAACCAAATAAACTCTAGATGTGTCAGGAACCTTTCTGCCTAAATTGACTATACAGGAGCCGATGCCGTAAGAATTGATTGCAAAAAATTGTTAAATTCAACTATTAAATCAGTTGTTTCCTCATCAGGATCATCCAGGAGAAAACTTGAGTTTGCAATATCAACAGCTAGTTTACTTCAATGGTGCTAGAAGTATTTAGATTGGTTTCACAAGTACTTATATACACATCTAAATACTCAAGTCCTGCATAAAAAATAAACATTTAATCTGGATTTAGAGTATCAAGAGGAAAAATAATACTTAAGCAGACAAAATGGACTCCAATCTGCAAAGTATCTTATTACAATAACCTACTAGCTGAAGTAGAATGAGATAAATGAAAGTACAGAACATGGTGTTAACACAATTTAATAGAAATTACAAAAAGTCAAAAGAAGGGTGATTCTTATGGGCTTTCTGCCTTAAGCCATTTCTTTGTAATTGCTTTTCTAGCAGCTACACTCTGTGAACCAAGTAAGAGTTTTGTTTGAATATTTGTAGATGTTAAATGTAGAAATCCAAAGAGTACTTCATGCCAAATTAAAGCAATTTGGTCCCAAATATCGTCACGAATTCTGTGTGTATCTTTTACAGTTGGACAGGCCCAGAACAGGTGATGGTGGTTCCAGCTAAACACTCTCCAAGAGGTTGAACTCAATGTCTTCCATTGAAATTTGCAATATTTTGTCCAGACTTCCTCTATAATGCAACTGTTAGTTTACCTTTCTCATTTTTGTTTATGTAGGTGCTACTTGTTGAAGTCTCATTATCTCAAAATCTAGAAGAAAATTAACATTTGTTATTTTAAGATAATGACATAAATAACTCGAGAAAACGGAGGAAATAAAATGTATGAATGCAGACTGCTTAGGGCTTCTGTACAAACCAGTGAGGGGCTAAAGGTTGACCATAGACACACATCACTCGATTAGCAAGTCTCCACTATGCTAAATATGTATTTTCTTCATCAAACAAGAAGTTGAAATATTGTAACGGAATTGTTTTTATAAATGATCTTCTTGATGATACAGGCAATTTTCTTTTGTACGACCAGTTTAATAAAAAATATGGACAATTATGTGACAACTTTAATTTTAATCAGTTGCTCTCTGCTGTGCCATTGGAGGAGGATATTAAAAAATTTGATCATGTATAATTTTTTCTTACTTAGTAATGGTCTTTCATCTTTTCCACATGCAGTCTGTTCCTTGTGGGAAGATGAGTTTAACATTTTGATCCCCTGGAAACATTATTTCAGATCTATTCATACAATATCAATCGATTCATATTCTACAATTTTCCAAATTAAGATTTTCTACAGAATTACGGCTACAAACAAACAACTTTTTTTAACACAGACCACACAAATTTATGTAAATTTTGTAATGAAGAAGTGGAGGATCAGTTACATTTATTTTTTCACTGCCCACATGTAGTCAGACTGTGGTTAGACATTCAAAATTGGACCCATAAATATTAATTTGGAATTCACACCCCTAAATATGTTGTTGGGAGTACTTGATGCAAATTGCCCACAGATTGTAAATACAATTATTCTTTTGGGGAAAATATTTATATTTAAGGCTCAATCAAAAAGGAATTTGAATTTGGTTCTTTTTTTAAATAAAGTGTGAAGCCAAATCAAGACAAAGTAGAAATACATAACAGAAAATGGAAAAAACATAAGTTTTGAGTAAAGGTATAATTATAACATTTAATTTTCGTATATTTACATCTTTTTTGTTTTGTTTTGTTTTGTCTGTCTGTCCTTTGGTCAGTGTGCTGTCAGTGTATATGGTATGTTTATGTATGTTACTGCCTGTTTCCATTAAATAAATAAAAAAGAAGGTTGATATTCAGTATTCAAGTATTGTGAATCTATTTTGTTCTTTTCTATGAATTACAGATAGATAGATAGATAGATAGATAGATAGATAGATAGATAGATAGATAGATAGATAGATAGATAGATAGATAGATAGATAGATAGATAGAGCAGACGTAGCATGAGACACAGTAAACATCCATTAAAATTAACCTGCACTGCAGATAAAGAGTCACCACAGGAGGGGTAAGTTCAACAAGAGTCTGAGGGGGGCGCTGTGGGTCAGTCTCGATGCTGCACGCTGAGTGAAGACGCCGTAGAGGAAGAGAGTTAGTATTGTAAACACAAGGATATGGCTGACGAGAGGGGTGGAGGAGGCGAAGACAACATTAACGACAACATGGGGAACCAGCTACAGCTTTTACCAGGTAACAGTCGCAGTCAGGGGCCTGGCTGCTCGCTCTGCTCGGTGTTTCACCACAGCACCGTCTGTCTCTTCAGCCTGGTCACAGCCAGCTAACATTTCTCCACCACAGGCCACTGTCAGAGCTCACATCCTGACTCACACATTTTACCAACCTGTGCTTTCACTTTCTGTTCATGTTTAGCACCAGGTTAGCTGAATAAAGCTGATAAACGTGCAGCTGTTTGTTTAAGGGGGTCCTCACTGTGTGTGCCTTTTATGTTTGCAGACAATGAGGAGGAAGAGGAGGAGGAGGATGACATGGAGACTGAAGACCGAGACAGTGAGGAGGCAGAGAAACCCAGCATCATCACCTTTGACCCCAGTCTTCCCACATCACATGCTGTGAGTGCTCCCTCTCTTCAGACACTACCACACGTCTAGTTTTCCTGCAGCTCTTTGTTGTGCTCTTGTTGTGTTGACGCTGACACCTCACCTGTGCTGGCAGTACCTGGGCTCAGACATGGAGGAGTTTCACGGCCGTACAGTCCACGATGACGACAGCTGTCAGACCATCCCCGTGCTGCCGCACACGGCCGTGATGCTGGTCCCCGGTCAGACGCTGCCTCTGCAGCTCTTCAGGCCGCAGGAGGTCAGCATGATGCGGAGCGTCATCCAGAAAGACCGCACCTTTGCTGTGCTCGCACACAGGTACGAAATGACTGCACTGGTAGTCATGAGTACATGAATCCCCCCAATTTTGCACACATGTTGGTGGGTTTGTTTATTTTGTGACATTTGAAGAGCTCTTTAAAGTCTGAGAAAATAATCCTGATGATCTCACAAGGCTTATCTTGGCCACTGCCAGCTGGGTTACAAACCAATGTTTTTGGAGTTTGACCCGAATGAAGGACTAAAAATCAGGATATTTCTACCTTTCTCGCTTCAGTGGTTTTCCAAGCTTAGCTCTAATGTACCCGATAAATGGTTTCCAAATTTGATCAAGGTTCTCAGAGGAGCCATCTTATTGTGAGTCTCAATTTTTCCAGCTTAAGATGTGTCGTGGAAATTCTAGTTATCTGGCGAACAACAAAGAATGCCTTCAGAGTTGATACTGCTGAAGCGTCTTTATTTCTTGTACAAGAGGGAGAGGTGACACAGAGGATACAGTCAGTCTGCACAGTTCTCCGCCGAGCATAGGGCGGTTACACTATTTATAACATGAACAGATAGATGAGGTCAATCATCGGGCAAGCTGTCAGAAGGTCAGTCATTCCCCCGAAACTGTCCGCATCGCCAACAGCACCCCTTCGAAACCGCCTGCAGCGCCCACGGGTTCCTCAGAAATTGTTTGCGGTTAGACACAACACGAGTTATGACGGATACAGCTAATAAATGCTTCTTGTTTGGCAAGCTGCAGATCTGCAGAATCAGCTCTTTGCATGTAACAAAAAAACGCTCACAAGGGCATAGTTATATTTGTAATTTCCATTACAGATGTTGCAGATGTTGTTTTATTTGATGTCCCCTCTCTGCAGTGGTTCAGGTGAGCCGGACGCAGAGTTTGGGACGACAGCTGAAATATATGCATACCGAGAGGAGCAGGAATACGGCATCGAGACTGTCAAAGTGAAAGCTGTGGGGAGGCAGAGATTCAAGGTCCATGAGATAAGAACTCAAGCAGACGGGTGAGTTGAATTGCCCCATAAACCGTTAACTAAAGGTGATGTATGCGCACATTCGAAATGAGAGCTTCACTCGATTAAAAAAATAGCGTCCCGTAGTTCTCACAGTGGCTGTGTGCACACATCAGAGGCCTGCAGGTTTTCTTTGAAAGGAATATAAGCTGAATGTACGATAAATATCTGTTATTGACTACCTGATAAGATCCAGCTGCACTGGACTTGGACTGCAGATAAGTTGAGTAACCTTATCTTCACTTAGTGTGCCCTAAACAGCCTCTATGTTCAAAGCATGACAAATAAATATTTGATTTCCTCAGAAGCTTTCAGTTAATATAATCAATGAAATCTGACTTTGCGGGTTAAGTATTCATTCGAAGAAGGTGGCATCACATCAGATATCAGTTTTTTGACCGGCAGCAGATGAGACAAAATGATCAGGACGTTCCTCACAAAATGCCTCCAGTGGTGGTGCTCTCATAGCTCACAGATAGAGGGCAGACTATTCACAGTCATCTTCAAAAAAAAATAAACTGAAAGCATCACGGTGGAGTTAAGCTGTAACTACTGCACACATACACATTCAGGTTTTTGTACAAGATTTATTGGTTATGACTGTTTAGTTCATGGTCTCTGTCCTGGTCTTTGTGCCTCCTCTTGTTGGAGGTGACAGAAAACAGTAGATGTACCTACAGAGAAAACTGTTGTGGTCATACTGTAGATCATGTCTACTTATATTTTCCACTGTTCAGGAAATCACTGAGTTTTACTCTTCATAAAGACACATACCGTCTTTCCAGAGTTGCTAATAATAATGTACATAAACTGGTTACCATAATCCCATTGACCTTTTGTTGTACTGCAAGTGCCCACAGAATGCATAGACTTGAAGTTATCACTCACTTAAATGGGATCTGCTGTTGTCCTCTCCGGGCTGATGCATACTGAATATTAATATAGCGTTTACTGTGTGTTTCAATGCACTTGTATTCCTGTCATTAACGTCTCTAAAACATTTTCTGAGAGTTTGGGTCACAGAAACAAAATTTGGAAATGTAGTGCAACGGTTGTCATGTTGTAGCAACAGGTTTGCTCTTTGTGCATAATATATAATAATTAATTATTACATTAAACACTGCATATTGTATTTTGGCAGGATCGAGCCGCGTGCTATTTCAGGTGTTTGCTCTGACGTGTGATTTTTGTGCTGTTGCTATGTGAATGTTTGTTTGTCTGAGCTCCAGGAAGTTCACTGAGTTCATCGCGGGTGAGAAGTTGAAGCAATATTTCTTCTCGCTGACAGTGAAAGTGTACCAGCGTCTTTTTATGATTATGTCAGGTTTACAAACATCCTGTCATGCACCTGATGGTATTCAGCCAGCACACCATTTGTTTAATCTGCTATTCGTCTGCTTCTAGTCTTCTGTTGCTCTCTTTCTCATTTCCCTCCTTGTCTGCCTTTTTTCTTTTTTTTTTTCTTTTTTACACAACCGATGTCATTGTTTTTCCTCCTCAGGATCAGACAAGCCAAAGTACAGATTCTTCCAGAGCGAATCCTTCCAGATCCCCTCTCTGCTGTGCAGCTGACACCGCTGTCCAGGCTCCACATGCACCCCTCCTCCAAACCCCTGACCCAGAGCTGCAAACAGGCCCAGTGCTGGTGGAGTAACTACCAACAGGTCAGAGTCGCAGCAGTGTTGCAATTTGGACAGGAAAAAAGATATTGATGAATCTACAAATGATTATTTAATTGTTTATTGATTTCTAAAACATCAGAAAATAGTTTTAAAAAAGCCTCAAAGGTGACTTCTTCAAATGTTCGACCAACAGTCTTGAAGTTTAAAGATATTCTCCTTACTACAATTTAACATTTAAGAAGCTGTAACCATCGATTCCTTTAACGTTTGTGCTTGAAAAATCTGAAGACTACGTGTCCCTGTCAGAGTGCACAGGCTTTGACTCGGACAGAAGGTTTTTGATAAATAAAAGAGTTACCGTCTGCCGTGTGGACGTCTGTACTCTCTGCATGCACATGATTTATATTATTAGTTTTAAAAGTTAATGCAGCCTTTAAAGAGGAAGAAGAAATTAGGCTCGTTTTGAAGTAGTCACTGGTTACAACCATCAAACAGAGCACAGTTATTACATTACCTCCAGCTGCTTATTTCTCTGTGAGGACACGTTTAAGGCCTTCTTTACCGGTGTGTATGTACTATATATGCTGTATTTTTTTTTCAGATATGCCACGTAGAGCTGAAACAATCTGTTGATGAATTTATTTGTTGACTGACAGAAAATGAATGAAATCACTCAGTATCTTCAGTTTTGGGCTGTTGTTCGGTCAAAATGAGCAACACGTTGATCTCTTTAGGCTGAGGGAAATGTTGATGATGATGTGTTTTTGCAGCCATGAGTCCATACTACATGGCCAAAAGTATGTGGACTGTCCATATGATTTATGTGTTTTTGCTCTGGGGCTGTTTTCCATTTTCCATAACTTCACTGTTGCTGATTTAAAGTACTTTCAGGCTTTGGGTGTAGTAAAAGCACAGGGACAGCTTCCTCTGTGTAACTTGGTCACTTTATTGTCTCAACCGTGGGACGAACGTGATACATCACCTCACTGTTTTACCTCATATCACTCTGCTAATCTTCCAACCATCACTTAAATTACAGGCGAGACGTACCATAATATATAATTCCTGTCCTAAATGAAGGAACACAATACAAATAGTTTTCATTAATTAAAGTATGTCAATTCTACTCTCACTAAACCTGAGAAAAACAAGGTAATCAGGCGATAAAATAAATAAAAGGCTGTTTCCACCTGTAACTTTGCATTGTCGTATATAGCTATAATGTTTGGGTGTCCACATACTTTTGGCCATGTAATTAAAGTCAGTAATGGTAATATGAGATGGGAAGAGAAACTCTGCGGATGTTGAGTTACTTCAGTCGTCCTTTGTAGATTCAATTTGTTAATGGTGTGTCTGTTGTTCATCACAGAGGAAGTTTCACTGTGCCAGTCTGACGCCGTGGCCACCCTGGGTCTACGCGCTCTACGACTCTGTGAGTACTGCAGCCCTGCACTTGGTATTTCCTCCGTACGTAAACATCACATAGACGTGAATGTAAACTAACCAAGTCCTCCCGTGTTTCACCCCACAGGAGTCACTCATGAACCGAGTGAAGAAACAGCTCCATGAATGGGATGAGAATCTGAAAGATGACTCTCTCCCTACGAACGCCGTAGGTCAGCCTCTGTTCAGTGTATTACAGATGGACCGCAGAGGCATACACACATGCCACGCGCACGCTTGTCTTTCTGTTTGTGTTCCTTCCGTCCTTTCATCCCTCTCTCTTTCCGCTCTGTCTGCTTTCTGTCAGACTTCTCCTACAGAGTGGCGGCCTGCCTGCCCATAGATGACGCTCTGCGGCTCCAGCTCCTGAAGATTGGCAGTGCCATCCAGAGACTCCGCTGTGAGCTGGACATCATGGACCGGGTAAGGAGAGGTCACCGTTAACCCCTCGTCCCTGCTCCAACCACATCTTCCTTTCTCCTCTGTCCCTGCAGCCACCGCCACCTTTCCCTCATGGTGGGATAAGATCTAATGTCCTCCTGTCATGGGCTGACAAATGCGCTGCTGCTGCGATATTTCATCCCAGAGTCGGCCTTCACAGTTAGAAGTGTTTAGAAATCTTTTAGTGTAAGCAAAGATAGTTTATTTTATTAACTTTAATACATCTGTAGTAAACATGCTTACCTGTTTGTCACGTTTAATCTGTGGTAGATATTTACTAAACAAAACATCAGTCACACGTAGCAGAAAGATGTTATCGACGGATGTTTAGGCTTATTGTTAATCATATCAAACGGCCCAGACTAGAGGGTGTAAACAGTCCTCACTTTATCTCCGCTAACATCCATACTTTGAATACAAACAGAGCAAAGCAGTTTGGTCTGTGTCATCCTGGATTACCTCACTGCTTCATGTCAGGACACTCTACCACATCATGGATTTATACGTATCTTACTTCATTGGGTATGATAGTCTCTTACGATATTACTTGTGGACTGCTGTTGCATAACCCGAAACTTTAAAGCTGTCTCCGGATGTATGAAATGCTTCTTAAATGTGCCTGCCGATTATCTGCCTTCTCCGTCTCGTGTGATTGAGGATAATAATCCTCCTTATTGTGTCTCACCGGTCACAGAAGATCTGAACTCGAGTCATCAAGTTAGTAGCTTTTGCAGAAGCATAAAGGCTCCTGTGCATGATTATAGCGCCCTTAAAGAGCCTCAACAATGAGAACACTTTTCACTGAGAACATCTTACTCGTCAATGTTAACACTGAATTATCTCTCCTCCTCAGTGCACGTCACTGTGCTGCAAGCAGTGCCAGGACACAGAAATCACCACAAAAAATGAGATCTTCAGGTGAGGTGTTTTTCTTTTTTGCACATGAGTACATTTGTGTGTTCTAGCTCGGTTATTAGAAATGCTTTTCAGCGCAGTGTTAATACAAACTTCAAGAGACCTGACATTTGTTCGAGAGAGATGATTCATCACTGAGAATATTACACTCGATGTTGCTTTTTCTTCACTCGTCTGGCTGGTAACCAAGAAAAGAAGCTTAAAAATGTCTGAAAGCTACATATAGTCTGAACAGCAGTACTCGTGACCATTTTTCACATTTGATTCTGTAGTAATATTAGATTTCTGTTCAAGGAGATATCAGACTAATCAGACTAAGAAAAAGTGTCACCAGAGTTTGTTTTTCTAACTTGAATGTGTAATGCCAAACAGTTATTCGTTGTCTCAGAATCAGATCATTTTTATCCTCGTCTGACTTCTTGGAGAAAGTTACTCGAGCAAACAAACAAAACCTGCATGGAATCAGATCAATCTATACTGTGTCTACTCACAAAGACAGAAGTCAAAAATGCAGTATTTGCATTTATTTACAGAATTTACAGTATTTACATTATTTACAGTAAATACAGGAAGGCAGCGAGTGACAGGGAATGGGATGGTTGGTGGGCGGCAGTTGGGTCAAGAAAGGAAGGTGCTGTGGAGAACGTTGGGGTTGTAAGGAGAAGAGGACTCGAGAAAGTTGGGATATGAAGAGGGGTAGAGGAGGTTGTGGTAGAGGAGGTTGGGGTAGGGGTGAAGGTTGAAATAGAAAGAAGGGGGTAAGGTTAGGATAAAGAGTGAGGGATGGGTTGGGGGGGGTTGAAGGGGATTCTTCACATCACATCATCAGCTCCAGAAGCCCTGATTTTGGAGTTACTTCGATCGCATAGTCCTGAAACAAGAAAGACGACATGTTTTTGTTTCACCTCTAAAGGTCTTAAATGCGTTGTAATAGTCCAAAAAAATAAGCTCAGGCAGCATACCTGAAGCTTGATGTTTTCCTCTGTGAGGAGTCGGATCTCTTCTTTCATCAATGCCTCTTTCTGAGTCCATGTTCTATTTTTCTCCAACAGTGTCCTCTCCATCTTTTCCTTTTCTCTTTCCCACTGCCGTGCCTTCCACTCCTGAGTGTCATTGAGGTGGAACATCTCCTTTCCGTACCCGCCAAAACTTTCATATCAAAACATTTTTTTCTTTCATCTGTTTTTAAGTCATCACCTCATTTTCTTACTTCCGTGTGAATGCTATTAATAAGCTGCACATTTTTATTTTACTGAAAGACAGGAAACTTCAGTTCAGGCTGCATTGTTTTTGTTTCTTAGAATAGAAACGAAAAAAATAGCCAACCCTATAGGAAATTGGTATAAAAACAGATTAATGGTGCAACAAAACTGCTTCCATGTACGATTTCCTTTTGTATTTGCCTACATCACAGTAATTACTGTAATTACTATCGTCAAAGTCGACACAGATTTCATTGTCCGTGTGGACGTTGCGTACAGTCTGGCGTCACATCATGAACATAAGTGGGCCTGCTCTGCACCTCCAGACTCCCAGCACACACTCGCACTGTTGCGTAAGGTAATTTTCTGTTGATGATGTGCGATGGTTAATGTTTTTATCCGAGACTGACACACAAATCCCCCTAACATCAGTGAGACTGTGCAGACCCTCGCTGCACGCTTATAGGAGAAGTGCATTAGCTGAGTTGAGCTTGACGACATCCAGATAATCGGAGTGAATGAGTGATTATGTGTTTAATTTGATTTCTGAAGTTGGAGTTTGCAAACTTTTAAAGCACACTTCCTCTGAGTAACAAAACTGTGGACGTTGCTAATGCATTTTCAATTAGAGACAAACCAAAACTGGTGTGTGTGTGTGTGTGTGTGTGTGTGTGTGTGTGTGCGTGTGCGTGTGTGGAGTTTTTGTTTTAGTCTGTGTGGGGTTGAATAATTCTCTTGTTGAACTGAATTTCTCCATCCTCTTAGCTTTGTGTTTTCTCTAATTACCAACTTGGACCTGACCTTTTTTTTTTTTTTTAAGCCACTTTATGAGAAGTATGTTTTGATTAGCTGAACCCATAATGTTTATTTCAGCTTCAACTTGAGTTAAACCTGAATTAACACTTTGAGGCGCCTTAATAAGCCATAAACAATCACAAGTTGACGTGGTGAAAGAGAGATTTGAATTATCATTCGTTTGCAGCCACATTTCTGACCACATGATGAATCTAGTCAAGCAATTTTAACTCTCCTCAAAGAAATATACAAATATTGTTATCTGGTTTATCACTATGAGCGACCTCTTCAACATTACAGATAGTGATTTGATCAACGTGTTTTTATTAGTTTTACAGGTTGTACAGAATTTGAAATGCATTTGAATATATTTGAACTAAAAACAAACCCTGCACTATTGCACAGTCACAGATTTATGCTACAAAATATCAAAGCGTAGATTCTACGGTACCAAAAAAAACAAAAACAAAACAGAAACAAACACACACACACAAAAAAGAAAAGTCCACTCATCTGTCAGTTTGGCTTCTGTCTTTTCCACATGGTCCACAACTGGTTGCCAGGTGATGTACTGTAGAAGTTGAGGGCACGACCTCTTGTAGCGTAACACATTTTTTTCTAAAGTTAGATATTGCATAAACTCTCTAATATACAACTTGAAAGTTGCAGCAGATATTTCTTTCCATTTCAACAGTAGGTTCTATGGATATTTTCAATGTCAGAAAAAAACTTGAATATAGAAAGAAATCTGTCAAAACATACATGGTACAGTGGCTGGTGTTATTCGACAGCAGTCACAGTTGGGGTCAATAATTTGGTGTGAATTTGTCCGAGCTCACTTTAGACCAATGCAATCTATGTACATTGTTGAATTGAGGATGAGTGTATCCTGTCTAATATAGATTGCAATTGCACTATTAATGCTTGTTAGTAAAACCTTTAAGAGACTATACTGCTGTAGACATTATTACACATTTTATGTGCAGAATCCTCATGACACATGGTTTGTAGTATTTTTGGAATAACACATCAGCTGACCTGAACCCTAAGCTGTTTGTTTTATTTTAGATATCTATTGTTTTTCTTTGCTTTTATCGATTGTGCAATATGAGTTAGTTGCGATGAACTTGCTGCAGGGTTCAGAGAGGCTGCAGATTCAGCATTTTTAGTCTCCTTTCGTACCTTTTATGGAGTCTCTCTTATCAGTCTATTTTTTCTTATAAATTAATATTCTGATGTTTTGTTTTTGGCTGAACCCTTTGTCGAAGTCATAATCACTCCTGATGACAGACTCCACCTGCTTCTTTTCTTCTCTCCCTGCACAGCCTGTCTCTGTACGGCCCCATGGCTGCATACGTCAACCCTCACGGTTACGTCCACGAAACGCTGACTGTCTACAAAGCCAACAATCTCAACCTGGTCGGCAGGCCATCGACGCTGCACAGCTGGTTTCCAGGGTAACTCTGTTCTACTCATGGCATTTAGGTCACTCTACTCCATTCTTACCGTGGAATAATACAACACATGGCACACATGGACTGATTCAGACTCCTCGCTGTGCCTTTCAGTGCTTTCATCAATGTGAAACATACCTCTGACTCACGGCACTGATGATCTTATAGAATATTTAGTTCAGCAGTAATCCAACCTCTGACCTTCTTGTGTCACGTTATAATAAATATATATATATATACATATATAGTTTCTTATTTAAACCCACAGGGTGTCTCTGTAGGTGATCTTAGGTCATTGTGTGCCACCAGGCTAATGTAGAGAGCAGCAGGGAAGTGTGACGTCTCGAGACTCTCCGTATCAAATCAAACTGCTCTTCAAACACGTGGCACCTTTCGTTTACTGTTATGCATTTATTCCAGTGTGAAGATTATTATCCTCACAACAGTGGAAGTTTCTTATTTTAAGATGACACTGTAAATTCATCACTGATACGAGCTGTGAGATATTCATTTATGTTTTCAAGTAATAAAATGAGCGCTGTCTCCAGGCTCTGAGAAGTTTGAAGTTTGCGCCTTCGTGGTGGACGACAGTTGAAGTTAGTTCAGGGAGTTCTCAAGTCTGCAATGTTTCGTCAGGTTGTTTCTCCCTTCAGTAGGATTCATACTAATTTTGCGGACAGAAAAAAATCGACACCAAGACAACTTAGGCTCACAAACCAATTCTGGAGAAGGTTCTTTGAGGTGGAAACATGATCTGACCTCGGTTTGGCTCAACCACAAGGCGTACTATACATCTTTTAACTCGGACCATCTTTTTGTATTTACATTCTCGCTTCTGCACCAGACACATCTGACCAATGAGCGGAGTGAGCGTTCTCACGTGACATGAAAAGAAAACAGGGGAGAACGTGTCAACCTTACCAACTCATCCACCAATTCAGAGCAGTGCAAACAAACGGCAGTCGTAATGGACTCAAACGACGACTCAGGGTCACGGCAAAAATAATAAAAAAGGATCAAAATGTTTTGTAGAAACTTCTCAAAGCATTCCTGCAGCATAAATAATCTGCTACTCCTCTCTGTGGATCAGAGTGTTCAGTACAGTATGTCCCAAACACTTATAGTTCTACAACATTACTAAAATAGACTATTTCCATGTCATGCTGTAACTCTGACTCGTCATTGGAGTTGAGTGTAACTGCTGTGAGTCATAGTAGATGTTATTTTAATAATTTCTTATCAAACTGATGAACTGTTTCCTCTTCCTGCGCTCTCAGGTACGCCTGGACGATCGCTCAGTGCCGAACCTGCGGGTCTCACATGGGTTGGAAGTTTACAGCCACCAAGAAGGACTTATCTCCGCCTCGTTTCTGGGGTCTGACCCGTTCGGCTATGCTCCCTCGTATCCCCCAGGGCGAGAGTGATGGGGAGGAGGGAAGAGAGGGCTCTCGTCTCTTCTGCCTGTGACGTCAGACCATCATTTAAAAAAAACAAAAAACAAAAAAAAACCTCCCAAGCCTGGATCTTTAGGCACTCTCTGTCTGTGATTACTTAAAGTGATCAATGCCTCACATGCCACCTGTCACCCCTGGCAGCAAATCCATCATATTAGTGGAAAGGTCATTCAGCCTTTAAATGGCACTCTGAGAACAAATTAGAAAGAGGAAAGGAGGTCACGATTGTGCTTAAAGGTTCTTGAAATATGGAGGCAGCAGTGAGACGACTAAGTGCATTGTGTTTAAAGTGAGAAAGAAATAGAGAATAACAGACACGTGGTAACATCCTAGCATGCAGCTCCCTAATCTGCACCCCTGTCCTGCTGATTTCTTGGTAGGTGCAGACACACAAACGAACACAGACGCTATATTTAATGCATATTTATCATTCAGCTCTTTTCCTCTGTACGACGGAGAGTGTGGCTGCTTGCATTTGAGATAGAGACATTGTTGCCAAGCAGTTAGTCTTTAATCTGTTTAATCTGTCTGTTAGCATTTAGATCCTCTGCAGGCAAGACAGTGCACCCATGTTTGTGTAGATCTGATTTTGACTCTGGGGGAATGAAATTGGATGTATTTTTGTATGCAAGAAGACTGGAAAGTAGCTCATCCATGTGTGGAGACATTGTGCTATTTATTATCACGCCAGCTTTTTGTGTAATAAACAACAAACTGAGGTGACAATAACGATCAAGTGTGATATACTCGATACAATCAGTGTCCGTTTTGTATTCAACGAAGGCTCCTTGTCCTGTCAGATGTGCTTCAGGAAACAAGTGTTATCTCTGCTTGCACAAGCGAAAATTAGAGATGTCTCTGTGCCTAATGGCAGACTGTTTTTTTGTCTTTTTTTTTAAAGGTCGAAGCTAATTAAAACAGACGACGAGAGAGAAGCTTTCACACTTCTTCATTTGGTTGGCTCATGTTGTGTTGCCTGTTGAAATGGTGTGCCTACGACGCGGCTCGGAGACTTTAGATAAGTTCGATGAGTCAGTGAACCACAGACGTCAATGAAAGATTGTAAATGGCAAAGTGATGATGAGATTTACGTTTAATTCTTGATGTTTTTTAGGGTTCGCTTTGGTTTGTAGTTTCCCACTTTTCAGGATTTTACTTCTGGGTTTGTTTTTTTTTGTTTTTTACTTGCTTTGTTGCAAGGTGCTGGCTCATGTTTGTATAAAATGTGACTGTAAATAAGAGGCAGTTATAGCATTTTGTTGTGTAATTTAACTGGTGAATCTGGCTCTTATTTCTCAGATCTCTTCATGTCAAAGAGAGAGTTGTTAGGAACAAACACTAGGCAAAGTATTTGATCGCAATAAGAAATCGTCTAGATTGTGAACATGCTGGTCTGTCTTATTAAATATTTTCTTAAAGGAATAGTTTGACATTTTGGGGGAAACACGCTTATTTGACAAGAGTTAAAGGTTAAAGATCGATACCACTCTCACGTCTCTAAGATGCACATTAAATTAGCGCCAGCAGCTTATTAACTTAAGCAGAAAGACAGGAAACAGGGAAACAGCTCGCCAGTAACAAATCCGCACCCCTAAAGCTCAGTAATTAACATGTATGTTTGCATTGGTCATGTACCTGGATGTCCATTGATTGATTGTATGAAATAACCTGTTAATTAATGAGCTTTAGAGGTGCTGGTATATAAATACCTGTGGATAGAGCTAGGCTAGTTGTTTCCCTTTATACTAAGCTAAGCCTACTGGCTGCTGGATCCTACAGATGTGACATTATTACTGCCTTTAAAGAATTCTTACCTGTTATTCTGAGTGAAATGAAAACAACTTTTTGGTTTCATGCAGAGTTTGTTTGTGTGCTCTTCTTTTAAAGACCACTCCACCGATTTAACATAGCACTCCTATGACACTGTCAGACTCACGATGGACAGTTAAAAAGCGGGGTGGCTACCTTACCCTCAAACCATCTTGAATGCTGCTAATTTAGTCGGAGATTCAGGTGTGATATCCTAGTTGAGTCTCGAGCTGCTAGGCTCCAGAAAAGATGAGGAGCGTGCTACAGAGGTCCGGTGAGCTCACTGATGTTTTTAATTTTTCAGACCTGTAATCTTCGCTGAATCAAGTGACATAACTTGCGGCAATTTATCTTATTTCCCTCCACATAATCAGTGCTATATTCCCCAAGATCTGTAAGCAGACTGTAATGTGGAAAATCGGTGGAGCTCCCCTTTAAGAATCAGAAAATGTGAGCTTGTTCTGAAATGAGTCTGGATTTATTTACTTATAATTTTCTTTTGGACGGTTCAACAGTTTCATATCATATCATGATATCGTTTTGTTTGATTAGAGAGAGGTTTCCACTGTGAGAATAACACTTAGAATCTAAAAATCCACTATATTCTCTGTCATATCAGTGATTAAGTGTTTGCCGGGCTGTCAGACTTTCAGTCACCTGCCACAATAAAATGGATGAAATCAATAGCTTGATTCCAAAGAAGGTCTATGAGTGTTTTTCCATGAGATTCAATGTACCACAGAGTGAAATAAACATGCAGATGTCCTGTGGCTCTCTTCTCATTTACATGTTTAAGCAGGACACTCGAGGCACTTGTGTGTGTGTGTGTGTGTGTGTGTGTGCGTTTGTGTGTGAGAAAGAGAGACGCCATGTGATGAATTAAGCTTTAACGAGCAGGTAGAAAGGTTGATGTCTTCCCTGAACTGTACATCTTCACATCTGCATACAAATTGACATGTGCCTTCATGGTGTTTGTGTGCTTTTGTGTGCCTGCATATAATGAGTTTGCAGTTTATTAATCTTTTCGTGCATGTACATGTGGACGGAGGATCATTTATGTGCTAGCACGTTGTGAGTCTAATGGATCTCTGTGTGTGGGAGAAGAGCCGTGTTGACCATGTGCAGGTCATTCAGTGAAGAGCATTTGTAGTAATGATGTTGACAGGCTTTGGGGCATGCAAAATGTGACTCCTCATATATATTTGTGCCTCTCTGCAGTAAAGTTTCTTCCTTTATGAACTCGTTTTGTAATGTGTTGTTGTTGTTTAAGGCACAAATTGACTTTATTGAACAATTGAAACATTGAAAGGCGTTTGTTAGTTTATTATGTTTGTGTATTTCAGGGCTTTAACCAACATCACTGTCGGTTATCCACAGTAATGTTGTAATGTAATTATCAACACAAGGTAATTATCGATTAATCTTTAAGATAAGAAGCCTTTATTGATCCGGAGCCGGGGAATTCTGTTGACTTCGCAGCGCAGTGACAGGAAGAAGTCCAGATAAGTATAGAAAGTAAAAGAAATAACAGAGATATATAACACTAAAATAAGAGAAGGATACAAAATGGAAACTATAGAAGAGCAGAACACAAATACAGCATAACATTGAACTTTTAAATGGCATGTGCTACTCAGACATGTATTCTCTTTTCCAGTTATTCTACATTTTATTAGTTCAATGACTTAATCTGCATCATATTTGTCTTTTTTTAAAGATATTTGGCAGATACAGCTGAAGGGCCACAGGTCAGATTCAGACCCTGGGTCACTGTGGCAAGGACTAAGCCTCTGTACATGGGGCGCACACTATAAGCTAACTGGCGCCTTGTCTGCGTCATGTTTCATGTAAATAATCCACTTTTCCCAATTACTGTCAAATACATTTTCCTCAAACCATTGCTCTTTCTTTGCAGGGTCAGATTTACACCATCGTCTTGCTATAGCTTTTTTTTTTTTTTGCTGGTTATGAGTGATATTTTTTGCCAGGTACCAGTCTCTTCCTTCCTTTAAATTAAAAAAATAATGAATTGACTAATTGTTCAAGCACTGTTCTTGTTTAATGCATCACACAGACTTCTTCCGTCCTGTAATTAAATCTTTCTCCTCAGGTGTGACCAATGATATACTTGAAGGCTCCAGAATAATGGAGTAACTGGACCTTGAGTTGAGATTGCTTTCGTCAGTTACTGTTCCCAAGGGCAAGTACTCAAAATATTGTTTGAAAGTTTGTTCATCTAGAGTTTAGATGACAATTTAGCAAACGGCTGATGAAGACAGTGTGATGCACTCAAAAGCTCCAGAACAAGTGAGTGAGTAGACCTTAAGTGGAAATTGTTTTGTCACCACCGTGTACTGCACGTGTTTGTGGACTCTAATTAATGCGCCATGATGTAAGATGTTTCTGTATTCATTTACATGTACACGCCCTCGCGAGCATGTGTGTGTTGATGCAAACGCATGCTGTGTTAGGCTTCATTATTTTCAATTACAGCCACTGTGCGTGCTGTGAATAATACCTGAAGCAGGGCTGAAACACTTATTTGGTCTTATGCAATCACAAATGTCACAAAGATTATATACTGCAAGCGTATGAAACAATGCTCTAGATGTTGGACCCTGAAGTTTTCCTCCAAGAACTGAATGTATGTAATGTATAGTATGTTCTCTCTCTGAAGAGGACACAGAAAACGGTGAACTGAAGGAATATGCATGCACATCCAAACCAAACGAGGGCAGGTGCTGATCCAAAAGAGAGCAAATAATGAGATTAACAAATTAACAGTTCACACACTCACCCACCTACCACTCACCCTATTTAAAGAAGCACCGAGCTCTTCATCAGACAGAAGAAGAAAAATCTGAATAGTTGTTAACTTGTCCTCTCTCTGCTTTACATTGTCTCCTCAATATTTTTTATATTCTGAACATGCAGAAATATGTAGTAACATTACTCAGCAATGTACTTTTGTCATGATCGAGGAGTTTAAAGTAATTGGAGATGAGGCTGAATGGTAATGTTTCATTAAGAGCCTTAATCAGATTAAAGCTAGCTATTTTAAGATCAGATGAAACATTGAGCTCAGGAATGGCTCCATGGATCTAAAAGTGTTCATGTCTGACAAGAAGTGTCTATCTTTGCTCGAGTTGAAATGTTTGACTTTTTCTTTGACGTTTTGTCCACAAGCGGACTGCATTTCCTCTTCTGAACTGACAGATTAACAACAATGTTCACACAGAAACAACATGTAAGGTAGTGTAGTTTGTTGGTAGTCTCCTTTCTAACAGCAGGTTGCTTGCTGAAGTGTCTTTGAGCAACTTTACTGGTTTACCTGTCTTTACCTTTTCAGGGATAAAAGCAACCAAGAGCTCTGACATGCCTGTAGAGAGAGAGAGAAGCAAAAGGTTTCCTCACCAAGAGGAAGCTACAAAAACTCCAAGTTTTTCCGACTACATCTGACATATTGTTATATTCTGCTGATTGTTTTGGCATCTGTTTATAATAATCATAAGAATATTGTAAAGTTATTGGGGGGGGGGTCATATTTATCACCTGAAATTGGTAACAAAATATTATTATTACATAACTGCTGGATTCTCTGGAGTCAAAGCTGTTTATGAAGGTCACTGCCACAAAACCTTTTAATACCAGCTGCTCTGCTGAGTTCCCATTATGACACACGCCGTCTAATTTAATTATTTGTTTCTTAATTGTCCAAAATTAACACCTGAAAGAAAATTATGACCGATGGCTAATTTTCATATTTCACCCAAAATTACCAATTAGGAATGATATTTAACTTGATAAAAGTCTTTTTGTCTTGACTTGTACTAGCTGAAAAAAAAGGAGGCACATACTCTGTGTATGTACACCGTGTGCATGTGTAATATTTTTTCAGGCTGCGTCAGACTCTGGTATGCTGCTCCTTCAGTGTGAAAATCCTTCATCCTCTGTTGATCAGCAGATCGTCCACATACCATGTATGACAGACACCAGGTTTATATCAGGATAATGTGTTTCCATTGCATACCGTCAGCTGGAATATAAATGGAAAAATGCATTCAAAATGTAGACAACAATGTGCTCCTCCAGTCTTAGACTAAATGGGTCCAGGTGGCTCATTGCAAACTACTTTTGTATATTATATTTTGATCCTCTAACTTTGAAACACGCTGTGTATTATATGTACTTACACACAAGTAAAAAGAGAAAGCAGTTGTGTGAATACGACTTTATTCCACACTTGCTTTCTACAGCCTGAACACGACTTCACAAATACTCAACGTATACATTTATAGAAGTCACAATCTTTACACAATCTTTAAATGCATTTATGTTACAACAGCTTTTTCAGAGGCAGGCACATATTGCATTTCATGAACTCACATGTCTGTTTTCCTTCTCTGTTATCGTCTTTTGCAGTTGTACCTCAAGCTCTCTGAGCCCAGCTCAAAGGACTGTGGCTGGCATTTGGTCAAAAGTCCACAATATGCCACTTTCCACACAGTTTTCCACAAAATAACAACAGCGCTGATTTCTTAGGTTCTTCTTTATCATGATCATATCTGAAATGTAATCACTAAATCAGTGTTCCTGAAGTCCATCTTCTATTAAAAGAACATTTTATATCACATCAAATCTGTCACAGTCATAACAATGTGCTGACATGGTCCACACCAGTTGTTTACAGAGTCTGTACTGATTCTTTGCTTCCACAAAAGAGCACTGACCCTATACAGCCCCAACAAAACACATCCAACAACATCTGGAGCGCAGTTCTCACTCAAGGCCACCCATTTCAGGTTTGCTTTTGGTGAAAGCTTTTATGACAAGCCATATTTTCATACATCAGAGACCCAGATAGGTACATTATATCTTGTCTCTGTATCTCCTGTTCAGAAGACACAGTCGTTCAAATGCAGAGAGCAGAGCCTGCAGGCAGCTTTGTGAGACGCACCGACGCTTTCCCATCCATGCTTTTTTCCCTTTTCCAGATTATACTGAATCGTCTTCATTTGGACTCAGAGACATTTTTGAAGCTCATGTACAACGTGCTGATCACCGTCGCCTCTTCGTGCATTGAATCCTTACCGGACTGTCGCCGGCACACGAGTGTCACCAGCCTCTTGGGGAACTGACCGCTGAACAGAAGGTAAATGCAGGGATTGGCGCAACTGTTCAGACTGGCCAACAACATCAGGATGGTGAAAGTCGCAGCTGGAATGACAGAAGAAGTGCAAAGAGTTATGTATTAGCAAAGAAGTGCCATTTATCACCTGTTCGTATCGTATGGCTGCTGTGCGTAAAAACGGACTTCTCTGACAGCGCGTCAAGACCCTGACTTTGTGTGATCACTGATCATGTATTTAGAAAGACATCCAAAATAAAATAATAAAAACCAGCCAAATTAAAGTGAACACCATACAGAAACACTTACTTTCTTTTGGCGCATGTGTGTCCCAGGCGGACCAGAGCTGGACAGTGAAGAAAGGTGCCCAGCAGACAATATAAGCCAGCACGATGACCACCGTCATCTTCAGCGTCTTCACCCTGGCCTTGGACATCCCGGCTACACCACTGGCCCTGGATGGAAGAGGGAGACCCACGCTTCCCTGTTGTTGAATCTTTTGGTACAGGTTGATCAGGATTGCTCGACAGATGCGCACTTGACAAACAACAACTGTAATAAGAGGTAAAATAAAAATGACCAGCGTGGTCCAGGTTATGTAAGTCTGTAGTCCCCACGGCTGGATAAATTTAGCCCAGCAGTCAAACACACCGGGTGCGACCTCGACCTGTGAGAAAATAAAAACCTGTGGCAAGCTGCCCAGCAGAGAAATCCCCCACGCGATGCACACGGGGAGGTTCAGTCTAGTGCGCGTCCGCTGAAACTTCACCATCGGGTTGCAGATGGCTTGGTATCTGTCCACTGTCATCACCACGATCATGTAAGTCGATGAAAACATGCCGAAAACTTGGAAGTACTTCACCAGGCGGCACACCAGGTCTGGTCCGACGAATCTGTCCGTGATGTCCCATATGAGCTGCGGACACACTTGGAAGAAAGCGACCACCAGATCCGCCAGGCACAGGTGGAAGACGAAGACGCGCATCCTGGACATCTGTTTGCGCTGCGTCCAGAGGACGAACAGCAGGGTGGTGTTGAGGATGGCGGCGCTGACGAAGATAATGCTGAGCAAGGCGATCTCCACCTTGGCCAGAATCTCGTCTCTGTCCACGTCCTGCTCATCCATAAAGTCACTGTCGTTCAGAGGACGCATTGTGTGTTTGGGTCGTGAAGGAGTTTAGACACCAACTTGCAGAAAAGACTGGTGAGGAATAAAAGAGCAGATAGTCCACCTATATTAAAACACCTTATTTTTCCAAAAAAACAAAAAAATATTCTGAACTTCTGAACTACTTCTAATATTATACTATACGGCCATATAAAATAATGCTATACATTAAAACAGTTATGTCAGAAAGGCATTTTATAGTACATATTTCTACCTACCTGAAGGTAAAGCTCTACTTTTGTGGCCGACTTCAGGTCTGGAATAATCTCCAGAGGGGAGGGTGGTCATGCTTGTTGAAGTCGTGCCCCAGTGTTTTATATGAGGATGACACTGGGTGGAGCTTGGATTCATTCAATACCTGCGAGTTAAGTCGTATTATTGTTGACAGGTGAAAATTAAGCCTGTAAAATCTTTGATCTGTGCTCATTGTGAATGCTTACACGGGTGATATGATTGAAAGAGACATTGATGTGATAGTGGATAGTAAAACTTTGATCACAGCATGTTTTTTTAGGACTATGATACGAATATTTTATGCTTAGTGGCTTCAGTTTAATCTTAACATTTTATTATATTTGTTACACCCCCAAAATTAACTGACAAAAACACGTCTATCTTCACTTTTGCAACTTTTAATAACATAAAAATGCAGAAAACACAAGCACACATTTCGTCTTCAGCCCAAATAAACGACAATAACGAGCTTCTCTCGTTCTCTTAAAGGGTTAAATACAAAGATTTTCATTCTTAAATATATGCAGCCATTCAGGTAAGTAATATTTGAACTTTTAAATAATAAAAATGTGAATTAACTGTGACACATATATACAGCAAATTACTTTAACTGGACACTGATATTTTAAAATGAACAAAAAATCACCCAATTATTGTTTCACATGCTCATCACATTATCGATCCTATGTTATGTATGTAAAATTAGTCTGCACAGTAGTGATAGACCTTTTTCATAGCAACCATTTTGAGATGAAATAGCTAAACACAGGTGCTACCAATGAAACTAATTAAGGCTCAGGTCCATTCAGGTCAAACAGAGTCAGGGTGCTGCTGTGGTGCACGTTGGCTCACTGGAAAGTCTCTGCTGTAATAAATGGAACTGAACCTTAATTGGCATCATTGGAAACACCTGTGTTGACCCTACTATACTCATGTCAAAATGGCTGCTGTGGAAACGGCCTATTACTGTCAAAGAAGTGTAGTGGAGTAAATATGCCTCTGAAATGTGTCCTGAATTACAGGATAAATGTGTGTATTTTGAAAGGCTGTCAAACTGCTGTTGATTGTGTAATTATGTAAATGACATTACATAATATTAGTGGTGTTTCACTTGTCTATACCTGGTCTTGTCTTGAAGGTAGTTTCAGGTTTATTTGGCAGGGTTTTAACAGGGTTTCAACATTAACAAAAAAAAAAAAAAAAACTTATTTGGCTTGTGGTGGTCAACAGATCACACCTTATTATTCCAAAAAAACAAAAAATATTATGAACTTCTGAACTACTTCTAATATTATACTGTCTTATGTGTGGAGTAAAAGTGTAAAGTAGGAACACAGACATACTACAATAAAGTTTAAACATTAAAATTGTACAGTATTTTGAGTGAATGTGCGTTTAGATTACAGGCTACTGATATTGAATCGTTGCTGTAAAGCAGGGATCTTCAACCTTTTTCAGCCCAAGGACCCCTTGGACGAGAGACAAACAGAACAGAGACCCCCACATGTGTCACATTTTAAGCCTGGCCTAAGAATAACTTTTATATTTACTTTATTCAACTTTTATTTCACCTTATTAACCTATTTATATACTGGGTTATTAGCCTATATGTGTTTATTGATTTAAAAAAAAAAGCATAATTATTATTGGTTATTAAATGCCAACAGCTGTGCGTCTTTGGACATGCAAATGTTTGTAGTTTCTCAATTCACTGCACCCTCGCATTCATCAGTATTGGTGAAAATGGTCAATTATTATGACAAAAATTGGCGGACCCCCTGCAGTACCTCTGCGGACCCCCTAAGGGTCATGGACCCCTGGTTGAAGCCCCCTGCTGTAAAGGAACTTGGCCTGTATTGGAACGAGACCACATGACATGTAACACGTTAATATTATGTATTTATATATTTACTATGTGTCTCTCAGTCTGTAGATACAATATATTTCCTACTGTATCCATGGTAACACCACGTACAACTCGTCTGAAACGTTTAACTTCTATGACACCGTGATGTCATCATGCCTCTCGACCAATCACGGCACAGAATAGTTTAACGTCCCAGGCCTGTCAACCGGAAGAGTGGATGTAAACACTGAGTTTGAGAAGAGAGGCTTTGACAGTTCTCTGGTTAAAGTGCCGCAGAAGTAGTTACTTGTACTGATTTTATTAAAACGATGTAATCCATGGCGACATATTAGGTGATATATCTTTTAATCCGACGGTCAACATACATGGAAAACTGCTAGCTGGCGTTAGCTCAACGGCTAATCGCTAGCAACCTAGCAGCAATGCCTCAAGATGGAGAACAGTCGCTTCCTCTGGTTCGCTCTCTCAACAGTCGGATACCCGTGAAGGCGATGTTTTGTAACCGCAGTCCTCGTGTCGTACGACCGCTGTGGATAGATTTCCGCGGTGAGCCTCAGGCGTACCGCGACATACCGCCAGCGACGTCGTTGGAGATAAGCACCTTCGCAGGTGAGAGTTTTCAGTATAACAGTCCTCGTCCGTGTAAGGCAGGGGTGTCCAAACTTCTGACAGTGTGAAGAGGCATGAAGTTGGTACAAATCCTAGCCTCATGTTCACTCTAAACATGACTTATTATGAGTAATGCCAAGTCTGTTAACATTGAAGTTGCTCTTGTCTTCAACAAAATCATTCTGAAAGTAATATTTTGTGTCACATCTACAGATATATAACACCAGCAGTTATGTCCTCTTCAACCTTTTTCAGCCCAAGGACCCTCTTGGACGAGAGACAAACATAACAGAGACCCCCACATGTGTCACATTTTAAGCCTGGCTTATAATAACTTTTAGATTTACTCTATTCACCTTTTATTTCACCTTATTAACCTATTTATATGCTGGGTTATTAGCCTATATGTGTTTATGATTGATAAAACATTCAGGCATAATGGAATCATTTATTAATAATATATAAATAGTAATAGTTTTTGTCAAAAGTAGCTTTTATTGCATATTAATGCATGCAGTTTACTCATTATCATTTTTGTTATATTTTCTAATTCTCACAAATTATTTTGGTGAAAGTTGGCGGACCCCCTGCAGTACCTCTAAGGACCCCGTAGGGGTCACAGAACCCTGGTTGAAGACCCCTGCCTTTGAGGTTAATGTTTAGTGCATTCAGATGCTTCATTATGTCAACCAAAAAAAGCCAGAACTTCCAGCCATACAGTGTCTGACAATCTAAGCAGACCATAAATAATATATTATAAAAATGAAGCTCCGGGCCGTGATTGGCCCCCAGGCCGTACTTTGGACATCCCTGGTGTAAGGTGTTGCCGCTTTGCTCAGTTTTGGGCTACATTTACAATAAAGAGAGAAACATGGCACTATGCTGTTGTTATTTGCCACTGTCAGTGAGGCATGGGGCCCATTTTCTGGTTCAGACACAGCTGTAAACCTTCACATAAAACTCATGTGCCTGTAGCTTATCAGACTAAAACATTATGAACCACAGAGTTGGTCACCAACCCAAAAAGTGTGACCCGATTCAATCTAGTTGTAGTCTTCATGATTTGAGTTTAGTGGAGACGGTTTGTTTGTTGCCAGTGCAATGGTATCACCCGTGTGCTGTGTATTTCAAGGTCACCCGTGGATGTTCAGAGATGCAGACACTAATGAGCCACTGAGGGTGAACTGCAAAGAACTGTTTCTTCCTAAACCAGCAGAGGGTGGAACTACTACATTTGTTACTATCACCTTACCAGGTAAGACTGCAAACTATTAAACAGCATAGTTCACGTCTTGCTGAAGACAGCAAGAAAATTTTTTCTGAAGTTCTGTGAATTACAGCAAGTCACATGGCGGTGTGACCAGCTGCTAGCAACAGACACAGAAGTCTGCACGGTAAATGCATTGTGATGACTGAAACCAAACATAGCTCTTCATTAACCTGTTTTGATTCCTGTTGGTATCCATTTATTTGTTGTAATTTGTAAGAAAGGCTATTGTATAATAGGAAAGTTGTTTCTGCCTAACATTTTCTCAACAATTTAAAAAAAACACTCGTTTGGTTTACACAGTTTTCAGCCTCAAGGATCGTGCTCTTCAGGTGATTCGCCGTCTGGTGCGACCAGAAGACTACAGGAGGTTGGAAATTGCGCGGTGTCTTCACGAGGAGCTGGAAGATGAGCCCAGCGTGTTGAAAGATCTACGCCGCATAAACCAGCGAGTAGAGCAGCATCTGCTGGAGAGGATCCAAGGCCAGGAGGAATGAAGCATGAAGCTTGGTGGATAATGGTTACTGACTTATTGACAGCAATATTATATTCCACGTTATAAGAAAGCAAAGAAGCCTGAATTGCTAAAATATAAAAGGTGGACAGGTGTTGCAAAGACTTCCCCAGAAATCTCACATTTCCTGCTACATATTCACTCAATGTGAAATGTCTTCCTCTGCAGAAAAAGGAGACAATTTCTATAATGTAGTGACAGTATCTACAGTTAAATAGCATTATTTGTTCTCTGAAATGTTATTTAAAGGTCCAGTTTGTAAGATTTAGGTGGCTCTATTTATAGATTATAGCAAAAAAGTGTAACATAATATTCATAACTATGCTTTCATTAGTGTATAATCACCTGAAAGATACTCTTCCACCATGTTGAACTGCCATGTTCCTATAGTAGCCTATAGGGCCTAGATAGGGCCTTTCACGGTCACCATAGTTTCTCCTTCACACTAGGAAGGAGAGGGTGAGGCAAGAGGTTGTAATCAGCAACTACACGGCTAGATGCCACTAAATCCGACCGACTGGTCCTTTAAGGATTTCAATGTTAATTTCTAGAAGGCCACTAGAAATAATACACCTCTCTGATTATGTTAGTCTCCACTTTATTTTGCCATATAGTCAGGTTCTGTAAAATCCTCCTTCAATCATTTGCATAAGAAGGAATTTACAAGAATGTTTTCGCTGTGGACTGACCTCCTGTCCTAAATATCAGAGTTTATTAAGGACACTGAATAAAAAGTATATAGTCACATTAGATACGAATTTCAGAGCATTATATGTTGTTAATATTCTTATTTGGGATTAAGATGGGTTTATCTTTATTTAACCATTTTACTGCACATCTCAACTCAAAGAACATCTTACTTTGTTATCCTTGCTTTAAGACTTAATTGTTCAATCATCATCAAGTTTGCCTATTCTGGTAGATATACTGTAGGCAAAAAAACTATTGTCTTGCAGGTTATTACCTATGGTTAAAACTTAATACTTAACCTGTGACAGGTTTAAAGATTAGGCTGTGAAACACTGTGACTGAGAAGCATACATTTTTTGTTTTTGCCTACTTTGTAATTCTTTGCCTCATTTGTTCCTCTGTCACGCTGTTTTAAAGTCACACATTGCTACTGTATCTCAAAGAATTGTCTATTTGTAATAAATAAATAAATGAAAGATATATTTCTTACTGAAAAGTACCGTAAAGTCTCCAACAGTGATTTATTATGAACTATTAAATAATGGACATGAGGTTACAATACAAAAAATTAAAAATTAAAGAGAGGTGATTACACACTGAGAAGGTACCATATTGATGGACGACTGCAACATTACTTTATTTTGTAAGGAAAATACTGACCTTGTTATAAAAAACCTACTGATAAAACCATTCACCACACCTTCCAGTGTGTTTAGAAGTGCATTTAATGAACAGGACTGATTTTATATGGACATAAATGTCTGAAATAAATGTTGACAGCATATTATGGAGCAGCATTTAACTGCTTTTAAGGCAATATCATTTCTTGTAACTCGGCCAACGCAGAGCGAAGTTTTGTCTGTAATATATCACGTTCAGTACAGGCTGAATAACTTCACATAATTAACACTTGTACAAACCTGGCTGTATAATCTCACAGACAAACATAAGATGATGTTCAGTCCAAGTGACACGTCAAACTCTAAAATTATAACCAGCCCCAGTTCAACACCCCCGGGTACTGTTGCCAAACACGTTGCTAAGCAACAAAGTAACACAACCCATCTTTGTGTGTTTGCGGGTCGAGTAGAGCCAGGTGCAGAAACACATTCAACATGCAGGCAGGGGAAAAGAAAAAAACATGGGACTCGAGTCGGTTCAGGCGAGAGTAGTAAGTACCGTCAAAGAACTTTGTCTGTGTCTCACACACATGTACAGTATTTGTTTTGCAGCTGCAGTGTTGTGCATGATGTGGCTTTGCTGCGCTGAAGGAATAGACGGTAACTAATTTTCATGAACCTTTTTACCAGCATGACATTTTGGTCAAAGAGTGATCCGGTCATGTTCCCACATCTCCGGACAGACCACTGGAGTAAAATGAAAACAATGGTAAGATAAACACAGAATGATATAAAAACTAATGCCACTCTTGATTGATTATTAACAAACACATGAACTACTTTATATTCCTGTGATACGATGTACAGTTATTCCCACCTAGGTGCCGGTTTATCTTGCATCAGTTCCAGCTGCCTTGTTGAAAGACAGAGGTTTGTGAAAATAACCCTATTTGACAGATCATATAAAACTGGAGGATGGCCAGGAGAACACTTTGTACAGTACAGAGAGAGCACACTACTGAACATCACGAAGGAAAATGTGTCACTAATTTTACTTTATTACATGCTTTAGTGTATGAATCACATGAAGGTACTCTAAACTTCACCGCAGCCACCAGTAGCAGCAGTCTGTTACCTCCTCTGACTGAAACTGCAGTAAATGGTCTCTCCGTGGTGTCAGCAAACAGTATGTTTCACATTAACATGAGTTGTTCATATGTTTTTATTTGCCTGCTTCCCTTCTGATCCACAAATGTATGATTATTTTCAGGCATGCATCAAAACACACCAAAAATCTCACCTCAAAACATGCTCCAGTATAGAAATGTGTTCAATGACCGTGCCAGGAGGGACTTCTGCTACTGGCTTGTTGAAAGGAAGGGCACAAAATGTAAGTACTGATTCATGTTCTGACCGCAGCAAAATGTCACCTACACAATAAGTATCAGCTTGGCGTGACATTCACATGCACATGTGGCCGAGAGCAGCGAGATCCATACCATTAATCTCTTTCATAGCTGATCCTGCTGCTCAGCCTTTAAAGATTACAGAAACCCCTCCCTGCTTTTGTCCTCCTGGTTGAGCTGAAGGTCAGACAGACCTGTGGATTTGAACCCAATACTCATTTGTCCATCACAGACCTTTTGGTCTGCAATGATTGAGTGATTTATTGTCAGGATCAAAATCTGCTGCACCTGTATCCTCCTAAGAAGACTGATCCATCTTCATTCCTTCCTCACAGGTAAAGGACACAGCTTTGGTGCTTACAAGACCTCTCTGGGATTACCAAAAGTCTAATGATTTTTTAACCCTTTGTCCATATTTGTTTAAGATAGGATATAATGTGTTATCTTCCATTCCCTTACCACAGTGTCCACACATTAAAGCTGTCAAGACACAATATACCTGAAGAGTGATTTGCCTTTCCGAGTAAAATGCAGTTAGTTTACAGTCCAAAGACATGCAGGTTAATTGCAGGTGACTCTAAATTGCCTGTAGGTGTGAATGTGATTCTGCAATAATGTGGTTTGTACGTGTAAAACACCATATCTACATACAGAATATAGACAAAACAAACTCTCAAGTGGAGGTGTTATATCATTAAGACTTAAATGTTGCTTCCATTGCTTTTGTTTGGGCTCCCGGACACACAAATCAAAAACTCACATTCTAGTAGACTTCTTTGCATTCTTACTTTCTGTGCAAGGAAAAAACATACTGCTGAAGTGGACTGATTGTAAGCCAAGTCACTGGCTGGGTGGCACAAAGTTGTTTTTGATATGATACCTATGGAATATCTGACATATAGGTCAAAATGTATGAGGCATGTATTTTACAAGATTTGGGCCCCGTTCTTAAAATATATAGGCACTAGACTGGCAGCCATTGTGATGAAGGGTTTGATGGATTACAGTTGTGATCCGACACATTCACATTATATGGATACATAACTGACTTGTGGGCTTATACGGACTGTAACTTGCTTGAGTGTTAGTGATGCTGCACTATTCAGAAATATGGGATGTAGATGCTGTCTCCAATGGCTTACTGTACAATGTCCTAGACTGTTTTTCTTGTGTACTATGGCCTCCCCCCCTTTTTTGTTTCACTGTTTAGTTTGCTTGTTTGTATATTTTTGTGTTTAAGGGTGTATTTGTACTGCTTATAGTGAAGTACAGAACTCTGATGAGGACTTGAGGACGTGTTACCCTGCTGTCTCCTCATTGTGCGACGCAGTCTTCCTCCTGTTATTTTTTGTTGTTGTTTGTTTTGAACTTGTTTTGTTTGTTAAAAGTAAAAAAAAAAAGTTCAATAAAGATATTGTTTAAAAAATAAAAAATAAAAGTAGGAGGGAACCACACACACACACCACACCACACCACACCTGTATTCGCGGTGGTTGTTGCAACATCTCGTGAAATCCCGCGAGATGATCTAAATCGTCGTCATTTGGTAGCATTCTAAACGGTCTAAAAATATAATATAACACCATCTGGCGGTTAATTTAAAAAACAAAGGTCAAATTTTAAAGTTATTAAACATGTTTTTGGATTGTTTTTGTTTAGACAGTTTAGAAATCGTTCACGCTATAACGAGTCGAGTAGCCGCTGGCTGTGACGAAGTGATTTTAATACCCGGTGTTTCGGTTTAACGAGCGAACCTCTTATAACAGGCAATCTTCTGCCGAATGCGCCTGTTAGTTTGTTGCAGTTACGACAGGCAGTGAAAATATTAAAATATGTAGCTATCTTCTTCCTCTTTGGTTATTTTTCTATTAACGATTACAATATAAAAAACACATTATTTGACAGTATTCTCTCTTCCACGGACGCATTCGGCTCAAGGTCACCAGTTAACATGGTCGCACGTTAAACCGTAACACGGGCCATTTCTACTGTGTGCCGACCGAGAAGGTAACCTAAAAAGCTCTTCGGCGTTAGCCGCCTAAATACTATAAACAATGTAACCCCAGCTAGCTATATGTGTTGTAAGTGTAAAATAATAACAATAAACAACATCAGTGGCTATTAACCACGTTTTTGTACGTTTAGTTAGATTTTAAGTTGCAGTTTGATTGAAGTGAAAATAGATCGAGTGAGCTAACATGAGCTAACACTTAGCGTTAATTGGCTAACTAGCGCTAAATGGGCTAATTTATCGCCAAGATGTCACTGAGCGCTGTGCTGTTTCTGCCCAGACCAGGTCAAACTTAATTTAACTACACTTACTTTTAATTTAACATCAATCTAAAGCGTCTAAAATTGATTGGCGCCTATCAAAGTGTAGCTGAGTTAGCTATGTGACATTAAATTTGCTGGATCTAGCCACGGGATGTGTTGCACAAGCTTGTTTAAATTTAGTAACCTAATATAATAGACCCAAGGCTGGCAATATGCTAACCTGTCAGGGGCAACAATGAGCTGATCCCCCATTAGCTGTTACTCTGGCAACTCTTATATTCTTTGAACAGTACCTGCAGCCCCCTGCAGGTCGCCCAGCTCACCTGAGACAAAGACCAACCTTTGCCAACATCATAAACACCTGATACACTTTTTATGTGTACAATGATGATAACAAAACGTATTTACCACGTGCTTATCAAAGGACATGAGATACAGTGATTAAAACCAGATAAATAAAGGAGATTTGAATAATTCTCGTCAGTCTGAATCCATTTTTAAAAGGTTTGTGTTTAGTGTTTTCCTCCATTGAAGGATTTTATTTGTTAATTCGTCACCCTCGGTTGCAAATCTACAATTAAGAGTTGTAAGAAAAGCTTCTTGTTGCAGCTCCTAACCTGTAGGAAAATTGTGCTTTTTCACACATCATATACTGTAAACTAAGCTGATCATGAGAAAGCAGTGATGCTTTAAAATGTTTTCACTTTGTTGCATATGATGTACAGATACTGTATACTGGATTAGGATCTCAGACATGGACAGCAGCAGAAAGAAGTGGCGACGGACTACGGTCATCTCACCCACAACTCCTCAGGGGAGACGCGCCAGCTCAGGAACACCCTTCGGCTGGAATATGTCACCGAATGAAGATTCAAACACTTTGACTCTTTGTGACTCTCCAGGACCTGACGGTCTCGGGGCACTGAGTCTGGACACTCCCAAGAGAAAAGCAGAGGTGCTTGGTGAAAGCACGCCCTCTTTAGGCAAAACTAAACTGAGGAAGCTTTCCAGGAAAATCTCTAAAAAAATAATATCTTCAGAGGTAAATCTAGCTCTACCCATCCCTTAAGTGTTTTTATTAAATCTAGAATATGATATGTGCTATCTCGTGCAGTATGTTACTGATTTATTTGTCCTTTTGCACCGTAACTATCAGGAAAGACCTATGGACAACTCACCCCAGCAGCTGGACTCCACAGAGAGTCAGACAGCGTCACCACCTCTAGCTCACTCTTTTGTCTCCAAAAAGAAACAGAGGACACCTGAGGAGGGATCAAAGGCTATCTACAGGAGGGCACTGATTGCAGCCCTTGACAGCACAAAAACAACCACTAATACCCCCAAGACTTGCACCGAGAGCCGGCCATCGCCATTTGTATCTTCACCAGTGAAGACTGAAGCGCCCAGCCCCGTGTCACTTGGCAGAACAGTCGTGACTATTGAATCTTCTCCGACCACACATGAGGATAAATCTGAGGACAGGAGCACCGACCAGGAAGATAAGTTGTCCCCCTTTTGGATATTAGAGGACACAGAATGTGACCACTCGGAGCCAGAAACAGACAGAAGGGTGAGTTAACACCCAGCGATCAATCAATTTTCTTTCGATTTATTTATTTTTCTTTGCTTATATATAATTTTATCTGTTGTAGTTGCATATATATGTTCATTCTCTTGTCTGTGATTGGTGTTATTGTGCGTCAGTGACCATAATATTTGCACAGAAGCCAGCAAATTGACGCCCTTGAAATGTTGTGACTGTAGAATAATCAGAGGAGGATTAAAAGCTAAAGGGAGATGCTTTTTGTAATATTATTCATTATTTATGTTTTTCAGAGTGTTGTCATAAAAGGAGAAGATTCACCTGAGAGGTTTGTCGCCGGGGACTCTGTGTTTGTAAGGACAACCTCCCGAGACGAGTCATTTGCTCCAGAAGATGAAGTGGAAGCTGAGGAGCTGAACTCGTCCCTCCCAGAGCTGGAGCCTATGCCTGACTCTTTCACTTTTTTCAGTCAAAGTCCTCCAGTGAATACCCAGGGACCTGCCCCGCTTACCTTTTTATCCCCTAGTGAAACCACTAGGGCCGTCCAGGGAGCGGTTGGGAGTACAGAGATGCCTTTCTCGCTGTCACAGAGGAACGTTTTTGTCTCATTCAAGCAGCCAAACACGGCCCCTTCAAAGGCATCCAGTGCTAAGACTGAGGATTTTTGCTGCTCCAGCAACATGGACCATCTATCTGACCCCTTTGCTCTGCCGCTACACTCGAATAGAGGCAACTTTAACCCTCGCTTGAACTCCACAGCCCCACACAGACGGTCAGATTCTGGTACTTCCATGCGTCACCACCTCAGCTCCTCTGCTCATAGAGGCACAGCTAAAAGAAGATTATCCGTGGGAGCAGAACCTCTGTGGACCAGTTACCCCTACCTGAACAGTCCGGTTGGTTTCATAGACACACACTGCCATCTAGACATGCTGTATGGAAAACTTGACTTCAGCGGGACGTTCAGCAGATTTCGAAGTGTGTACCGCGGCAGCTTTCCTTCAGAGTTCAGAGGCTGCATCGCCAACTTCTGCAACCCAGCGGTCATGGTGAGGGAGGCCCTGTGGGAAGGTTTGCTGGCTGAAGACATGGTGTGGGGGGCGTTTGGGTGCCACCCCCACTTTGCCAAATACTACTCGAGTGTGCATGAACGCAGCATACTGATGGCCATGCGGCACCCAAAAGCCGTGGCATTCGGTGAGATCGGCCTGGACTACTCCCACAAAAACTCCACAAACACCCCCAGACAAAAAGAAGTAAGGTCTAGTTTGATGCTGTACTGTATTATATGTTTGTCTTAAACAACATACGTGGAGTGATGATACTGTAAAATAATAATTAATGCTGCTTGTGTTTTGTTTCCTCTCTGTGAAGGTGTTTGAGCGTCAGCTGCGTTTGGCCGTAGCCATGCAGAAGCCTTTGGTGATCCACTGCAGGGATGCAGATGATGACCTGCTGGAAATCATGAGGAAGTGGGTCCCTAGTGATTACAAAATTCACAGGTGAGCATGGAAGCAAAGTTTTTTCTGTATTTCTTCTGATTGTTAGGTCCAGTTTAAAGTTTATAGTCCTGACTTTCATGAAATCAAACTCCATTTCTGACGCTGACCGCAACAGTTAATCAGAGATGTCAATTTTTGTCTCCAGGCACTGTTTCACAAACAGTTATTCAGTGATTGAGCCCTTCCTGACCGAGTTCCCCAACTTATACGTGGGCTTCACAGCCCTGATCACTTACCCGAAGGCCACCGAGGTACGAGATACTGTCCGCAGGATTCCTCTAAACCGCATCGTGTTGGAGACAGACGCACCGTATTTCCTGCCCAGACAGGTAAGTTTAAATCAGAACCTGGAAAATCCAGTGTGTCCCCCTTTTGTCCTCTGGGAAAGTTTCAACTATAATCAACTCATGTCCATTACCACGGGTTGGTTTCATTTTGATCCAGACAAAACTGTTCCCAACCTGAAACGACTTAAATCATGTAAACGACGTGGAAAGCTGAAATTAGTTAATCGATTAGTCGATCGTTCCCCATGAGAACAGACTAGTTTGTGTCTTTTTTACTCCAGCTCTGCGTCCCTGTCTTCTTCTCCTCACTTCAGCGGGGGGTAACCCTGTTGGCAGGGTTTTTAAAAACTCGTCAAACCTGTTCTCTGTTAGAGTCGCGGTGCTCTCCACAAACCTGCTGCTGGTACATTGAACAAAGAACAAACAAATGATAAGTGCGTCTCGCTCCCAACAGGTGAATAAAGACGTCTGCCGGTTTTCACATCCTGGAATGGGCATCCATACGCTGAACGAGCTGAGTCTGCTGAAGCGCGAGGACATCCACACGGTTCTCACCACCATCCGGCACAACACCACTCAACTCTACGGCATATAAGCTTCAGAGGTTATTGATCAAACACAGTTTTATGTGGCCTTTTGTTTTAGATGTATTAATCCTCCGTGCAGATGTGTAGAGGTGTTGGAATACGGAGGAGCAGTCTCATTTTAAAACAACCTGATCCTGATGTTGAACTGAACAGAAGGCCGAAAAACAACGCCTGAAATGATGATGACAGAGATAATGTATATCATTGTTTATCTGATCATATTTTATATCATTGTTCACCATAGAAATTAAGTATTATTGGTTTGAAGCTGTTTTTCATGTGTTAATTAATTACCTTGATATCCATTGCCTTGTTCTAATTTGTCTGGATGTTTGTGTTGTCTGGCCGCTGCGTAGTCTAGTTTTGGTTTGATACAGCGGAGACGTATTAAAATCCTTTAATCCTGCTTTTATTTTCTAAGGGCATGGTTTGTTGAGTGACTCATTAATGCACACAAGTGCTGAGTGAAGAGCACACGAGACGCAAAATGGAAGAGAGTAAAGTATTGTCTGCCGTGAGCGAGTCTTATTCTTTACTGAAGAAAGGAAGTAGCAGAGAGACGGGTCCATTAGCCTGCTTTGATACCGCCGTGCGCGGCACACACATTTGGCTTGAGTGCTTTTTTGTCATCTCATGATTAGAGGCAGATGGGTATGGATGTGTGTGACGTTTCAGATTTCTTTCCACAATGTAGGTCAGAGCACACTCTTGGTTGTATATCTCTGCTTATTGGAGTCTATAAGGTGGAAAACAGGACAGACACGATCATCATTAGAGCAGCCTGTGTTCTGCTGTGTTTCACCTAGATTTGAACAGGAAGTTGCACAACCTCGCTCTGGGATTTGTTCATTTGATGTTCGCCTCTTGAATGAAATGGCAACATTTAAGCCCCGTGGTTGAAGAAGAGACCCTAAAAAAAAACTCAAGCTGTCAAACCAGCAGGACTCTAATTACTATAAAGGACATTTATGTCCGTTCTCTGACTTTGTTTTTTGGTCAAATGCAAGCTTAATACAGAGATATATCACAACACTCAAACCCAGAAGCCATTGTCAGCTGTGAAAACTAAACACATTCATTACCCCATCTCAATTCCTCCTCCAGAATTTTAACACCCAGCCAAAAATGAGACGGAGACAAAAGGTTAATTAATGCTTTATTTTAAGGGCACTTGTGCGTCTAATAAATAATAAAAGTACTGCACTTCTGATTTTAATTATACAGATAAGAATATGAGTGACTCATCTTCTAACAGGGTAGTTTTACAAATATATTAATTAAATGTCAGACTCTCTGAGAGACGTTCACATCACTACAATTTTTACACATTGGAAATTCAATATTAACCTTGAGGACAGTAGTTAAGATTATTTTTTTGCCCAAATTTAAACAATTAAATGTTTTACTTTGTAATTACTTGATCAGGTATTTCTCTATGATTTAGCGTGAACTTAATTAGCCCCATCTGAATAACTGAACAATGTTTTAAGAGCCCTGAGCTAAAGAATATATTAAGAGAAGAGATAAATGAGACCAGCATGTCTCTGCTTTAACTATCACAATTAAGGATCGTTATCTAATGAACAGCAAATTTGTCAGTCTTGTCCATGACCTTCAGGGCTGTGACGGTCTCTCTGAAAGGAGATGAAACAGTATGTTAAAAATAACCAAAGAAATTGTAAGTTTAATTATTTTTCTATATATTGGCTGAAGGGAACAGGACTTTCTGTAGGGATTAGGCAAACCTGCTGTCTCTGTGCTCCCCAGCAGACGCTGAATGATCTCCTGCAGCGCTGCACCGTACTCCTCAAAGTCCTCCTCTCTCAGAGTGACGGCAATTTCAAAGGGGGCACTTATCTGCTCCGAGAAGAGGAAGAACATTAAGTTAGATTAGGTGATTTTGGGTGGTGCGCTGTAGTCATGAGTGTGATTTCCACTCACTGTGAGGTGGTTGTCCTCAGTGGGGTGACTAGGCTCCTCCATGACTTGGCGGCCGACCCTGGGAGGGGACTTCCCCCTGTTCTGTGGTTCACCCATAACAGAGAAATCTTTAATCTTTAAATGAGGTTGTTGAAGTGTACTGACACATAGTTTAGCATTTCACGTGAAAGCATTACAAAGACCAGTCATTGTTAACTTAATATAACCGCCTAATGCTAAAGTGACGTTTGTTTCATGCTCAGGACAGCAGGATGTAAAGGAAAACAGATGACACACATCATTCAATATTTATGTTTTCATGAAGAGTTTAAATCCACGTGTTTAATGACTTACCTGAGGTTTTTGTGAAGGGCTGAGGAAGCTCGAGCCTGCGCTGGTCGACTTGCACCACAGAGTCAGAGAACACACGAGGAAAACCAGCAGACAGGTGCTTCTTTTCAAAAACATGGTGGATTAAAGATCTGGACCATGTAAAGGGTTAAAAATCTACTGATGACTGACACCGACCTGAGTTCAGCTCCTGTCTTCATACCTTTATATATCTTTCATCCTCTTTCAAGGAGCTTTAATATAATAGTATCAGGTTCGTGTGCTGTCATATCTTGGCAGCAGTGGACTGTTCAAATGTTTAAATCGATAACAAAGTAGGCATTTCTCTGTTGTGACCTGATAGCAGCTCTGCTGATCGTCTTATCTGTTTGATGGGCTGATGGAGGTAATTGTATCGCTGTCATAGAGATACAGATAAATGGGACTGATTCAGCCTGTTATGCATGCATGACTACAGCAACATACTAATATTGAGCTATCAGTCTCAGGACAAGTGCAGTACACATGGGAATGATCAGTGTTTACTCAGAGGAACAAATAAGTTTATGTCCACACAGTTAAATATTAAGGTTGACAATAAACAAGCACACTGCTTAAGGGTAAATAATTCTCTCATAATATGTCTTAGGTACCTCAAATTAAAGATTTTTACCACATAATGCTATAAAATACACATTTATAGGCATGGATTTGGTCAAACTGTTCAACAGGTCATGATACCAATTTACAAAAAGTAGCTTATGGTATCTTATTTTTCAGTTTTAGCCATGAAAAAGGAAAAATAACTAAAACAGAGTGAACAGATGCTGAGTGACCCAGAGCCGAGCTGCTCTCCACTCAGTCTGTTTTATGCATTTACTATTAATTGCCTCTTTTTGAGATGAGAGTGTGTGCAGTGCAGGGTTGTTGTTTTTTTTTTATTGTAGGGTTAAAATGTATCCAAATCCATGCAGCCTCAATATGAGACATAGATTCAGAGCTGCTATTGACACAGCGTTTACTAAATGACACTTCAATAAAAGACCTTATTAGAATATTTATAGCCTCTTACAATGTATGAGTACACATACAAGGAATGTGACTCCAGTTTTACTTTGTTCTCACTGTACATACACAGATATAGACATGAAAACAAGCTTGATACGTAAACATAAACATTAAACCACTATGTACAGATTAAATATGATATATAATTATGTAGGCAGAATACAAATATTAAGATACTAAAATAAATATATTAAGATACTAAAATAAATATATTAAGATACTAAAATAAATATGGTTCATGTAGCAGGGTGCTTTTTGTACATGAGGCAGGTGGATATGACAGTAGATTGTGTATAAGTTCTTTAAACATATTTACATGTTTAAAGAACAAAAACTGAATTTAAACAGTGAGAATAAATAATTTAGGTACAGGTACAGGTACAGTGAATGTTTGGGACACAGGGTTATTGCAAAAGATCAGAGGATCTTACTCTGGTTACTGTGTTATAGGTTAATTCTAATGTATGTTTAATGTATGTTTGCATGCTGCTACTGGATGCTTGAATTTCCTTTGGGATCAATAAACTATCTATCTATCTATCTATCTATCTATCTATCTATCTATCTATCTATCTATCTATCTATCTATCTATCTATCTATCTATCTATCTATCTATCTATCTATCTATCTATCTATCTATCTATCTATCTATCTATCTATCTATCCATCTATCTATCTATCTATCTATCTAGTGCTGTTTGGGTTAGTGTGAGGTGTGCTTACATCAAACCGCCACTAGTTGGCGGTAAAGCGCCGTTTTACTAACGTGAAACCCACCAACGAAGAAGACGAAGTCAGACACAGCAGCAGCATTAGCAGCATTAGCACAGATTATGTCGTAGAGTTCATAAACATGGATAAAAAGAAGAAACCTTTCGATGTGACGGCTTCATCGGTGAGTTACTTTGAGAAGCAGCTGCGCAGACATTTTATCGACGACCTGTTTGGCTGCGGGACGTCTGTTTAAATCATAATACGAGCTAACGGTGGCTAGCTTACCATCAGTGGTTTAAGATGTTTACAGTTTATTCTCCATGTGTGTCTCTAATAACTTGTTCCTCACAGCTGGTGGACCTTAAAGCTGAACTCTACAGAAAGCAAGAACAATTCAAACATGACAAACTCGGGCAGGAAAACTCTGGAGCTGGATTCACATCAAGATCCAAAGTAAAGGTACACTGAGTGTTATTCTGGGACATATTTCAGCCTGTTTGTTTGTGTGATTACAGATTATTTACCATGTGTGTTTGTCTTCATGTGTAGAAACCTAATGTGTGGAGCAAACAAAACGCTGGTGTGTCAGCAAGAGCTGAGAAAGACGCAGAGCAGCTGGCCGAGGAGCAGAACAGCCTCGATACTTCAAGGTGAGTTTAACACATCAAACAGGAGATTTACTGACATTAAACAACGCTCATCCAAACTCTGACTCCTCGTTTATCTTCTTATAACAGACGCAGGCTGGAGGAAAAGGCCAAACTCTACGAGCAGATGACAAAAGGAGACTTTCCAGGTTGGTGGAGTGTAACATTTTTTACATTTTTAGTCATTTAGCTGATGCTTTTGTCCAGAGCGACTCACAGGGAGCAGTTTGGGGTTCAGTATCTTCTCGCTCAAGGACACTTCAACATGCAGACCGGAGGAGCCGGGGATCGAACCACCGATCGTCTGATTAGTAGACGACCCGCTCTACCTCCTGAGCCACAGATGTATAAGTTACATCCTCCTGATATTTTGTTTTGTACGAAATGAATGTATTGATGTTGTCTTGTTATACTTTAGATGAAGAGACAGAGGGACTGTTCCTGGTTGACTTCACCCAGAAGATTATCGACAAAAAGAGAGAAACACTTGCACAGAAGGAAAGAGACGATGAGGAGAGAGACAACCCGTCTCCTATCCCTCCTCCGCAAAACCCGGATGAGGAATGGTAACGTATCATGGATTCATTGTTTTTCAGTGGTTTGGAAATGTGGATGTTGAAAGGAGCTTAGTCCATTACAAAGCTACTGAGGGTTTGACCCAGGAGAGACCTATTTGCTATTTTTCCCTATTTTTGTTGGGTCCAGGAATGAGTCCACATGGCGCTGTTGATAATCCCATAAAGTTTATTTTCCGTGCGATATATAACGATACTGTGAGTCCATTCAATAACCAAACTCTGAGATTTAAATCTTGCGCCTTAGCGGCAACAGTACCTTTCTTTGTCTAAAAGACAGACCAAGCACAGTTGATCAACTACCGCCACTACTAATATCTAGAATGCTGGTTAAAATGGAAACATTATAATAAAAAGAAATGTGAAATTGTGTACGTTATGTAATTTACAGTTATATGAAGCCTGTTAGTGAACTGTTCTCCTGCTGCGGTGTTTCTCCGTAGGGTGGATTACGTGGATGCTTTGGGCCGATCTCGTCGATGCATGAAGAAAGACCTGCCAGGTTTTCAGAAAATGGACCAAGACCTGAAAGGAAAAGGGTAAATATTCTACAAATAACAACTCTTTGTAGACGGAGGTGATTGTTTCTTAAAATTCGATGTTGGTGTTGATGATTATTCCGTGTAGGAACGTCCCAGCTGACCTCCTCTCAGAGGACATGCGTCGAGAGCTGCAGAGGCAGGAGTGGGAGAGGGAAGAAGAGGAGGCTATGAAGAGGCCCGTCGGACCGATCCACTATGAGGATATCAGGGGACAAGGTTACTGTTAAAGCATTTTAACACTTTTTTCAGTTTCTGTACATATTTGAATTGAAGTTTTTTTTGGTTTGTGCTGTCAAAAACATTTCGTCTCTTTGTTCATCTCAGAGGCTCGGGAGCTCGGTGTGGGTTACTTTGCGTTCGCTCAGGATGGAGAGTCCCGCAGGAAGCAGAGAGAAACTCTGGACATGCTTAGAGACCAGGTGAGCTGCTGATCACTGGACAGACATATTTAGCTCAAGCGTGTGCATTTAAAGCCACCTCTCCATGATAACCACTGCCCCAAACTTCAAGCATTTTGTACATTAAAAACATTTATTACATGGCTTCGTTAAATACTTGATTCTGATCAATTATGGCATTACAGTCTGTTGTGTCTGTATAGCTGTCTGCTGCTGTAAATAACAGACTTGTGGCAGACACAGTTCTGAAAATAGACTCTGAAGGACCCATTTTTAAATCAATAAAATCATTTTTAAATCAATAATTTGATATGAAAGGGGCAGCAGTAGCTCAGTCCATAGGGACTTGGCTTGGGAACCGGAGGGTAAGTTCAAGTCCAGCATGGACCAAAGTACGGAGGGCGGACTGGTAGCTGGAGAGGTGCCAGTTCACGTCCTGGGTACTGCCGAGGTGCCCTTGAGCAAGGTGCTGAACCCCTAACTGCTCCCGCTGCTACATGGCTGCCCATCTCTCCACATTTGCATGTCTCTGAGGCCTTTGTGTGTGTGTGTGTGTGTGTGTGTGTGTGTGTGTGTGTGTGTGTGTGTGTGTGTGTGTGTGTGTGTGTGTGTGTGTGTGTGTGTGGGTGTGTGTGTGTGTGTGTGGTTGTATTTCAGACCTATATACTTATGTAAATAACTTCCCACTGAGGGATCAATAAAGTATCTATTCTGTTCTATTGATTTCTTTAGTAAGTAGCCGTGTAATAAGTGGGATAATGTACAGTTCGTTGCTCACTGTGGTAAAATAAACCCCAACTGGGTGATGCATGGGGAACAGAGGACCAGGTCGCTGTTTGTTATGTCTTTGTTTTTCCCTTGCTCAGTACATCACCACTCTTCTTTGGCAATGCTGGTACAGCCCTTAAAGTCCTTGTGCACTTGTTATATATCAGTGATGATTAAAGCCCCCTTCAGTTGTTGCTCAGTCTTTGTTTCTCTTGTGCTTGTCCTGTCCTTCAGACAACAGAGCAGCGCACTAAGAGGGAAAAACTGAAGGAGAAGAGACAGGCCATCCTGCATGCCAGACTGGCCAAGGTGAGGCAGAGGAAGCTGAAGAAGGCCAAGCTGGACGGCACTGAAGATGAGGAGAATGAAGGTTTGGATTCACACCCACCTCATGTTTGTTTGCTTATAAAAGTCTGTTTGCTGTGGTTTAAATATCACATGAATGTCGATGAGGGATTGCTGTGAATTGTTTATCCTAGGAGAGGAGGGGGAAGATGAATTAATAGGACCCTCGCCTCCACCGGAGGAATTCCCAGAGGTCAGCACAGTGAAGAAGGTGGAAGTTGAGATCCAGGAACGGAAGGACACCAAACCAGGAGTTCCTCATGTCAGAGAATGGGACAGAGGCAAAGGTAAACCTCAGACGTCAGCACCATTATGTGCTTCCTCTTCACTCTTTTTGGCAAGTCACCATGTGACAAGTAAAGTTATGAGTATGCATCTTAATCAGTCTGCCCTTTTTGTGGCCTTTTGTTATGGAGCTGTGTTTAGACATCCGTAATAAAACGTGTCACGGATGAGGCAAGAATTCAAACTGAATTATGTCTATGTCTCTACAGAGACATAGACATAATTCTATGTACAGACTACAGAGACTGTTTCTGTACTTTGTCATGTAGACGACCTCTTTAACATCACCCCTGTACTGTTTCTTTCAGAGTTTATGTTTAGTGAGTGGAAAAGTCGTCGACGTGAAGAGCGCGATACAGAATTTGCGCCTCCCACTGCGTACTTCAGCGAGGAGAAGAGACAAACATTTGGGAAGACTAAAACTCAGGAGAATAAATCCAAGATGTCCTTCAAGTGGACGAAAGTCCCAGAGAAGGAGGAGAACAAGGAGGAACCACAACCTCAACCTAAAACTTCTCCCTCACATCCTCCTCCTCCTCCTCCTCAGCAAAATCCTCCAGCTGCTTCACAACCGCAGACTTCATCGCAGTCAACACCTCCAGATCACCCGACAGACTCAGCTCCTGTTTCTGTTCCCCCTTTTAATCCCCAGTATGCCCCTCCTCCATTTTATCCTCCATTTTATCCTCCGCCTCACTTTGCTGGACCACCTCACCTGTTTCCTCCACAGTACCCACCCCAGTATCCGCCCCAGTACCCCCCACAGTATCCGCCTCAGCAGCCCCCACATTACCCACCTCAGCAGCCCCTGCAGCCTGCAGAGCCTAGCCAGGCCCAGCAGCCTGCACAGAGTCTAGATGACATGCTGTCCTTCTACAGGAACTTCTCCTGATCTCTAAAATATATTGTTGTTGTCTCAACTCTTTGGAGTGTTAGCATTTAATAAATATCAGCAACTGAACTGAACACTGTTCTGACTTTTTTGTTGTTTTTTGGCATTGTGAAAAATTTAATTTCAAGCTCTTTAAGCTCTAATACATATAAAGCCTCCACCTTGTGAAACACTTCATGTAATGTAATGGCAAGAGGTCACGAAATGAGAAGATGATTGAAGTCTGGACACCGAGTTTCTGTATGAAAATATCCACTAGATGGTACTGTACGCCTGAGACTCTGCAAGTGAGCAGACTGGTCGTGTACTGTGATCAATCTTAGTTGTTAGAGCGAAGCGTTCAGAATAAATCAAACAGAACAGTGAAACACGTTTATCACAGTTTCAAATCCAAGATTACGTCTACAGATGGATTGATTTGTCTGAACAACAGACACGAAACCTCAAAGATATTCAGTTTATGATCACATAAGATCAAGAAAATCAGCATCTCCTCCTGACCAGTGGTGAAAAAAAGTATTCAGACTGTTTACTTTAGTAAAAAGTAGTAATGGTACAATGTTACAAGTAAAAGTACAAGTATATTAGCATCAAAAAGATCTTAAAGTACTGAAAGTAAAGATGCCCGTTATGCAGAATGGTCCATTTGTACATAATAATGTGCATAATAAAATCACTGCATTATAATTATTGATGTATTTATGTGTTCATTACTTGTTGCAGCTGTTAAATGTGGAGCTAATTTCACTTTGTACATGCTGCTGTGTAGTTTAACCTAATCAGAATTCACGAGTCAATTTATCTGCAAAGTAACTCGACACTAAACTTATCAAATACATGAAGTGGAAGCATAAAGTAGCATGAAATCAGGGCTGCTGCTAGCCAATTTGGTGCCCTAAGCGTAAATAAATTACTCAGGGGTGCTTCTTTGAACCAGAGATATATTATTCATTTTTAAATAACACAGATAATTACAATAACAGTAAAAGTGCAATCTGCTTCAATAAAATTTAACAACAAACAACTCCGCAATAATATTTCTACACACTACTATATTACAATTATATTATTTTTATATTTATTTACATTAAATAATCACTGATGGCAGTTGTGTGTCTGGCTGGTGTAGCCTAATCGAACAAACCACCTGGTGGTGATGGGGGGGGGAGCTAGGGCACCAAACCAGCGCGTAACGTGCGTAATGGCTGCGTAATACTCAAGTACAATTAGTGCGGTATTTTACTTTGTACTGTACTTCAGAGGTCAGTCTGAGGCTGTCTACTCCAACTCCAAAGTTCAAGTTCAATTATTCAGACTTAATAAACTTAACAGCGTTGTTGTTACAGACACAGCTGCGTTAGCTTTAACCTGTGCCGTACTGTACTCAGCTGTATGTGGTATGAAAAAAACGAGGAAGTCAAACATATACAGTATCCGCTCCGTGTGAAGAGATAAGACTCAGAGAGGAACCAGCTTTTACTTTCAGTCTGACAACTTTTTCATTTTTCATCCATTTTTACACTTAAACTTGTGTTTAACTCCAGCACGATAAAGGTAAGTCTGTTGTCTCTTTAAGAGTATTAAGAGGTGTGGGTGTTAAGTTTAACGCATGTGGCGTAGACATTTTTCCATGACAGGCGTAAAGATATGCGTTTTATTCAATATACACACATGCAAAGGTTTTCAGTCTCTTAAAAGTTCATTTCAAGTTGTGGTATTGCAAATGCAAACAGTGGATAATCACGTGAAATTGTGTTTTCTTATTTGAACCATTATTTCCATTTATTGCATCATCGCTGCTCAACCTCCAGAAAGTTTGTACGAAACATTCAGCAGCCAAAATCACAGTTTTAAGACATTTACGGGTGAAAAGCCAACTCAATAATCACTGTCAACAGAGCATCTATAGAAAATTGTTAATTTTATTGTCAGGGAGCTGGAAAATCAGATGAATCTGGCTACGACAAACTAATAATACTGTATGAAAAGTGAAATGAAAGTAAATCAGTTTTGATTACATTAAATGTTGTATTTTAATGAACATTTCAAGTTTTTATAGATGTGAACTGAAGAGAAAAGTGTGTCATCTAAAGCCACACAAACTGGGTGTTTTGGGCAGTTTGTCCTGTGTGCACAGAAAGTCTATTTAACATATAATAATATTTTTTCATGGAAGCTTCCTCCTATTTGCCGTGAGGTTTGTTTGGCTCTGTATAATGTTAGCCTGCTCAGTTTCAGTATTACAATGCATGCTTTTGCATAGGCGTGTACTCACTACTGGCCAAAAAAGAGCTCTGTTACTCTTTCTCAACGACCAGATGTGTGTCTAGGTTGGATTTTATTGACCAAGAGACAAGCAGTTGAATACACACAGCAGACAACAAGTTTAATTTCAGTTGACAGTTTAATATCAGCACTGAGGAGACCCCAGACGTCTTGAACATAGACGCTTTAATACACTTTTGGCACACTGCACACCCTTCACATTTCTCTGGACGTCCTCCATTGTGTCTCTAAAAGCATTTAGGCATACCAACATGCTTCTACTCAGGAAATAAAAATCAGATGCAGTTATTTAACCATGTAACCATAGTAACTCTCACAGAGTGAGAGGAGAGGGAGTGACGCTGGGCTGCTGAGCCCGACTGAGAGCACTCTGAACAGCATGGACGCAGATTTGTGTACGTTCTTCACTTTCTCCCTGATTTGCACCGCGATGATATCAGTTATAAATTTGTTTTTCACTGCAGGAGAAAAATGGACGTGTGGTTTGAGAGTGTGTGAAAGGTGTGAATTGTGTTACAGTCAATGTGTGAGAGTTACTAAAATATGTCCAAACTAAATATAGTTAACTGTGGCTACTTTTTATTATTCTGTTTCCAGTAACTATACCAGATTTCCCCAAATAGAAAAGAATAGAATAGATACTTTATTGACCCCTTGAGGGGAAAATTCTTTTTTCACATTACCCAAAATATAATTATCATAGACACAAATGTAGAGAGATGGTGGAGCGATGGGCAGCCACACATAGCAGCATCCTGGGAACAGTTAGGTGTTCAGTACCTTGCTCAAAGGCACCTTGGCAGTGCCCAGGAGGTGAACTGACACCTATCCAGCTACCCACCCTCCATACTTTGATCCATGCTGGACTTGAACTGGCCACCCTCCGGTTCCCAAGCCAATCAATTAAGTCATTAACAAACCCACAGTATAGCATGTATGTCAGGGCCTTGAAATTTCTCTCAAGTACTGTTTTCTGTCTCACTGTAGAGATCATGGACAAGTCGAAGTCAGTGCATGCTTCTGGGAACAGTGTTGTTACCACCAGAGAATTAACAGATGTAAACGCAAAATCTCTCAACATGGCGATCAAAACAGTGGCTCATCAAGGTCCACCTGGTGAGTGTTCATATTTTCAGGTAGAATCATAATAAAGGTAAAATAGATTGTGGCTTAACTGTTTTGTTTTTTCTTAATTCAGGGAATGTTGGACAGGCACCTCGAGCAGATCTCACTGCAGTTGACGGCAGTGTAATCTGTGCTGACAAAATATCTGGCGTCAATATTGGAGGCGACATCAATTTGTCTGTGACAACAACATTTGTACCTGCAGGTAACACTTTTGGCAACTTTGTACTACCGATCCTTTCGTCTTTTGTCAGTCTCTCATTCATAAATCAAAGCATGAACCAATAATAATAAAAAAATGTTTTTTGATTTTAGCAAATCCTAACGCAGCTTCCTCCTCCAGGACATTAGATGAGACACGGCCTTTCTCTAAGGTACAGTAGGCCACTTGCACACACATTAAGATGCACAAGTTAATTTGGTGTTAGGGACAAACTGCCTTTTTTGTGCCTCTGCATTTTTGGCCCAATAGTGTGATAGTTTCTGTACATTAGTTTGTATTAGTCGTGCACACATTTAGTTATTTCTTGTACATGCACACCTGTGTTTAGTTTAGTTATTTTAAAAAGTTTCTTTTTCTTTCTTTCCTTTTCTTAATCTATCTTTAGACCTTTGTTTGTCTTCTTCTTCCTCTTCTTCTTCTAGTTTCTCTAGATAGTTTAGGGTTTTTTTTATAGGAAAGGGTGTTTCCTACAGAGGACAGTGGTCAGCTGACTTCCAGTTTGGAGAAGTAGACAGAAGTCCTGGCACAGAAGTAGAGCAAAGCACTGCTGAGGATAGGGTGAGCAGAAAAAACATGTTTTAAGGCCTTAAACATGTTTTTAATCCTAAAAAATCAATATATGTTTCAGTGTGCACTATAGTGTGCATATTCTCAATGCTTTAACCTAATGTCAGACAATTCTTTCCCTTTGCATTACTTCGTCTCAATCATAGAAATTGGTAAGCAAAGTACCCAAACATAAAAACAGTGTGTTCCACAGTAGCGAAACATAACATTTCCCCAAAGCAAATGACCTATTTGACACAAACTCTCATTCATTTCGGCTTGATAAACAAAACCTGCTGTCTTTTCCAGGAACCTCCTGCGAAAATGATCACTAAGCAGAAGGTGAAACTCACTGGGTGCCTGATGGCGGACCACTCCTTCATTCTGCAGCACGTGCATGCCAAAGAAATTGTCACAGACAGAGAGTATCAGGAGCTGAAGCATACCTCACAGCCAGGAAAAACTGTTACTGACCTGATCGATCGTGTCATTTTTAAAGGTGAAGACTCGTGCTCTCGTTTTATTGAAGTTCTCAAAGAGCCTGAAGTTGTGGAAACTTACCCACAGCTCACGGAAATTACAAAAAACTGGTGCTAAGCACCAGTGGAAACAATTCATGAGCTGTGAAATGTAATTGAAAAACAATGGTATGACAATGCTAAATTTAAGTGAGGATATATTGATCAAACTACTGGACCAACATGATTTTATTATGTCTGTTTGTATGTTATTTTGTACCTGCCAATTTTTCATATTTAGATATTAAATACCATTTTAAAAGTCCTTCCTCTTCCTTTGTTTTGTTTTTTAGATGCACATAGAGAAGATCACACCCTTTGAAGGTGTCATCTTTTGAAAATCAATGTGTGCAGTTATGGAAAACAGGACATGAATGAACAAAGCAGGCTGTAAACCACTGGAGGTCACAATTGTACAAGTTTTGTTTTTTAGGTTTGTTACGCTCACTGGCCACTTCATCAAGACCTCTGCTATAAAATGTGTCTTTACAGAGATAATAATGTTTAGTTGTGATTGACACTGTCGGAGAGTGTATCAATTCAACTACATTGAACTGGACTATATCAACATATATTATATGTGTTTCTAATTTACATACCGGAGAACACCACCGCCCACTACGACCTCAAAGTCACAGAGCTGATACTAAACTACAATCTGGTTATGGGGTATCCAGGAGTATTGTGATTTGAATATGCAAATGAAGCCAGTTGGAGCACTTTGAGATTAGAATACGATGAGAAAAACATCTTGTTTTGATATGTTAAAAAGTTTATTGCATTGTGATTATTTAAATCACAGTGTCTAACGTGATGCTGGTGGAGAAACACACACAGAAGAGGATGAGATGATCGAGGGGTGAGAGAGAAAAGAAAAAAGTCAGAGGCAGCTGTCAGGATTAGTTTAATTCGTTCATTCATTCTGGCTCATCATTCTCACCTGCTCACCCTCACCACTCACCTATTTGCCATTCCTCTCATTAATCTGCAGTATATATATCAGCCCTTAGCCACTAGATCTCTGCCAGATTGTCTCAGATTTGTCTGAGCCATAACTTTCCAGCACTCCCAATTCCAGCCTATTTTTGGCCTAGCCTTAAGTATTCAGAATCTGCCTCAGTTTACACCTTTAACTTTGTGATTCTGTGTCCTTAAACATTTCTTTAAGTAAGACTTTACCTGAATTTTGCCTCCTGAGTTGTGCATTTGGGTTCTGTGATTTTTGAACTGTGACAATTGTGGATTGAGACAGAGGAAGGAGAGGGAGAACACGTGCTTTGTTCTTTATATTTTTTAAGTCTCTTCATCAGTACAAGTTCCCATGCACATTTGCAAGTAGCCATACCACACTAAAGAAAAGTCCTGCATTGAAAATGTTACTTAAGTACAAAAGTATTTGCATCAAAATATACTTGCAAATGTAGTTCTCATTAGAGAATAATGTATGTTATATTATTGGATTATTGATGGTAAACATGGAGTTAATTTCAACTCCCATATCTTAAATATAACTTTACATACTGCTGGGTCGCTTGTAACTTTTCCACTCAGGATCAATAACTTCTATCTATCTTGTATCATTGATACAATAACATAATTTATTATTGATTCTATTTTGTATTGTTAATCTGAATCTGCAGAGTAAATGGTAACTAAAGCTACCAGATAAGTGGAGCACAAATGTTACAATATTGCCTCTGAGAGGAGTAAAAGTACCTCAAAGTACCTGAGTGCAATTGTAAATAGTTAATAGTGCTATAGTAAATGTACATAGTTTTCATCACTGCTCACATGAGCAGACGTGGAATGTTTCACATTTCTGTTTAAGAACAGACCTGAATCATTTATTGATTTAAAAAAGGTGCCGATTATTGTTCTGTCACTCGACTAATCGTTCTAAATAATCCATGCTGCTTCTCATTTCTCAAACTGTCTTAAGTCACGACAGGTGGGAAAAGGCAAAAAAGTGCAGTTGTGAGTGTATTTAGTTTCATACATGCTTTTTTTTCCTAAAATGAGTGAGAATACTGCTGTAAATGTAATCCTGATGTGAACCTTGTCGTTGCTGCTCCCTGGTGCTGGACTGGACACATCCTGGTGTTCTGCATCACCTCCTCTCTCTGTCCTCCCAGCAGATCTGCGCCAGTTACAGTCTCTTTATGAACTGTTGAGTCTCAAACTAACAATATCGGTTCCTACGCAGAAAAAAAATGGAAAGCAAGATACTTAATAGTGGTAATTTAACAGCAGAAGTTGATTTAAAACTTACTGTTACCAGTGTAACCTTGTTACATATCACAGCAGTGAGACTGACTGTAACTGTTAACAACAATAATGACTTTATTAATATAGCACCTTTAATAACAGTAACACTCAATCAACTATCACAGCAAATTCAGACATGTAGTCTTAAATTACAATATTTCTCTCAGTGGATTACGTTGGTGTACATGTGTTGAAATGTGTTGAAAAACAGACACAGTGAATTGTCTGACTCTGACCTCTGGTCCACAGGAACCATGTGAGACCTGAAACACGTCAGGGGAACAAGAGGGGAACTGTTCAGAAGAGTTGATATTTGCCAGTAGTTTGATTTATAAGAGCTGGAACTACAACTTGACCACAGATCAAAGATCAGATCAGCACATTACCCTCTTAATTAGATATTTGGCTTGATTTCTGTCTCGCTCGTTTCCTCTCTCAGGCAGGAGAATAGGTAGTTTGGATCTTTTGTGTGTTTTGTGAATCTCCTGTACAAAGAGGCGGTTCTCTTCCTGGTGTGGTGGGCTGTTGACCCCACTGTGACCTTAATCACTGTTTTTTCCCTTATTTGTTCCTGCAGCCTCGAGTTAGACCGATCCAAGTGAGAAATGCACGCTTAAATAGCTTCAGCACCGGCCCCCCCTGGTAAGTGTGTGTGTATGTCAGTGTGTTCATATACAGTTTGTGTTTAAGAGTGTCTGTTTGTGAACTTGTTTGTGTTTTTTGTCTCAATTGTTGAAGCCAATTTGCTGCCTGAGTAAATTTGCTGCCTAGGAGGTGAGATGATGCTGATACAGTGACAAGACCTCACAGAGTGATAGTCACACAGGGATTTAAATATGCTCTTATACGCATACATAATGCAGCACAGACTGCAATGCTCATAACAATAAAGAAAAACTCAGTTTAATGAGGTTTACAACAAATCAATTCAGCATTGATAAGAGCACACAAGAGGCAGCCTCATTTTGTTTGTAGTCAGGCCTTTTTGACACTAAAATATACATCTACTGGATGAATTTACATGATTTTGTTCATGGTCTCCAGAAGATACATCCTAATGACTTTAATAATTCTCTGCCCTTTCCGGTAGCGCCACTGTAAGGTTGACATTTGCGGTTATTAGTGAAATGTCCCAAAAACTACTGGAGAGACAAGAGACTGCTGTGGGATGTGGTGCAGACGTTCATTCATGTCCCTCTGACGATGAATTGTAATAACGATCCTCCAAATACTTTAGGCCACTGGTTATCAAACTGTGGTAAAAGCTGGTGGTACACAAGCTCCCATGGGTGGTATGTGGAAGAAATACATTTGTTTAATTAAAATATTTTGCTGCTATCAAAATACCACAAAACTTTGGATGAAGATACTTGCATTCATACTTTACATTTCCTGTAATACTTTGTTTCAATACCAGTCACATGCTATGGACGTAGTGCGAAACATACATACATGATTAGTTAGGAGCTAAAAATGTACAGCTAGTGGAGGTAAAATGAACAGTTAAAAAATAAAACATTAAGAACAGAAGTGTGGATTAGGATTATCCCTTTCACACCAAATTTGCTCAGATTCACCAACAGTCAACAGTAATATTATCAGGAATAAACCTGCCTCCTGAGTCGAACTACACAGGCTGTATTTCAGTGTCTACCATGATGGTGTGACCTGGAGCGCCTAATATTTTCTGAGGTGTAAAATGTTTGTGAAACTTTGTGTTTACTGCTTATTAGCAAGTGCTACCATACTAAACTGTTAAACACATTTTAGTTTAGCAGCAGCAAGCTGTTGTCATTGTGAGCACGCTGATGTTATGTATGGCCTCAGAGCTGCTAAAATGTCTCTAGACTCTTAAGTCTCGCTACAATAAGACTCTCATCTGTCCATTTCCCCCTAAACCATACAGTTTACTAAAGTTAATACAATATGACAGATCTGACACTGTGGCTCAAGAGATAGAGCAGGTCATCCATCAATCAGATCGGCAGCTTACCGGCTCTTTTGGCAAGATGCTAGAGAGCTCAGAGCAGCTTCTTTCATTGATTTCAGCCACCATGCTGACCGTCCACCCTGCACTAAGAAAAGCAGGAAGCACCACGATGCTGCTTTTTTGTGTAGAATTACCACAGTACAAATAGCCGAGAGAAAAATATGAAAAATGTGCATATTCTCGGGTTAATTTGGCTTGCTGACTCACCACTTTGATGAGTATAATCACTTATAAGGGACAGGAAGGTGTGTCTCATTGACAGATCCACCCTCCTCTCAGAAACCAGCTGCACTGAGAAATGATCTCTGCATTTAGTTGTGGCAGTTTAATCCTGCGGCGGGTTGAGGGAAATGGCAAACTGCTGTTTTCATTATGGAAAATAAATGACCTTTAAAAACCTGCTTCAGATCTAGTAGTAATGTAGTTAAGTTTTACTGAGTATTATCTGTTAAACCAGCAGTCTCTTTTTGGTGTCTGTTTATTGTTGATTCTCTTTATACTGCAGCTATAAAACTACTCTAGCTAATAGAGCCTTTATGAAGAAGTTATGAGGTGTCCGGCACTTGTTCCTGTGGTAATCCTGTCATATGTCCTCCAGACCTGAGCAGACAATCACTGTTTTCGTTATGGCACTGCAGGTTCTTGATCCAGAGGAGGGAGGAAGGGGGGGCAGGTCTGGCCTCTTGTAAAGGAAGTTTTACTGGGATAAAGTGCAACCAAGGCCAATCAGGACAATAAGATAACATGTTTATCTCCTCTACTAGCAAAATGAGACTTCAGATCAAGAGTTGTGCAAACGGTGGGTGCCCTGGGAGCTCACCTGGTCGAACATGCACCCCATGCATCAAGGCTAAGTCCTCACTCTCTCTCTCTATCGCTCCTCTGGATTTCTCCTGGAAGAGTAGTGCAAAGGTTTCATGCTGAGTTTTTGTGTTATTGGTCTGGATGTGCCCTGGATTGTATCTGTATTGATTCTCCTCTGTAATGGCTCCATCTAAACAGTCAGGCACAGGAAGAGGATGCTGAGTCTAGCAGATATTATTTAAAAGACAAAGTCACCATAAAGTGTACCAACATCAACAATACTGTCCGTAACATATGCACAGTGTGCAGTTTCAGTGTTTTCAAGGAAGGCTCTCCAAATTTATACAAGCCATTCAGGAATTTCATTGTTCCTCTGAGACGCCACAAGACTGAAAACAAACAGACTAAATAACTAAAATATAATTCCTTTGAAAGTCCACTTGTAATTCCGTTTTTATGTAAAAGTGTCACTTATACTTAAAGGAATAATTCGACATCTTGGGAAGCTTTGTGTATTCACTTTCTTGTGGAGATTTAGATCAGGAGATTGATACCGCTCATGTATATCCATTAAATACAAAGCTGCAGCCAGTTAGCTTAGCTTAGCATAAAGACTGGAAACAGGGGGAAACAGCTAGCCTGGCTCTGTCCAAAGGTAAAAAGGATGCACCTCTTTGCACCATAAAGCTCGCTGTTTAACAAGTTATATCTTGTCTCTGTTTCACCATTTTACCTGGAATCTCTTTGTTTGCTCAGTATTGTAACATCTGCACTCGGCCCCAAATAAGACACTCGTCTGTGAGAGGTTTTTAATTCTCTGGGCAGTTTTATGATGCAGAGTTTCAATGACCCAACTGGGGACTGAAGTCACAAACTGAGAGAATCAAACTCATAAATTGTCGATCCCAGGGCAGACGCTATGAGCACAAGTTCAGTGAACTGGATGAATCTTTGATATTGGAAGTGTTACTCGACAAAAGAGCGGTGCAATTTCACAACAAAAGAGACAGAAATAGCCCAGAGAGGAAGGATTTTGAGGCTTTAGGTTCAGATCTGGATTTCTTCTTTAAATTACCGACATTAACATAAAAACAAGTGAAGGGAATACTACTGGCTCCATTAAGGATAATAGGCCATTAAGGCTCAATCAGTAAAATCAAGCATTTTGAGCCAACAAACAAACTCAGAAAACTACTACAGGATAATGAGAGTCTATAAAAAAATAACAAAATAATCCAGTCTTAACAGGAGACTTCTATTTTCAGGTCAAGTTCACATATTTAAACATTTCAAAACAGTGAAAACAAGTGTTGTTTCTGTATTTACTCCAAATGTATGACTCTCGTACTATTGAACATGTAGTTTTATGAGGATTTATTCAGGATATATGGTGTGAAAAATTTGAAATGACGTCATAATTGTACTTTTTTGTTCTGGAAACAGGATGTTGTGACTCATAAATCAGATAACACGTTGAAAACATGACATGACAACCGAATTCAGATAAAAGAAACACACACACACTTATGTGAGAGGACACTGATTAAAAAAAAAAACTGCCAGACAAGTAGTAAAGTAACTTTGAGATGAGTTTGTTAGTGGAGTCATAAAACAATAGGGGGGCTTTTTGTGAGATCCAGCAAGACTGAAAGGGAGACGTGGAAAAGCAAAGATTCATTAGAGCTTATTACATTTCATTTCTGATACGTAAGCAGGTTTAACCATCTAAATTAATTTCACCTTCTGTACTGTACCACCTGACATGGACAACACGACTCTCTCCTCGGGGGATGCAAGTTGTTCTTCTGTGTGCTTATTTCAGCGGTGGAGCGCTGCAGGAGTTCCTCATAGAGATACCGCCTGATATAAAGTAAATGAGAAACAGATTGGAGGGGAAATATAAAGATACAAGCCTTAGCCTGTTTCATTTCTGTGTTTACTACGATTACTCTTTCTGCTATAATGATTACAGTTATCACAAAAGCATGCCAATAAAACTCATGCTGCGTCACCTAACACCCCACCACACTTAATGGATCCTTGGAAGCACGTTTTTTCATAATTTGGAGGACAAAATCTGCACATAAAAGACAGACAGAGACACATCAAAACATAATACAGAAGAATCAGACACTTATTTAACCACATGCTTTCAAATCAGATCCGTATCCATAGGGCAGACGATAAAAACACATTACTGCCTCAACATCACACACTGCTCGACGAGAGGCTTCTTTAACAGTCCATCAGTGAATAGCCGCGTATCGCCACCTCCACACTGTGAGCTGATGTGCTTCAGATGGAGGCCTGGGTCCCTCTGTCAGCATCACCCCACGGTGAGCTGTAATGAGTTGGTGTGTGTGTAATGAGAGCTAATGCTGCCACAGCTATTGAGCTGCTCTTGCCACCGGGCCATAATGCCACTCCTGCTGTGTTGTGTCAAACAGCCACATGCAAAACAGACTGGTGCCAGTGAGCTTGATGGCAGGCCTGCTGCAGTGTCTCTCCAGCAGCAGATGGATCACAGGAAGAGGGACAAAGGCCCCTGTAGTGTCTCAAATGACAGCATTTGGCTGAGTTTCAGCTCACGACGTGGGGCGGCTGAAATACGTTATAACACCTTTGCTCTCTGTTGATCACATATTTAGGCTGGGTGTCATTTAAAGATGTTCAGGTCTGGTACTGATACGACACCAGAGATTTAGTCCTGACACTGATATGTTACTACTTACTACAAAACCCTACCAAACCTTTTTTCTTTAATCTTTTATCTATCCTGTTTTGTTTAGATCACACACGTTTTCTAGATCACCTTTATTTCCTGTAATTGGCACAGGGGGTTTGGTCGTGGTTGCACCATATTTTTTTATCTGTGCACTTGGTGGTGGGAGTCAAACCAAGAGGGTGACAGGCTCCAATATTTTCTGTGTAGTTTCTGTATGTGTATTTTCTCTATAGTTTCTTCTAGTTTAGTTGGTCACGTTACGCTAATTTAAGTTTGTTGTTCGTTCCTTAATAAATATAAATCCTACTCAACGTGACTTTAGATTTTTCTTTGGACTGTAACGTGTCACAATAGGCACCTACTCGGCTTCTTAGCTGCCTTTTTTTCAATGGATAGTTGCCGCTACACCGGGCAAAAAACAAACTAAATCCCACAAAAAAACAGTTGTCCAGCAAACAAAAATCCAGAACTGAGATACACTGGGAGAAGCACCAAGACCGAACAACACAGGACTGGGGAACAAACGCAGACAACCTGACACTGAAACCAAGGAACACACGCACTAAATACACCCAGCATTAGTTAGCATATACCTGAATATATTTCTATGTGTTGGTTTGTTACAAGGTGCATTGCATTGATTTTAATCCTCTGGGCATCTGACCAGGTTTCAGTTTCCTCCTCTTAATGAACAGATTTGTTCATAATAAGACAAAAAGGCTTGTGCTGAATTCATTATTTAAGTCGCTGGCTACTTTAAAGAAGCCAGCTAATGTGTTTGAAATGCTGAGGCATGTTTAACGTCTTTAAGTGTGTGTTCAGCTGAACTGTGAGCTGGGAGGGCAGTTTGTCTCCTGGGCAGTGTATGTGTTGTCTGACAGGTCCCCCCCGCCCGCTCCTCGCGGTGCTGGATAAAGATATTAGCTGGGCACTGTTGACACTGCATGCACACTCGTAAAGGCCTCATAAATTCTGCTCGTGTAAAAGAGAAAAAGGGAGTGAAAAAGGCAGGAAAGGGACTGTGGACTCATTGGCAGTCCGCTCTCACACTCTGCCTGCTTGAAGCCACCCAGCATGCTTCCCTACCTGCAGTTAACTGTGGGGCTGCTTCATGTTATGGTTTCATACAGTATATTTAGTGAAGTAACAGCTTTTTAAAGCAGAAAGACTTGACTTAGCCAGTGAGTTTTAATGTCACAGTGACAAAAAGCGGATGATATGTTTGAAGCATCTACATTTTATGAGTAGAGGTAGATACTGGTTGTTGTTATGTCGTAGTCACCTGTACATAAAGTCACTAAACAGGCTACAGAAAATTAAATACTTTACAGGTACCCAGTTACCGGTGTTTAAAGACAAAAACATTCTTTTAATGAATCAGTGTTGAGGTCCCACGTGGATATTCAACTTTAGACTTTAAATTTAGAAGTTTAGAAGTTTAGTTTTGGTTATTTCATTATTGCACCTGTATTTGTTCTTTCGAGGTTTGAAGTGGGCGCTGCGGGAAAAATGTGACATCCAGTAATTTCATGCACCGATCAGATTTTTAGCAGCGTTTGAATCAAATGACATTTTGTAGGGTTGCTTCTAGAGAGCCGAAGTCATGACGTTAAGTCTCTGTTCCGCTAGCTCCTGTAGCTCAGTGCGTTTTGGTATTCAGCATTAGTTTCAAACTGGCATCCGCTACAGCAGATGATCAGAAATCGAAACCTTAGTTTCAAAATTAAATTCATAAATAATAAAATGTTTTTTTTCCCCTAACTTTGAATTTGATTGTTTCCCATTTAGTTATCACTATTTCATGATAGTATTTACTCTGATCTATGATTTCTGTGTCCTGTCTTTATCATGAGCGTGTTTCATGTCACTGAACAGGGAGTTTCTTAATATCTGTAAGATTTTTAAATGTGTTATATTGCATTCAATGTCGGCAACTAAAGGAACATTCTACTTCTTAAAAAAGCATTTACTATCAGAACATATAACTACACTATCTAAAAGCTTCTAAGGATCTTAGGTTGTTTACATGATGTTGAGAGCGTATGTGTTGCTCTGATTGTTCTTACAAGCTGTGACACTATCAGTCTAAATGATGTGATCAGCTGACACACATGATATTTATGAGCTGTTTTTCATGTGTTGAACATCTCCGTCATCATTAGAAACTTTATTCTGGCTGTTTATTGTGTGTCTTGGGGCCTACGCACGAGGAAGAGGCAAGAGCTGAATGATAAGTTGAATTTAAAATGTGCTCAGTGTGCTCAGATCAGGTCACTGAGGTAAATTTGATGGCGAAATGTGAGTGAGTCTGCCTAGATTAGACGCTCTTAAGGGAGGAGGCGATGTTTCTTGGCAGCACTGATGTCACTCTTGCTCGTTCCAGTGTCACATGGTCGGTATTGATTGTTAGATCCACAGGGCTGTTAAGGGGCTACTTGCATTTCAATGTGTCCTTTAGTAGAAGATTAATGTTGCCTCTTAAAAAAAAAAAAAACAGACTCTATCCCGCCTGCGTTTCTCTTCATTATTAATGAAACTTAGATGGCAGTTTGCCAAACCAAAGTAAACATCTGATCTTAAACACACAGCTCTGCCGCAAATATGAATAAAACAGTATATGATTATTTATGTAAACAAAAAAGCTTCAAGGAATGTATAGTTGTATATGTAATAATTATGTCTGTAAAGTAAGGAAACCACGGCCTGGAGGCAGTTAGCTTAGCTTAGCACAAAGACTGGAAACAGAGGGAAACAGCTAGCCTGCCTCTGTCTGAAGGTTAAAAAAAATAATAATCCACCTTCCAGCACCTCTAAAGCTCACCAACACACACATCTTATATCTTGTTTGTTTAATAAGTGTAAAAACAACAATTTGCTGCTTTATGAGGATTAAGTGCCAGACTATTTCTTGGCCAGGAGCAGTTGCCAGGCAACCAACGGAGCCTCCAGGAAGTCACTGCACCCCGCCAAATAATAGTCTGGCACATCTGCAACATCTTGTTTTTACACTGTAATTTTTGTACAGATTGAACAAATGAGATATAATGTGTTAATCAGTGAGCTTTAGAGGCTTCGGTAGATTTTGTAGTTTTATTTGTTACGTTCAGTTGAATCGCTGTCGCAGGTTTGCTGTTCTTATTTTGCATTCTTGATTTAAGTTAAGTAAATTAAGTTAAACCTGTCTTGTCCACACTGCATACAACAAATATTTAACACACACTGACAAGCTACTGAAGACGCACATTACACTCATCACCGAGGGTCAGTTCAGGTTAATCCAGCGTGGTTTCACAGAGATGTGGTCTGTGCCCACATCAGTGGACAACCTGATGAATGTATTGTTCAGTTTCAGTTAATAGCTGCCACTTAAATCAACTGTGATTAATTTACAGAAGCCAAAGCCAATGAATACATTTCAGCAAGTGTTTTAATGTACATTATGCTACCCGGTGTACTAACACTGACTGACGGGTATAAGAAAATAAGCTTTGCTAATTAGGATTCAACTGCTGCAACACTTGATGGTTTATGATACATTTACATGTTTGGTTAATTTCCTTTGTATTATATTGATAATGTTCTCAGACCACGTAGCTTTTTAGTCTAGCCTAGTGTGGAATGATTGGGTGTGTGGTAGAAGTAACTATCTTTGTGTTTAAGGAGTTTATGCTTAAGTTTTCACCTGTTTGATATTTTAATTTGCTAGTGGAGAACATTATAGCCTGGATTGTTTAATTCCTTTTACTTTTAATTTATTGTTGGTAGTTTTACCAACATTTCAGAATATCTAGATTGTTTATATCACACTTGCTTATGCATTTGTACTTTACTGCTAAATAAAGTTTGTAAATCTCTTTCCCTGCCTCTGTGTCAGCTATTTTATCAGAGTTTGGTGTGGATGAAGTTTCAACTGAAGAATAAATTAAAGGAGAACTATTTCTGGGTCTTGGGGAGTGATATTGCATCTGTGTAAAAAAAAAAAGGCTTTTCTGGCTTCAGAGGAAGCTGCGAGAAATATAATAAACTTCCTGAAGTGATCATGTCTGTTGGGTCTGAAGACTACGACTTTGAAAATGAAAAAAATCTGCGGGTGTGGAGTTAAACAGACGTGAGTTTACTGGACCTCTGCAAGCATATCGCACACGAATCTCTGACCAAACCATCAGCATAATGTTATAGGAGTGCAATGCTAAATCTGTGATGTACTCTTTTAAAGTTTATTAAAGTTTTATGCTATTATTAGTTCATTTGAAGGTAAATAGTTATACACAGGTTTGTACAATGATTATATTATAATAGACAAATAGTCGCATGTCATTATTAAAGCTAACTTTCTGTATGTAAAATTATTTTTACACATTTTCCTTTGTCAGAACTTATCCCATTGTGCTCTTGTCAGAAAGTTCTCACAGAAGAACAAAAACAACCTTCCAGCTGTGTTTTCTTCCTCGTCATGATGTGAAGGGTAACTAAAATTAGACAGCCATGACACGAGAGTTTGTTCCTGCATCCTATTGGTTCAAACACTTGACAGTTTACAGGATTCAGTGTAGCCAAATACAACACAGGTCAACAATACTTTCCAAGGATCTGTGTTTTTTCTGCTTTGTTTGCTTACGTAAAGTAACATGGACTTACAGCAATAGCCACATAATTCCTGTTTGTCCTTCTTAAAACAAAAAGTACAAATAGTGATACGAATTTAGACTTATGCTGACATGTTTTAAGCTACATTACAGAAGTAAATGTGTTGTATAAATACACAGGGAATATGATATAATACAAGTAAAAATAAAATGATTAAAGCATGAGTTAGAAAATGACATTTCTGCACATTGCCTGTCAACCTTTCCAACCTGTAATGATGTCAAAAAAGTAGGACAATGAGGCCCAGGTTGAAAATAACTGGAATTATCCATTAAGTTTGAGGACTACGCCCTCTGTGCTCCAGTTTTACTGAAAGACTTGAAAACAGTCACAGGAAGGAGTATATCAAGATGGAGTTCCTTTTTTAAGCCCCAGTCTTATTGTTTCACCTCAGAGCAGGAGAGAGGAGGAGATGCACTCTTTCCTCGCCTGACGCAAACAGGAGACACGCAGACAGGGACGGACCTCAGGGTTCAGACTGCACATGGCTCGAAGTGTTTTTCTAATCTATTACTGAAAACATACCGGCATTGTTCGATACTGTTACTGTACGCGTCTAATATATCATAGCTATATATATATATATGTCTGACCTGGATCTCCCACATTCAAACTCTTATGGCACAGATCCACGCAGATAACGGACAATTTATTGATTAGGTGTTGAACTCCAAGTCAATAAACACACACATGTATTTTGATTTGAAGACGTGCACCATCCATCACATTGTAGTGCAGCAGATTGAAGGAATCAGCACACATGTGGCTATAAGAGTTGAGAGGAAATACTCAGAACATTAAAGACTAAGTCTGGAGATACTTTACATTCTTCTTATTGTTGAAAAATCCCATTAATAAGACCATTGGGTGATATGTTCCATCATTACAATAAACATGGGGACTGTAGTTTATCTTGAGTCAGTCCCACATACATCATCCTGTCGCTGTTTATACTCACTAGGGCACAACTGTGGATCAATCCACGGCTGAAAATAGTCCCCAACAAATGCAGAATTTACTCCAGTTTGTTTGTTGTGGTCTTTACACAGGATTTCTTAACAATATGAACACATGCTTTAACCTTTTTGTGTGTGTGCATGGTGTCCTTAAATATGTTTTCCTATCGGCCATGTTTGCCAGAAGATCTGACGTTATCCTCTTGTGCTGCAGACTGCGGGGTCCACCTTCCTCCCCTTTATTGACTCAATATGAAAACACAATTATTGCAGCAGCAAAAAGGTGGTCAAAGGTGCAGCCACATAATGTTTTTTAATGAGCCAAACACTCTGTTCGTGACAATATAGTGTGTATAGTCTCTAGAGCTGCACAGAGATATTCTGGTTCCTTACTATTTAAACTAATAAGAGTTATGTGTTTCCTTTTTTTTCCAGCATTGACTCAGGTTTTGCATCACAGACAAAATATTATAATAATAGATAATAATACATTTTATTTACAAGCTCTGGGTACTTAAAGACACTTTAAATGGTGAAAACATAAAAAAAAACATTGAAGCAGTGAAAAAAGCCCCCAAAAACCTACAAATATTCAGCCTTTATGCCTCATGTAGCGTTGGATTGACGTTTGACCTTAAAGTGTGGTGCACAAGAGTACAAGGAGAGACTGTTCATCATTGTGTTGTACAGACTCATGAACACGGAAAGCCTCTGCATGTTGCCCGATAAAGCTTCAGTTTCACAGGAAGACTCGGGTTGCTTCACTGTGCTGTTTAGCCAGGATTAGCCTCTCTTAGAACAATTTGTAAAGTTGTGTATGTAAACTGGGATTACATCTAATCATGCTCATGTTTCGTGGCCTGAAAGGGGTTAATTTCTAGGTGTGAGGTCAGTCCATCTACCAATGCAAATGGCACCAAATAGAAAATGGATTTATGTGCTGCTGTGTGTTGTTTGGAGTCAAATCAGTGAGGACCTGACTCCCATTTCCCCTCCTTTCTACTGCCGTGCTGATTTTTATGATCCCGATTGTTGCTACTGAATCTGTGATAACACAGCAGAGATTTTTTGGTGTAATAAATCTTCACCAGCTGACCACAATTAAAGATTAAAAATAGCTCCTTTCCTTCACCACCAGTGAGTCACGGTTTAATTCACCGAGGGGTTAAATATGAGCGTAAGGATGTGAAGTTGGGCTGTGCAGGAAACAGGGAGAGCAGTTTCCTGTTATGTAGAAAAGAGCCGGTCGTACACCGATCAGACAGTTAGATGGTGTGCAGAGAAACAAGGCTGATTTATCAATAAAAGATGATTTAAGACCACAGATACTTTTTTTAAAAAATGAGAAATGAGCAGTAATGTTGAAAAATATGGTTTTATAATAATATCATCCAGAAACAACTGAGATCTTGAGATGTGTTCACTTAAACACGACTCGATCTAAACGTCTGTAAGTACAAAAACTGTAAAAAACATGAAAACTTTATGTGAATTTTGGTGTTTTTTTAAGGGGAAATATTATTTTGGTACTTTCTAATAAAACACCAGAGGGTTCATAAGTTGACACTACTTTGTAATGGTTAATAAATTATTTATTAATGCTTCATATATATATATATCAGTTATAAGTCAATAATAAAAATAACTTTAGGGTTGCCAGGTTGTGACATCCCTTTGGCTGGTGTTTATCATTTTTATTTGTTAAACATGCAGTAATAAAATGTTGGTAATTTATTAATAAATGCTTATGAGCCACTCTCTGGCAAGTGCAAATATAAATATTAATAAGTTTGTAATAAATGATTGAAGATGAAGTCTGCAGCTAGGCAAACACGTTTCACAACAACTTTCACAACCTGGCAACCCAAAAGTTGTCCTTATTAAAGGCTTATGACTAATTTATAAAGGATTTATCTACCAGTAATAAAGCTAGAACTAATAAGTCCTGTATAAAAAGTTACTTATTCTACAGTGGTCGCATTATTTTACGTGTAGTTTGGTTTAGGACCAAAAAATGTTCTTATTGGTAAGTTTTGTTGTAAATATTTAACCCTACCACCGTCAAAACATCCACATTGCAGTACTAATCCACCCTGTAGCCTGATGTTAACACTTTCAACACTTGACTGGACATGCTGCTCCTGCTGCTGCTCTAACAGGGCTCCTGGAGGGTGGTGGTGTAGTGTGGTAATGTAATGATCGAGCTCTCTCTCCATTTGGTTTCCAGTCGCGTCCTGCGCGCTGTAGGACGCACAAACGATCAGCTGAGCAGCGTTTCCCTCTCAGAGGAGGATAGACAGAGCTGTGTTTAGTCAGACTCACCCACCCTCTGTTTGGACACTTCAACTCATTTTTTTTCTTTTTTATGTTATTTAAAAAATTGTGCGTATCGACGCTGCTTCCGAGATGTTGGAGACGGCCGATTCGCCAAAATGAACACAGGTGAGATGATTTATTTATTTTAAAAGACGAGGCTGGTGTGAAGCTGCTGGTCTTAAAGCTTATGTTTCACTGTGTGTTTGGATATTTAGTGTATTTAAGAAAGTGAGTGAGCAAATACAAAGTTAGATTTGACTTTTTTTTTTATACACTCCTGTGAATAGATGGTGAGTCCAACGGTAGCAACAGGATGTACGGCAGACAAAGTGCGTGTGTGTGTAATGCTGGTTAATTGTTCATTTTATATCTATTAAGGTATTTCAATGAGTTTACCATAAATGGGTGTAAAGTCTTAAGCAAATACACTCCATCCTCAGCCAGCACAAACACACAAAAACACAAAAACCCAGCATGCCTTTTGTAGTATTGGGATAGATACTCATACTTAAAACAACATGTTAAGTACATTGTTCTGTGTTTTAATAAAAGTAGTATAGTGAGCCTGGTTTTTAGATTTATTGAGGGCCTTCTCTGAAACTGATCACATGTTTTGCACGAGTTAAATGTGTTAAATATACATGAATTAAATGTGTTGCTTTTTTTTTGCTGCCTATAAAGTCTTATTCTGAGTAAAGGCAGCCTGAGAGGGGTTTGTCTTGAATCACAGGAAGTGAGTCAGGGAAATCCCTTAGATTATTTTGTATTCTTTCTCAAAGGATGTAAAAGCAAACATTACTCACTTTAAGTCTCTTATTGTGTCTTTTTAGTACCAAATCTTTAGTTTTTGTGGCTCTTTCTGGAAAGTATGATGGAAGCAGATTTGATACGTTTCAAATATTGTGAAAAAAAAAAAGGTCAAACTGCGACCATATGACAATATCTAGAATCTGTGAGAATTTTTAGGTCACAGGGACACAATACACATGACCTGTAGGCTATTTTAAAGCGCATAATCTTACAGTTTCCTCTTCCTGTTGTTCTTTCAGACTGCACCAAGCCTTCTGTTGCTCCAAAGCCAAGATTTGTTTGTCACGCCAGCCTGAAGCTGCCTTCCCCTCTCATGTCTGCAGCCAGAGGTCCCAAACCTTCTATAGCCCCAAAACCTAAAGTCACACCAGAACTTAATGGCAACCAGGGCGGATGCATTAATGGCAGCTCGCTGGCTTCAGATGGCGAGGTTGATGAAGTGCACGCGACGGAAAATGGCCTGAACAAAGTGGTCGCAGACAGGTTGCCGGCAGAGAAACAATTAAACGCCTACATCCTCAAATCAGCACAGAAAGATGTTCAGAATGTGTCACATGAGGCGGATGACGGAGAGGTGACGGAGGAGGAAAAGGAAGAGGATGATGACATGATTCAGAAAATGGACGAGGATTGGAGGTTGACTGACAGCGCTCGAACAGAGGAGGTGGACTCCCTGGAAACACTTTGGGTCAGTGATGCCGGACTCACGGCTGACTCAGAGGAGGTGGTGGAGATGGTTGACACAGACGTGACGGAGGACATGGACGCCGAAGGTTGTGATGCAGGCGAGGCGCTGGCTGACACAGATGGCCTCTCGGTGGGAGACATTTCTGTTAATAGCGTTGACGGGGAGGCAGGCTGTTATTCTGCTGAAAACCGACACGTGAAGGAGAGGCAGGAAAAGCTCCAAGTCAAGGAGGATGAAACGGAGGACTGTACAGCAGATGATTTAACCGAGTCTCTCACAGATGAATCTGGTCTCCTTATTAATGACACCAATGCACAAGTGTGTCTAACAGATGGAGAAGAGAAAGAAGAGGAATCTGCTCCTGATGGTGGTGTCACACGTAACATCCTGAAGTTTAGATGTGACCATAAAACGAAGGAAAACTGCGAAAAAGTACAGAACATTAGTCTTTATGATTTTATTCCCGAACACCAGGTCTGTGATGCAACTAAGAGACATGTTGCAGACGAGGATGATCCAACTCATGAGCCTTATTACGTCTCTACAGAGGACATTATTAACAGAGGGATGATGCTGAGGAATGAGACAGCTCATGGATTACCGGGGAGTCCCCTTACACCACAGAAACTTTTGTCCGTAAACAGCGGTGGAATATCGGCCGGGAAATGCGAGGGAACAACAAAAAATGGACAATCCTCTGAGGATTATGTGGAGATTGTTAACAATGGATACAGCTGCCACAGGAGTGATGAAAGCAAGGTAAGAACATATCAGAAATGGAGGACGGAAGAACCCAAAGCGCAGACAGCAGAGGCTTTGCTGAATGATTTGGACTACCAGCCGAGGTTCAGGCTGGTGTCCATCTCTGTGCCAACGGACACCGACACCTCGCTGACATCTTCTCTCTCAGAAAGCCAGCTGTACTCTCCAAATGACTCAGATGTCTTCAGAGACGACGAAGACCTGGATGGTCACATAGTGCCGTTTCTGGATGACACCACTGACACGGAGCAGGACATCAGCGATGAGCATGTCTACGAGGAGCCAGGGCACAGTTCAGAGGGTGAAAATGTTTTTCCTTTTGATAAGAGGTCAGCAGAGATGCTCTCCCGCTCACTGTCACACCGAATTAATAATAATGTGTCTGAGGCGGGAGTGCAGTTCATTCAGAGGCCCTACATGAGCGGATTCGGACAACCTGCAATGAGCAGCAGCCCCATGTTGAGCTCAGTGTTGCACAAAAGCCACGCCAAACCTCACTATCTGTCCCTGTACCCTCGCTCCATCTCCATGGAGGGACATGACACGTCTCTGGGTATCTACAGCTCCCCTAGACAAGGAGGTGCCATTTGTTCATCTGGAAGCTTCTCCCGGTGCTCACCTTTGTCATCCAGTGGCCTGTCCACTCCGACATCTGTAGTGGACATCCCTCCTCCGTTTGAGCTGGCCTACATCACCAAGAGACCCATCACGAAGAGTTCCCCCTCGCTTTTCATCGAAGGAGACTCATCTGAGAAAAACAGGAAAAAGAAATCCTCCATTAAACGTTTCCTGATGCTTAAATTTAGACGGAAAACAGACAGCAAGGCTGTGGTGGATGTCAACCCGTCCTCCTTTAAGCCCTCAGCGGAGTCCAGCCACCACACGCCGAGCAGACTGCTGGATCTGGATAGACACAGCTTAAGTAGCTCTCCACAGCTAAACTCACGCTGTGCTAATAAACCTCATCTTTCACCTGAGCCGGCCTCCAAATTCTTGTTGTACAAGGACAGCAAAAGAAAAGGGAACGCCGTGGCCTTCCTCAATCGCAGCGTCGTCAGGGTGGAGTCCTTCGAGGACCGCTCCCGTGTGCCTTTCATACCTCTTCCCCTGACCAAACCTCGCTCCATCTCCTTCCCCAACACGGATACCTCAGACTACGAGAATGTTCCCGCCATCAGCTCGGATTACGAGAACATTCAGGTCCCACAGAAGAGACCTGTCCGACAGGCACCATTCAGGGACTTCTTTGACCGTCCCAGTCGGGCACTGTCCTCTGCCAATGAGACTGACGGTTATGTGGACATGAGCAGCCTTCCTGGGTTCAAGAATAAAACTGAGCAGGAAACTGAAAGGTAAGCAAACATAATTAAGAGTCTAAAGCCTCAGTATTCAACTGGTGGTTTTCAATGGGTGTTTTTTTTAAAGTTAAAACATGTGGAAGTTATAATCATTTCCACAAAATTGTTGATAGGCTACCCATGAATCCTTGTGCAATCATACACGATATTGTAGTCCATTTGTAATGTGCAACACAATTTTCTACGATACTGTACGCAGCAGGAGGTCTCTGCTCTGTCTCTTGATCAGGGATGGGCTCCTTGGCCTAAAACTTAGACCTCTGGTCTAAAGCTATTATAGCAGGTCTGTGCCATTGTACTTGAGCTAAATGCTAGTATGCACAAAGTGATGATGCTGACATGCTGATGTTTTTCAAGTACAATGTTTGTTTACCATCTTGGGAAGGATGGGAAGGTAATTAATGGACAAATAAAAAGATCTGACGTGAAGAAAAAGTCTAGGTATCTCCAGATTCAGTAGGATTTATCCTCTGAGGGCCATGAACACCGGTACAAAATATCATAACAAGCCATCCAAGCGTTTCAGTTCAGACCAAAGTGATAGACCGACCAAATGACCTGCAGAGATTGCCATTCATACAGCCATGATGCTGTGTCTGTGTGTTCATGTAGATTTAATTGTTAGACATCATATTAGTGATCTTTGCCATCTTTTACACCGAGCACAAGTCTCTTTTATTACTGCTCAGCCACTGTGAGTTTAAGATTCCCCCTGGGGTGCAGGATTTACAACTATTTATTATGTTGAGTCCCCTGATGCTGCAATCACAGCAGACATGGATGTTCTGTTATGTACAGCAGGAATGAAGGACAGTGCAGGAGCTTCCCTCATGCTATGCAGTGAGATGTACGATACTGTGATGTGTCTGTGCGTTGTTGGGACATGTTGGGAGGCAGAGAAGGAAATGCTGGAGGTAGAGGTGGTGGTGGTCTCTTCAGATCTAAGTGAAAACAGGTCTGTTTCATTCATAAATCATTTTTTTAGTGCTGAAAACAGCCTCTTGTGTTGATGCTGTAGGGAGAGCTTCTTGTTGTTGTCCCTGTTGTGGTGTTATTTGTTGGTATGATCAACCATGTTGTGCTGACATTAACCCATCCCCCCTGCATTCCTGTTGGCTGTGCCCATATCATACAGGCCGCCCAGGATGATTAATAGTCAGAGCATTTTGGAGTCATTGCTCTTCTCTATCCAGTAAGGAACAACAGGCTGAGATAAAATCTCAGTATGTTCTGTAGTCAGCAGTAGTTCACTGCAGTGGTTCCCTCTCATTGTTGGGGTTATGTGTAAGACTACGGTTTGTTAAGCTGAGAACAAATGAATTAAAACGTATAAAATACTCAAATGGTTATGATACACATAAATAAATACAAGTACCAGTAAAGACATACATGAGTACCTTCTCTCCTAGCACTACCAACAACTATACATGCTAAATCTAACCCTTTAAGAATTGTCACAGCACTTATTGTTGCACGCTCTCTTACTGCACTATACCTTGATTGTTCCCTTCTCTGTAAGTCGCTTTGGATAAAAGCGTCAGCTAAATGACTAAATGTAAATGTAAATGTATTTCTTTATCTAATCAGATTGTGTTTATCAATTTCCATACATGTTTTTTGGGGAAATTAATCGTGTAGTTAAAAGACTAAATTAAAAATACTTTTGTAAACTTTTAAGGGGCAAAAGTTAGTGATCCCTGGACTACATTGCTTAAAACAACCAAAATAACAAAGTCTGTGGTAGAAAGAAATTGGGCAGCACTGATTGAAACATGAGAGATCAAAGCAGGTAAATCTTACTAAACGAACCCATCATGCAGAGAGTTATTTAAGTAAAGTAAAGTAAAGTAATTTGAGCTCAATCTGTTCACTGTGAGGCAGATCATCTACAAATGGAGAGCAATGAAACTGACTGCAAAGCAGACAACATTCAACAATATCCACAAATGATAATTCAGGTCAACACCAACCCAAACATAACATCTAGGGGATTTGCAGACCTCTCCCGCTGCATCTGGGACACATGTGCATGCTTTCACAATAGAAAGAAAATTCAATCAACATGGCTTTAATAAGAGGGTTGCTTGGAAGAAGCCTCTGTTTTCAAAACAGAATAAAACTGCCCATCTCAACTTTGCCAGAGAGCACCTGGAGAAAAAAGCTTTCTGCATATCCATCCTATGGACAAAAAACCTGCCACACTTGAAAAGTTAGCACCGCATGTCAACTACTGCCAGTGAAGCACGGCGGTGGGAATATTACGATGTTGGCCTGATCTTCATCCTGGACAACTCCACATAGTCCAGAGAATCATGATTTCTGAGGAATAATGTAAAATCATGGTACATAATCTCAAGCCATCAGTTGTGAAGTTAAAGCTTGGCTGAAAATAGATCTGCAACATGTTAATGATCCAAAACGTACGAGCAAAACAACCAAGGAATGACTAAGGAAGAATAAGATTGGTGTTCTGGATTGGACCAGTCAAAGTTCAGACCTGGATCCAATTATAATTCTGTGGTGGGACCTGAAGCTGGCAGTTCATGCCAGACGCCCAACCAACCTCACTTGACTAGCTGCGTTCTGCACGGAGGAGTTGGCAAAAAACAGCAGATTTGAGAGCCTGATTAGTCGCTACAGAAACCGTTTGGTTGTTGTTGCGATCCTCTAAAAACTGAAGGGGTTCACATGTTTTTGACCCATGAAATTAAAGTTAATGTTAAATCAACCACTCTTGTTGAATTAACAACAATATATCACTTTTAGATTAACATTCAATCAGGTTATTTTAGTAATTTTTGCAAAGATATTGAATATCCCTAGGGTTCACAAACTTTCAAGCAGCATTGTAGGACAAACAATAAATTCATTGATAAAATAATGGGAAGATCTGTCGCCAGGTCACCTCTGCTGCATTAATGTGAATCTGAAACAATACTTAAGAGGCGTCACAGTGTTTGCAGTGGTTAGCACTGTCGCCTCTCAACAAAAAGGTTCCTGGCTCGAACCTCAGCTGGGCTCCAGCCCCCCGACCATGATAAAGACAAGTGGTTGCAGAAAATAGAAAATGGAATCAGATAAGCCAAACGTTGTGTACAAACAGGTGCTTTCTTGAAGAATATTCAACTTATGGTTAAGTTTTTGTACACTTTATTCCTCCCAGGTCCGACGTTTACACCTCACCAGGCAACCTTGGCCTTGAGTCAATAAATCTATGAATGAATGTAAATCTTGTCTTGCACACTACTATTAATTACCGCAGACTTCAAAGTTCACTAAAATATTACACGTCTCATTCAGCACTAGGTTTATTTAAAATCATTGCTTTTCCATCACATAACACACAATTGCAAAAGTTACACGCCTCTATGCAAGAACTTTATGTTAGCATTAAACAAAAACTGCAGCATAATTGTTATTATTATTATTTTCCGCTCTTTAAACTTCAGTGAGTACAGCACCTGTAATCACAGCAAAGCAATATCTGGATGGACAGCAGAGTCAGTGGTTGAGATTGTTAGTTTTACAGTAGCCTGAAGGGGCAATATTAACACATCATAGTTTGAAGATCGCCGGCGTCTTTTGCTCCATCACTGCTATAACTGGAACAAATAGGCTCACCAGTCAACCTGAGGCTAAAAGAAAATGGCTATTTCTTATCTCTATCTGTAATTTATCTACATAGATCTTGCCTCGAGTCATACAACATAGCAGGACTGTGAAGTGTCACTGGCAGTTTATGTCAGGGTGATATAAAAGCCTAATATAGAATCTATGCATGTATTTTGTGGTTCAGACACCCCGTGGTATCTCATCCAAAGTTTGATCCCTTGAGCAGTAATGGGCCGTGCAGCTCTAATGTGTGCAATGCAGATATCTGAGCTGCTCGCATATGTTGTTCATATGTAACTAATTTGCATCGCAGTGGGGTTAAATCCGCCGGTGCTTGGAGTGAAACGTGGCAGGAACATTGGCAAGGCAATTGGTCACGTAGACGACGAGTGCATCACTACTGTAACTGAAGGACGTGTTTTTATTTGCATAGCTTACACTCCCCACTGAGCTGCAGCCATTAGCATATTCATTTGGGCTCCCTGCAGAAGAGAAATCTCGTGGCATAAAACACCGACATGCGTCCCTGGTTGGGTACAGTTGTCACCGCAGGCCTTTCAGGATCATTTTATTGGTTTCTCAAGACCTGCAGTGTTTTATGTAATCACATTTGCTTCTAACGCTGAAAATGTTTATTATAGCGATATTTCAATGTAGATGACCGTAAGATGATATGGATAGTTAAATGAAATTCATCTGATTTATTCTCACATGAATGAAGGTTTGAGGACTAAATACAGTTCATATTATGAAACCACTGAGTTAAATTAGTGTTCAAAAAACTTCAGACTATACCTGTGGTTCCCGATCTACAGGTCTGGACTCCACCAAGGGTCAAAAGATAATTAAAGGAATAAGAAAGAAGAACATATATTTCTCTTACACAAGTTTTTTTTTTTCCTGATGGTTCTCTAATATACGTTTGTCTCGAGAAATACTGAATATTTTAACATTTTTGGAGTAGAAGGAGTAGTTGGACATCATGTCTGTACAGGAAATGTGAAGCTACAGCCAGCAGCAGCAGTAACAAAATCTGTCTACCAGCACAATTAAGCTCATCATATATCTAAAATATTTAAAGAAAATAAACTATGGGATAAGTTTTGCATTTTCTGAAACGTTTGGCTTCAATATCCTGCTACGTAGTTGCATTCTTGACAGTAGCACACATACATGAGCTGAAATGTGACAAAAAGCCAGTGAACGCAGGTGAAATGTGGTTCTAAATAATATGTTAGCTCTGGTTCTTGAACTGGTTCTTATTAAAGATTCAACAGTCAACAAAAAATAATCTTTCTATTAGGAATAAACCTGCCTCCTCTGTAAACTGTTTGCAGCTGGATAGGGTTGGACTACACTACTTCATTTTCAGTCGTAATGGTTGTACTTTGGGAGCATGATATTTTTGAGGTGGTACGCAGTGTAAAAAGTTTAAGAAACACATAAAAGAACGGTATTTTGCTGTTGTTCATTTGCTGAACGATTTCTTGGCCTCAGTTGCCGGGATACCAGGGAGTTACTGTTCCCAGCCAAACAAGACATAACATGTTAATCAGTGAGCCTCAGAGGTGCTGGTAGGTGGATTAGGTTATTTTAGGTACACAGCCAGGCTAGTATTTGAAGTTTAAGACATCAGTTTGACTTTGTCAGGAATTATATTAATACATACACTGTATGTCTGGCTATATTAACCACAGTGCCCTCTTCCTCACCAGTGCCTATACAGAAGCCTACAACGTGTGTTCAGTGGCGGTCGCTCCACAGGGTGATGTCGGGAGGGAGGAGGCGGGCGAGGATGACCAAGGACGTACCTCAGAAGAGGAGGAGGGAGGTGCAGACAACAACTACGACAGACAGGTTGGTTCTGACAAATGTGTGTCAAGCTTCTGCTCCTCTCTGGAATTTAACTTTTTAGTGTTTTAGATCATGTAAAATGTAAAATCTTCCATTTTTTACAGTTCCCAAAAGGACGGTTACACACTATCCTTCAAAAAGTGGTTTGTTTTGTTTTGTGCCAAGTGGTAGGCAGAAATATATATATATTTGAAGAACACAACAGAACAAAATAAAACAAAGTGAACTGTTTTTCACCTTGGGCATTTGCAAAATTGCCCTCACAAGCCAGAATTTTAATGCAGGTTAATGGGGGTTAATGGGCTGTCCTCATTTTGACTGTCGCTCGGAGACGATGTAGATGCAGAGAGGGAAACCAGCCGTATTTGCTGAACTGCTGCCAAAATGCTTTAGCACATCCTAACCCTGGGCGTGTTACAAGTAAATAATATGATTGTTTTACAGCCTGACGGCCGATCCAGAGCCTTTTATATCGCGAAAGACCTGGTGGATACAGAGAGATTGTAAGTTACATGTAAACTAATTTACCTTATCAAACATCACTGCCTTTTTAATCAGGTTCCCTTCGCTTTCCTGTTTAATTGAGTATTTATTCTTCTCTCCACAGACATGTAAAAGCCCTCAAGCTCCTGCAGGAAGTAAGTGATGTATTTATATTCTCGTTTAATTTAATATTGCAATATAATTCTCATGTATGTATCTCGATGAGAGAGGGGATAGTAGTTTCTACATTGGGCTGTTTGAGCTCTGCAGGGCTGAAGTTTGAGATTTACATATGGAAGAAAAGCAGTTCATGTTTCTTTGCTCAGATTTACATTTTATCTCTTAAATCCCCTCAAATCTTTGTCTGCTTGCCTTTCTGAAGCCGTCTTGTGCTGTCAAAAATTTTATGTGTGTGTGTTTTGCAGTTTCACACTAATTTCATCCGCATGAATTAACTTTCATTAAACTCTGTTAAAGGTTGTGCGTCTTTATTTATCTGGAATACATTAGCTCAAATGCTAATTTCTATTTTTCCGGGAACATTTGCTCCACGTTCATTCACATCCACCCCTAAAAGCCGCATCTACGGACACAGTCTGATCTGTAGTTAAGGCTTTTGTGCCTTGCACAAGGGCACCTCAGCAGTGATAATGAGGGAGGAACAAGTGCTTCCCTATTACTTCCCTTCCTAGATGTTATCCCTCTGGTGTGGAGATTAAACTAGTGACCACTGCTGCACCAGCGCTCTAATCAATGATGAGGCTTCTTGATATATTAGCTTGTGTACTCTCTGCTGTCAGATATTATCGTGTTATACTACTGAAGAAGAATGGGAGGGAAAACAGAGGAGAAATACAGACTTTAGTGAAAGTGTAAGTAAGATTTTGAAACATAAACTACATGATAACCATCCCACCAGGATTTTCGGGAAGCGGTGGGAGCAGCGGTTGGGGATGAGGGGGAACCCGTGTTGGATGAAGAGAGGCTCCGAGAGATTCTCAATGAGCTGCCTGATGTTTACACCCTGCACCGCAGAATACTCAATGAGCTGGAGAATCGAATCCGAAACTGGTGAGACACATAGGCACAAGGAATTATCTTCCACACTTGTCCCTTTTCTCCCACAGAGGACGCACATTAAAGCAGCTCAGAAAGCATTAAATATAACCCGAGTACCGGTGTGTGCTGCTTCTCCTCCATCCCCTCTCCTTTGTTTCTCCGTTCAGGGAGGAGAGCCAGAGGATTGCAGACATCTTCCTGTCCAGAAAAGCAGAGTTCTTGGTTTTTACCACTTACATCGGCCACTACGACCGAAGCATGAGCCTGCTGGACGACAGCTGCAGAACTTCACCTGCCTTCGCAGCCATTGTTCACCAGTTTGAGGTCAGACAGACACAAAAAGACATAAAAAACATTTTAAAAATTCACAGTTTCATAGACAAATATCACAAGATCAACTATGATAGTATCTTTACTTAAAAGGCCAAGGTCATACTATATACAGTATATATACAGTACTATTTTATTGATTTTTGTCATATAATGAACATAGTTAGGTATAAAATGTATTTTGTAGGTATGACATGATACTCACCTCAGCGAGGGAAGTCTGTATGCTCTCCCTCACCTGTTATGTTATATAAAGCCGCTTTGCTCACTGCTTAAATGTGCAAACACTAGGAAAACAGGACTACTGGGAATGTTTGGAATAATTAAATGAATTCAGTAGGAAACACTTGAGGCAAGGCGGTGAAAGATTGCAAAGGTTTTGGGTGAAAATAACAGCGAAACTTCGGTTTGAACCTCACATATTTGATGGTTATCAAGAGCCACACTTATCTCTGAGCATCATCTCTTATCGGCAGACCGTGCGTGTGCCTCTGATGTGGAACGACGAGGATAAGGTGCGTGTTTTGTTGTGGCGGCGATGGCGTTGTCTGAGTGCCTACGTGTGTTAGTGAGCCCTCGTGACTAAAAGATTTAAACCTTTAAAAGGTTCGAGGAAAAATTGGACAGCAGACAGTTAAGTGAATAAAAGTAAGTGAGTAAAACTAATTTAATTTAAAACAACTACGCAGTGTTCTCAGCCGTCATGACACCCAAAGGAGAAACATAGACCGTATGTTTAGGTGTTAAAAACAATATTCGTTTGGTGTGAGCCACTCAGAACAACAATTAACGTCTCTTTAAAAACAAGGGGATCTTAAAACTTACATATGATGCCTTTCCCAACAGCGTTCTGAGCTCCACAACGTATCGAAACAATACACTTTAGTGAGGGCTTATGATTAGCCTCAATTAAATGAACAGACACAAGACAGCGTTTTTTAAAACCAGTCATCCAGAGAAGCTATTAAGTTGATGTTTGGATATGAAACATATAAAAGAAAAGGATTCGATAGGCCTCCAGTTTATAGACCACGCAGGAGAAGTGTTTGCAGAGCTGGGCAGTTTTCTCCGTCTGATTTAAGAGCATTCATGTTTAAAAGTCTTTTGATTCTCCTCAGCACTTTGTGTATTAACGTCAGTGCAGTCAGCTCTTTTCTGTGTATTCCTTTAATCGTGATGAGTTTCATCGATTATGAGTTTGTAATTTTGAGTTTTTAAATAAGGCAAACTGCTGACTGAATAGTTTTTTTATGCTTTCGAATTAAACCTGTTCAAAGACCAAAAAATTAAAGCTCTAGGTTAAATAGTAAAATTACTTTGAGTGTGTGTGTGTGTGTGTGTTTTTGCAAAAGCACACACATACATACAAACAAAATGAGCATACACTTTGTTTTACTGCAAGGCACTGTGCTGACCAGCAGTCTGTGTCATTGGCCCTTGTTCACACTTAAAATACGACTGTTTTTTCTGCTCAACTTTCATTTTCTTTGCCAGTTTTTTGTTTTTTTTTATGCATTCAGTGATTCTGTTTGTAATTAATCTGACATGCTGTTTGGACAAAGTTCGTGTGGATTTCTACAATAAATCTGGCCCTAACGAGCAGCAATGATACAACGAAAATGAATGTGGTTTATTTGTCTCAGCAGCAGAGTCCAGCTGGAGAGAACGTGTCTCTGAAACATCAGCTCCTGCAGGTTATTGTGCGTGTTGCTCAGTACCGCATGGTCCTCACAGGTGAGTCTCGTGTTTAAGACACGATTTAGGATCTTTTCTGAATAAGAATATATTTTCACTCATAGCATTCACTTCCATTTTCTTTCCCTCTTCTTACAGATTACCTGAACAACCTCTCCCCTGATTCTAAGGAATATGAAGATACCCAAGGTATCGTAAACAACCGGCAAACCACTCAGTGTGGACAGAGGCTGTTAGTCACCGGAGAGTCTTACTGGCCTTTGTTTGTAGCTCTGTGTTTACAGTGAATTTATTTGCTCTCATTTGGCATGGACAGATGGCCATGAGAGAGCCAATTTAAGATCTTTTTGTTTGTGGTGGCGACCCACCAGGCAGTCATTTCAGCTCACTTCTGTGTGAAGACTGTAAAATGTGTAATTCATGAGAAGGCCAGTTGAGGCAACACTATCTCACATCTCTGATAAGGGAGCCACCCCGGTCCAGGCTTGTGGACACATCCGGGCTCCTGACTCATTTTAGGTTTCATGTCTGGTGATCGAGACAAAGAACAAAGCAACATCTGATCTCTCTTGAGAATGTGTTTACTTTTGAACATGAAGTATCTCTCGTGACTCCTCTCTCTTTGTTTGTCTTATACAGCTGCTGTGGATGTAGTGTCTGACATTGCAGACCAAGTAAATGACAGTTTAAAACATGGGGTAAGTGCAATGTGTAGGCATTGAGTCTAATTCAGTAAAACTGGACACCTTCTAACTTTTATATCTTCTCTGTTCAGTCATCCACCCAAAGTTTGTTCAGGTCCTAAACAGATTATCCGAGGCGGAAAGTTAACTGCTCCCTGAGTAAATGTAGCGTTACTTTTCATAGTACAGATTTGACTAAATGTATACAGAGGAAGAAGAAATATGAGAGCATGTTCCCAGCAAATTATCAGAATGATATTACATCTCTCCTATCTCTAATGTTAGCATATAAATCATACTCTTTACTTAAGGTTCAATCTGCATTCATGACACCAAACTCGGCAGTATGAGGACATTTATGAAAATCTGCCCTTTCACCCAATTTAACCTCGGCTTTTTTTACACTCCTAAAGGAATAGAGTCGAGGTTCCCAACGTTTCTGGCTTGGGGCCCCGTCAAACTAACTATTTTGTACTTTTTCACAATCATCACTTTGTGTAGCATAGTTTTTTTGTACTATACTGTGATGTTAAACATCTGGAGACCCCTTAAATTTATGTTGTGACCACTTGATCCATTTGACTAGATGGATTTTGAGGTAAATGTCTCAACAACTATTAGATCAATGAATTAATAAATTTGTTACACACATTCACGTTGCCTACATCCATACATGATGAATTGAAACAACTGTTAACAGTCCAGTGTGTAACATTTAAGGGGATCCTCTTCCACAGAGTACACCAGCAAAGCTGAATCACTTTGTTTCTATAGCAGCCCAAAAGGGGCAAACAAAACACTGGTTCGCATTTTCACGGCCACTGTAGTTTCTCCTTTGCGTTTGAAATGAGAGCATGAAGTAAGGGGTATTCAGTCGGTTGCAATCTGCACCTTTGCCACTAAATTGTAAACACTGGACCTTTAACTTTATACTTTGGTTTTGGCCACAGATCTACTTTGTTCTTAGTGCTAATTAGCAAATGCTCTGAACTGAAATGTGACTGTACCAGCTTAAGCATGTTAGCATTGTCATTGTGAGCATGCTGACGTAGCATTTAGCTCAAAGCACTGCTGTATTGTACCTACATAGAGCCTCAAAGAGCTGCTTGCATGGCTGTAGACTCTTGTGTTTTGGTGGCTACTAGAGCAGCATTTCAGTAGTCACATGTCAAATGATGACATATCTGAATTGTCCGGCTCATTCTTAAGAGAACTGGACCCCGCAGGTGATAACTATGTCTAAAAACAAAGGGAGCGATGAAAATAGTTTGGGTTTCTGGTAATGCTCATTCATTGTTTCTTTTATTTTGGTGTCTCATTTTTTTCCCCCTTGTCTTTCTTCTTTTTCTCTTTGTGTCTCAGGAGAACTTGTTGCGCCTGGTCAACATAGAGTACAGCGTTCGTGGCCAACGGGACCTGCTGCAGCCTGGCAGGGTATGACTCTTGATAACAGCATTGTTTCTGTCTGTTGATTGCCAGCCCACCCTGTCTGCCCTGCACCACCCCTGTGTTGCCCTTTACACAATCATTCATCTGGGAATCCCCAGCCAGCCTGGTTTTAAAAACAACATTAATTATTGCAGATGCCCCCTCGTGTGTCATGACTTGTGAAGTCTGAGTGTATTTTTTTAATCAGGTCTTTGTGAAGGAGGGCACCCTGATGAAGGTCAGCAGGAAGAGTCGACAGCCCCGCCATCTGTTTTTGGTAAATACTGCTTCCTGTTTGGAGTATTTAAACTAACATACACATGTGCACATGAACATACAATGTTAGTTTCTTATAATATTTATATTTGCTTCATAATGTAATGACAGTGAGTCCTTGAGACATCTTTGTGTGAACTGTAGAGTCAGGCCTTTTTTCGGTCTGGTCTGTTTCTATGTCCAGACTGAGCTATTAAGAGCAGGGTTTCCTGGCAGGATGTTTCTGAATGCCGACTTCCTGAGCCAGTTCTTTACTGACAGCACAGGGAAGGTCAACACCAGCTCCCTATAAACTGAATGATCCGTGTACACCTGTGAACTTTTGTGAATTTAATTCAGTCTGATAAATATTAGTCTGAGGAGGCTTTCCTTTAATATAGACAGTCCTTTCAAGCTGATGATGCTAAAATAAACAGGGAGCAGGATGCAGAGGGAGAGGAGAAGGATCTAATTGATGAAGGTGTTAGGATAAACTAAGAAACAATGCCATTTTTCATAACCTGTCACAGCTAGGTCAGCACAACGTAACTAATCTCATGAAGCATAGTTAAAAAAGAGTTGTAAAAATCACAACATAGAGAGATAGGCTTGAAATGTTATAATCAGCAGAGATTAGAAAATTAAACGCCTTCGCAAATTATCCATAGAGCATCATTAAAGTGCGTTTCCCTCCTGTGGCGTTTTGGAAATTTGTGGTCTGGGCTCGACACTAAAAAAGCTCGTAAATGTCTCTTCTGGAGAAATGTTGGTGATCATCGCTGCGTAACTTTTATCCTGCTACAGTTTGTCCACCCCGACGGTGATCACGTGTTATCAGGTATTATTAATGTTGGAGACAGCGTGATGAAACAAGTCTGCAGGAGCTGGCAGTCTCATAACTAAAGTACTAAAACACACCGGGACAGTGTGTAAAATGATTCACTGGAAAAGTGATGACAGAGGTTAATGATGCGGTTTGATTTCATCATTTCATCTGTTTACTGAAGTTTCGCACCCGTGTATGATCATAAAAATTCAAGACCAGTTTTAAGACAAACACAAATACGTTTCTAGTTACTACAAAAGTTACTCAGTTTAAACTTCTTAAATGTATATCTGCTGAAAAATCTGAAAATTGATAAGCATGCAAATATTTTTTTAAGCAGTCGTCTTAAACTCAGAGATTAATGTGATCACAGCTTTCTTGTGACAAAGTGCACATACATCATTTTGCACAGTGAAGCTCAAACATCTAATATTTTTTATACTGAGGGGGATATTACTTAAGTTTTGTTCAACATTTGAGGTCTAAGTTAAATCAGATCTGCACTGTGTGGAGTAGACCATGTACCTGTAACTGTGCACCACCCTACTGATCATAAGAGAAACAATATCAATAGTTTAGTGTGACTTTTTACCCATCAGTGAATCAACTATATGACCTGTGTGAAGTTTTATATTAGCTGAGAGTGCCACCTACTGGAGAGTTGCTGCACATACACACATAAGAAGTTTTTATGGTATCCTTTCAACATGCCCTCTGATCTGTATTTACTCGTCTATTCTGCAGATTTACTGTCGATAATGAGTGTTATGTTTGTCTGTTATTAGATGAATGATGTGCTGCTGTACACCTACCCTCAGCAGAATGGGAAATACAGGCTGAAGAATACTCTACCACTCACTGGGTTGAAGGTCAGAGTCTTTAAATAAGTCATTTAATGTCATAATGTTGGAGATTTCTTACCATGTTTTCCTTTTCAAAATCCCCCAAGAGCTGATATGCAGTTATACAGCCATGAAAGTATTAAATAATACGCATATATGTATTTTTACTTAAATAATTTACCTGTTTGTGGTTAACAAAGAAAGTAAGAATGGAAAAATATGTCTCTCTCTCTCTGTCTGCTCTCTGATTTGTGATTTCTGCTGATTTCCCAGGTCAGTAAACCCATCGTAGAAAATGTCCAAAATGCACTGAGGATTGAAGGAGCAGACATCGCCATCACTTTGTCTGCAGGGTGGGTCACACTGTACTGTTTGAATAATGTCTCTAAACCATAAAACTTTATGTTTACTACTGCAGCTGATGTTTTGCAGATTTGGTGTTAATGACTTTTTTATGGCTTCGCTTATATTTTATCATGGTGTTGTGATTTTTTTGCAGCTCCTTCATTGAAAGAGAAGACTGGTTTTACACTCTGAGCCGCACAGTGACTGAACACACCAGAGGATCTGCATTCAACAGCTGCTCAGGAGAGGTGTGCAAACTCCGCTTCTCTGTATTGATTGATCGAGTTGTTACTTGATAAATGTATTCTTTTGTCGCCATCAATCTCCGCAGTTTGACAAAGCAGGTTTTTCGATGCCTTTCTTGCAGGCCAGAGATCGTCTGCGGTTGTGTCTAGGAGAGAAAGCTCCCACACTTGTTCCGGTCTCACAAGTGATGATGTGCATGAACTGTACCTCAGATTTCAGCCTCACTCTTCGTAGACATCACTGCCATGGCTGTGGAAGAGTGAGTCGAGTCAATCGAAGTGCTCTATCTGTTAGACAGGATAGACAGAATATACTCATTGTTTCCTGAGCTTTCTAATGTGTATGTAATGTAATCTTTGGTGAATTTGTGTTTTTTGATACAGATTGTTTGTCGGAGCTGCTCCAGGAACAGATATCCACTGAAATACATGAAAGACCGCATGGCCAAAGTGTGTGATCACTGTTACAACGAGCTAAAGAAGAGAGGTGTGGATACTCGTGCGTGAATATATTTTTCATACATCAATTTGACTGATACAGCCTACACATGTCAGTATTGTAACCAGTAGGAGCAATATGTCATCCTCTAACTAGTTAACTGCACATCTAATCATTATCAGTAGGACCAGGCTGTGGTCGAGTAATGTCTTTTCATAAACAGACCTTCGTTTGACCTCAATGGAAAACGTGAGGTGAAGGAGAATTAATAAGGGAAAAGACAACTACAGTGCTCAGAGAATCCCACTGCACTCACACGGTGCTATGTAATTATACAATGGAGGACACAATGTGGGTCTGCCACAAGGAATTGTGGGAAGGCATTATCTCCTTTCCTTTCCTTTTCCTCCCAAAGGATGGTCCAGAGTACCCTTTGCTAAAGGAGATCAGGAAGGAAACATCTGAGCACATTTCCTTAGCATTTAGAGAATTTGACCAACTCTTATCCTAGCTGCCAGTTAGATACTTCCGGGTTTCTTCACTCAGTTGGGAAGTTTTCTAAGCAAAAAAAGGCTCTTCGAGTAGTGTCGGGCTTTGTTACATGCAGGAGGAGTGCCCCACTTACAGTGGACTAAAATCAGACAGAGCCGGCAGATTTTATTTTATAGGGAACGCTAGTTGCACCATAATGTAGTTTCTATAGGTTCAATTGACACTGGGTATAACATGAAGATCATTTAAAATGTATGAATCAATAAATGATCAGTTTGTTGCATGTAGTTAGATTACACTCCATTGTCTGTAATATGCATAAAATATACAGTTTAATCTAACTTTTCTTTATTTTCCTCACTTTAAAATGTGATTCTTTTTCAATAACATATTTCACATTTGTGGAAAACGTGTGTAGGTTCCATTGTTACTCATGCATATCCTCATTATTATCCAACAAAGACAGATACAGCCTGATGCGCTACAGTTCAAACATAGGGGTTGCACAGTTGTTATTGTTCCCTCTCCTCGACTCTGGGTAAAAAGTATTTGTATATTTCTGCAGGGGGAGATGTGTCTGCAGGTAAGGGCAGCCCTCGTCCAAACAGATCCAGTCGTCCTCTCTCTGTTGTTTTCCAAAACATTCATCCTCCAAACATCTGGAGACATCGGAAAGGCACTGTCTCCTTCAACCAGGTACACCTGCAACACGTGCCATTCTCTCTTTGCAGAGAGTGGCCACGTTCGCTACAAAGTACAGATTACTGATGATGTGGATGAAAGTTATGCCATGTTTTGTAAATAAGATTTATATTTATCGGTCCCTCCCTGCCCCTATGTTGTGCAGGTGACCGTGTCAGAGGAAGGCTCCATTAGCGGCACTCTACAGCGCAGCAAGAAGAGCAAGAGGAGCTGGAAGAGACTGTGGTTCCTCCTAAAAGACAAGGTGCTTTACACCTACCGAGCCCAAGAGGTGAGGGGAAACATGCACTCCCCTTTAACCTGAACAGCACATACTCACACTTAAAACTAAAAGTGCTGAATTGCTCACAGTTACATCCATGTATCTTATAATCTATTATCTGTCTGCAGGAGAAAGTAGCGTCAGAGACTTTACCTCTGCTGGGATTCACAGTGAAGCTACCTGACAAGCAGGTGGGAGAGGCGGAGGAGGAGGCCAACATCTTCCAGCTTTACCACAAAAACACTCTGTACTACACCTTTAAAGCTGTGGACAACCACACAGCGCAGAGGTGAGAGGCGTGCCCACTTGATAGCTCATTTCAAAATGTTTAGAGATTGACAATTTAAAGATATTAGTATTGCAACATTGTGCGAATAGAAGGACTTCTACACTACACTGATGGAGGCTAAAACAGATTCACCATAATCTGATGCCTTTTCCAGTTTAAATGACTCACACTGCTGATAAGTTTTTGCTATCAGGGGGTTACTGTCACATTGCTCAGTGGGTTGCAATGAGTTTTATGCATCCAAGATAGGATTGTTGTCCTTGACCCACAGCCAGATCCTGAAATGGAAACATGTGCATCACCAAATTTGGAGTTTCAGCGTTTTCTTTGTGTGGACTGAAATGACAGAGACAGAAACGTTAATAAAACTCACTGCTCTAGGCAAATTAAATTCAAGAGCGAGCTATAAATTAGCTCAGTTAATAATTGAGCCATGTGTCATGCTGACAGGCACATAGTTGATCGTTTTTAAGGTGAAGCAGACTAAAATTACTCTATTAGCACAAATGCTGTCCACGCTGATTTTCCTAATGTAGAAACCTCTCTTCATACAGGTGGGCTAATGCCATGGAAGAAGCCACAGTTTTATAGGATCGACTACTCTGGGTAGCCAAAAATAGAAGTCGGCTGCCCTTTCTTCTGCTCCAAACGGACTGTGAAACCAAGAAGGAAACACAGGGAAGGAAACACACAAAATTTTGATTATGTCTGCAAGATGTAACTTGCCTGGTTGAACTGAATAAGAGAAGACATGGTGTTCTTTGAGAGGGGACACGATTACCTACTTTATCAACCTCCAGTGTCCCCTGCCTGCTGTTACAGCAGGTGTGATGCTGAAAGCCGCGAGAGGCTTTGGCCCAGATACCTGCCAGTGTGGAACATTGCATTGACGTGACCTGTATTTCCACCAGAAGCTGATCAGCGACATTCCTCCCAAATCATTGGGAAGACTGAAGATTGTTGGAGAAGAAGGATATTCTGTAATTTCAACTTTTTCAACATGAGAAAACACGGAGGCTGAAAAGACAAACCTCACTCAAAAATGCCCGATTTTGGCCTGATCTTATATTAAAAAACAAATTTGTTATGCCTTCGACATGTGCTCTCCCACTGGATTATGCATCCCTATGACTAACACTTTGAAGCACACGCTGTATCAAAGAATGAGTATGAGAATTTTATATGTATAGAAGAGTCTGTAGCTTTGCTAAGTACTGTATTGTTGGAGATCGTCCTGCCAGTGAATAAATACGTTTTTATGCTTCCTTTGCACTGATATAAAAGGGAATTAACCTGAAACGAGAGGCCAAAAGCTTCAGCTACTGTACTTTACTTACTTAATTTACTGAACATGCAAAAATGTTGCCAAGTACGTCTTTATTGTTTAACTAGAACAAGCATAATGTACATTCTTGTTTGTATAAAGCGTCCACATCCAGTTGTGCACAGATTGTTTTGCTCTGGACTGATCCAAGAATCACTTATTTCACTGATCTACATCATCAGTGTCATGGACTTTGTACTATACTTGATTATTATTAAGTTTAAATTTCTAACACTATTATTTTGAAATCAAGTAAAAGAGGCTATAATGATGGAAAAGTCTGTGTCTGTGTTTTCTCTTTATTCACTGACTGTCCTCTAGATGGCAAGTGGGCTAAACATTAAAGCACATCAGGCTGTCATTGACTTCATGTCACTGTGTCCTTGCTGATGGAGCTCAGTAAATGCATTAAAAATGGAAACATTACACTTGCTGCACCCTCTATATGAGCATGTCTCGTCTGCACTGTCATGTTTTTCGTGTGGCCTGTCCTGACGAAACCGCGAGTGTTTCAGATCACACTTTGAGCTGTTTGGGAAGACACCGGGGACTGAGTGACACACAGACCAGTGTGCTGTGCGGCCAAAGAAAGGCCAGGCCTGCTCTGCTTCTCGTCTCCCCTTGAGGCTTCCTGACCCAGAATATCGTGCAGAAAGTTTGCTTTCTGGGGCTCCTGAAAAGTTGCAGACACCTCGTCCTAAATAGAGGACAGATCATTCATCACTCTGGTCTCCCTCTCTAGCCCCAATTCTGTTTTCTCCCTCCTCTGTTGCTTCACTCTTCTCAGATTTCTCAAATCTTTGTCCTTTTTTCTTCCCTTTGTCGCCGTTGTTTATGACACAATACATAAATTCCTTACAAGTGCCAGTTTTTTTAACCTTTTTATCGTCCCACGTTTACTACACCTGTTCCTTCTTATTGAATCTGTTGGCTGGAATAACCCATACTTGATTTTGTCTTTGCACAACACTAAAAGTAGCAATAAATCATTTAATATATACAGTTTCTATATGTTAAACAAAGCGCCTGTGTTTGTATTATTTACCATACTCCTACTTGACTTTTATGGTTACAGCAAAGCAGCAGGAAACAGGGAATCGTTGGTTTGAGCTTGCACATTTAGGATTCCCTGTGTGCTGATTAATTAAAAAAAAAAAAGTGATAAAAGCTAGCTGTGGGGCTGATGGTGGAAAAGCTTTTTTCTTTACAGTGGGGCAGCAACAGTGTCATAATCCAAGCTTACTTCCATATCGCTGCAGGCAGGAGCGATACCGAGAAAAGCAAATAATCAATCATACACACACAGCCTACTCAATGAGGCTGGATGCATTCAGCTCTGTTATAGGTGCTCAGCCTCAGGAATCATTAACAACTGATGGCAAAAAAGAAAATCTGAAATATTTTTTTTTCTGACCCCTGAGAGTCAAACTCACACTGACAAACTTTCTGGTCATTTCCAGCTTTTAGTCTGAGAAGGCAATGCAGTGTTTGTGTTGATGTTGTGAGTTACAACAGCATTCCTTCTCATCTTTTGTAGTGTTGTGTGGGCAGCAGATCCTCAGGGGGAAACTGAAAGATTTTATTACATAATAGCTGGAGATTTAAATAAAAACACTAAGAAATAGGACATCTGTGTCCACTTGACATTGACTTGACATTTCTGGGTTTGCACCTTGTCTTGTGTCTCTCGGCACACTTCAGAGACGGGGAGAGGGAGAGAGAGAGAGAGAGAGAGAGAGAGAGAGAGAAAAGATGTGGATAGGCTGGAAGAATATAGGGACGCACTCTTATGTCCCACTTTGCAAACTCTTTGCAGCCTACACTGCTAAGTCAATGTTACACCTATTCCACCTCCCCTAAAGCTTTAAATAGCCCACTCTCTCCCTTAACAGGACAAATAGAGAAAAACACACAGCCGTCAGCACACTCTGCACCTCCAACTGAACATTTATTATCCCCGTTGCCTAAACATGGAGTCTGCATCGTGCTTTCCATCCTCTCGTGACCATTCTGTCACCGGCAACTATCTGCAGAGAAAAAAGTATAAACACACTCAACAGGCCGGCAGCTGTCACTGAGAGATGTAAAATCTGTTGTGAGTCTTTGAGCCAAGGCAAAGATGGTCAGGGTGTTTTTTCTTTTATATTTAAAGGAGTCAACATTTTGGGAAATTCACTTTATATATAGCTCTCTTGCCAAGAATTAGATAAAAAGATTGCTACCACTCTCATGTCTGTCTGTTAAATATGAAGCTCGCAGATGGTTAGCTTAGCTGAGCATAAACTAGCCTGGCTTTGCCCAAAGGTAAAAAAAATCCACCAACTACGACCTCTGAAACTCACTTAATTCATAAAATAACAGGTAACATATTGTTTGTTTAATCTGACCAAATGCCTTTTATCCCCAATGAAACATAACTTGTCAGATTAAACAAATTATATGCCAGACTATTTCTTGCCTTGGAGCAGTTGCTAAGCAACCAGCGGAGACTCCAGGAGGAAATCACTGCTCTGGTCTAAGAAATAGTCCGGCAGACATCACACATGATGTAACCCATAAACCGAAGCAAACTTTTACACTTTGGTTTTTGTATGGATTAATACAATTAATATTGTTATCTTTGGACAGAGCCAGGCTAGCTGTTTCCTCTTGTTTCCAGTCTTTATGCTAAGCTAGGCTGTAGCTTCATATTTAAGCGACAGATTTGTATCTCTCTGCAGCAAAGCAAAATGTTGAATTATTCCTTTCTCGTCATTAAAACCAACACTTTAAAGAAGCTGTAGATTAAGAGCATTAGCTGTCATTAGCATCATCACCAGAGAGACTAATCTACTGACATGGCTGCTGCCTACCCGAGTCTTGGCTCTACTGGTGACTTTTATTATGAAAATTATTTTGGTTTGCTGCGCGTAAAACATCATGAGCTGACACTGACCTTGCCCTGGCTGATGCATTATTTTGTTTTGATCCTGTCCATTGATCAACATTGCAGCCTTACTCAACATGCTTTGCCAACTGACCTGTCCAGTTTCACATGTTTCCTTCAAGAGCTAACTGTATTTCTCCATTTGCCTCTTTCATAGATGAGAAGTGACCAGTGACCATAGAAATAAGTGCCAGTTTTACATTTTTGTCTGGTTGGGGGAAAAAAGGAGAGAAAATAGCTGGGACGGTTTTCTTTGTGGAAATACTCTCAATATATTAAACTCTTTGAAGAGTTCTCTTTATATAAAAACATCTCAGAAATCAGCTTTACATTAACTAATGTCTACTTTTCCCATCCATCCATTATCTGTAACCGCTTATCCTCATCAGGGTCACGGTGGGGCTGGAGCATATATCCCAGCAGTCTTCGTGCGAGACGCCAGCTTATCACAGGGCACATGGAGACCACCAACCATTCACACTCATATTCACACCTACGGCCAATTTAGAGCCACCAATTAACTTATTAAGTGCATTTCTTTGGGCTGGACCCTAGCTGAGGGAGCCAGGAACATTCTTGCCATGAGGCCACAGTGCTAACCACTGCACCACCACAATGTCTACTTTTGTGAGGCTTAATTACATGTTATGTAATTTATGTTAATTTGAGTCTCTTTGCAGGCATCACAGGCACATGCAGTATCGTCACACCAAGGATGACCATACTGGGTTCAGTACATACATACTTTTCCCCCACTACAATAAGTATCCAGTATTAATTACAAATCATCTTAACCCTAGAACACTAACGTCGGGTGATTTTCACCCATGCAATTATTGTCACATGATTTTCATTGTGTTGCTGCTGTCTGAGTTGCATGGGTCCTTGGGTAGCTTCAGCCTGCTCGCTGACGTCATTGAAGGTAGGCATGTTTCCCTGCTCCCATCCCTAGTTTTTTCAACAGGCACGTGTTCAGGTGGATTTCACCCAACATTAGTGTTTATGTATTAATCTTCTCTGCGATCACTTTTCAAGGGTAACAACAATCAGGCCTGCCATATTTGTTGCCCCATGTCATCCACAGCTACAGTATGATCCTGTCACAGGAAATATCACTTAGTGGTAATTTCAGAGGAAATTCATGTGGTCAAAAAAACATTATAGTCAGCTGGTCATTTTTACCCTCATTTTTTGTTTCTCTTTCCCACAGCTGTTAGTGATGCAGAGAGGCTGTGCCTTCACCAGACAAGGCTCAAATGTCCCAGGAATGGGTGGACCGAAGAACAAGTTCCCAGCTCCATTGTTTGTTTGTTTTTGGAATTTTTTTGTTAACAACTTCCTAATTTTTCACTAATTTTGGAGCGTTTTTATAGGGTCCCCCCATGATACCTTTTTTCATTTTGTGAGACATTGTAGGCTATAGTGGAAAATAAAAGAAGAGTACTTCAATTTGCCATGTATTGTTGTATTTTAATATATTTTGATGAGAAGTATTTTTTATCGGGTATATTATATCGGGTAAAAAATACTCAACGTTAGTGATGGTGTTACTAATTGTGACGTTAGTGTTCTAGGGTTAATCTCCCAGCGACAACTGAGATTTACCGTCTGGGGTCAGTCATTGAAATATTCATATATTATGACCCTATAATAGCAAACTCAGCTACAACTGATGCAACTTTCTCCTGACTGCAGAGCCACAGCTATACATGTGCTCTCCATGCATTGGGACTTTCTACATGGATCTCCATCTGGCACTCTGTAAACTCTATATGATAAATATAACATCCGCCTGTTCTACAGCCTATACATCCCACACGGGTGCGGATGTGTGTGTGTGTTTGCTAGAGGAAGAACTGAGGGAGAGGGTTCCTCACACTTTGAACATGCATCTGTCAGAGTCAGAGAAGAGCAGCTGAGCGATGGAGTCTTCAGTGCACACACCTAGTCTTCACTGTAGACATCCTGTGTCTACCGTGAGTCACAATCTGTCTGTTATGTAAGTCCTCAAAGGAGACGTGTGGATTCTGACACACCTGTGCCCTGTCAGTCTGTTCTTGGCAGGTTTACATTTACTTTGCACTATCACAGCACAAACAATCTTGTAAATAATTATGACTCACTCTGCAGGAATTTATCTGGGCATTTCCTCATTTAGGTCTTCACTTTAGCCAATATTTCATTAGTGTCATCATGATGAGAATAACTGCATTTGCACACATATTTAGATGTGTGTGTGTGTGAGGGGGTGAAGTCAGGCGTGAAATAAACACAGGATATAGATAATTTGAACTGCTTCTGTTAGTTTAGGACAAGAAAAGATACTTTGGCTGCACGAGCCAAATCTGCTACCTCCTCACCAGCAAAAAAAAACTCAGCCTACAGTACCACGTGACCCCCCCCCCCACCCTGTACCCTGCCACACAAACACTATAAGTGGGAAAAGAAAAAAACACATCGCTTCCCCCACATTGTAGGCTATGCTACAGTAATCTAGGGCACACTCAGCAGCAGCAGCAGCAATGCAGATCTCTATCTACAGTTAGAGCTGCTTGGACACATGTCAGATGATCAACAGGTCTGCAGTTAATCACTTAAGTGGGGAATTATTTACACTGTTTTATATTTGCTGTATTTTTTATATATATCTTTACACTGTATATACTTTATATTTCATGTTTATTGCTTATTTTGCACCTGGGATATGAGGGAAACTTCATATAATTTGTCCTGTACGTCATAATGTGTAGGGTAATCTTAATGAATTGGAAATCTAATAAATGCCCACCCTTCAGGAGATGGATTCAGGAGGTGCTATCTTTACTTCAACTAGAAAAGATACACTGAAAGGTTCTTCACTAGAGTGTGGGCTCCCTTCATTGAATATGTGAAGAAGTTGAATCTCTAACGGATCATGTTATCTAAGCGCTCTCTCTAGTCAGCTGTCTGACTAGCCCATTGATATACCTCTTTTTTTTTGTACTCTTGGTCCCATGGGAGGGTACAGGGAGGGAGAAGGGGAGTGTACTACAGTAATATGGGACTGTTTCGAGAGTTTGTATGTTTGTATATGTATGTGCTTATTTCTGTATAGCTGAAAACGCCTTAAATAAAGTTATAATATATATATATATATATATATATATATATATATATATATATATATATATATATGTCCTGTACATATAGCAGTGTTGACATTAAAGTTGTAGGTGATATGGCTATAGTGAATAATACAATAATGTAACTCATATGGGGGGAAAAATGCATTATAATAAATGACAGGATCTTTATTTAAAAAAAAATAGGGCAACTGGATGGTTTGAGGCTGCTGGGGCACAGACCGGCGTGTGTTTGCATGTGTGTGTGTGTGTGTGTGTGTATGTGTGTGTGTGTGTGTTTGTGTGTGTAGCAGGTAAACGTCACAGCTTGCAGAGAAAGCCTCTGCGAGCGCGCGCCACACTTCCTCAATCGACGGAATCACAGAGCGAAAAAACGAGAGGAAGAGAAAGAGCAACTTTTCGTCGTGCTGCGGTGAAAAAAAAAAGAAACAAGCAACCGAGTTTTGGGAGGCGACGAGGTGAGACTTTAATTTAATTAGAGCTTTTTTAAAATATATGTATATGTATATTATTTTTCCACAGACTTTAAATGACGTTTGGAGTTTGCAGAAAAGTTGTAGCCCCCTTTTCTTTCATCTGTGTGGGGAGACTTAACTGTTAAATTCAAATCGTTCAACCGTGACCGTTGGCGCTAACGTTCGCTAATTCTTTACAGTTTAGACGTTAACTTACACGGTAACGTTGGCAACACGGCGTCTACGCCTCTTTAACGGCACTTTAAAAACATCGTTTTTAAACCCAAAGCTAGCTTATTAAAGCAACAATCCCCTACCAAACCTCTGTTTAAAGGCTTTTAACTGACGGAATCTGTGACCTGTCAGCTTTTATGGCGCTACCAGATCAACTTTTGAATATAAAAGTAACTGGACTTGATCAAACATTGACAGGTTGGTGAGGTGCTACGACTGAAGGGCATACTGACGCCGCTACTCTTTAATGCTATGACCGCAGTCAAAAGTGTGTTTCTATGGCAGCATACCCAGTTCAGGTCACAGAATACGCCGTAACACCGGGTAAGAGAAGGAATGTGGGCATGTTTGTACAGACGTCTCTGTTCTCTTTTTTCTTTTTGGTCTTCCCTTTAAAGAAAAAGCTACTTTTATTTGTCACAAAGAGGTTTTCAAACGGTGTCAGACTTAAGGTGACATTTTCGTTTACTCAACTGACGTTTCAACCACATCCTTCAGAGTAAGATGTGTTACATATAGAAAATGACCGCGTGTTTACAGTTTGGACTATAAATCACTGTTGACAACCGCTCTCTACTTTGTGTGACAGCCATTGTGTTTTATACAGCATGTGCGGGATTCAAAGCTATTTGAAATATGTCCATAGCTGCTTTTATTATAGTGTGTGTGTGATTCACAGATAGTACATGTGAGGACATGTAAAGCAGACTGGCTGCTAAAGCAATGCTTACATTGTGATGGTGTAAAGTGGTATTTACAGCCATGTAGCAGATGACTGTACAAGCTCCATCTCTCTTTTCCTGTCACAGTAAAGCAAGCTACACCCCCTTTTCTATTATTGTTTTATTATTTCAAATAACTTAGTAGCAATGTAAGTATACGATTCAGTCTCCAGCACTCATACTTGACATAGAAAAGCTAGTAGTTTATCTAATATCTGTATTATAGTTGCTTATCTTATATTTTAAGATATGGCGTTCAAGCATGAACAACAAGTTTTTGTTGTGTCTGTGCGATTACATATCCTCTAAGCCCAGACTCAAGCTGTAATACCATCGTTTAGACTAAGTAATAGTACTTGCTACTTCTGCTAACGTCACTTTTGCATTGGTGCAATTAAATATATTAGGAAATAGCCTATATAAGGAAATTATCATTAGGAAATTAGGTGGAAGTTACAGTGTACTGGTGCATGCAACATAACTACTGAGTTTACCAGATGGGACAAATCGAAACTGCACATGAACAGTTTGCTTGGTAATCAATCACTACTGGCCTCAATCACACATTGTGTTTGGTATTGATTAACTCCCAAAACCCTGACATCAGTTCACAGCAGCAGAGAGTGAATGAGTGGACTTGGTATTTCATCACCCTCCCCTCTTAGTGCATACTTCTTTTTCTGTGTCTTCCTTTTTTTGGTCTCACCGTGGGCGGATATGGGCTTTTGGATTGTAAATAGGAGGTAGGCCTACTGTGGTGCACTGCATGCTTGTATTTGAAATTGGCAACATGTTGAGGCTCGCTCTGCCTTTGTAGCACAGGCAAAGACCTTTGCTGTTGCAGCTGCAGCCTTTCAGGAACTACAGTGAAGACACACAGTGACACAGCTTACCAAGAAAGTGTCAGAGTTGCAAATGATGCCCGCACATTTGAAATTGTATTTTATACAAATACAAAGGTGTGTAATTGACAGATTAGGCACGCAAGACAGCATGGGTGTAACTGAAATACCTGGCCAACATATGAGATTGACGGGCGTAACCTTTTGCAAGATGAAAAAAACATGTGGTGCATACTGTAGGCTGATGTCAAAAAACCTGTGGCTACGTCTGTAGCACATGTAAGCTTTCTAAAAATAAATAAGTCATGCATACAGTAGCTAGGGCCCAGCATGTAGGGTGATGCAACTAGTTTTCACCATATTTTAATGTATTTATTTTTAAGTAATTTAATCATTAGGCCTATAAAATCTCCTCACTAGTTTAACAGCAGCAAAGGCTTTTCCCCACTTTGAAGTTAGATACAAAAAAAAACTGCTATCGAAGATCTTCAAGACAAAAACAGTTGTTGCTGACGGAGGTGTAAAGATGTTTTGTGTCCCTCCTCCATGTGGGCGCAACTGTGTGGAAATGTCTCAAAGTGAGAAAGGAGCAAAGCAGTAAATGCAAAGTGGTGGTGCAACCAGAGTCAAATTTCTGCCCATTTCTGTGAATTTCATTGTGGTTCAACAGAAGTCGCTCTGTCTTCGTTGACACAGCGATCTTTATGTGTGTGAGTTCAGGTGTCTCTCAGGCTGACAGGAATATGTTTTAAATATTTCTCACATCAACTAAAGGAGCACTTTCTTATCTTCTTTCTCTAATATCATTCAGTCCCACAGTGTACATAAAGATTATGCAGTTTAATGTAGACCTATAGCACTTGAGCCAGCATAATTGATGCACAAGATGTTATGTAACTGTGTGTATACATGCAATATGATTTCAAACTGTAGCGCTGTGTGTAACTAACATGCCATGCTAGATAAATGTCACCAGGGTAACACTGTGTTTGTCCATCTCTAAGAGCAGGTGACCTTGGTACTCGTCACCATGGCCCCTTTCTTGAGGATCGCCTTTAATTCATACGACTTGGGCGTCCTGCCTCCTCTGGCCGACGCACCCTTCTGTGCAATCAAGATGAAAGAGGCCTTGACAACTGGTGAGAAACTCTTTGACAGTCGACACCCCCTGGTCAAGTTGTCGCCTCAAAAAGCTGTAACTTTCGTACTCATTTCCTGTTTTTGAAAACATAAGAAGATATTTTTTTCTCTTTTCATCTTCCTCTTCCCAGAACGAGGTAAGACCCTGGTTCAGCGAAAACCCACCATGTACCCGGCGTGGAAGGCCAGTTTTGATGCGCACATCTATGAGGGTCGTGTGCTTGAGGTACTGCTGATGAAGACAGCAGAGGAGCCGCTGGCTGAGGTCACTGTGGGAGTGTCTGTCCTTGCAGAGCGCTGCAAGAAAGCCAACGGGCGTGCTGAATTCTGGGTAGGACATTACAAGCTGTCCTCTGTTCCTGTAGAGCTTTATCTCAGGCAGTCTGTGTGTAACTGTCTGTGTGTTTGACTTTTTGTTCAGGTGGATCTCCATCCTTCTGGGAAAGTGATGATGGCAGTGCAGTATTTCCTGGAGGGAGGGGATACAGGTAAAAGAAAGAAAGTGGAAACATAAATTGCAATGCCATGGTCATTAAAGGTATGGGGAAATAGCCTATATAAAATAAAATGGGAAGTATTAAAAAGTATTAAAAGTATTCAGTGGAAATATTTTTCACATAACATTAAATATGACCAAAAACGCAATCTCAAAAAACATCCTTAAAGGTCCAGTGTGTAAGATTTAGGTGTCTCTGTTTACAGAATACGGCCGATATTGAATATAATATACATAACTATGTTTTTATTAGTGTATTATCACCTGAAAATAAGAAAAAATATGTTTGTGTTACCTTAGAATGAGCCTTTTATATCTACAAGTGCCGCAGGTCCTCTTACACTAAGTGTGCCATGTTGAACAAACTAAACACTGGCTTTAGATATGGCCTTTCTGAGTGGTTGCGGTTTGATCAGACTAGTTTGACAGAGGCCTGCCCACATTAACAGACAATACTTAAGTTTGAAGTGTGCAGTGTTGCTATATTCTGACTGGATAGGTGGGGATAAGTCAGTGAATAGTAAGAAAATGGAGAGTCTTTTGTAAATCTGTCTTTTATCCTTAGCATTCATCCCAAAGTTGTTGATACAAGTCAGTCTGTGGCTCCACAGACAGCTCGTCTGATTTCCAATCTGTAGTTTTCATTCCTTTCAACCCCCCACCCACTGAACACTTTTCGTGCTAATTTCATCTTATCCTATCAGGCATTCACATGAGTAATTCTTCTGGGTCCCTTAATGTTATTATGGATGTCAGTGTGTGATGTATACAAAATGACCTTTGTTTTTCCATTGCATTGTTGTGGGATGACTGATCTGTGTTTATCTATCTATTTGGAAGAGAGTAAGCAGCCTGCAAAGGAGGAAGAGGCTCCCACTATCAACCGCAGACGAGGGGCTATCAAACAGGCCAAGATCCACTTCATAAAGAACCACGAGTTCATCGCCACGTTCTTCAGACAGCCCACTTTCTGCTCCGTGTGCAGAGAATTTGTCTGGTCAGTCTGCTCTACACTTCAGCCCTATAAATAAACCATGAAAGCAGCTTAAGGGGAACTCATAAACCAACAATCAGATACAGCAGACATCGATGGACTAAGAACATAGTGTTTAGGGACTTCTTGCATTGCTAGCATTTAACACACTAATCTGAGTTGAACTTATTGGTGAAACTGTAATAATGGTTGTCATCCTTAGATGGCTACAGAACTAATTTACTCACTTTGAAGATCATGGTGGTCTCACTAGAGAGGAAGTTTGTAAAAAAAGGAAACCATTGATTTCAACTTTGGCCTGTTGTCTTTTGCTGCGTGTTGTCCCCTCCCTCCCTCTCCCTGCTTGTTTGTCTTCAGTTGTCCTATTCAATCAAGGCAAAAAAAATGTCCAAAAAAAGAATGAGAAGAAAAAAGAAACCCTGATATTTGAATTAGCATGGGTGTACTGTAGCTGTGCACTGCGACTAAATTGGAAAACTATTCATATGATCAACGAATGATACAAACTGACCCATTTGTGTCACTTTTTCTCTCACAGGGGACTCAACAAGCAAGGCTATAAATGCAGACGTAAGTGTACAGTAATTTAAAAACTCCTGTGCTTTGTGCAACACTTGAAATAGAAACCCATTGCATAGATGGCATGTATTATAAATGCATACTAAATCCTTTTTCTTTTGTAAGCATTACTTTGTGGCCAGTATACAAGATATGCTCAGATCCTTGATCAAAGTATATAAATCTCTTCTATCTTTTTATCAGAATGCAATGCCGCCATCCACAAGAAATGCATAGACAAAATCATTGGCAGATGTACTGGTACTGCTGCCAACAGTCGGGATACTGTGGTACGTATCACATATTTGTGCAGTACACCATGTACTGTGAGCCTTCTCCATATGTCTTGAAATTTCAGTTTAGTGTAGACATTTTCTCACTCTGTTTTTTTTGTTGTTGCAGTACCAAATGTCTCTCTTTAATCTTATGAACAATGGTGGTAATATCATTGAACAGGCAGGTGTTGGAGGGCCAGAGTTTATTACAAAGACAGATATCAGTCAGGCTCCACATCCTTTTCTCTGATCATTGATATTTGAGGATAAAGACGATCAAAGATCAACTGACCTAGATAATGCTTTACAAGTAAATGATCAAACACACGGACCAACCTGTGGGGTAAATAAAGGATGGGCTGTGGCCCCACAGAGGCATGTTAAATCACAGTAGAGGCCGACGTGGGAAGAAAGGAAAGGAAGGTTTTATCCAGCAGTGTGGTGACTTTTGACAGTATAAGCTCAGAGAGGGAAGCAGAAGACAAAGCAAAAAAGAAACAAACAGATGAGGCAGGTGCGCAGGCCCGTGAAGTATCACAGGCCACAGATTAGGATTCCTGAACTACCGGTCATTCATGGAGACGATGAATCCCGTTTATCCCCACAGTTCCAGAAGGAGCGCTTTAAAATTGACATGCCACACCGCTTCAAGACCAACAACTACATGAGTCCCACCTTCTGCGATCACTGTGGAAGTCTGCTGTGGGGTCTAGTCAAACAAGGCCTCAAGTGTGAAGGTACAGTCCAGATGTGATTGACTAATTTTTGTAATGTAAGTGTACTTTTGTTTTTAACACCCTTTGTTTTGTTTGTAGATTGTGCCATGAACGTACATCACAAGTGTCAAGATAAAGTAGCCAACCTTTGTGGTATCAACCAGAAACTACTAGCTGAAGCACTTACACAAGTCAGCCAGGTGAGTTCACGACAAGTCATTCAGTGCATGGTCAAATCAAGTGTCAAGTAAGCTGAAGTAACCTCTAAATATAATTAATCTGACCTGTCTGACTCAAGTATCATACATCCTAATTAAGTCATGTCTCTTTCAGGCATTGCTGATATCTGATTACATTATCTCTTACTTATCTCTTATCTGTTGCTCATGTGATGAGAACCACAAATGTTGAGAGGCTGTTGACACATCTGAATGCCCTACACACATTTATACTGACAAAAACTGTGTAGTTTTCTATTCAGGAGTTTTCCTTGTGTGGAAGCGAGTCTGAAATTAGCTTGGTACCACTTAATTTGGAAGCTGCCCAAAGCCAACAATGTTATATAAATATTTTAAACTACCATCAAGACCTCTGTCTGTGTTATATGCTCTGCTAAAACGAACTAAAACAAAGTAAAAAAATACAGACTATTGACCTATTGACATTAGCGCTGATCATGTTGCATGCAGCTTTCTTTGAATGAAGATGTAGATCAAATGCACATGAAGAAAAAGTGTGTGACAGGACATGATCTTAGCCTGACCCCTGTCCTAGTTGTAACCATGAGCTCATTGCAGTCATGAATCCAGTCCATTTCTGGGCCTGTTTATAACATTAATCCCAACAATAACCCAGAGAGAGCATGTCTGTTGGGACTCTTCACAGGAGAGTGTCACATGACACTCTGTTCATTGTTTTCTGACACTTTATAATCCCTTGATGGTAAATTGATTGTTAACAATGGACAATCAAAATAGTGTAGCAGTGTCACTTGAATATGAACCTCCCAATTCCTGGCCCGTGTTGATGGATTGTTGAAAGTGTCAGACACCTGACCTCAATGGGAACCTGAGCTTCCTGTACTGGTGTGTTTAAGGACTGGCTTGTTGCGGAACCCCCAGCTCTCTTGTTCTCTGTTTACGGACCTCTAAATGTATGTAGAGAGGGGGATAGTTAGAGCGCACAGCCATTGTTTGAGAGGAGAATCAGACAAAATGTGTTCACCTTGGATATACCACAGCTAGATGGGTAACCATTGGTGGGAAACTGTTTGTCTGGCTGTTTCATGCTTATTTTTGCTATTGCATTTGCTGTTCCATCAGAAATCGTCCACTCGCCGTTCAGATCCAAACCTGCCTAACCTGCCCGACATTGGAATCTATGATGAAGTCAACAAGCTTGCTGGACTGGATGTTAATGGTCAGTGAAGGTTGATTTTCTTTGTGCATGCACCTTCATTCATTTATGTCAGCAGTATTAGCTCTGTACTCATAATAATGCTTGCAGAATAATATGCAAAAATATTCAGTGTTAATTACCTGAATAAGTTAATATTAATTAACTGAATAATTTCTATGTGTGTAACTTTGTCCATTAGATGGATCTCACTATGGTAGACTGTGGGAGGGGTCCAGCCCACGGCCTCAGTCTCGTATTACCCACCTGACCCGCATCAACGTGGACAACTTTGTGTTCCACAAGGTTTTGGGAAAAGGCAGCTTTGGCAAGGTACTGAGCAACCATGTCTGTGTGAATTGTGTGGACCCACCCACAACCTAACCCAAGAGTGAGGGGATAGTAAATTATTAACACACCAGTCAACAACTTGTCACCTGTCATAAACGCACTGGCAACTTCAGGTCTCTTATAAAAATATTTGTAGGTGTTTGATCAAACTGTGAGCTGTGTAGGTGTTTAGATTTATCAACACTTAACTTGGCATTACAAGCTTCATGCTCTTAATAAGACAGGAAAAAAATAATTTTCTTCTTCTTCTTCTTCTGTTTTTATTTGTGGAGTTCGATATAAAAAACAGAAAAAGCAAAGTGCCAACTCCTAAACTTTTTAATCGGTGAAGCCAAAATGTCAATCTACCTGACTCGTAGGGACAGACTACAGGGTGGGCTGACTCTTGATGCTCTGACGCTGTGGAAGTTCAACGTGAAGGGCAGATTGAAGCTTGCGAGTTTTGCTTCCACAGGATCACAGGGAATGTAGACTTGTTTGTACAGCAGTGGGCTCGTGAAGTTTTGTTTCGGGTGACTGATAGAGAACTGAAATTTGCATCCTTCCTTAACTGATCTATCTATGAGTAACTGTTTGTTTGTTTTAAGCCAACTGTAAATAAAGTGCTGTTTAAAAATAAAAAATAAAAATTCTTCTTCTTCTTCTTCTCTCAGGTTCTCCTGGCAGAGCTGAAGGGTCGTGGAGAGTACTTTGCAGTGAAGGCTCTGAAAAAAGATGTGGTATTGATGGATGACGACGTGGAGTGCACTATGGTAGAGAAGAGAGTCTTGGCTTTAGCCTGGGAAAACCCCTTCCTCACACACCTTTACTCCACCTTCCAGACCAAGGTAGTGCCTTTCCACTTGATAGGTGTCTTTGTCACTTATTGTCTCTACATAACTGCTTGGAATTGTGTCCTCAATGCTCAAAGTGAAACTTGTCAACAGGAACATCTGTTCTTTGTGATGGAGTATCTGAACGGAGGAGACTTGATGTTTCATATTCAGGAGAAAGGACGCTTTGAACTCTACAGAGCCACGTGAGTCTCACATCTCACACAGTCATAACAACATACAGACTTGGTGTAAAAGAAATACACACACTACCTGCTGTCATTACTCAGTGCTCTTGTTCTCCTGTAGCTGTGCAGAGACTCACGCATACAGAATCAATGAACTGATGGAAAGCAGATACTCATAAAGAAGAGCCCATGTTTACTCTCCCCGTGTCACCCCCTTCGTCCCTCTCCTATTATATGATATACTGAACCCTGATGGGTTGGGCTGCACTGGCATCCATTAGCACTAGCAGACTGGCCTTGTAAGGAGTGAGCAGCTCTTACTGCCTGTGTACTGTTTGCATGGGGAGGTATCGGTTACTACCACCCACCCCTCTTACTCATCACTCTGTGGGAATCCCTCCAAAAAACAAAACAAAACAATGGCTCACCAGTGAAAGAGGAGTGTTATGAAGTCTAAAGCTTGGTGGCACCTGTACCGCAGCCAACTCGAGTTTTGACATCTCACATTTGCAAACATAGAGTTGGAAGTGACACATTTCCTCTCGGGTGCTGTTAGACACACAATAAACACAGTATATGCACGGTAGATTCCAGTTTATGCAGTGTTGTGCAGGCAAGTTTTATGTTTTGAAGAATGTCAAGAGTAAGACCCAAGTATTCTTTTTAAACATGTGTCAACAGGTGTATGTTTAAAAAAACAGGTGCCACATAATGTGAGCATGAACACTGACTTGGAAAAAAAACTTACATTTCCTGTAGTTAAACTGGTGACTGTGTCCTGGGCCCACGGGATGACAGGGGTAATTCTCTACTTTGCAAACACAGACACCTGATCTTGTGTTGGCATCCATTAAAATCCTCCTCACTCAGTGACTGTAGCCTGAATGGAAAATTTACCCTCAGTGAATGAGGAAAAAAAAGGAGAGCGGTTTGTTTCATTATTTCACAATGCATTCATTTTGAACAAAACACACACGTGCATGCATGTTTACATATATGGCTAAGTGCAATAAATAATCTTGTGTGTCGCTGCACATGTTGTCACGGCAAAATGGAAAATGTCTCCTGGATTTGGTTATGCAATATTTTTTCCTTAGGCAGCAAATGAACTGCAGAGTTTCCGCTGACCTGTTTATCAGCACAAAGGGCCTATTCTCCCAGTGGCTACTGTTAACCTGTTGCCCCAGTGCCATAGAGAGTCTAGTTCAATGTCTCAGCATTCCTCACATAGCAGAGCCACACTTACTTACACCTAATTACACGTATCTGGACACCATTTTACATTCTGTTTTGTGTTTTCTAACTTTTTCTGTGAGAGCTATATTTAATAGAGGTTTTAAGTGAGAGACGATCAATAGGTAGAGCTTGACAGCCTATTCAGTCCTTGTCAGTCGGTCATTTACAGTGAACGACCAGTCATTGTTTTAGAGCGGAGGCTACTCTATCTCCTCTCAGGACTCAATCGTTTCACCTGACACAGATGACAAGAGAAGCAGGTCAGAGATAGGCTAATCTTTCGGCTCACAGAGGCGCTCAGGTTTCACATTATGAGAGCGTTATTCACCAGTCTCCTACTCCATACAAATGTCCTCTTCAATAATTCAGCTTGAACACTGAAATGAGTCTGCAGTGACACCAGTGTTCAGCTGTCAACTCAGCAGTGAGATAACAGCAGCGCAGGCCTGTAGCTTTCCCCCAGAGATGAGTAGCTGATATCTGTCCGTCTCTGCCATGTTTGTCTTCCCAGGTTCTACTCTGCTGAGATCATTTGTGGTCTTCAGTTCTTACACACCAAAGGAATCATCTACAGGTACAGCTACATACACTTAACCATGACCACACTGGTTTATTTTCATGTTTTTGCCTATAATAATATATTCTTTACATAAAAGCTGACCATAGCTGATTATTTTCTGATCTTCCACGGGAAGACAGTGCAGTTGCAAGTGTGATGTGAAAATGAACTTGAAGAGACTCTAAACTTGGTCTGTTAGATAATCCCACACAGTTTGACACTTTTTTTCCCTGAAGTTGCGTGGTAGTGCAGTTGAAAGCCCGACACTGTGAAGAGGAAAATGTAATTTTTTTATTTTATTTTTTATGGTCAAAAAGCTGAAGTGAAAATCTCAGCAATAGTGTACAGTTTCCTGTAGCTTACACTTACATGACCATTTAATTTAAGCTTTATAAAATGTCACGCCAACAGTGGACTAAATATTGACTTTGATCTCAGGCAAGTTTCAGATCTCTGTAAGATCTAGATTTAGAAATGAACTGAAACTAGACGCAGGCAGGAAGTAAAAATGAAAAACTTTTATGTTATCCTTTGAAAAAATGGTGAGTGATATGACAACATTAAATAAAAGCAACTTATAATGAATTCATAAACCACTGTTATGGTTCTTGAGTTATTGGGTTCTTAATTCTGATAAACACAAAATCATCAGATATAATTGCAAACAAGCTGTTATCCATCTCAAAATCATTCATGTTTATTTCCAAGCATGCTGTGATTGTTTTGTTTTTCCAGAGATCTTAAGTTAGACAACGTGATGCTGGATCATGAGGGTCACATAAAGATCGCCGACTTCGGCATGTGCAAGGAGAACTTGTTTGGAGAAAATCGTGCCACAACTTTCTGCGGTACTCCTGACTATATCGCTCCAGAGGTACAGTCTTTCATACTTAGAGATGCTCTCTTCTTCTAAAATATTAAATTCTCCAACTGACTTGGTTTTGTCTCTCTGCATTTTAACAAGTGTTTGTGTCTTTGTAGAATAATTTGTATTCATATCGCCTTTCAACTCAGATCTTGCTGGGACAGAAATACTCTTTCTCTGTTGACTGGTGGTCATTTGGGGTGTTGCTGTATGAAATGCTGGTGGGTCAGTCGCCTTTCCATGGAGATGATGAGGATGAGTTGTTTGAGTCCATCCGCATGGACACTCCCCACTATCCTCGCTGGATCAACAAGGAGGCCAAGGATCTGCTTGAGCGGGTCTGTACCTCACCTTTAATACAAAGTACCACTGTCATAGGGCATCTTTTCTTTACATTTCCATGCTCACAGGCTCCTGTAGAGGATGGCTGAATTCTTAGGTTGATTAAATCAATTCAAATTAAATTAAACAATGTCCCTTTCTGTAGCTGTTTTTGAGATGCAATAGTGCACATTCCTTACTTACCCTTACTGTCCCGCAGTTGTTCGAGAGAGACCCCTCTCGCAGGCTAGGAATCGTGGGTAACATCCGTTTGCACCCGTTCTTCAAGACCTTCAACTGGCAGGCCTTGGAGAGGAGAGAGGTTGAACCCCCCTTCAAACCCAAAGTGGTATGACCCACACACATCACATGGATCACGTGCTGTGTTTACACGTGCCTTTAATCTGTGAGGATTGCCTTTGTTTGGTCACTTTGCTGAGATATGTTTGTCGTCAATTACAGAAAGCACCGAATGATTGCAGCAACTTTGATCGGGAGTTCCTCAGTGAGAAGCCTCGTCTCTCCCACAGTGACAAGAACTTCATAGATTCAATGGATCAGGACGCATTCGCCGGCTTTTCATTCATCAACCCTAAGATGGAGCACCTTTTAGAAAAGTGACTGTAGTAATGACAGTCTGATCTGGGTTACATCCCTACTGTTTTCCGAACAGTTCCCTTATTCTGTCACAATGTTAAACTCGAGTGAGCAAAAGAGTGAGCTGTTCTACAACCAGTATTTTTGTGACCTTATTTTAAGCACAAACTATTCTCCTTGGGTACGTGTAGAAACGATACGAGTAGAAACGGGCCCTTGTACTGTATATATTGATGTTACTGTATTTGTGTGCATGCTTATTATTTGTCTAGGTCGTGAAAGCCTATATGAGTAATAATATTAGGGCGGGAGGTTGAAAATCCTTACATTCCACTTGACGTCACTGCTACCATCCGCAGCCATTTTGTGTCCCTTTTCGTCACATTCAATTCAACCCAGGTGGGGATGAAAAATTAGGAGCAGGGAAAAAAACCTATAGGAATAAACTATACTGTAAACTTAAAGTGTAAATGTGTGAATGAGACGACTGCATGTATAGAGATCAGACCAAGGAAAACCCTATCCATCTTTAAATATAGATAAATAATGAATGTTATCTGTCTTTGAAACAACTCAATTCTTGCCTTTGACTGGATAAATCATGTCTCGCTGACAAAAAAAAGCTTGTGTGATTGACTCAACGGTGCCATGTAAAGAACAAATTTAACAGCAGAGGTACAGCTGATCACAGCTGCACTGAAAGGTCTGTAGACGGGGGAGGATCGGATGCACTCAGGAGTGCAACAAGTTCGGTAAAAGTATGTGACTTTAAATAATGAGTGGGAGGTTACTGAAATGCTGTATATAGACAATGTATATGTATATTGTTGCAACATGTATATTTGTTCGCTAAGGATGTACTTTTTTTACTGTCTCCATCTTTTACATCTGATTAAAAAACCATCAACTCCCAAGTCTGATGTGCTGTTTTTAAAAGTCAGATGTTTTATTTGTTGTATGAAATATTGAAAAATTATAAAGTTTAAAGGAACATTCTGATGAAAATCTGTCTTTTGAGTGTCAGAAACTGAACGCCTGTCAGCTCGAAAGGTGGAAGAAAGTGTCATAATGTATCTCCACGTGTGCAGAAACTTCACCAATGATCCATCCTGTCCCAGTATCACCTCCTAGTTACTCTAAAGCTTTACAGACTACTACTACCTTCAGAGTAGTAGCGCAGTTTACATCGTCCTATCAAAAACAAGGATATTTTAGAGGGTTTCATAGAATTTTACTGTCTTTTTTTTATACAAAACCACTGCACTGACCATGTTGGAAATGAAAATGGAAGTCATCCCTTTGATTCACTGCATTTGCAGATCCATGAATAAACCAAGTTTTCGCTCTCATAGCCTGGTTCTCTAAAGATCAATAAAAGCCACAGGGGACAGTTTTTTACTTCTTGATTTGGTATGATGTAATTTGTTACTTGCTTAGGAAGATCATCATTGTTTTTTACCATAAACAAACATTAACAAAATGTTTTTACAGTGATGCAAAAGTTGTTTTTAAACTGATTTTCATGAGATCATAAAATACAGTTACAGACACGTTTGTAGGGCAATGGTATGCACATTATTTTTATAAACATTCATAATAATTACAAAAAAAAAACAAAAACGAAAAGAAAGGAAAGTGAATTCTAATAAATTTCATCAACTTGTACTTGAACAATGTTAGCTGCATAGATTAAAAATGCAGTTACAGACAGGTTTGTAGGGGAAGGGTGTGCACATTATTTTATTTAGGATAGTAAATTGTAATAGATTGCAACCAGTCCCGGCCCTAACCAATTTGGCGCCCTAGGCAAGATTTAAGGTGGTGTCCCCCTTTGCATCGCAGCACTGCCAATTTACATATAAACACACAAGAAACTGAATAACTTTGTCTTTGACATTTTATTTTATTTTTACAAAACAAGTTGCCCAATCAAAACAGTAAACAAAAATAGGTAATGTACAAAAATACAAAAAAATATTTCATATAAATAGCTTACACAGAGTATAAGATTTAACTACCCACAAAATAAAAACGATAAACAAGAGCATTAATTTGCATGTGAATGTAGTATTCATCCTAATAGTGTTGGTTAGACACAGGTACAGGTAAGTGTTGTGCATGGGCCAGGTTACGCCCTCTAGCGACAGCGGCGGTGGATATCACGTCCCTCGACGTCATCGCGTAACGTGCTTCCGCACAATGTGTACGGAAGTGCCATCATCACACTTCTACTTCTAGCTTCCCCCTGCTGTACTCTCACACTTCTCGTTGGCATTTATCCGCTTTTATTATCGTTTTCTCCTGCAGCTAAAGTCACAGTTCTCACAGTATGGCTCTATAATGATTTCCCTTTGTATAAATCAGCAGATAAGTTGTCAAATTAACGCCTGACTCTGATTTCCAGCGAGTCAGAGGAAGTCCAAGATGAGTTCTCAGGATGTGCTGAAGAGTGCGACCACCTTGGCTTCGTATAATGTGCTGCTACAGGTACATGAACACACACACACACACACACACACACACACACCTGAGCTTTAACACAATGCCAACCTAATTAATTAAAGTCGCGTCAGGTAATACTTGTGTCCTCTTGCTGTATCTCAGGTGATGTTTCGTGTCCTCACCTTCTTGTTAAATGCCTTCACGCTGCGGTTTGTGTCCAAAGAGCTGATTGGGGTCGTCAATGTCAGGTAAAGAGTGCCACCGGCCAAGATAAGAGCACAGTACCAGCACATTTCACTGCTCTAAGATAGTAATCTATCTATCTATCTATCTATCTATCTATCTATCTATCTATCTATCTATCTATCTATCTATCTTTATCATGCAGGCTTACACTCCTGTACACTACATTAGTATTTTTATCCAGAGAAGCTTTCCGGAGAGCCTGCCTGAGTGGAGTATCCGGGACAAACCACAGCTGGAGACAAGTCATCAACCTGCTGTGGCTGACGTGAGTTGATTTTTACAGATTGACCAAAGTACGGGACGTGTGTTTTAATCTTGTGTATTCAGCTCGGATGTTTCTTACCTCTCAGGTTGCCTCTTGGTGTGTTATGGGCAGCCCTGCTGGTCTGTGTGTGGCTGTGGCTCCTGGAAATCCCAGACCCACAGACTGTCCCTTACTACGGCCCTGCTGTGGTGTTGTTTGCCTTGTCGGGAGTGCAGGAGCTCCTGGCTGAGCCCCTCTGGGTCCTGGCTCAGGCTCACATGTTTGTCCGACTGAAGGTGGTGGCCGAGAGCTTAGCAATGATCGCTAAGTGCAGTATAACTGTGGTGCTGGTGGTGTTTGCCCGTGAATGGGGCCTTTACATCTTCTGTGCTGCTCATGTAAGAAACTAGCTGAGTTTCTAGGCTTTTTGCACTCATTTTTCTTATAACTTGTGATGATTTTAAGCTGCGTGCTTTTCTTTAGTTGGTGTACACAGGATTCCTGGTGCTGTGCTATGCTGTGTACTTCATCCGTTTCTTGGGCTCTAAAGAGGCAGCCCGGAAAAGTTTCCCTCTGCACAGTGTTGGAGATTTCTTTCCCTGTAGAGCTAAAGGAGAGGTAGAAGCACAAGGAAATATATTATCAGTATAAATCAAACTAATTATTTAGAAGATAAACTGTAACCATACAGGACTAATGATCCCCATCTGTTATTTGTAGCCCCTGGTTGACTGGACTCTGGCCCGGCTCACGTGGAGCTTCTTCAAGCAGTCCTTCCTCAAACAGATCCTGACAGAGGGTGAGCGTTACGTCATGACCTTCTTGAACGTCCTCAGCTTTGGAGACCAGGGAGTTTATGATATCGTCAACAATCTGGGCTCCATGGTGGCTCGCTTCATCTTCTTGCCGATCGAGGAAAGCTTCTACATCTTCTTTGCCAAAGTGCTGGAGCGAGGACGTGATGTTAAAAGTCAGAAACAGGTGTGAGTCTTTTGATATGAACACAAAATGTTTGTTTGTGAATGGTTAGAAACGAATGAGGAGTGTTGGTTTTACTTCATGTCGTGGGTTTTGTCTGCAGGATGATGTTGCCATTGCAGCAGAGGTCCTGGAGTGTCTGCTGAAACTGGTGCTGGTGGTTGGTCTGATTATCACAGTGTTTGGCTACGCCTACTCTCACTTGGCTCTGGACATTTATGGTGGATCTCTACTGAGCAGCGGGGCAGGTAAGTGAGCCACAAGCAGCTGGTGGTATTGGGTGTATGTGACAAATTCTACTGTGCTTGTTGTTCACAGCTTGTTTTATGTTTTGTTTTTTTCCTGTTAAAGGGCCCTCTTTGCTGCGATGCTACAGCTGCTATGTTCTCCTGCTTGCTGTAAACGGTGTAACAGAGTGTTTTGTATTTGCTGCCATGAGCCAAGAAGAGGTTGACAAGTAAGGATGTAGAAATATACACAGACATTTAGTTGTTACACATCATGTTACCTGTCAGATAACACCGTGTTTATGTTTTGTCCTCAGGTATAACTTGGTGATGCTGGCTCTGTCTGTGTCTTTTCTGATCCTGTCCTACATGTTGACATGGTGGTCTGGTGCTGTGGGCTTCATACTGGCAAACTGCCTTAACATGGGCCTGCGTATCTTGCACAGCTTGCTTTACATACATCATTACTTCCAGCACAGTCAATGGAAACCTCTGCGAGGCCTTTTGCCCTCCCCGCTTCTACTATTGGCACTTGCTGTCAGTGGCGTTGTCACAGCGCTGTCTGAAGTAAGAGAATCACGTCTCTCTGTTTTATCTTAATTTAATAACCAGTTTTATTCTATATAATCTGTATTGAATCTTGTATAAGTCAACTTCTACTTCTCTGGTTTCAGGGTTTGTTCTGCTGTGACGATGGCTGGTTGCTAAGGCTGGTCCACATCAGCGTAGGAGCAGTGTGTCTACTCGTTGTATTTGTAGCTGTTGTTCTCACAGAGACTCAGCTTATTCACTTTGTGAGGACTCAGCTCTTACCCCGATACACGAAGAAACACACTTAAATTGGACTGGAAGTGTGTGTACTGGACTGGAAGCTTCTGCTTCACTACAAACAGGAGACAGTTACTGACGAACAACTGTGTGGGAACAACTTTTTGAAGTGGACCTTACGTGTGTGTGTGTGTGTGTGTGTGTGTGTGTGTGTGTGTGTGTGTGTGTGTGTGTGTGTGTGTGTATGAGTGTGTGTATGATGTCTGTTTTGGGATTTGATTGTGGGTGATAAAAAAAAATGTATTTTAAGACAGCTGAATTTGTTTCAGGAACAGATCGTCCTACACAGTAAAACAAGGCAACAAGATTCATATTTGTGGTGTTATAATTCATTTAATGAAAAAATATGAATGTATAAACTGTAAGCAGCCCAAAGGATCTGTCGTGTGTCTCAATGTCTTAATTTCCATTTTGGAGGGTTTGATTTTAAAATAACAATAATGTAAAGTTGTACTTAACACACCATAATATGACATGACACGACTTAAAATAAATAATCTTTTTACCTACTTAACTTTGCACCTTCTTGAGGCACATTTCCGTTCAAATTTGTGGTTAGGAAACAATCAGAGTGTTTGTTTGAGATCTTTTGAGGTCAAGTTCGCTTACGTAAACCACATCTTTGATCTCTGATTTACACTTTCATTTTCTCTTTTGTCTGTTCACATAACCTTTGTTTTGACAAGGTACAGAGGCAGAGATGAATTCTGTGTATTCACCACAAACACGATGAAACTACACCTCCGCTTGAAGTCTGTCAATTGTATTTGGTCTGTTTGAAAATGTTTGATGACATGTATAACATTCAGCATTGGTTTTTCGAGTAATATACTTTATGTCATTTCACTTTAAATAGGTTTGAGTTCAGCAATATTTTTGATGTTGCTTAGAAACACTTTTAGTTACTTGTTTGGTCCTTCCTCTGCCCCCTTGGGGCTGAATAATGATGTAATTATGGAAAATGAGCAGGAAGGGGTGGGGACGGCATTCTTTTAAACCACGGCCAACGCTTGTTCCCCTCTCTGCTCTCTATCTTTTTAAAACATATATTTGTAGGCGAGTTAGGCATTGTATTAAGCTGTATAAGACAAACAACTACTTATCTTTCCAGTCACACCTTTTGAACTTTGAGCTTTACTTTGCTTGCCGTTGGAAAGTTGGGCTTCAGCTGCAGGAAGAACGGGGAGGATACAAAGACAGACTTTTGTCATGTTCTTGCACCTCTGGGATTTAATTGGTGGGGTGTAATGCCACAAGTTCTAGCAGTGATCTCATTTAATGAAGCAGCAGTGAGGACAGCAGATCATGAGAAAAACCAGAGACAGAAAAGAGGAGGAGCCATACACTCATTGCGTCATTTATTAGTCTTGAGAACAGATTTAATGTCCACTGGGAATCACTGCTAGGTTGTGTATATATGTGAGTGTGTGTTGGAGTGGACTCACGAGAGAAAAAGACAGACGGCTGACAGAGAAGAGAGTTTTTCTGCAGCATATCTTCAACTGCTCAACCAACATGTCTCAAGTAAGATCACCATTTTTAAAGAAAGATGACATTTTCTCATGATGTTGACAGAATTTCAGGCAGATATCACAGATGTGTGTTGTCATATTTTTTATTTTCCCCCCCTCTTTGCTGCCCTTCAGCCGGGTCAGGAGGATGATGAACAAATGCAGCGTCCTGAGGTGAGAGAAGAGGACCTGGCTGAAGCAAAGAACAAATTGGGTACAAGTGGGGCAGCGAAGAGCAAGACATTTGAAGTCATGGAGGAATGCGGTGAGGACACACACACACACAAACACACGTGGAAATATAAGATTTAGTACTAATTCAAATGAAACTGAAAGGAGGCAGTCTTTTGTTTTCTGGATCTGGTTAGGCTAAGATCACAATATGGCAGTGAGTCTGTGTGAGGGGTGTTTCTCATGATGCTGGAGTTTCCACTCCATATACAGAGAGGAAAGGAGGGCTGTAATGATGAGAGATTCCTGTCAAACAATCTGTTCTCTCACCCAGCGGGATGAAAAAAGTGTGTGTGTGTGTGTGTGTGTGGTGATAAAGTGCATATCCTCAATATTACATAACCCATCTTCATGCCTCATTAATTTTGAAATATTCTGGTTCTTGTTTCTCTTCCTTGACAGAGAAAATGGGTAAAGCTGCTCCATCTGTGTTCAGTGGAATGAGGTCAGGAGCTGAGACTGTTTTAAACACACGCTCAACTCGACCAATCAGGAAGTAGCTGGGGACCTCCTGACCAGGATTGGACAACACCTGTTACACGTTAAGGAGCTTGGGATCAGTCGTTTTCCAGCTGTATTTCAGTCCATGAAAAATCTTGTTTTAGACACTGTTCTTTGTAAATCATACTTTATTGCACTTGCAGCTGACACAAGTGCTCTTAAATATATCAAGAATATTGTTAATTTATCCAACATTACTTTGTAAAATCAGCATTAACCTACATTTTTAGAGTGAGGGCATAATAATGAACACAAAAGCAGCATGTGCAATACTGTAACTGTACTAAAAGAATAATTCTTTATCAATAAAAAAATCCTAATGTGTTCTGCACAGTTGTCAAAATTACTGCTAAAAATATCTCTTGAAATATGCAAATTCTGTCTCATCCATCGTGTGTTTCAGAGCAGGATGTAACAATAAGGTAGTAAATGTGATTAAAAGTGTAATCCACCAATCCAAAAACATTAAAGAAAACTGAGTCTTGTGTTTTTTCCTTTTTATTCAAAAAATTATTTTCATCAACAAAACAAATGGATAAAATTTATTAGAACAAAACTACTACAGTAAATGAGGCGGGGACACTAGAATGAGCCAGGAAAGATGGGAAAATGCAAAGGACACGAAGCATGGAACAAAGATGGAAGAATCAAAGTGAACCATGTAACAACTGACTGAGAGCACAGTGTGAGCAGCCCTGTGAGCTGTGAACGAAAAAAGTAGAAATTCGGTTTTATTTCATAAACTTGTGATGTTGATCTTGGAGGATTTTGGCCGAAGACTTGGCATCGTAGAACAGCTCGTTGATTTCTTCTACCTGCTCCCTCTCCACGGACTCTTTACCCTGAACACGGCCCAGCAGACTGGCCGGCGTCAGGAGCTGTACAGCGTACCTGAGAGGAAACAGGAAATATGAGCCACTCGGTAATCTCGCACATTTAGGATAGAGAGGGTAGTGAGAGGAGTTGCACGTCCTATAAGTTGTTTTTCTTCACAGTACATTTCCTTTTAAACATTACTTCAAATGTAGTTTTCCTGTTTTGGTTTGCACTAAATATTGCAGGATCGATGAGCTTAATCAGCTGTTGTTACGAAGGGTGGACCACAGCGAAACCTCGATGTGATACACAGTGTACATCCTTACCTGAGGGTGGTCTTGGTACCGATCTCTGCCAAGTGTGAAAGAGCCTCCTCGCTGATATTAATCCCCTCAGTCTGAGCGCGGATCTTGATGATCTACAAACCACACCATCATTAGTGACACATGCACAGGAGCAGGTGTCAAACATCACACATGCAGATATCTTGAGACTCACCTGCTTCATCTCCTGTGGTGTGTACAACATGGTGCGTATTATCATGACTCTGTCCAGCAGGTCCAGAGGGATGCCGTGTGGAGAGCTGATGTCCTCTGTCCCCCTAGTGAGCAACAAATGATCGTGGTTAATACTACAAATCTTTTCTGAGTGTTTCTCTCTATAAAGTTAATTTTAGTCCTCCAACCTGATTAAGCAGTTCCCCCTGTTCGAGGCGAACACGACAATGGGGGCGATGGTGCTCTCGAGCGCTCTGTGGAGGTATGTGAAGCATTCGATGTCCAGCATGTGCACCTCGTCCACAAACAGCACGCCGGGTACGAGCTCGGCTACGCCTTGGTCAATGTAGCGGTTCACCACCTTGTTGATCTCAGCACGCAGCTTGTCTAGAACAGAAAAACAGTCACGGATAAATAATAAAAAAAGTCAACTAGTGGTGAAGACAGCTGGTGATGTGAGCTGGGAAGTTTTCTCTACCTGTGATTTCTGTCTTTTTGGGCTTCATCAGCTGTCCCATCATGGAGAGAATGTCCTGTCCTCCCTGAGATCAAACAATGAGGAATTATATAAAAAGCATAGTGGATAACACTGCCAAATGGCTATTTGACATTTGCAGTTACATACCTGGGGTCTGGCATTTGCAACATCCAGGTCGTGCAGTGTGACATCTTGGACTATCTCCTTCTTTTTGTGGACGTCACCTTTGGGCAGCGGCACATATTCCTCTGCCTCCAGGTCAAACTCTGTAGCAAAAGTGTCACAGCGACCTTGTCTCTGCAAAGACACAGTAACAACAAAATGTGTTCATCATAATAATTCTAATATCTATATAAAAATGGATGTCTCACATTGCTGTGCACACCAGTGAAACACAGACAGCACAGGGCAGGAGGGAGAGCAGGTGTATGATTGAACCCAGTGCCAGCTCATCGCAGAGGAGAGGTCATGTGGCTGAGGGATGAAAGAGTTTCAGAGGGCAGGTCGTGATACGGCTGTCAACAGTAACAAATGTGTCGTCCAGCCCTCCTCCTCTGGCCTCCGACTAGAGCCGACCTGCGGCCCCCTCCCCACCCCGGCCCACCTGCACCGATTAAAGGAGCCGTCATCGCAACCTGTCAACGCAGGCCACAAGGCCCGCTGCTGGAAAAGAGGCGTTGTGGGAGATGGAGAGATAAAAGGGAGCACGAAGAACTGCAGGAATGAGAGAGGGTCATTCCAGAGTACAGCAGAAATGCAGCAGAGCTTTCATGCAGAGCTGAGTGAGATGAAAGGACGCCACCATGAAGGACCGGAGAGGACGTGACAGAAAACATAGAACTCATGTCTCCCTAAGTATTTCTTATGGTTTTTATTTAAAACACATAATGTGTCTGTACGTTGTTGTGAGGGAGTGACACGTGAAAGAAACAGAGCAATACCTTGACAGCTCCACTGTTGGCTTCAATGTAGATGACATCTCCCACTTCCACACGCTCTTTCTGAAGGCTCTCATAAATACTGGGGTCCAGCTAAGGAAACAAGACAAGGCATTTTTAAGTAAGACGCTGGTCCTTACCTTTTACCTTTACATTTACAATATAGGTCAGGGTGCTTTAAAAGCAGCAGTAGGACAAAAGTTTAGAGCTCTCAGTCTGACCTTGAGCTGCTTTGTGCCTTTGCCTGTCTTCAGACCGATGATGACGTGGCTGATGGTTTTTCCGTAGCCACCCATGGGATTCTCCGTCTCACAGGGGGTCAGCTCAGTCACCTCCCCTTCATACACCTCCTTTGTTTCTTTGATACGCAGTCCTGAATGTGGCCGATGTTACAGACACACACACACACACACACACACACACACACACACACACACACACACACACACACACGCACAGTACGGAGTGAGAACTCAATCGGGCCTTTATATTCTTGACTCAAGCAGGCCGCCACATCCTTCATTCTACCGAATAATGCATTTTATTACAGAGAGAGAGAACATGTGTGCGTGCGCCCATGAAATGTCTGGGCATCATCTTATGTAACATGATCACACTCTTGTTCCTCTTTCATGCAGCCTGTGGCAGCGAGTATGAGCTGCACACAGGTGGCTGATCTGCTGTGATGGGGGTCAGAAAGCAATGCTTAAAGCAGGGGCTGTCTGTCACGGTGCTCTTATCGACAGAGTGATGACAACTTCCAAATGAAACCCTCCCTCCCCCCGTGGATCCTATTCTAGGGGAGGAGCAAAGGTGCTGATGACCACTGCCTAAGCTCCATTTCCTTCTCTGCGACAGGTACAATCAGCAGTCAGACAAACCCCCTTCCCCCTCTCTGGCCTTCCTTCCTTCTCAACACCATTCTCATAAATCCGCTGTCAGGTGTTGCCTTTCAGCTCATGAGAACAGTGTGAGCAGAACACCTTGTTCTTCCTACCCAAGGTCTCCTCACTGAGGGAATGAATTGAACATCTATGGCAAGAGATGAAAGTTGAGTACAGTTTTGTTTTTATGCGCTGAGGTTTTTTAAACAGATTTCTCTGAAATGTATGCAGCCCTAACCCAAAGCGATAAAGAAAGTGGATCAAATATATATATAGATTTTTTTTAAATCATCATATTATCATTTGTTTTGTTTGCTGGGAATATTATTTTCAATTTACGGGTTTGCTAGTATTTGAAATTGCACTTATGTAAAAGTTTTCATCATGAAATCTTCACAACTTTCAACAGACACTTGTTTTGGGGGTAGAAAACAAGGAAGGAAGGAACCATATTATATTTAAATGACACTCACCAATGGCCCTCCTGAAATTTTCCATCAGGACTTCAGTTTTTTTAATCTCAGATGAGTAGACCTCACTGCCTACCATCGGGCAGAAAGGCACCTTGTTTCCCAACTCCTGTGCTACAGCCAAGGCGAGGGCAGTCTGAAGGAAGGAGAAATAGAAAAAGGAACTAAGAGTCATGATCTGCACCAACAGTAGAGATCACATTCAATTAAGCTTTACTGCTGTTTTGCTAGTTAGGACACTTACCTTTCCTGTACCAGGCGGTCCTGCTAGTAGCACTGCCCGTCCTGACATCTTTTTTGAACGGATCAGCTCGACAATGATGCCACAAGCCTGGAGGGTGAAAAAAAATAAGTAGTAACATTATATGTTGACATATAAGATAAAGTCAGCTGCAATACAGGTAGCTGTATTAGGATACCTCCTGACTTGAGTGCTATGCAGTTTTTTTTTTCTTTAAAGCAGGTGTTTGTGACGGTTCCTATGTGTTTATTATATATGTTGGACTACTGTAACGCACATAAGTCAACACATTTGCTATGGTTGAAGTCACACTCAGTGATCTGTGCACTGGAAGTTGCGTTACACACCAAGTTGATGTTTTTACGTATTGAAATCAAGCAGTGGGAGCAGCTCCTGCATTATCTAGCACCACCTCAGGTCCTTCATTCCAACAATGTCTTTTTTTTTCTATACAATTCTCATTTATGAGTAATCTCTTATCAACCTTGTGACAAGTGAATTTCCCCAGTGTGGGATCATTAAACTCTATCTTATGCTATCCCTGTCATTTTAAAATATCACTACAATTTGCATCTGTCCGATCATTTGTATCTTTTGACTGTTTTGAAGCTGAGTCTTTGTCACTAAATTGTGGTGACTTAACATCTTAAATCATTTTCATGAACTCTGGTCCTGACATGACTGATAAAAAGTCCACATGTATCAATAAAATCTCTATGGATGCATTCACTAAAAAAGAACTGGACTAAATCTACCTTTTGCACTCTGTACATCAACACTCCACTCCAAATACTGGAACACATACTTCATATCATATGTGATATGTGTTAATATAAACCATATTGACAATATATATCATATTTATACAATATTCTTATCCTTTTGCACATTCTATTTACATATTTATACTCACAGTATATTATTTATAGTATGTATATCTTGTATAGTCAAGTATTTATTATGCACATGTTATACATACTATATATCATATATCATATCTGTGTATATATACATATAGTGTACATATTATATATTGCAGTTATGTATGTATGCACACCTTGCACAGGATAAATATATGACATGATTTCTATGTCTATCTCTACAGATATATTATTATTATTACTATTATTGTTGTTGTTATTATTATAATATACTGTTATTATTATTATTATTATTATATACTGTTATTAACAATAACATTACCATCATATCATCAGTACTATTACCATCATCTTGCCACTGCACCTTATCTACCTATTTATCTTGTGTTTTTTAAGTATTCTTGTCCTATTCTGTGTTTTTAATTCCATCCATCCATCCATCCATCCATCCATCCATCCATCCGAGTGTAGCCTCTCTTTAAGGTAGACTTCCCTTTCTGTCACCTCTGACCTGAGCAGAGTAGGAAACAGCGACACCACCGTGCTAACGGAATTAGCTTGTCGGTGCGCCGCACCGCATGCAATGACCTAAATAACCCTTACAAAACCTCCACAGCTCTCCAAGTCACTCCTCAAAATAACACAGACATAAGATAAGTGTAGATAAACGTGAGTCTTTACCTCTCTGGCAGCCTCCTGGCCGACTAGACCACATGATGACTGTTTAGCATTCCCGGCCTCGTCTAGCCCGAGTCCTTTGACGTGACTGTGAGAGGCGATCCGCTGGGTCTTCGTGGTGCTTTTTACCTCCTCGATCTTCATAATTACAGTTACTTTACAGATATGTGATGTAAAAACCCTCAAGGAAAGCTCACGGTGAAGAAAATGCCTCCTGTGCCTCGGATAACGTCTTACCGCCGAAACTCAAAACACAGGGAACTCGGTTACCATGTGGGTAACTAGGGAAAATCAGCGGAAGTGATACCCCGAAAGCACCGCCTATTTGGACAATCTAGAAAAACGATTGGGCCCTGTCAACTAACACGACGCGTTCATTGGCTAAAGCGTCTGTCAATCATTTCCTTCACTCAAACCCCCCCGCCCATGGTAGCGTTCACTTCCGTTTGTGTCCCAGTTGGCTTCGTCGTAGTAGAAACTGCTAGAAACTTGTCAAAGTATAAATAAGAGTGTCAAATTAGAGTGTTTTTATCGCCCCAACGTCGTTTTACAGTTGAGTTTTAATTGTAGATTAATTATGGCGGGTTAGTTTCCTCTCTTTTTTTAGTTTTGTTAGCTAAAAAGAAACAGAGTTCCGCTTTAGCATGTTTTTCTGAGGATGAAGTGACACCAGAGAAGACGTTTCTCTCAACTGTTTACGGTGAAGTAAAGTCTTATTTATAGCTACCCCTGTTTGGTAAGACACAAACTAATTAAAACACTTGTAATTAAGGTGTTTAGGGTTTAATAAAGCGGGTGCCAACGGATGAAAAGATAGTTGGACAGTTTAAACCGCCGAGTAATGTGTCAGTTGGTGCTGAGTTCAAGGTCCAGCTCAGAGTGAAGGAAAATACGCACACTTGTTTACATCATATCAAACTCAAAATGTCAGCTGACAGTCCCACCAAAACCTTAAATTTCAACGTCGGGGTGCTCGGACATGTCGACAGCGGGAAGACATCGCTCGCCAGGGCGCTGAGCAGCACCGCCTCCACGGCTGCCTTCGACAAGAACCCGCAGTCCCGTGAGAGGGGCATCACGCTGGATCTCGGCTTCTCCTCCTTCACGGTGGATCTCCCCGATCACCTGCGGGACGACAGCGGAGGCCAGAAGCAGTATGAGAGCCTGCAGTTCACCCTGGTGGACTGCCCGGGACACGCCTCTCTTATTCGGACAATCATTGGGGGTGAGCTCGCCTAAGTTTTGGTGCTAGATGTCACTGATGACAGCACGTGGAAAGGTGTTAAACACATAGCAGCAGTCAGGATATGTTGACAGCAACCACACCTTATAAACAATACTCTACTCCATGTGTGCAGTCCACACCAACCATGAAATATATGCTGAATATTCTTCATGAATGTTATTTTTACTTTAGAGGGGTGTTGTTTCAGATTTGAAGTTTCATTGCTAGGCTAGACTTGATATTAGAAACACTGTTCACTACAACCCTCAGGAAGCTAGGAGCTTTATTGCCCAACTGCTGAATTAAACTGCAGTATGTATCAAATTAACTGGCTGAGTGTATGTATGACTGATGATGAAAACGTGCATCTTAAATTTGACTTTTTCACAGCAGACATAAGCACAGGTGTGGCTTGGTTTTGTTCCCTTTGCCAGCCTGCACAATACCAGGACCCTGAAACCAAAGTGCATGTAATCTCTTAACCTCATTTACAGGCACACACACCATCATCCAAATAGTAAACTGTGAAGAAGTTTTTACTGCCAAGAAACCTGAACAGTAAATTGAGCATCTGACTTATATAAAATTAAAAAATGCTTTGTTATGCCCACGATTAACAAAAACACTGATAATACTTGGGGCCTGTGTATCAATACTGATATCAAAAGACCACCACCCTTGTGTCAGTAACACATCACAATAGCAGCAGGAAAAGACAAATGATTATATGTCCCGTTCTTTGTTCTTGATAAATATCTGTCTAAATGCTGCACTCATGGCACTGCACACTCTACACTATACTACATCCTCACCGTTATGTTAAACAGTCATAAATATTGGAAAATGGCTTAACTGCCAATAAACCTGAACAGTTGAGCTGACTGTTCAGATGCTCAACTGACTGACACAAATTTCACCTTTCCAGCAGAGGGCGCATTTCCTCTGTATGAGCTTGGCTGATCACTCTTTTAGTCCTTTCTTTTTGTCACACAAATGAACAATCAAGATCTGACATTTTTAAAACTAAAGAGTGTGACATGAGAAGACTTTGGTGGAAGTAACAGCCCTGGTATTAAACCAGACTAGAAGCACTTGAACAGTGAATGCTGCTGTGCCATGCGACCGACGTACTAAATGGAAGTCTATGAGCCAGTGGGGTGGCACATGCTATAGATTAGGGAGGAAGGAAAGTATGGGGATTGGGGTATGTATTAAACTTCCCCTCCTGTCCCATGTGGGGAGAGCACAGGAAAGAGAGGGAGCCAAATAGAATGAGAGAGAAGTTTGGAGCACAGGAAAGAGAGACTGCCAAAGTCAGGAAAAGAAAAGAGGGAAAGGAAAGACAACCAAGTGAGCTGCAGCTCTAGTTTCAACCCTCTAGCCTTTTACTCTCTCTTTGCCTTTGTGTACCCCTCCCCTAATTTCTCTTCTTGTTCGACTGTTATTTTTGGGCATCACCCATTCCTGTTTGTATTGCTGTTGTCGACTTCATAGTCTATTCATAGTGTCTGCTCTAAGTTTTTTATTTATTTGTATAGATGCACAACAGAATGTGTTTATCTGCTCAGCTTGCTGCTCTTCTCCCCTCTCCAGGTGCCCAAATTATTGATCTGATGATGCTGGTGGTGGATGTGGTGAAAGGGGTGCAAACTCAGACTGCAGAGTGCCTGCTGATAGGAGAGCTGACCTGCCCTCGAATGGTGGTTGTCCTGAACAAAACTGACCTACTGCCACCCAACAAGAGACAGAGTGCCATTGAGAAAATGACCAAGAGACTTCACAAAACACTGGAGAACACTAGGTCTGTATTTAATCCAAGTAAAAGAATGAATCAGGATATGTGTAAGTGCATGTGGCTGTGAAATATGGGCCCAGACAGCTGAGTGGGTTTAGGGCATCCCACGTGCTCTCTGTGGTTCAGGATTGAATCTGTTGTCAAACGTCCTCATTCATTACACATTCGGTCTCTCTGTCTGCATTCCAGTGGTCTGTCTGTCAGGCCCACTTGTTTTTTATTTGCAGTAACTTTAATCATTACGTTAACATCAAAGCATGAAGTAATTCCAATATGACTGTTTCTCTGTCGGCCAGATTTAAGGAATGTCCAGTGATTGCTGTGGCAGCGAAGCCTGGGGGCCCGGAGGCTCCTGACACAGAGGAGCCACATGGAGTGCCAGAGTTAATAGAGGTAAAATCAGGAAACAAGCTGGTCTCTTTTCATTGTTGCTAATTTAGCTCAAAAGAGCACATAAGTTCTCACTTATGAACAAGTGCAGTTAGTCAGTTCAAGTGGTGGAAAAGAAAAAAGTAAAGCAAGTCCTTGGCTGTGTGTAGTTTCTGTACAGTTCAGAGTGACAATGGGATACTTTCTTTGTTCAGTCAACAAAGTGAATACTTTATAGTATGTACTGTATCACAGCTTACTGGCAAACTGAAAAGGAAGTGGATGTTAATGTTATATTATATTACTTATTTGATATATTAGAGACATTCTGAATACTTATACTCATGGCATGGTGATGATTTAAATACAAGAAGTATTAGTTTAAGGGATTCAAACAAATTTCAGTCGTGTTGTCTTGTCTATAGCCCGATAATGGATTTTGAGGCCTACACGTCTCGATATATAAAAAAAAAGTTAAACATGACGTTGTCAGATAATCCTTTTTTACATAAACACAAAACATAAACCATTTTTCAAAATAAGACTCTCAAGGCTATTGTAAATTTGTTCTTTGTTTGTTTTAACTCCTACAGATGATGATGATGATCAACATTCAGTAAATACTGAGCACCTTTCTTCAGTTAATAATAAACTTGTCGGTGCTCCCTGATGGACAAAATATGTATATATATGTCTGTACTGTTGTCAAGTTCTGTCAAATTCAACCAACTTTAAATCAGTAGATTCGATACCTTACATGACAAAGTATGCTGCAGTGGAAGGATGGATGTTATATCCTTTTTTCCTGGGGTGTGAAAAGCAGCAGTATAACTCACACACCAGGGACAGATCAGCACTCATAACACAGGAGATAGTGTGTATCAGGAAGTGTTTGTGGAGCCACTACAAGACAGCATCAGCTATAGATATAGATCTAATTATTTGCTGCCCCTCTGTTTTATCTGGTTTTATATTTGTGTTTGTGTGACACTGGAATATTATGATAGCAGTTATCTTTTGTGTCATCTTGCCCTTCTGGTTGTTTGTCCTCAGCTTTTGAAGAAACAGACGTACCTCCCTCAGAGAGACCCTGGAGGTGACCTTCTGATGGCTGTGGACCATTGCTTCTCCATCCGTGGTCAGGGAACAGTCATGACTGGAACCATCCTGCAGGGGTCGTTGGCCATCAATGACACTGTGGAAATCCCAGCACTAAAGGTACGCTCCAAGACGTTGACATGAATTCTGAATCTTTGATATTTACAAGCAAGTAACATGCTGGAGCGCTGGAAATTCTTTTGTAGAAACCGCAGAGTTTTCGGAAGTTCAGAAGTTGGCTGGAAGTGGGCAGACGGAGGGAGGGATGGCCTAGTGGGTTCAGAGGATGTGTCAGTTTAATGTGAGGGAGGATGAGGGGACTGGGGGTGGACTGGCAGCACAGGAGTTTGGTAATTTAGACCAGATGCACATTTTCAGCTAGGCTCAGCAGTTTTGTCTGCAGTTTTCATGTTCACCTCTTGGTGGCAGCAAATGGTTAAATTAACAGTCATTTGTTACAGAGCTTGATCTGTGCCAATACTATTGATTTGGTCAGTGCATGTGCACAACAAAAACAACCACAGAAACATTGTGGTATGCTAGATCCCACAGTCATAGATGGTAAATGGACAGGTAGTCTGATAGATATCTTTTAATTGTTCATTTGTAGACTTTAGATTTGTTTGGAGATGTATAGTTTAAACCAAACAAAGCACAGCATGGGCTATAATTAAGTTTTTATCGAAGCTTGATTATTTAAATTCAAATATGATTCTTCCCCCCCATGAAACAAAAAACAATATTGTGAAAAATAGTTGTTTTGTCTGAAGAAAGAAGTAGCTTAAACTACAAGTTGTGCATATTTAATGAGCTGTTATGTATGTGCATATTTTATTGACCTAAGTCCTCTATTATATTAAATATGTAATGTATAACATATTTAATATAATAGAGGACTTATCCCTGTGCTGTGGAGATAACAGATGTTTTTTAATCACATGCTCCATGTCTGGTTTTAAGGTTTTAAATGTACATTTAAAAGTATTTAAAATTGGTTAAAAAAAACAGAAAAAATAAAACAAAGTAAACCAGACTGAAGCACTGTGAGCTATGAACTTTAAGCAGCAATAATGTAACACACTGTGAGTTTACTGTACTTAACTTTCTCTTTTGCTTTCCAGATCTGATTTATTGATATGAAATTAAACACATTAAACATTAAATTGATGTTCGTAATCTCGATGCTCTCTGTCATCAGGTGACCAAGAAGATAAAGTCTGTGCAGATGTTTCGGAAGCCAGTGTCTGGGGCCATGCAGGGGGATCGTGTGGGTGTGTGTGTGACACAGTTTGACCCTAAACTGTTAGAGCGGGGTGTGGTATGCACCCCAGGGTCCCTGCGCACACTCTACGCGGCTGTCATCTCTGTGAGGAAGATAGGCTACTTCAAGGGCTCCCTTGCCACCCGTGCCAAGTTCCACATCACCGTGGGTCACGAGACGGTCATGGCGAGGGTGACCTTCTTTGGCCTGCCACTTGTGAATGCTTCAGACACTAACCCACCCCCATCAGAGCCCTGCTCACTGGAAACACCCTTCACCTTTGACAGAGAGTACTTCTACCAGGATGAATATGTCACCGGTCAGGGAGAAGCGAGTTCAGCACCTGACCCAGAGCAATGGGCCTTGTTGGAGTTTGAGCGGCCAGTCACATGTCCCTCCCTCTGTCTGGTGATTGGTTCAAAACTGGACACAGACATCCACGCCAATGCATGTCGGTTGGCCTTCCAAGGCTACCTGCTGCAGGGATTTGAAGACAAAGGCTACGCCGAGACGGCGCTGCCTCGTCTGCGCATCTACAAGACCAAACACAAGGAGGGACAGGTCGAAAGGGTGAGTGGACACTCAGTTTATGTAAAATGGTCTTTTTCTGATTGTCGCCCTCTCTGCTTACTTCAGTGTTGCCCTCTCTGTCACCTTGCACTATTTTCTTCTGGCTCTGGTTCTTCTTTGGATGTTTCTCATTGCTGGTGGCAATGGAGCGTGCCTCTCAGACAGAGCCCCTATTGTATATTCGTAAACAGACACGTACACACAAACAAGTATGCATATGCAGCCCTGGTGAATAGTGTTTGAGGCTTGGGCGGGTACGCATGCCTTAGCATGTGCTGTGACACAGAGGTGTGCGTGGGTGGCCTGCCTGACGCCACTAGTCGTGTCTAGCTGTCAGAGACTGGCACTGTTTGGACACACCTGAGTGGCACAGGAATACACACAATGACTGTGTAAGTTCACTTCTCTGTGGCTGAGCATCTTTCTCTCTCTCACCCTCGCACATGCCGTTTTGATTTGTGTTCTTGGTGTGATAGCTGTTACGTTGTGTCCTAAATCCTAAGTTCCACTTCATACCGATCCGTATCTCATCTTATCTAATTCTGTTGTTTTCTTAATCACTTCAACATCTGATTTGACAATTTTTCAAAAAGTCAACACCTGTGACCTGTCATAGTTTTTATTTTCACGGGTGATTGCACTGAAGATGTTATGTCTCTGTTCATTCTGCGCCGTACAGTTAAGTGTCTTTGTGTGCACCCTCGTGCAGGTTCAGATTCAGGTCAGGGGTCAAGTGTGTGAACTAGTTTCCTGTTGTTAGCACCTCAGGCTGTTGACAGCTCCAGTCACTGACTCAGGAGAAGAACAGCATGTGCGAGAGGTCAGACCGCGGCCATGTGATGTTACATTTGTTGTTCATCCGTCTGTCTCGAAAGAGGCAGCTATGTTTCAAGACTTAAGAATTCCCTTTTCGCAAAAGAACACATTACTGGCATTGTTGAGATATGACGGCCTCATCCAGTCACAATTCATACAGTCAGACGTGTACAGCAACTGTATTTTTTTTTTTTTATCATCGAATCAGTCATGCTTGAGGGACGTCAGGGTCAAATGTTCAAGGAATGAATGAGGGTTAGGCAGAAGAGAGAGGAAGAGCTGGCGGTGGGGGGTGAGTTGGAGACAGAGCGGTGCCCTCCTGTTATCAGATTAGTGGCGGGTTAAGATCGACTTAGTGATGGATGATAAGAAAGAAATACAAACAAATATAGCATAAAATGTGCAGGAGGATGAAAGAGAGAGAAAGAGACAGCCAGGCGGCGAGTCTTAAAGAATGTGTCTGACGGTACGCGGTGCGGTTGATGAGGGCGGAGGAGAGTGAATCAGCTCTTCTTCGTCACCCTGTCAGGATGATGATGGCAAACCAAATGATGCTAGACACCAGAGGAAGGAAACAGGAGATCAAACTAAAACACATCCTGTCATTTCCAGAGTCAAAATTAGATTGCTTGCTCGCACACGTACTTCTAATCACGTTCGTCGCATTTTAAACTTTCATGTATGTCATTCGCGCTGCGGCTCATAATGCTCTTTCCCGCTCTCTTGTGCTCAGGTGACCGACGATTACACTGTGATTGGCCGCAACCTGTTCAAGAAGGAGACCAACCTCCAGCTCTTTGTGGGGTTAAAGGTCACGCTGTCGACAGGCGAGACCGGCCTTATCGAGGGTGGTTTCGGACAGAGCGGGAAGTTCAAGATTCGGATACAAGGTAAGAGTTACCTGAAGTATCTTATAGAGGCTCTGACCTCTGTCACACTACCACTCGAACCACTGATGCTGTTTAATGGAGGCTGAGTCACACGTATCATCACTGTGGCTTAGTGTGACAGCATAGACGCGTCTCCCTCTTCATCAATACACACACACACAGCACTTTCTCTATCTTTCCTCGGATTTTGGAGCTCTGCGGACAGTTTTTCAGGATGTGGTAAGAGTGGTAGGCCCGAACATCCTGAGCCACATTCCCAGGATTCCTCTGGGGATTGCCTGTGTTCCGGGGGAAGTCTGCTCTGTGTTTATTTTACCTTCTGTTGCTCCAAACCCACTGCTCCACACACCGGGAGGGAAGAGAAAACAAAAACATTTAGAAAGAGAACCTCACCTACATCCTCTTCATTGCCTCACACTTGAATGTAGTCTCAGACGTACTGACACACACCTTCACACATGAACATAACGCAGACGTCTAGTCTAGTGTTCGTGTGAGACTCCCGGTGGGCATTAGGACAAAGATGGCACTATTCTGCTGATAAAGGGTAGGCCAAATTATTGATATGTTCATATATTTGAACACTGTCTCTTAAGATACTTTATCAATACACTCGTGTCACTGTCATGATTAGGTGTATTTATCCTTTATTGCTGAAAGTTTTGCTTTATGGTAGCTAAGCAGCCTTTTGCAAGTTTTTATTTCTATGATGGCACGCATGTACATGTTGCATGTTGCATGTTGCAGCTCTCTGAAAGTGTTTTATTCCTATACGATATAAAACTAAAAACACTTCCTAATGCAGTAAGTGTATGGGTGTTTTTCATGTTCTTATTTGTCAGTATTAAGAGTTTATCTGAGCTTCCTGCTCATGTGTCTGCACACAGACGTCACCGGCCTACTGCTCATACCTGTAAGGCTGCAACTAATGATTCTTTTCAGCGTCTGTTAATCTGTCGACTGTTTTGTTTGTCCATAAAATTTAAGAAAAAATGTAAAAAATGTCCCAGAATTTTCATCTTACAAACAAAAGCAGCACATTTGAGACGCCTCAGTTAGTGTTTGGAAATTATCTGTTGATCAGCTGTTGGACAGCACGATTATCATTCCTCTATACTCTTATCTGGTGTAAACACAGAAAACATAGTGGTTTAAACCTGGTGTTATGTTGTTACTGGTGCTGTTGGAACATGGCTACTGATCCTATTTTATTTGTCCACCAACAACGCATGTTTGGTGCTTACCCTCTCTGATGAGTCATGTCTTTAATATTTCATGCACTTATCTTGATTCTTAGACTTCAGTGATAGTCCCATTTCAAGTCTCATATCGTAGATCTAGCACATGTTTTTAAACTATATTTTCCACAGACAAATACTTTGAAATTTATTTGAGGACAGACGTGTAAAAGTGCAATTCCTTTGTGTCGCTTGAATGTTAACGCAAATCATTTAAGTTTGGGCGTGTGAGTATGTTTTGTGGTGGTAAACGGACATTTTCAGCTGATCTTAGATAACATGAAGAGATTTCTGGCTGCGCTGCAACCATAACAACCCTCACACTGGCATAACGATAACAAGAAGAATGCTGGCGCCGTTTCGTACGTGAGGTCAGACAGTCTGCGTGTAAAGCAGTGAACCCAGAACATTTCTTACCATCCGTATGAAAAACAGCAAGCAAGCAGCCAGTTTTTTATCCTCGATAACACCCACACACACACATATATATATATAAAGACGAGGGGATACATATGATGGCATAGAAGAATTAGTTGTGCACGCATGAGGAGCTTCAAACAGCAGCTCAGTGTTCTCAGGAAACAACTCAGTATGGCCCGAGAACAAGGCCAGAGCGAAGGAAGAGTTATGTATGAGCAGACAGAGGAGACCCAATACTGGAGTGTCAGGATGACCGAGACAAACGCAGAGACTCGAGCAGCAACCGAGACCTGGTTCTCTGCACATTTTCATCAGTTACATCAGGAGGATGGAGGCATCAGTTGATCTCGAGGTCAGCACGCATAAGCACTGATAAAGCACCTACTGCACACATAACAGGGAAGAAAAGATCTCTATCAAGCATCAGATATACCTACACTGTGATGATTAAGTTGACCCAAGTACTGTACATAGGAAGGCTGATCTAGATTTATTGCATAAGGAGATCTATTTATCTACAGTTTCTTGATTGTTTTTTATAGATAGATAATCAGCCTTTTGACTCGACCTACCTGTTTATCTTTTCTCCAGAGGGTCTTTGCCCAGAAACCAAACAGATGTTATCCTCCACCTCTAAGAAGAAAGGGAAGGGTGGAAGCAAAGGTGGACCAGCTAATGAAGAGGAGCCCAAAACAGATTCTCAACCTATTATCATTCACTTGCATTTCAAGCGGTATGTCTTTGATCCCCATAAAAAGATGGTTCAATCTTGACCGTCTCAGTCCGACAGTGTGTCACATGGCTTTAGACAGTCAGAGGTCAGTTTCAGAGGTCTTGTAGAGGTGAGAGAAATACTGGCCTCTGTATCAGGCGGTATGATAACTTTATTCTATCATCCTCTCTTTCTGGGGATGAAGACAGTCTGCTGAAACGCAGTGTTTGTGGAGCACATGTGAAACAATGATTGCTTTATCTCCTCTTATGGAGATGGACTTAATCCAGTGTGCATCATCAAAAGGGTGGATGCAGCTCTTCTCTTCCTGATGCATTTGAGCCGTCTTAAATAAATAAATCAATACATTTGTTCTTCTGAATCAATTCCTTTGACTAGCAGCAATTTCTTTTAGTATATTTCTGATCCTTATATTGGCATAAATACATTAGTTATCATTATAGAAATATTGGACTCACAGGTTCAGGTTCAGATCTCTGCCCTCATAGTCTGCTGGGATAAAGTATTTGTCCATATTTCAATATTTTCATTTAATTTAATGGTGATTTGTAGAGCTGCAGAGTTGCACCAGAGATTGTTTTTTTTTCAGAAAGACAAATAAAGTGAACCTATAAAACTGTTTCGATGTATGTATTTTATGACAATTCCTACACACTTAACACAAACTGAACTCTAAACTTTAATGCGTGTCTAACCTGCGGTCCTCTGTGGTTGGGTTGTTCTGCTGTCATCCGTACTGTACAGCATAATGGGCACATTTTACCTTATAATTTCCTACATAAGTTTTCCTCATGTCACACTCTGGCCAGAACCAATTCAATATACAATCCCAGCTGTAACTAATATCCATAACAACTGCACCTACTACTGTAGCATACACTATGAAACTGCCCTGCTGAATCGTATTACACTGGTCTGCAAAAGCGTGATCAGTAGATGTTGTCAGATTTAGAGATTTAGAAAAGAGATCTCTGGCTATATATTTAGATTGTCTACATTATTATTATTAAGATTTTATTCTGCATGTTTGTTTTTTTTTGTTCAATGTAAAATTGGCCATGTTCAAATAAGTAAACAATGACAAAACAAATATGAAAGAGTGAATGAAAAATGTAACAATCATTATCAATATTGTGGGTGATTGATCGGCAGCCATTGAGCACAGTAGATGGTGGAAATTATGATGTACGTATGTGCGTGTTTGTCCTGTCACAGAAGTGTTGTGAGGCGGGGCAGTGAGAGTGCAGGACACTCAGTATGTAGCGGATGATGTCAGCAAACCATCCCTGTGAACAGCGACTCTATCTCAGCAGGAATCTGTGGAAATTGGAGAGAGAGGGAGGAGGGAGGAGCAGCAGGAGCAAGAGGGGACACTGGAAGGATTGTTCCTCTGAGTGACAGTCCTTTTAGTCTTATCTGCTCTCGTTCCTCTTATAGAAAACCAGACAGCAAAAAAAAAAAAAAAAAAATCTCTCGCTTTTTACTCCTGTGTCTCTCCAATTTCTCTTTCTCGCTCCACCCCCTCTTTCATCCTCCATCCATTCTAGTTTTTTTATTTTATTTTATTGAAAACCTTTTTCCTCTGACCATTACTGCTCTGATGTCTGATGTCTGTAATGAGAATCATCTTTTAGGGCCCTAAATATTCCCCTTAAAGTCATAATTTCACAGTCAGACCATGATGATACACATTCATCCATTTATCTAATATTTATCTTTATCTGCATGTTATCCTCTTTAAATAATCAAAAAGCATGCACGCTGATATATAAATGAGCTGTCTTCCATTAATTGAATAAATAAAATGCATTACATCTTATTATAATTGTAAACACTGAATCAATTTGCCTGTGTGTCTTGTTAGAAGATGATTATTTTCATCCTTCTTGTCTTGATAAAGATCCTCTTGCGTTTCATTAATACGGACGCTGGAGTGTGTTTGCACCCGACTATGTTTTAACATGCAAGCTAATCCTATTTTGTGTTTGTGTGTGTGTGTGTGTGTGTAAGAGACACTGCCGTCCCTTTCAGAGCTTAGGTGAGGAGGTTTTGGGTGGACTGTATAATCTGCTTTTAAGAGCCGTAACCGATTGTGGCAGGAGGAAACAGACGGGGAGGCTATGGGACTGAAGCTGAGTGTGTGTTCTCACCTCAGCTCATCACACAAACACACCGTCACCCAGCCAGGATAAGAAATAGACACCTGACTTGGGAAAGTGATCACACCTCCTGTTTATTTTAGCCTGTACTTGGGGCCCAGTGCTCATATTCTTAACTACAATTTCTCACAATTCCCTTTTGTTATTTCTCCTCTTTCTCCATAAAGATAAGACACAGCCGTGACGATTTCTCCTCAGTACCCTTGCCCTCTCTTTTGGTAGTGACCTCCAAGGTCAGCCAGGAGTCAAGGGTCAACATCTGAGCTCCTGAATGTTAATAGATGAGAAACAGTCAGCGATGAGCAGAGATAACAGGCAGCCGTGTAAGAGAAAGAAACCGAGGGAAGACTGTGGTGGCTGGATTATTGACAAGTCAAAGGAGGAGGGCGAGAAAAGAGTTTAAAATGTGGTTCAAGGCAGAGGAGATTTAAAAGACTAATTAGCAGCCATTTGACTGATAAATGGGTGCCACATTAATTAACAATTTAACCAGTGGGGAAGTGGCTAGGCTGCTAATGTGCTCTCTTGTGCTCAGATATTCCTAGCTTACTCCAGACTATTATAGTCTGGTCTTTATTGTCTGACGGTGTATTTTCTTTGCTCAAAAGCCGCTCCAGAAGCACTTTTCCCCCTCATTTCTCTGTGGTTTATATCCAGTCATCTCTGTTTTCAGTCGGTGTTGGTCTTTACCAACCTGTCCTGTAATAATCGCTGTTTTGACAGTATCACCCTCTTCTGATAGAGATGATGCTTGTTGGTGATTATTTGATGGCAGGAATTGTACGACAGCTCCATCGTAGTAACGAGCAGGGACACAGATAGAATCACCCTCACTCCTCTCAACCCTCGCCTGCAAATATAATTAGCTGGTGATTAAAATGGGCATTGTTTAATTAATACCACCACAGCCTCTTTCAGTCGACTTCTCCATTTCCGGTGCTGCTTATCTCCCCCCACCCACCCATCAGCTGTGGAAGTTCCTCTAGTTGTTTTTGACTCATGGTCATGTGAGTATAAATATAAGCCTGCCTATATCATTTGGCTGTATGATTATAATTTCTTTCACTGCTACTGTTCAAATTTATACGCTATTGTTGTCAAATTCCACTAATGGAAAGATGTATTAAGATCACCACATAGTCAAAATACTTTATAACGAGTCCTACTGAATTTAAAGTACAGAAATATTTGCTACAAAATGTACCCAATAATGTGAGCGTTAAATTAATATTATAATACTATTTCTATCATTATTGATGCATTATTGCGATGAGTATTCCAATGTAGTAGATTAATCTAACTCCTATATAAAGTTTGATATCTGCAGCAATATACTTTATACTTTACCCAAGATCAAAATATTAGTGGTTAAAAACACATGTGTATATTATTACTTCTTTGTTTGTGTAGTCACAGCTAGATAAAAGCTGCTGTGAAATATTTCAATCAAAAATATATTCAGTTGATTATCTTAGACCAGATTAGATAATTCTGGAGTTTTTTCAGCTTCTGTGTTTCAAAGTGTATGAACTGTCAGCGCACACGTAACCCAACAAGTATAAACTAATATCATATGTTAAGATAGAAGTTGGAAGATGTAAGTTACATAAATAAGACTGAAAAGAAGGAAAAACAAATCAGTTGTTGTTGTAGTGTATAATTTGTTTATTATTAAAATTTGTTCTAAAATTAGTAATCTGACTATTTTACTATTAAACGTCTGCGTGGCCACAGTAAACATTTCTTATTGAATATTTTTAGAATATTTAAAGCGTCAGTTAGTTTTAGAAAAGAGTTTCAGTGATCAGCTACTTAAACCTAATTCTCTCTTGTTTCTGCATATTAAAGAGGCTCGTTAGCTGATACGTCCACAAAAATGTTGCAAGGGGAAAGCAGTACACGGTAGTGAAAGCAACGCCCTCAAGACCACCATTGTTCTCCCATCACCATGGCTGTTTGCATATCTATTCCTGTCTCATCTACGCAGACATGCAAATTAGTGTTGTGCACTTCGATAAAGCAACATATTGATGCCATACCCTTACATACACACACATACACACGACATAATGAGCTGTCTGTTTTTACTGCTGCTGTCATCCTCTCGTCTCCCTCCTCATCACCGTTAGGACGAGGGGACAGTCAGTAAAAGGAAGAGGCTGATAGCCGAAGAATAACAGTCGACCTTTACAGCTGAGCTCAGCAGAGTCCAGTCGTGCAGGTCAGAGGTCACCTGCAGCGTCACCTTGAAAAATGCCAGCTGGTTGTCTTTGTGTCTGCCGATGTCAAGTTGTCTATTGCTCACCTTCACATATAGACAAGGAGGTGGGGGCGCATATGTATGTATATATCTACACAACACAATCTTGACTTGCAGTTGTGACTCAGAGATTGAGGTGACGAGTGAAAGCAAGCTGAGATCATTCAGAGAGAAAGATGAACCAGGTGGATGACTTACTCTCCCTTCATTATTCATCCTCCTCGTACACCATCACATCACATCGTCTCTGTAGTTCATGTATTTCTAATTGCATGCAGCAAGTAACTACAAATGGCATTGTTTAAATTAGCTCAGTTTTTTCTCCTCATATGCACCAAAAAACTAACTTTACTCATACTATTTAAATAATTTATAGTTACTGCACATAAACCTAAGTGAACAAAGTAAAAGTTAATCTAAAAATATAGCATGTGTTTGAGTCAATGACTCAATATGCGGCACTGGATGGCGCCATGTTGGATGTACTGCTTCTTTCAGTGGGATCAGCCAGCCTGCTCAGTGCAGATTGCCGTGGGCTGCTGGCAGTGTCCGACAAAAATAGAAAACCCACGCATTCCCCGCGGAGTATTCCCGAGCGGAGACCGGCTTCTGGGACGCTTCTGTGGAGTTTCAAACACTGACCAGAACGGCCACATATAGCTCTGCAGGCTGCGGCATACACGGTATGTGGTGGAATTTGGGGGTGATTTCTTTAGACAATTTCTGAGATATTTAGCTAACAGTTATTAGTAACTACATAATTTATTTTTGGTTTTTGACATTTTACTCAATTTTTAAAATAATTTTGCAAAACCAAGCCGCTACCTCAAAAGGATGAGGTAGAAATGCCAAAAACTGCATTTCCCTGAATGGCCACTTGAGGTTGGCTACAGAATTATATTGGCTACATATTAAAATGTCCAACTTCTTTTTTTTTTTCTGCTTTCCCCGATACAGAGCATGAAGTTAATATTGCTCTCCAAGCAGAAAATGCCAGACTTGTGGAAGCCTTGAAGAAACGGGACTTCTCATGTGTTTCAGCTGACCCGAAACCCAGAAGAAGCCATGGAAGAGTCGCCATCTGTTCTGCTGGACCCAGAAGTGACTGCTGGGGCTGAAGGCGGTGAGCAGTCTGTAGAGCAAAATAGGAAACCACTCTGGAAAAGGGTTCGCCACTTCCTCGGTTTGAGGAAGAAAAATAAGAGGCCAAGACAAGAGGAGTCCACTTCAAACACTGACACCTAGATTTTCCATCATGAGTTTCTGTCAGCAGGTCACAGCCACACATAGTCTCTCTCACACACACACACACACACACACACACACACACACACACACACACACTAGGACGACGATTATGTCCCTCCCTTTGGCTCTGAGGGTTTTCGTGCTAAGGTTTCTCCCATACTTTTAAAATTAAAGAAAAAACATGCCATTGATTAAAATAAGATAACATGTTATATCAGTGTATTTTGTTAGTTGTTTCATATTAATAATGAAAATAAGTATTTATATAGCACATTTCATGCAAAAGTGCTTAACAAAACAAGATCACATGAAAATAACTCTAACTAATACGGTAATCTCTTCATATCTCTTTGTGGTCGAGATAATTGGTAAGACCAGTATCTGTTTATTACAGATATATTAGTATCTGCTGATGAGCAACAAGAAGACATGTTAGAACAGTGTCCATTACATACAGTAGTTTGTATAACAAATTGACAAATTAATTTGTTAACCATAAAATGTCCCTCTCAGTACATATCTTTGAAAAAACAATTTTAAGGACCCTTATTTTGATTTTTAAAATTCTTTCAGTAGCATTATATTTTGTATAAAATTCAGTGTCAGTTGGCCTCTATTCAATACGTTGACAACATATTACAAGGCACACTGTTTGCTATTTATCACCCACTGATTTGATTTGATTTAATTTAAGTGGATCAAAAATTAAAAAACTACAATTCCAGGTTGACGATACTTTTCTCTCCATTCATTGTTGTTAGGCAACCTTTCAGCTCAGTATAGAGCTTTAACTATTCTTATTAAACTGCTGGACTTTGGTTTGAGGTCCTGTGTAGGCACAAAAATGTTCCCAATAATTATGTTAAACCAACATAGTAATGAATTTGAAGGAAAGGCCTGAAGCTGTTCCCTTTTGAGCATTGTGTTACTGCTGAGAGGACTTCATGCTGCAGGGAGGAGTGTTTAAAACCCGGAGTCCAGTTCAACTAAAATTGCGGCTTTTGGGGTCATGTGATGTGTAGGGTCATGTGAAAAGGCACTTCCCCTCTGGATAACCTTGTAAAAGATGTCAAAGAGATGTCGACTATTCTTGGATTTTCATGCTTGTTTTACAATCTAACAAAATGTCTTCAGGGAGCCTTGGGGAGTCTATTTGGTCTGCTGCAATCCAGAGGTAGATGTTATGTTTAGATTAGTCACCAAACATGATAGTCCTAAACAAAGAAACCAGTCCTAACTCATCCCTTATGAATCACACAGCCTGTGTTTCACAGTCTGTGTTTCTGAATCCACTAAGCCTAAAATATGTTTCGTGAATTATGCAATTCATTAGAATTGTGCAAACGGTATGTCATGCTCATGTCAATGTGATGTGAATAAAAGCGAATTTTAAAATCTCTCTCTCAAAAGAAAAAGAGTAATTAACAGCACAATAATGCATCATTTTTGTTGTTGTTGATGTGACACATACATATAAGCTATGTCTTAATACAGTGTATGACAGTGTATTATTCATGTTGAATGAATACAAGTTAAATCTCATCACTAAAATAGCTGGTGACATGTAGTTGTTCAGCAGTGGAGCAAGTGTCCGGATCATTTACTTAAAAAGTAGCTGTTAAAATACTCCTTTACAAGTAAAAATACTACTTTTAACTTTTAACTTTTACTTTAAACTGAAAGTTTTATTAACAAAATGTTCAGATCAAAACTTAAATCATGCAATGTGGAAAAATTCCCCCTAGATTATTATCACTAAAGCATTAAGAAACTGAATTATATTTTTATATCATATTTATGTTTTGTAAACGTACTGCATGTTTTGTTGCAGAATCTGAATTAACTAAGTAACTAGTAACTGTAGCTGTAACATGAATGTAGTGATGTGTGCTACAATATTTCCCACTGACATGAAGCGGAGTAGAAGTTGAATAAAATTTAATAGCTGCTACTCAGATTTGTGTGAAGTACAGTGCTTGAGTATAAATAATTGGTTGTAGTGTAGTGTCGTGTGTAAACCAAAACATTGAGCTGAAAGATGCTAAAATGCTCGATGCAGCTTCTTTAAACGGCAGAGTTGATTGATAATTTTCTGTGTGTTCATCATTACGAGCAGCTCTTTTTGATCCATATAGTCAATTGACTCATTGTGAATATGAAAGTATTGATTATAGCCGCTCTAAATGCTTAAAATAGAAGAAAAACCCTCACTGATGCACAAGTGGTCTGGCAACAGTTTATATCCTTGGGGACGGAGTTGCTGTGCTATGACTGGATAGATTTTTAAAAAAATTTATCCTAATGGGACAGCTGCTACACTGCCATGTAAAGGTTTTGGTGCCACAGAAAACCAAAAGCACACTTAAGAACCTCAGGATCTCAGCTTTAGGAAACCACAAATGGTTCTTTAATTATCAGAGAAAAAACTGTTTACAGATTTAGAGGTTCTTCATAGAGTAATATGCTAACATATAATTTTAAACCCACAAAAACCCTGAATAACTTTCTTTTTTAAGCAAACACAAGGTTATCAGATTAAAGGATATTTATTGTGCCCTGAGGTCCACGCTGTGTGCACTGTAATGGCCCAGTGTGTATACAGAGTTAATCCTGGACTGACAGGCAGGGACAGTGGGGTTCTGACGGGCTGGGGGACTCAGTGTCTGCAGGGGGACCCAAACATGGCTCTGGTTCTGTCTGGGACCCGTCTGAAAGCCCAGCACTGTCAGACTGGCCCAAACACTGCCTGATGGGGCTTTTAGAAGAGCAGAGTGAGTGACGGAGGTTTAGAGGAGATCTGACACTGCAGCCTGTGGTGCTGCTGTTTATGTATGTATGCTAGCCCTCCAAAAACTGTGTTTATGAAAACAGTGGCTCGCTGCCCATCAGATACGAGCTCTGGGGCTGGGACAGGGACAGCTCCTCTGAGAGAACTAAAAGGAGACGGGAAGACAAAGAAATAGAGAAAACGACAAGAAAAAGGGGACAGTAAGACAAACGGAACGTATAAAAACAGGACGGGGGGGTTTATTTGATGCAAATGTGGTTTGAAATAAGTTCCATATCAGTTTTTAGCAAAAGCCCTCTTCATCTGTCTGCTCACCGCCCCACTTTGTCTTGTCCTCTTTCTTTCCAAATGTTTCAGCTAAACTCTAGAAAAAAGTAGAAAGTACTTTGCCTCTCTCACTAATCCCCCCTGCCTTTAATTTGATTTCTTCCCTCTGCTTTGCCCCTTCGGTTGTCTTCCTCCTTAATTAGCTCATATCCCTCTGCTTTGCCAGATTGAGGGTGTTGACACGCACACGGCACAGCCCCAAATCAAACATATATAAACTGCCCTCCCAACCACTAACATCACACACACTTTCTTACTTCTTCTTCTTTCAAGGAGCCTAAAGTGCATTTTTGTGCCCCTTGTTTTTTGGTGCTTGCCCACTGGCTTGTTGTTTTCTGTTTGAAGCGTGGATGTATAAAGAGAACGGCATACAGCATTGGAGGCAAGGCTCCGTTCATTCTTAAGGAAACTGCTCAGTGGTGCATGAACCCAAAACATTTTTGGGCATAAAATGACCTGGATCTTTCGCGTACGCTTCCGCATTGTGCAACACATAGAGCAAGCGCACTGAGGACAGAGCCACTAACTTCCATTTTAGCCCTCTGCTCATGATTTAATCGTGCGGCTCTTCCAGACCTTACAAATGTTATTAGACTATATTAGGATTCAATTCTAAGACTAGAACGGAGGTTGTGATGCTAAAAGAAATGTATGCACCATTTAACTTCCTGTCATTACACAGTTTGGCCAGTATTTCAAATTAGCTTCGAAACCCGGCTGTCTTCATGGGGGCTTGGTTTGTAGTAGCAGAAGCAGAGGGGAGAACATATGTCTGAAATAAAGTTTACATTCATGTATGGTTTCTCGTGTAAACCCACTTTGTTTTAATCTCTATACATTGTTTAGTCGCTGTGAGTGCATTGTGGTAACAGCATCCACATTGTGTATGGTTTTGTGCAGTGTTAGGCACACACTCATTTGCTTTAAGTTTTTTTTCACTTGTCCTTGATCATTTTAGCGTTATCAAAGGAAAGCGGAGGGAAAACTGCTTCTCAAAGTTCACATTTCAAATATTTTAATTGTTTTATGCAGCTTTCATTTATTTTTCTAATAATCCCCTGAGGCGGCTGGAAGACTGTTTACTGTCTTTGATTTGCAGTCCTGTAGCTTTTACTTCAAGCGTTAATTAACCTTCAAATGGAGAAATTATGGCAGGCACACAAGTATGCGTGCACGCTTCACAACCACACACACACACAAACCCAAAGACTCCAACAATGGAAGAGTTTTTTTTCTTTGCTTTTCATCTGAGATCTCCCTTCCTGCTTCTTTCTCTCTCAGACACACACACACACACACACACACACACACACACACACACACAGCAGACCTACAACATGCAAGTCGACATTTTATTCTCCCTCGTTCCTTTTGTGCACCAAAGTCTGACTCAATCTCGGCCTCCGGATTCTTTGAACTTCTGTCAGCGCAGAAATAACATTACAGGTTCAAAGACAACAGATATCTGTTTTCTGCTCAGAACCAGTTAATCTCCCTGCCTTTCGCTCCATTTGTTCCTCTCTTTAGCTCCTTTTCGTCCTATATGTCATCATCTGCCTCTTTTTTTTTTGTTCACTTCTTACATAGCTGGTAAAACATTCTATTATTTTGATATAGGCTCTCATTAGCTGTTCAGTCTAATTAAAAGAGCTCATTCATATGAAAATGGGACGCTGATAGTGATTTCCTTCCCTGGCAACAATCGCTAACCTTGCACAGCAACTCTTAATTAGAAACTGTCTTGATTGACATTGAGTACGCACTACACACACTTATACACACATGCATACATAAGCATTCTGTAAGACAATATACCTCTGACTTGTGTAATATCTGTAATGCTAGCACCTGAAGTTAACTAATAATCCCAGAAATATACACTCAGTCTCAAAAGCTCTATTGTCCCTGATCCTAGTAAATTATTGGTATACTATAGTGTATTCCCTCTCCTCATTCGTTCCCTGGTCACGCCTCATGTTGTCACTGCTCTGATAGGTTAATTCATGCAGTGTTTACTGTCCCGAAAAGATTCCCATCAGGCCTTTCTCCCCTCTGTTTTTCTTCTACCCCTCGCTCCCCTTTTCCCTGCTTTCATCGCTGCATATTAATCATCAGGTGTGTGTACATAACATCATTGCGAGGAGGCACACGGTGGCGTGGAGACAACAGAGGAGCAGAGACCGTTCGAGGGTGACACTGAATGGCAGATACAGTGACTGATAGTGCAGGACAAAAAATGTCTTCCTTCACGGGATTCCACATCTGCGTCTTGAAGCGTCAAATGTGCCCGTTTATAACGTTATGACTCTCTATAGGACGCATCAGTAAACACAAGTTACATGACGCTCTGTTCACTTTTTCTGATAATTATTTTATATTATTTACTTTTACTTTAACCCCCTATTTATGTAATTTATAGGCAGTATATTGACACTTAATACGAGTTTATAACACGTTATAATGTAGCTTTTCTGTGGTTTATATGTTATTAAATCATTAGCTGTTTACACACAGACCAGTCATCCACAGTAAGATTTAAAACTCTATAAATGTGTTAACAACTCATGAAGAGATAGCAGTCGTTTGATTTCTTAAATAAAAATCTTAACTCAAGCTCCACTTTCTAGACTGCTTCCAGAGCTTTCAGCCACATCTCGTGGCACTCTTCGCTGAGATGTTTGCTCAGTTGTCAACGAGAACAAAGAAGTACTTTAGTATTTCTAAATACAATTATTAGATATAATAAATTAATACATAACAGTTTATATTCACAAATCTGTTATATAATGTAGTCATTTTTTTTCATTATACACTCATCTATCTATCTAATGATCACTTCTTACAACTACACTATAGTGTTTTATAAATAAGTTTTTAGTGCTTATAAATGCTAAATAGTGTTAAAGTTATTTTGGATATATTTTTTTAAAAGGTTTGTGTGTGTATCAAGGTTTGTCCAGTATCAAATCTACAATGTCCCAAACAAAGTCAAGATTCTGTGTACGACAACATAATCTGAAAATTAATCACACAGCTTGTAACAGCGTTATCAAATTATCACAGGTGTTTATTTTGAACTACAGCAATAGTTTCCTCGGTTATCTTTATGTTTTGGAAACCGCATCATGCATTTTTTTTCATTGTTTCTTATCTTTTAAAAAATATGTGATAATAACACTGCAGTGAACCAGCTCACATGTTCTACTAAATATGTAAACATGGTGAATCATTCATTCACCATTCAAGTTTTGTTCCCCTTACTTTCTTATCTAGCTGGTCTTATTATTTTATATATGTTTATTTATGTTCAGTTAACAAACAGACATGCAAACTCTTCAGTTTTTTTATTGCTAAAAATAAAAGTTGAGACAAAAGTACTTTTTACAAATGAACCATCGCTCACATACTTCTTATCTCTTTTGTATGTTTCAAGAAACTCAGTTTGTATACTCTCACAGTTAATTTGCTCAGACACACAAACAAACAAACACGAGCAGGCATATAAATAACTAATCATGAATTCAGCTTGTTTGGACCGGGAGTTTCACCTGGCCTGCCACCACCGGGACCGACTCTATGTCTGCTCTCTGGAGAGGAGGACCAAACTGAAAAATCAGATTAGACATACTCCCGACTCTTATGCATGCTCGGAGTGTGTGTGGATGGGAAGATTTAATGGAGGATTGGGGTTGAGGGGTTGTCTCTTTACTGATGTCAGGCCTGAGGCTTCAGGGTAGTGTCCCACGGAAATGAGCCATTAAAATTGAGGATTTATTTATTTTACTTCTTCCCCTTTTCCTTCTCTGCATTTGGCATGGGGTGCAGAAGTCAGGCAGACTGTTTGGGAATGATTTGGGGGGGGGGACAGGACGACAGCTCCTGTAGTGGACCAGTCTATGAGTTAGATTTCATAAATGGAAATGCTGCGTCGATTATCATGGTTTTGTTATTTAATCAGAAATATCTGGCAGAGGGTTGGGTGTCTTGAATGCTTCCGATTTGCTCAGACAGTAGTTAAAGCATGTAACTGGATCTCTTCTTGTCACAGACAGACGTTGCAGTAAAGTTATGTGTGCACTCTCTTACCGCTCTTCTCTTTCCTACTGTAGTTTTCCACCTTCCAGCACTTTTCTTGCACTTTTGTTTTGTGGTCTTAAGAATAAACCACAGCCACCAGCCACGTACAAGTACAGGCTGGTTTCACGCAGATAGAAAGATTGCACAGAAGTGAGGGATGTGGTTGAAGTTACGGATGAGGTGTTGCTTTATCAGTCAGCACGAGGCCCGGGATTGGTGCACAGAGCAGACCTTTTGATGTGAGTTGCGATCCAGACAGCGAGGAGGTGAGCTATCATACAGCTACGATGAGGGGTGATGAATAGTGGAGGCCTTGTTTAGTCACAGCCGAGCATCTCCGAAACACCAAAACAAACTGCGAATCACAGCTACAGAAAAGCTGAAAAATGATGAATTTTTTTGCACAGTTCTCACCTATAATTTGTTGAGTTTATCAATCAAAGGTGGTAGAAATACTAAGATAGATAATTAATTATTATTACTCTTTTGTAATCCATTAATAAAATGTTTGAGATTTAGGTTTATCTTTCAGATTTGGACTGTGAAAGAAGTCATCTTGGCTCTGGGAAATTGTGATGGCGATTATTTACTATTGTTTGAGACACTAAATGGTTTGTGGGTAGTCAGATGAACGAAAATAATCAGTGGTTGGCTAGTTGCAGCCCTAGGGGGGATGTTATGTAACCCATCTAACAGTGAAATCAAATGGTGTAAATAATTTTATATATTTTATGAAAGAATGAAGAAGTAAACTGTCACTTGGGGGATCTGACAAGCCTCCGTCTCAGGTTACTGATGTGACTGTACACAGGTTTTGTTACTAACTGTGTTTTCTGTAAACACCAGCAATGAAACGCTGAAGACGAGACTGGAAGTTGACACAATCATATTTAACACAACGCAGCGCTGTATGTTTTTGTTTTGCTGTGTGTGTTTTTGCAGCAGAGTTCCTGTAAATACCACATATACCACAACCACGCTGGTCCTATCGCTCTCCATGTACTACTCTCCGTGTGTTAATCCCCTCGTAATCCCAGTGTCTGTTGGATAAAATGTGCGGTTGATTTGAAGCCTCAGTGAACTCAGAGGGATGAATAGACATCAGGAGCGTTTCACAGAGAGTTTTAGCTGACTGGCTCACACATCTGAATGTACTTTTGACTTACAGGAGACACTGGATTCATTCATTCCTTTACTAATCTTTTCTTTCCTCTTCGTCTTAATGAAGCGAACCATTTTCAAGCATGAACATTGTTCTGTTTGTCTCGTCTTCCTCCTTCTGACTCTAGCCCTGAAGTCGAATTTAGTCAAGTAGTCGTTATAGCCTTAACTTCAGCCAAAGGTTAAACCATTGAATATATTTATTTATTTTCACATTATTGTTGTTAAGTAAGGTATAACGTACAGCGAGCTGGTTTATTTTGCAACAATGACCAGCTCGCTGTACATTATCACTCATATTACACAGCTACTTACAAGAGAAATCAATATTTGTGTATCAAATTATTGATTAAAAAAAAACATTTTATTGTGTCCAGCCGAGAAAAAATATGTGTGAGGAACAGTTAGGAGGAGTTTGGAGTGGCTGAGCGCTGGAATAATTGTCTGCTGTATATGCAGGGACCAGGCCATGCAAGGCCCTGTACGTGAATTAATAACATTTTGAAATTGATTTTTGTTTTACTGGAGGCCAATGAAGGGAGGTGAGCAGTGGGGTGATGTGGGCTCGATGACTAGAGTTCATTAACAGCCTTGTTACTGCATTCTGCACTAATTGGAGACTGGCTGGAGAGGACTGAATGATGCAAGTCAAGATGGAGCTATTGTAGTTTAAATGAGAAAAGATTAGGGTATGAACTAGTCCAAAGTTTTTGGCTGATAATATAGGATTCATGTTTGTGATCGTTATATGGGGTTCAGTGTGTGAATGTGTGCTACATACTTAAATCACTGCACTGGGATGCAAAGCAAGTTGTCCATGTTTCAGGTGACACAACTCTGAATAACAAACAGAGCTCTCCATCATCATAATTCATCCTCTTTCTTTCTTTATCTTTCTTTGTCCACCCTCTTCTCTGTTCAAACACTCTTGAACATAAAGAAAATATTACCTCTTCTTTTCTTTTCTTTCCTTTACCCCGTGCATCTCCTACTTTGTCGTTTATTCTTGGACTGTGTTAGTGATGCTGTGGCTCGAGTCTCAGTTCACTGTCCTCCTGCTGTATTTTGTTACTGTTGTAGCATGGATGATTTTCTCCCCCAGGGTTTTTAAATTTCTCTTTCTTTTGTATAAATATGAATGAAGCGCTGCGGTTTGGTCGTGTACAATTTCATTGATTAAAACATGTTGAGAAAAAAAAAAAAAAAGGATGGTAATTTCACTGACTTCAGCTGCCTGTGAAAACACTGCAGGCAAGGTATGAAGCGACGTGAGCATAAATGACTGTACACACATAAATAGGCATGCACATAATTGCTAACACAGGAGGAACGGACACATGTAGACATTTACAATCAGGTTTCCCCACTTTGATCCATCGGTCCAGGCCTCAAGGCTTTGAAAATTTTTCCGTATCTCGCTCAGAGCACAGACCATATGGTTATTGTGGTTAGTCTAAGTGTAATATTGAGGCTTAATGACATAACTCCCACCTGGTGAAGCGGGCTTTGAACAGCCATTATTAAGCCTGCTGCAGAGATAAGGCAGCCATTAGCCAAGCTCGATCATTTCATGGCTACTGCAACAATAAGAGTGACAGCCCCCTAACGTTAACTGCACCCACTGAGATGCATTGCTTTCTCTTTTTTAGGCATGTCTGCAGGGATGTGATGGAGGGTATTGTGTGTGGGTCAGAGGCCGTTTTAAATAAGCAATAAATGTTAAATCTGCCTGACATCTTCAGTATCCATTACTGCAAAGAGCATGCTGGGAGGAGACAGAGACGAAAAAGCCAGAGTGAAACTGGTAGACGGAGGAGATGAGATCAATAGAGGCAGAATGGAGGATTGATTCAGGCTCTTAGATCTTTCAGATTAGTGGCTCGATTAGAGACAAATATGGAGGCTTATTCATGTGACCTTAGCAGTGACAGCCTGAACTAAGTGGTCATAGAGTAATTACATTCAAACCCCAATATCCTCGCAGATGCTGGAGATTTGGAGATGACTGCTGCTCTGGATTTTCTAGAGTCTAATAGGGCAAAAAATGTTTGTATGGCCCAGTTTTTCACGAGGCTGGTGCACACTCTGTTGTGGGGAGTTTCTATTTTACGGCTAAATGTTTTGACCCCTGAAGTGTTTAAGGTAGCAGTTATGAACAATGGAGGCTTCATGAGATCTGGATGTCCCAGTCCAAAAATAAATCTCATGTAAATGTAAGCAAATACACTATGTGTGCAAATCAGTGTGTTATCTGTTGGCTCCTGTCATCTGTAATTAGAACTGGTCTGACTGGTGGACTGGTGCATCGTATCCCACACACAAGAAACCAAACAACAAACGTTACTTATTAATAGTTTTCAATGTGCCATAAGATTGTAAACAATCAACCTCTGTTTCACAAGACTGGTGTGGTTTAAAGTTGAACCGAATTTTGATTTAACTCTATATTGTGTTTATGTTTCGATTTCTCACAGAGCGATAAACTGTTCAGGCGTTTGGGTGGGAATTTCCATGGCAGCAGTTGCACACTGGCATTTCATAGACGCTGTTGCTAGGAGACCTACTCACAACTTCCAGGTAGCGATGGATGGACCAATTCATTTCACAGAATCGGTTTCATTTAAGCTGATACAGGTAAATGTCTTAAAATGTTTTCATGCTAAATGCGCTGTCAGGTTCTCCATGACACTCTGCTATCGTTATAGTACATGCATGTTCCACAGCCAGTGCTGCCTGCTCCACAAAACACCTCAAAGTTTACATTAATTAACATAAAATATTCTTTTTAATGCTTTGATAAAGCATCCAACACACCGGACTCTAAAAACAAAAAAATGTCTTGTCTCATCTTTGTCTATCGCTACTTCTGTGGTGAACAACAGACAGAAGTACATCATCACATAACTCCATTTGTGATTTAAGTCTGTCCTTTTACAATATTTGCATGGACCCACTGTGTTGGGAAGTGAACACTAGCAGAGATTAGCAGAGTTATTTCCTATCTATGTCTGTGTTACATGGGGTTTATCACTGCCACTCCTCCTTAGTAGAATAGCAGCATGTCCTGGGTCTATTCACTCTAATGGGAGACTTGAATGTGAGCACAAATTATGACCGATTCTTTTGCCTCTTAGTCACCAAATTTTTAACACGCCACATATCATCTGAACATTCTGAAACTAAAATTCAGACTTCCAGAGAAATTATGAGCTAATGATTTGTCTCAGATGTCACAGATATTTCTCTTCTTTGTTGGTGCTGAATTGTCAGTCTGGTTTCAACAAACACGTCTATCTATAACAACTGAACTGAACTGAACCGTCTCTGGGACAACATAATCTGCTTTTATCCATCCACACAATGGTCACAACACTTTTAAACGAGGTAATCTTTGCACACTTAGGAACTTTGCAGCAGATTGAAATGCATTATCATCTGTTACAGAACATCTTTGATGCCAGCAAGCTAGACTAACTAGCTCGGAAGGTGGGCGTTAGTTAACCTAGTTTGCTAATGTTAGACTGCTTCCTTCTAGACTTTAATTATCTTAGATGTTATTTCAATCCCTGGTGGGTGCTACTGTGCTGCACACTCAGTGTTGTAGTCGTCCTGCATTGCACAAAGAAGAGTAGCTAGCATCATCTCTCTTTCCTCATTTCCCAGTTGTGGTGTTGGGAAATGACCAGACTGTCAAATCGAAATAAATATTCAAGTTCAAATAAATACACAAATCAAAACAAACATGGATGCAGTTACTGTATTCCTCTCATGCAGCCTGTGTAATTAATGCGACCGGCTGTGATTGGCAGGTGAAGTTTGCTTCTGTTGCCGACGCTGATACGACTGCGAGAGATATGACAACAAACAACACTTACAGCGAGAATTAGCGTAAGGAAACCCCTTTCAACCATGTACAATGCTTCTGTGCGGACGGCCATTTAAAATTAGATGAATAAATTTGGAAGCTTAATTATTTTTGGTGCTTTGAGCTATTATTCTCCTCTATGAGAAAGTGAGGGATGAGATGAGAGAAAGGAAAAGGATATATGATCCCTAGAAGACAAATACAGGCATATTTGCTCAAAATCTCTCTTTTTTTTCACTTCTTCTGTGTCTCTCCTTCAGTCCCCGATAGGCATAACTTTATTTCTTTCACCCGTCATTAGATTGGCTCCAAACAAAACAAACTCAATTAACCTTAATTCTCCCTTTTAATTTTTTATTTCTAGAGGATTCCATCACGCACACACACACACACACACACACACACACACACACACACAGATATGTGTAACTGGCTCTGATACTGGGACTATAATGGTAATAGTATAGCATTTAAGTTAAATAAACAGTCGTAACAACGGTCTTAAACCGTGTACAGGGTTGTTATTAACCGCAGCCTGTCAGTCTCTCCACTCAGCCCCACACATGGTGTTTTTGGCCAAGTGTAATTCAATCAATTCACACTAACTCTCTCCTCCTCCCCTCTTTTCCTGCTGAACTTGCCAGGTCATGTTCTGTGGCTCATATGTTTGATTGAGGCCTCCCCCTCGTGTCTGGAAGAGAGGGGAGGTGGGCTCCGCAGGGAGAGACGGCCCGGTCGCATCGGGACTGAACTTCCCTGAGCTGGGAAACAATTACAACCCCCCCTCACCCTCCGCCTCTCCTGTTCATTTCTTCTCTGTCTGTCCACCACTGTTCTTTTCTTTCTCTCTCGCACTTTAACACTCTGTCTCTTCCATCCCAGTCCTGGGGCACTATATACCCCTTTATTTATTTATGTATCAGGAGACGGAAATGGACTCCCACCCAGGGAAGAGGGGTGAGAGGGAGGTGAATTGTGAGTGCGTGCACATGGATGTGAGTGTTTGGGTGTGTGCGCACATGCAGACATATTGTATATACAGTGTGTGTTGTGATGTACAGGGTGAGATGCAGTATTTAAAGGTATTCTGTGGAGTTTTGTGACCCCTGTGCAAGTGCATCCCCGTTTAGTTTGGATCATGCACGTGCACGAGGATGCATATCAGTGCGATGTAAAACAATACCCCGCTGGTTGATAGTTGACGGTGGTAACATGCAAAGAAATGTAGCAAGGCGCTAACGAAAGCAGTGAAGAAGTGACGCTTTATGAGGAAGGTTTGTCAGGCCTCAAGGAAACACACAATGAGTACAATGAGCAACAATGAAAGTAAACATAACTATGTTTACATGCAAACTCCTCAGGGCATCCTTAATTCATATTCATATTTAGTGCTGTGCATTTCACAACTTAAAGAGCAGACAAACCGTTGAGGATGTTGCCATGGCAGCAGAGTAGACTGTCAGCCTCCTCTCATCCTTTTTTTTGGATTTTTGTTTTTGATTTTTACACACACACACACACACACTCAGTACATTGAGCTTATTTTCCAGAGAGGAGTTTGAAATTGTTGCGTTCTGCTTTTTTTTTTTTTTTTACTAATCTCTACTTTAACTGCATTTTTTACGTTTTGCAACAGATGTATTCCTCACACTGCAGAGTTTTCTTTTTTTTGACGGGTGACTTACGGTGCAGTGAACACGCCTGCGTGGAAAAAAAACCTCTGCCAAAAAGTCTCAGCCACAAAAAATACAGAACAATCAACTAAAATGGAAAAGACAAAAAAACACAGAAAAAAACGAAGCAGGCGCAGCATTAGATGAGAAGTTCTGATTGCGTCGTGCACTTTCAAGCTCCTTCCTGTACGCGACCTTTGCTTGACCTCCGGGAGACCCCTTTGAAAGAAGTCAAGGACTTCTGCTCGGCTGCTTCGGGCTCGAGGTGGAGGAAGACGGGGTGAGCTGAGGTTCAGAGGGCCAAGCTTTCTGTTCACTCCAGAGTGCGCGTTATCGCCTCCATCACTGCAGCACACTGTTGTAATTGCAGCCTGTGATCTCTTTCTGGCTGAGCTTTCATTTTTTTTTTTTTTTTGAAGGTCTTTCAAATGTTCTCCTCCACCCTGTTGTCACCCTTCAACCCTTTCGCTTCAGAAAGGTCTTTCTCGAAAGAACACAACCTCAGCGTTGCCAGGTCTGTGTTTGAACTACATGTGTGATTTATTGTAAACATCACAAATAATAAGCGACAAACCAAACAGTGAATCAGGCTCGATAATGTTTGATTCCCGTTGTATTCTGCTTGACATTTCTGTACTTTGTCGACTGCTCTCAACGGTTTGAATGAAGTGGATTGGGGAGGGGGGAAGTATTTTCAGATACTCTGAATATATTACAGTCTCACAGCTCTCCAAAGAAAACATGCAGTACTGGCGTGAGGCAGTGGCATGCAAAATGTATGAGATATGTAGCGAAGTCATGGTTTAAGGGCGAGCTGTCGCCGTACAGACACAACAGTATTCACAAATATTTGTTTAATCTCAATTCAAAGAGAAAATCAGTGTTTTCATTTATGAACATTTCAGCACCTTACAGCACGTTACACATCGGTTTGAGGCTAAGAGCATCAACAATTAGTCATTAAGTGGCCTTTAATTATTAGACTTTAAGACTAAAATTCAGCTGGTCTGATAAGTTCAGGATGACACAGTTGAAGTAATTATTTTAGTGTTACTGTGTGTTAAGAGTTTGAGAGGTTTTTATGTTTTAAATACTTAAAATTAAAGTAACTTTTGAAAGATTTTACATCTTAATTCACAGTAAGATTTGTGGGAGTTGTTATAATTTCCAAGTTAATAGCTGTGACTGATTCTTGGCATGTATGGTATTCTAAAAAGTATTTATCATGCACTGTATTTTACTGTAATAACACCAACTGCTAAATACAAACTTCTACACTAGTGTGTGTGTGTGTATTTGTGTGGCTCTGAGGCCGGATCTCATCACCTGCAGGGCCAGGTCTGCTTTCTTATCACTTTGTACCTCTCTGATTGGCTTTTATCAGCCCTCTGAGCTCTGATTGGCCTTTATCTTTGAGCGCAGCTCTGATTGGGAGGTCATAATGCCTTACTGCAATGGGGCATAAATAGCTTGATAACACCGGAGTGATACCAGAGTTCAGCCCCGACACACTGATAATACTCGACGTTATATCCTGACCCTCATCCTGTTTCCTTCATATTCTCGCCCTCTCCATCCACCTGCAGTCTCATCTCATTTTTAATCTTATGTAATGAGTTATGTGTGATTTAATGAGTTCAGTTGTATAAACTGAATACAGATGAATGCAGTTTCTATTCTAGTTTAAGTACACGCGACCAAGTTATGGACAAATCTTAGGTACTTGTACTTGTGTATTACCATTTTGTGATACTTTATATTTCTAATCCACTAGATCTCAGATAGCAGCATTGTAATCTACACTCCTCTGCATCTATTCCTCGGCTTTAGTGGTGAGTTTACAGTGAGAGTGAGATTTTATATACAAAACACATGATAAACTCAACAGTATATAAAATAGTTACAGTTAGCTCCACCAGCTCAACCAACTACAACTCTTAAATGTTATTTACACAATAATGCATTTGTAATAATAATCCAGTCTTCTAATAAATCATAGGATAAACACTTACAGGTACCATTTCTCTGAGTTATGAGTACTTTTTGATAATTATACTTTATTTTTACTTAGAAGTGACATTTTCAATTCAGGATTCTAACTTGTAATAATATTTTACATTGCTGTATTACATATGTAAAGGATCTGAGTCCTTCCTCCACTGGTAGGACACACTGAAAGTCTTACAGCTGACTTTTCCAGTCTTTTATTGTTCCTCTGAATCAGTCAGTGGGTTTTTGATTGGGGCCAAGATATGCTGAGTTTCAGCTGCGTTGCACTAAATTCAGTTCATTCCTTCACTGTAACGGCTCACATTTCTAGTTGCCGTCATGCCAGAATTGGTATGATTTATTTATTAGCCTCATTGTATCAGAGCCAAACCTAACACAGATTTAGGATTTTAAATCCCAACCCACCAAATTTAAAATGTTTTGCTCTGAAACAATTTTTGTGCCAGATGTTTCTTCCACAGTCCACATTGTTGTTTACTTACACTTCTCTGTGAAATATTGTTCTTGTCACCACTGAAAGTTAACTTCAGCAGGTCCTCCTTTTGGTCTTCAAGATATTCCTGTACTGAAATATGCACCTCTAGGGGGTAGTAGTAATCAAGAATGGTTAGCCCAGTGACTCATTAGTGTGTGTGTGTGTGTGTGTGTGTGTGTGTGTGTGTGTGTGTGTGTGTGTGTGTGTGCGCGCCTGTGTGTGTCTGTGTGTCTGTGTGTTTTTCTGTAAAGAGAGAAAAGAAAATACTTTTACTCTTTTTTTATAGGACGACATGCGGTCACATAAAACGCTGATTCTCTCATTCTCCAAAATCTTCTCTGAGAATTTATCATCAGTGATTCTGTTTGCTGTAATTTGGTGTCCTGTTTATTGGTAATTAAAAAGTATAAATCTATAAATGACCGTGGACAAAGTGGATGTACACTCTGTAGTGTGTACTAAAAAGAGATTCATCCTTTGTCCGTTCAGTGCACTGTGAACACTTTTTAATAATAATGTTCTTTCCACCAGCTACAATGTTAAAGTACTGCTTACATGTTAATGCATCAATGATAATCATTCAATAATCTAATAATATAACAATAATGAATACTTTTTATACTGTACATGTTGTTGCTAATACTTGTACTTGTACTTTTATAGTGTGGTATTGCTACTGTTACTGTAGGTGAACACTTCTTCCACCATGGCAGCAGCAGACTTTACTTTACACTTACAATTAATTCATATATTCACATATTTAGTGGACAGGAAAATGTGTCAGTCCTCCGCCTGTGTATGTATGTGTATTAATTAATTCAGTAATTAGCGATTGCACACCAGGTCTGTCACTTCTGTTTTGTTATTTGCATTTAACCCCCTTTTTTAAATATAACTTTTCATTTAGTTTTATAATTTATTATTGCTAATGTTGAACAGAGTTGAACTAAACTGTATGACAAATCATTTAAAAAGCTCCCGAGCTTTTCCACAGTGGAAAATTTCCTTTGCCCTGAACTCGACTATTCTCTCCCTCAGTAACCGGCTCAGACCTTTAGTTTAATGGTGTATATCAAACACATCCAGATCTCAATTATCATTCTTAATGAGGGAACGACTCTAGAGGAATCCCTTTTCCATCTGCAACCTTCAAAGGTCCTTAAAAGAACATCTGAGGGTCTTTATCGGACAAAGTTTCTCCTTCATTTGAATAATTCTCCTAAATCGGTCAGAGGGAGATATGAGAGTGTAGAATAAGGTCCTAAAGTCCTGGAGCTGAAATGAGATCTGGGTATCGCAGGGAGGGAGACGTACAGTAGTAGCCTATGATATGGATTAGAGTTTAGGGATCTACATCGTTCTCCTCTCCCTTTTTTCACTCTTCTTCTCCTTCCACTTATGTTTCTCTGGTGTTTGCACTACAGCCTTCACGAGCGTATCGTGTTTTTGTGTACTCACGTAGACACATTAACATACACACTTGCTCAGAGGTAAAAGGAGGGTCAGGAGGTGTTGGAGGGGAAGAGAAAATGTCTAAGATGTGTGTGTGTTCACAGGGCCTGTATCTCATTACATAGGAGTGTGATAGCCATCAGAGTCAGAATAATATTTAGCACATGCTGCCTGCTAATGAAGCGGTAATGTCCACAGACTGGAAATGAGAACCAGAGAGGCCTCTCTTTCTTTTATCCCCTCATCTTTACGGCCCTCTCCTGCCATCCATTCTCTACGTGCAATATTGATAATCAAATAACTGAATGCTACCCATTATGTACTGTATTTTGTGACAACTTTGTTTCTAAAATCCTTTCTGCTTTCTTCTTGTTGAATTTTAGGAGTTGCAGAAAGGTTGTACGTGAAATTATGACTTCATAGTTTCTTCCTTCCACTCTTTTCTCTCTCTCTCTCTCTTACTGTCTAAAAGGGCAGAAATGTCACAAAAACAATCTTAAATGTGGCAGAAGACACATGTACTGTATGTTTAAAGAAGTAGTTATATTACCTTTACTGTAGCAGCCGTTTTGTGATTTATTTACGAGTTGAATCACTCAATCTTCACATTCACTGCATGAACGACAGCTGTTTATATTTACAGAAGGTTGCTGATTGAGCTCCTTGGCTGACTTTCTCACTTTTCAGAGTGTGTTGTTTCTACAACAACAGGAGAAATAATATCAGTGGTGAAAGAAGCAGTCAAATCCTTTACTTAAGTAAAAGTACCATTACCACAGTGTAGGTACAAGTATACAAGTCTTGGATTTAAAATGTTACTTAAGTACTGATTATGCAGTTGACTTTTTGAAATGGTTGTTTAAGTTTTTACAATCTTAATTGGCAAAGTAACGTATAAATGTTGCTGTTGTAGCTGTAGCTGGATATATGTAGTCAAGTAATAAGTACAATATTTAGTCAATATAGTTAGTTGTTATTGTAGAAGATTAGAAGTATATATACATATATATGTATATATACTCAAGTAAAGTAATAGTACTTTAAAATTTGACTATAGTACAGTATTTGAGAAATTATAATTAGTTATTTTACACCACAGACAAAACAAATTATTCAGCACTATGTTGGTCGTCTTTCTATATTAAGGCACCTTAATTTGCATTGAGATGTTTTGATAGTTTTTTTGTGTCCATTTATCTGCGCTCGGAAACAAAGAGCGGAGTTAAAACAAAAGAGTTTCTCCATGATGAAGCGTTATTTTCAGATATTTGTCAATGCAAATCTATCCATTATCACAATACTGTATCAGTTAGAGGCAAATCAGTCGTGTGAGAATCAGTTGGTGTGCACAGTTTTTCATTGTTCATTGTGTTTATTAATTCACATGATCAAAGTATAAGTAAGTATTGTAATGCTCCCAAAAGTATCATTTTAAACTATATTTGGTAACAGGGCAGCTTATTAAGAAGAGTTAGACTTGAACACATTGTTTATTAATTATATTGTTTGGATGTAACTGTTGTATAATACAGATTTTAACACATACTCTGTAAGGAAAAGCTTGATGGTTAGAATATTACATAGCAACAGACTAAAATATTCTGTTAAACGTACTTTAAAGATTCTCGGACCACACTTGTAGGTCTGATGGTGGATTAGGTTTACAGTCAAAACATAAATTAGGTTTTATAGCTCCACGATAAAACACTCTTCTTCGTTTAGATGTACTGACGACCCTCTGCTGGTTTATTGGTCTTCATTTGTTTTTGGTTTTTTTTGGTTGTAACGACGGTAAAGGCTTCGTGTGACGGTTTTATCAAAACAGTTTTTATGTTTTATTTTATCAGACACCAAAACAACTTTTGTCAATGAAATTAGTCCATAAAAGATGCATCTCATCGCTCTTCTTCACACACAGACACCCACACACATATTCAGTGTAATCGCTAAAGGGCAAATGCAAATCATCAGAAAGTTAAAGCAAAGGAGAAAGCAGAACTGAACTGAACTCAGCTTATTTGGTTAATGCCATTAAGTCTGTCTGTATCATCCACCCTCCACACAACACAGCCCGTCTTTTCTCTCTGACTCTTTTACACTCGTGCGCTCACAAAAACACCTGCACAAAAGAAAAAAGTGATTGTTTCAACTTTCACCCGTGCCCCCTCTTTTCTCTTTTCTCCGGTCCTCTTCCTTGTCGAAAAGATTTACATGCTCGTTTTTTCCTGGCTCTTTTATGCAGACACTGTCCTGCTCTGTAGACCCCCCCCCCTCCTGCCCTCACACCCAGTCACTGCACAAACACAGCTGACAGGAGGTGGAGGCGCTGCCATGACACAGTCGCGTGCCGTCCAACAAATCCCTCTCAATCCGCCAGCCAGCAGGCCCCGAGTGGGCTTGTGTGTGTCTTTGACACTGTCCACAGTTTTGGAGTGTGTGTGTGCGTGCATGTGTGTGTGTGTGCATACGGGCTTTCTATTGTGTGTATGTGGGTCTGTCATGCACCCTGAATGTCTTGTTTCAGCTTTTCTTCTTCTTCTTCTTCTTCTTCTTCTTCTTCTTCTTCTTCTTCTTCTTCTTCTTCTTCTTCTTCTTCTTCTTCTTCTTCTTCTTCTTCTTCTTCTTCTTCTTCTTCTTCTTCTTCTTCTTCTTCTTCTTCTTCTTCTTCTTCTTCTTCTTCTTCTTCTTCTTCTTCTTCACAGCTTCTCCAATAATTAATTGATTTCTGCTTTTAAAAAGAGAAACCAACTTGATTGATTGACTAAAAGAGCCAGTCAGGTTTATTGGACATCAGATACAAGTTTGTTTTGAGCCAGCTTGTTGCGTTCATCAATCCTCTTTCTGATCAGTTTGTCAATCTTCATCAATCAATATGTCTATCTGTTGGACCAGTCCTCCTATAAATCCATCTTATCTCTTTTTTCTAGATGAAAAAGTTTCACTAAAGACGAGTATCTACTTAGTAAATTAGATTAAAATCAAATATGCTGTAGCATTTATTGCTAACTCAGGCAGAAAACAAGACTAAGAGTCTGCAGCCGTGCTAGCAGCTCTGTGATACTGTAGTTTACCCATAAATCAAATAGTTTTTTGACCTGATGATGGCACCAGAGATACGATCAGAGTTATCATAATCAGTATACTATGAATGAACCTCTCCTATCAAATAATTGTTGGGCTATTTAACTTCCACTCTGTCCGTAGTCGATACCGCCATCTTTCAGAGTCAGCAGGCTCAAAGCTAGAGTGAAGATACTGGTATCATATGTGACTTGCCAACCAGCTATGCTTAGCTTGCCTGGAAGGCGGCTAAATGTTGGTAAAGTTATGTTAAATTATGGGGATGTAAAGTCGGGACCAAAGTGGTGAACCGACCGACTAAAACTGATTCATGATGATTCATTTTTCATCAGTAAAACAACTGCATATCATTATGACAGTCTTTTCATGAATGACCTCTGCCCTTTGACACAATGTAAAGAGGTTGCTGTTTGTCTTTGCTGTTGTTAGGATGTTATAAAACCATGCTGACAGACTATTGTCATGTAAATACAGGCTGCTGGTGGTCTACTGTCCACAATGAAACTCAAATCCTGGACAGAGATTGTTTTCATTTAACTCAATGTTTAAATCATGTGTGTTAATTATGGGAAATGCTCACTTTTGCTACAAACGTTGGTTATATATATGAGATATATGTGGTGTGTGTCTCAGAGATTGGAGTGATGCAGTCAGTGATGGATGGATGTGCTTTGCTGTGTGGCATTTTAACCAGGTCTTTAGAAACAACTCTGCAGCTGCCTCCTGCTACATGGCACTGCGGGTTAAACACACTCACATGCTGCACACACACACACACACACACACACATGCTGCAGCCCTCCAGCTCTCCTCAGTCCAGGGGGCAGTAAAGTGGTTATCTCTCTCTTTCAGATCCTAATCTGACAGCAGCTCCTGCCTGTTGCCAGGTTACCCCTGGGGCGTCAATCTCCATTTAAATCCTCGCTGCCTCCCCGCCCACCCATCAACACCAGCCCTGTATACCCGCCACCACCCTCCACTGCCGTCCTCCACACCCCCTCTTCTCACCCCCTTGGCCCTGAGGGTCCGCTCTCTCATCCCTCAGCCCTCCACCACCCCCTCAGTCTGAGTGCGACAGTGGCATCGGGCTGAATTCACACAGGGCAGCAGGTGACACATGGATGCTTTGGAATCAGCTGCTATTGAGGAAAAAAGGCGGACTGTGTGTGTGTTTTTTTTTTTTTATGACGCAAGTGCGTATGTTGGAGTTTGTGTGCTTTGGCACGGGTTCACACAGTGCACAGCCTGGCCTTGCAGAGCAGAGGGGGATATGGGCTGAGTGGGTTTGTTTGAGAGAAGGGGCGGCAGACAGGGGGTCTCGTAGCTGTAGGAGGATGTGGGCAGAGTCTCTGCGGCCTGCTCTGCTCAGACAGATGAGGGGAAATGATGGAGAGATGGAGCGATAGGGAGTCTGATGTCTGAGAGAACGTTCTTCTCCTCCTTCTCTCTGTCCTCCCTTGGCTTGTGAATGGAGGTCCATTGTGTACGTTGGAAGGGACGTCTTGGATGTTGACCCTTACCCAGAGGTCACATGGGGAGCAGGGTGGATGAGAGAGGGCGCATAATTGCAGCACAAACACAAAGACGAGCCCACTGAGAGGCTCGGCCGTTGTGCCAGTTCGACCTTCGAGAAGCTGTACAGTAGTGTGTCTGTCTGCTCTGTTTGTTTGATCTATTATCTATTGTTGACTGGTTAAAGCATGGAGGCGAAGGAAGTTACAGCAGTGTTTTCCATGGAAGAAAGAAGGAAGCACAGATACCTGTTGTGAGGTACGAAAGAATAGATAGATAGATCGATAGACAGACAGATAATGATTGATTAGAAATAAGTTTTGCATGTCCTTTGTTTCAATATCAGCCTCAGTACTCACTCTCATGCATGTGCATACATCTATGATTAGTTGTAGTAGAGGTGAAATGAAGTTTAAAAACACTACTATCATCACACCAAATTTGAAATATTAAGAAGAGAAGTGCGGAGCAGTAAAACCGCTTAACCCACCTACTTAGCTCTGGTTCTTGAACCGGTTCTGTTCAGGATTCAACAACAGTCATCAATAAATAATCTAATACTTATGAATAAACCTTACAGGGTCAGCCTACACTGCTGTATTTTAACATTGGTCATTGTACTTGGAGAGCCTGATGAAACAATGCCTTAGTTGTTACATCCATCTTAGACAGTTCTGCACCTCATGATTTACATTCAGTGTCAGTGCCATATGACGAGTTTGCAACAAAGGCTCATCATTTTATTGACTGCAACCAAAGTCTTTCCCTAACCTTAACCAAGTGTTTTGGTTAACAAATCCAAACCATATCTGATTCGTATTGTATTTTGTCCTAGCCGTCTCCCTAACATGTGCAGGGACTGTAGAAAGCAAGCAGAAGCTTTGTCATTGAACGCTTGTTTGTCGAATCGTCTGATATCAGCATTATTGTCTGGCAGTGTTGTTGGGAAAATCACGCAGGATAAAGCGGTAAGATTTGACATTGAGCCATCCTTGGCACATCCAAGCTGGTGCCAGGGTCCCAGAGGACCCGAGGTTTTAGGTGGAGAGGTGTGTGTGTGTGTGTGACTGCAGTCCAGTTGGCCCGCTCCTGGTCAGTGTGTCAGTCAGTCTGTCGTGTGAGAGGGCATGCTCGGTGCATCTGAAACCTCTGGGCTGACGGCCGGCGGGCATGGCTCAGCCACCGGTGCTCCACCTGGCTGATTGATGCGGGTCTGTTTGAAGTCCTCTCAGGGAGAATGAACTCCATTCATAAGGCGCTGCACCCTCCACACTCCCGGCCCCACCTCTCACTGCTATCCCTCCACTCTGTTAACAGCTGAAATGCTACACTGCTCAGAGCTCATAGTGGTATGAAACTGAGGTGGACAGACAGCAATATGATAGATAGCCTCAGGATGTTCTCCATCTGTGTGGACGTGCAGCTTGTTGTGGCTTTAGTTTCCTCATCTCCTTATTTGAATATACTTTACTTTGCGTGAAAATATGACCATCTCTAACACTGGCTATTGTTGACATTCATCTGTGAACTTACCCGTTCATCACCCCACAATATTATAAGTTAGCATGAACATACTAGAGCTATTTATTTGAACTTTCTCAGTTAATCTTTTCATTTTTTGGGTAATGAAACATCAGAAAATAGTTTTAAAATCTTTAAATTTATTTTTTCAACAGTCCAAAATCCAGTGATATTAAGTATAGTAACAATTCCTCACATTTGAGAACTACACATTTCCTACCCTTGAATTAATTAGCAAATAATCAAATATATATCAAATAATTATCTAAATGGTTGCCATAATTGTACAAGTACAAGTTTTGCTCTCTCTCTCTCTCTACTCTCCTTTATCAGTTTGTCAGTCGTCTTCGTCTTAACTGTAGATCTCAATCATCCTGACAATCTGTGCACATGAGACTTCAGTTTTAAAGCAATCTTTTGGCATTTTGGGAAATAGACTTTTTTTTCTCGCAGAGAATGAGATGAAAAGATTGATACCACTCTCATATTTGTACAGTAAATATGAAGCTTATTTGTGTCAGAAATCTTCAGACACACCAAACACATTTTAACTCCCTTTTGAAATGCCGCATAAGTGATATGAGTCGAAGCAGATTTTGTATTCGTACAGAGGTTAGTCTTAGTCGTAGCAAAGAATAGAAACAGAACTCACTGATTGTTTAATTCGAAGTGTGTAAACAACGTGCTGTGTCAGTCCTTATGCTAAGCTAAGCTAAGCTGGCTGTAGCTTCATATTTACAGTACAGACACGAGAGTGATATCAATCTCCTCATCATCATCCAAGACTTCAAACAAAAGAGCCGTGATTCGTTTTGAAAAATCGAATTGAAATCAAAAGTGGAACAATGTTGCGTGTGCTTTTTTTTTTTTTTTTTTTTGCATTTTTGTGCATGAGCCTGGTCATGCATGTTTTTCTTGTGTCTTCTTGCACTCATGCACATGAGTATGGGTCCCTTGCAATTTCTATCAGAGAGATCTGCTGTTGACAGGCAGAGCCAAGGTCAGTTCCTGGCCCTCTCACCACGCTTTGTCTGTGGGATCCCTGGAATGTGCAGGAATGTGGGCTCGGACAGGTGGAGAGGTCCTCCTCAGAGACAGACACCCAGACACAACTCAAAACCTCCACACTTCCCCCTCTTTCTTCCCCCTCAACTAGTCTTTCCGCCTCCACGCTACACCCTGCCTGCTCCTTCTCTTTCAAGTTTCCCTTCACTCTCTGTCTGAAGAATGAATGTCAGGAAACCGCTCTCCTCTTTTCTCTCTGCACATGGTGAGCAGAAGAGAAAGGGAGGCAGACAAACTGGAGAGAAAAGGTTGATTTAACATGAGAACAAGAGTCCAGGCGTTTCCTTTTATTTTCTTTCTCCTGGCAATTTTCTTCCTCCGTCTGATGGACTGGGTTTGGACACCATTGTCACCACACATAGGGAGATATTTCCATTCTTCTGCAGATGGACTGTCAGGTTGTTTCAGGAAGAAAAAAAACAACAAAAAAAACTCAGGCCTCTCGTTCCCGGCACTAGCTCATTCAGTCTGCCTCAGCAAGACGTTAGACAGGTATTTCTTCAGGTTAAACTGGAGAAATAACCTGCCTGAAGTAGAGCTGGATGAAATTGGAAAAAAAAAAAACTTCTACTGTCAGCTTCCCTCATCCCCCATCCACCCACCACCCTCTTTCCTTCACTGAGATTGTTATCGTCAGTTAGATTATTGCTTCCTGTAGAGACCTGGAGCTGCCTCTGCTCTCAGTTTTATGTTCCTCGTGTTCCTGAATGAAGCGTAAGGCCAAATTATAACGATCCACACACAATGAAACCAACAAAGTTTATACATTAGTGTAAACAGTCGAATATGTTAAAACAGGTAATGGCTATTTTTTTAGACCTACTCTACACTACAAGTTAAAATGTTTCCTCATTTTATTATTCTCTCTCGATCTGTTCATTTTTATGTTATCTTATTTTATGTTGTATGACCGGACATGCCTCTTCACTCTTTGCTGCTGTTTTGGGCACGTTTCCATTGAAAATGTAATTAAGGATTTCATGGTGGCCTAATGATATCAGATTCAGATTGTATTAAGTCAAGACCATATTAACATGGTACTGAATACCAGCAACATACACAGCTGAATTGAATTGAACCTGAATACCTTTATAAGCCGTGTAAATAATATAAACAAAAGTAAAACATTCCTTAAGACTTCTTATTTACATAAAAGAAAATGTGATTCTCATTAAATGTCAGTGAGCTCCTCTGGTTAATGTAGCCACCCGCATTAAATTCAAATCCCTAATCGTTGCCTACAAAGTCTTCAGTCCTGCACCCACTTACTTGAATTATACAGGCACACGTTACCTCTCGATTGCGACGCCCCGCACGCTCAGGGCAATCCTAACTTTTCTTGTCAGCAACATGATAAATCTACTCACTGAACATGTAACTTGTTGCACTGTTTCCCTTTTTTGTAAGTCGCTTTGGATAAAAGCATCAGTTAAATGACTTAATGTAAATATTAAAGACCTTTGTGTCTTACAGGGTTAGAATTTGTCCCTCTGAAATGTCTTTTTTTATGCAGTACTGTACCTGCTTAAGTTAAACTCCTGCTTAATATGAAAAGATCACACGCTGACCTCGATGGAGCAATGTGACACAACATAACTGTGATCGCCTCGTTAAAGAAAAGTCAAGATAAATTTCAGTGGATGTCATAAATATGTTACTATTTTTTTCTGTTTGCGTTTATCATCTTTGTTTGATCCCAACATAAATAAAGCATTTCATTGTCATTGTTTTGACTGACAGAGTGTGTGGAATATTGCCTTGAAGTATGTTTGTGGATATTTGCATTGTGATTTTAATTTCCCTACACACAGTTGCACACACATTATTCAAATATCCCATATCTACATCTTCTTTCATCTCGGTCCTCAGCATACAGTACATCGACATGTTGCAATAGGATGAACCAGCCGTCAGCCTCCCAGCCCCATTACTGCATCACTGCTGGGGTAACAAGAGCCATCCAGGCCCCCTCTGACACCCACTTCAACACAGGCTGTCCTGTAAGACTTCTGTGGCCTCTGATTAGATTTGACTCCTCAAATTGAATCTCCCTCTGAAACAAACACCCCTTTATGCACATGAGCAAACACACAAACACACATAAACTGGACATTGAAACCCTACTTAGTTGATTGTTTACGCGGTGACTCTTATTCTCAGTAAAAGCTGTTAATAGGAGCAAATTACTGCCAACAACTTGGAAATATCAAGTGCCTGACTGCTTAGGCTGTAATGGAGTTAACTGCTGACCAATGCAATTATGGGCCTGCGAGAGGATCAGTGGAGCCCGGGGAGGGACAAATGGGATGGAGAGAGGGGCGTGTCGGCCTCAGGGGACAGGGGAGTGGAGGGTACCTGGCTCCTGGGCCGCTAACTGTCACTGCTCAGCTGTAATTGCATTTGGAGTAGACCACGGGGCAGAGTTGCCCCTGCCATCCAGACTTCGAGCAGTGATCTGATCAGTCTCTATGAACAAACAAAAAACAGCTGCTCAGCTCAGAGCTGAGTCTTCCTTTGTCTCTTTTAACCTGTTAGAACAGTTGTTCTTCAGATAGTGCATCCCGAGCAGCACTGCATGAAGTTTTGACGTATTTACTTTTAAGGAAGAGAGAAAGTCTCGCCGAACCGAAATGCTTCAAATGATTGAAGGTTTTTTGAGGTTGAGGACACGTAAGAGTCGGAGTGAGAGCAGTTTCAGCTGTTAAAGGCCGCGGCGTGTTTGTTTTTGTTCTGCTTTGTGAGAGACATTACGCTGGTAGTGACCCGAGAGGTCAGCGAGAACACAGCTCTCAGCTCGCTGGGTCAACTTTGTTTGACGTCTGGAAATGTTAGAGCGGTAACTCAAACCAGGCCCGTTAATCAAAACGAATGCAAGTTTGATGCAGCTGTATTTCTCCCTCTATCTCCACTTCATTTAACCTCCATTACCTCGGCCTTGCTTCCTCATTCCACGCCCCTGTCCTCCCTCCTCAACCCCCCCTTTCTGTCTCCCCGTGGTGCTCTGTTCAACTGGCTCCATAACTAGGAACCCCCCACCCCTATCCCTCCAACCCCGCTCCCCTCAGGCATCCCAAACCTCATTTACACAGATATGTTTAGCCAGCACAGGAAGCAACCCGTGCCCTTAACAAAATTACGGTCCAGCCAGCGAATGAGCCGCGGGGCTGGTCTGCAGGGACCAATCATAGACGGCCTCGGCTCTACCACTTCCTCCTTTGAAAGGAGAAAAGGGGAGCTGGCTCCAAAATGCTGACTTTTTTTTGTATTCCCCCCCTTTCTGTGAGATGACTTTGGACCCGACCAAGAGCTCACCTCTCACAAAGTGAACTAATGTACTCCATTACAGGTTTTATATGGGCTTCATGTGTAGCTTTGAGTGATGTTAATGATAAGGACGGTAATGATGGTGATGTAAATGCACTGCGAGTGCTGCGTTAACAGACCCAGGGTGCACGGCCGTGCTCTGATCACTATCTCAGCGGCGCCTCAGTAATTTTGCTCTGAAGTTTCGCTCTATTAATGGGACTCTGCTTTTCCTTTTTCCTCTCATATCCTTTAATTCTCCCCATGCCTGCATTCCTCTTTCCTCTTGTTCTTCCAGGCACAGTCTTCAAGAGATCACACTATTTATATAGAGGTTCATACGCCCATAACAAATGTGTCAGAAATATTTTGATATATTTCTAGGTCTAAAAAAAGTCTATTCAAGTGTATAAAGTGCATTTATTTTGCATTAGTGCCTCACAGCAAGCCTTAACAACCTTTACTTAAAACATTCCTTCATGCTTTTTATTGCTGCAGGGCTGCAGGTCTGTGGTTCTGCGGGAAATAGCCTAAACGTGAGTGTCTCCCTTTGATTCCTGTTTAATATTCCAATGTTGTCTGTGGTCTTGGAAGGACCATGATGCCACTTAAACAAGCCCTTCTTCCCACCCCTCCCCCTTAAATCTGTTTCAGTATGCATCAGAGACTCTGGAGGGGTAGCCATGTGAGATATCTCTCTTTCCCTCATTCCAATCACCTCTCCCTCCATGCCCTCTGCTCAGGTAATTAACTTCTCCCTCCCATCTCGATCCCCTCCACGCCCAGCCTCTCTCTGCTCCTTATCTGGGCTCCTTTCAGACTGTTAAAACTATCAGCCTCCTTCCCCGTCCCCCCTGTCTAATTCCTCTGACTGAAGGTGGGGAATAGGTAGAAACTAATCCAGACCTGCCCTCCTCCACCACCACCACCACCGCCGCCACTACCCGCTTTCCGCTCCCCACATCCGCTCATCACCTCCGTCTCACGCCAGCTGAATCACTTTCTACCTGTTTTGTCCCCCTTTTTTTAAAAGAATCAGGGCTTTCCAAAGGTTTGTCTCTCTCACCTTCAGTTTGAATGGAGATTCAAGAGCCAGAGATTGGCTTAATTAGACATGTTATCCTGATCAGTGAAAGAGAGACTCGCTGTTCACTATATCCTGATTAGGACCTACACACACACACACACACACACACACACACACACTGAGGAGGTGAGGTGAGCAAAGACAGGCTAAATCTTTGACTTTTGAAACTGCTAGGGATTAAAAGGAGATTGTAATTGCTTTTTCCCCTCTCTCAGTTCATTTGTATTGACAACTTGTTACTCCTCTGTCGCACAGCAGAGAGCAGAGAGGTCACGGCTCTATGAATAGAGTTGGGCCGTCACTTGACAAAGACAGAGCACGAATGAGAGGACAAGGAGGAGTGGAAGCAGCTTTCATCTTTCCTCTAGTGAGCCTTTTATAGGCACTAATGCCAATTTATGATCTGATTCAGAGCGTCTGTAAATGGTAGCGTGTGCACGGTTGGCACGTGTGAATGGAGAACACAAAGACAGGTACAATCTTTAACAGATAATCACAGTCATAATTACCATAGTGAGATAATAGAGAGAGAGAGGCCTGATTGAATGTGAGAGGAATTAAGAGGAAAGACATATGTGTTACTCTCGTGCCTTGCTTCTTTCTCTCTTCTCTCTTTTGCCTCTCACTATTTTTATCCCCGTCTAATAGCCTGTGACTCGTAGTGTGTGGTACTGCTCGCTGAGTTAGAGGTCAAGTGTTAAGTGTTGTGTGTGCGGTGAGGATTTGTTCCAGATCGTGTGTGGTTAACCGAGACGAGGTGAAGCACACTGTTAAAAATGAGCCGAACTCATAAGCACAAAGTATCTAGCTGAGCCGGGTCGTAAAAGTAAAGTCAGCAGTGAGTTCTCTGACAAGAGGACTGCATTAATGTTTGTAATATTAACAGCCTCTGAGACGGTGATTTCTTCATCTATAAAGAAATAATTTAATCTGTTTAAAACATTTATTAAAAACTTAGTTTCTTGTTAAAAAAACAACAACCACAACCTGATAAAGAAAACAGAATTAGGTTTAATGGTTTAATTTTAATGTTAGGGCTAAAATAAGGTTTAGTGAAATGAAATAATTTATTATGAACTTCTACATACTTCTATTTTTTCTCTTCTTTTGACAAAAACATGTACTGGGGTATACAATATACCATACCAGTACCGAGGTACTATACAGCGGTGCCCTTTGTCCTCTTTTTGATATACCTATTGAGCCCGTGGCTATAGCAATAAGGAGTGAAGCAGGCTTGAATGCTATCAGTAGAGCAGACGTACACATGTGTTATCTTTCTATGTTGATGATTTAGTTATCTGCCTTTATAAACCTGCCATTTCTGTCCCTGAAGCACCTCGATATAATAACTAGTTTTGAAAAAATATCAGGCTACTCAAAATTAACTTGTCAAAGAGGATCTTGTTTCCAGTCAACATTCAGGCAAACCTTGTGGATTTTGACCGGTTAAAGACTTAAAAATATTTATTTCAATATAGTCTACTGGAGAAGATAATCAGGATCCCTGTTTTTTTTTAGCTGGCCTTGATTTTTGTTTTTAGACCTGCTATTACTACAAATGTCATTTTTAAAGAATTAAATAAAGTAAAAAAAAAAGTTGTGTAACAGTAATGCAGTTGGTCACTGGGTAAATTTCAGAGACTTTTTACAGTGTGAAAGCTCCTCTGTCAGGCGTCTGTGGTGGGCGTTCATGAGGGGTAACCTCAGCCCACCACCTGGGCTTTTAACATCAGCTGATCAGAGGTGCTCTGCTGATAAACACAAAACCAGAGTCTACAGTTTCACTCTCCGCATTGTGTTTTCGCTTCCACTTAAAAACAGCCTCAAAAACAATCACTGATAGTTTCAAATTAAATCATTTCTGTCATGAAATCCTCCGTCACGGCCTCGGCACATATATACTAGACGGTATAAATTTCTGAATTGAGGCCTCTTTCTTTTTGACTCCGCTGGCTGGATCATGTTGCCAGGACAAAGCCATGCAGATCCCTCCTCCTTTTACACCTCTGTCTATAGCCAGGGACAAAGACCTGATTCACACACCCTCTATACACTCTTCTCTCGCTTTGAGTGTTTACTGTTTACCGCTCTGCACCCAGCTGCACGGCCAAGGTTGGCCTCTGACTCGCTGCTGTTGCAGTGAAAGCTGCACGGTTTAAGGGTGGCGGATCTGGAGCCGTGCAGGTCTCAGTGGGGGAGCAGGATGGATGGAGTAAGAGAATGACTGAGATAAAAGTAGAAATGGAGAGCTGAAAATGAGAGGGTACAATGGGAGAAAGGAAAGCAGGAGATTACTCACAGTGCTTATCTCAAAGTGAAAGAAGGTTACACTGACGAAAGGAGAGAGAAGGAGGGAGGGAGAGTGGTTTAGTGTTTTGGTCTGGGTGGTCAGTGCACGGGAGATGATGACTGCAGCTCCATATAAGACCTGGACCTCTGTGGGTGTCTGATCTCCCTGTGTAGTGACGCTGCATGAAGATGAAATATAACTGACTTTCATCTCCCTCCATCACCTCTCCTCCAGCATTCAACCCTCTCAGAGAGGTATTTTTCTGTAACAGCAAAGCAGAGCCAGCGGGGTCAGCTCTTGACTACTAGTGCCGCTATTATGACATTTGTTTGGTCTACTGGCACATGTATGAGGGTGACACTTGGTGTAGATGTTCCTAAAATTAATTAAGGCTGAAATCCATTTACCCGCTTCAGTTTCAGGGTCCTGGTAATGTACAAGCTGGCTCACTGTCATGGCTTACTGGGACACATGAATACAACATAGCCATTGTGTATGTTATTAGTAACACCTGTGCTATGACAAGTCAAAAGGTCTGCTGTGGAAAAGGCCAGTGGGGAAGCAGCTGTGCAGTGCATGCAGTGCAAAAATGTTTTTATGCTAATCCACTGATCGATATTTGGGAGCCAAAAAACCAAATCAGTGTGTTATTAAAATACAAAGAGGCTTTTTTTGTCAGGCGCTAGATGAGAAGATTGATACGGTGGATATGAATCTTGTCAATGAGAACTTGAAGCAACTCATAGAGACTCCAGAAAATGACTCACATTAGTCGCATAACTTGCTATAAGACCACAACAGATTAAACAAACGAGATATAACATATGAATTAATAAGCCTCAGCGTCTTCAAGTGTCGGTGGATTTTAATACCTTTGGCTGGCAAACGTGTGAGCTTGAAAATTCATTCTTGATCTTAAAAATAATGTTTTGATACAATAAACCCACCTCAGGTCTATTTGTAAGGTTTTCCTCAGCTTTCAGCCACCTCACATAGTCTTCATCAGCAGCTATAGCGTTTGCTCAGTTGCTACGGTCGTAATTGAACCATGAATGGGGATTGTTTTGGCAAACTATAACTCGAAAAGGTCAAAAATGAACCTGTGTGTTTATCTCTTAAGCTGGCATGTCAACAGATATATCTGTGTCATACAGTTTAATCATATATTGAAGAAAAGACCCCTAAAGACTGAAATCCAAATGTAACTCAAGAGTTCACAGCCATAACTGCAAAATACCAAGCTGCTACTTTGTTTGCTGCATCTTTGTCATTTTCCCTCTTACTGAAATGGATTTACTGTTTTCTTGTCCCACGTTTCTCCCCACCTGTACACAGTCTAACAAGCAGCCCAGTCTAAGATTACCACCATACCCCAGCAGCTTTGTTGGCATGACAAAGAGCAGAGCGAGCACTCAAATGACAAACTATGGAGTTGCATAAATCAACCACTGCCCCTATATAAAAGCACAAAAACAGGCAGTCATGTAATGCGCACACTGTATCTTTCTCTTTGTACTGGGCATGCTGTTTTACTCTTTTTATTCTTTCTTTATTGTTACACACACCCTCCCTCTTCATCACCTGCACTCACACCTCCTCCAGCTCCTTTTCCTCCTTACACCGAGTCGATCATCATCTTCCTCGCTGTGCTGTGTCTACTTCTCCTTCCACTATGGGAACTATGGGATGAAGTCTGTTTGCATTCAGTGGTAGATGTTAAGAAAACACTGTTTTTGGGGACTGTTTAAGGTCGCTGCGGTAATTTAAATGCAGCCACCATCACTCATTCACTATGTGACAGATGCTACAAAGTGCCGTTACAAGCAGCTCCCATGGGAGCGAACAGATAGGAGTGCAGGATTCAGCATGAGGGGGGAGTAATGGGATGCACAGTGTTTGTGGAAGATACAATTTCTGTGTCAATCAACCACAAGCCACGCTGAAAATATGACTTGTTGGCTGGCACAGTCAGTTTTCTTTATTATTATGAGGAACATTCAGCACATACCATAAAGAAATAGCAAGCTTTTGGTGACATAGACGAGGTAGTAATGTGTTTTGGATGGGTCCTCTGCTGTGCCCCTCTGGGTCTGTTTCATTGTGTCTAACTGGATTAGGATGGACAGATAGAGATTGAACCAGCAGGGAAATAATGGCATTAGTACCTGCAGCCTGAGCACTAGTGATCCGTCGTCAATCCAAACCTATTCGGCCATGATTGACTAGTGATAAAGACTTTAAAATGAAGAGCACTTTGCCCTCCATGTGATAACCATACATTTTAAGATGGAGCATTCACGGTCTAACGGAAAGAGCACACTTTACATTAGTATTGGTTGTTTTTAAAGCTTTGGGGGCATTGTAAATCAATCAGATGGAATCTCATCGTAAACCAGCTTTCCATTGACCATCTTTGTTTTGAGCGGCACAATAAGAAGTGACTGACTGACTGGAACGTGTTCGGCGAGGAGCGTGCTTTGTATCTCTGTTCCCAGAATAATTAGCGACGTTGGCCGTTTCCTATAAGTCAGCCAGAAATCCCCCTCAGTAAAAAGTAGAAATACCAGAGACAAGAAAAGATAGCTGAATGTAACGGTAATAGTGAATTTGTGAGCCGCAATCTCCTGCGATCTCCATTAAGTGGCAGTGAGCAGAGAGCCAGTCTGATAACCTTGCTGTCTGGGAGCCTGCACTATCTGTTAAAAGAAGACATCATTGGATTAAGCATACCCTCCCACAACCCAAAACATCTGATCTCTAACTGATACATGCCGTTATTAATTACTAAGTGCAATTACAGCTGGACAGATGGTAAAACAGTGATTAAACCTTATCCCAGGCACATTTTAAAGTCTTACAGTAACCTGCACCTCTATACTTCTTGTTCAGACACTCTGACAGTTTTCAAAGGATTATTCTGGAAAAGACACGAGGGCTGTGTGCAAATACTTTATACAGTCTTTGAGTCTGACTGTGATGGCCATTCATGGACGATCTGATTGCTGTGGCAGTTATTCATTGCTTGTATTAACACAGTGTGAGTATGAGTTGAGTTGTTCTTTTTTTATACTTATTTATCAAGTGTTGAGTGTTGTCTACATAATGATTCAAGGCATAAAAAGAGCAAGAGTCAGATGGCAGGTACAAACAGCAATCAACAGATGTACATACTGTATTAGCTACGCCTTATTATGCTTAAAACAAAGAACAAATGAAAGTTTTGACCTGATGGTGGTGCTAAAGGAAAAGTCAGTGGATTGTAGTCAAAGTAATTACAATTCATCCTGAGTGGGAGGTTAATGTGTGTGCTGAAATTCAACCCATTAGCAGACTTCACTCTGAACAACAACAAAAAATATCAACCTCAAGATCACAAGGTCAGCTCAGTCATTATGAGAACATTAATGTTTCCGCTGAATTTCACAGCAATCCGTCCAACATTTGTTTGAGGTATTTCTGTCGGGACCAAAATGGTGGACTGACTCACCCAACGTTGACTAAAAATAAGTCCTAACATCAAATGTCAAGTATTGTTTAGAGAATTGTTAAGCTTATTGTTATCATTCATGCATAATCTGAATGTAATTCTGCACTTTTGATAGTAGTGCTAATATGAAAATCATCCTGAATAAGAGCATGGGCTTTATCTGCGTGACTGCTCATTAGCTTCTACATTGTGGCTGTCAGTCTATACAAAAAAATTGACCTAGCTGTATGAGTGCCAGATGTATGCTTGATTGGAGAAGATGATTGATCAAAATAAAAGTAGGGAGAGAAAAGGGAAATATTAACACGACAGCTGACTTAAGAATGGACGACTGGAAGGAAGTCTTACAAACGATTACACCAAGTCTATCGAATAACACACGTGATCTGGCAGCGATTTGGTTTTCATACCCAATGTTATGTCTAAGAAATTTGATTGATATTAGTATAAGTGAGATAATGCGCCGTCGGTATCAAAGCTGTTGCCTCAGTGTTGTTCAAAAGGAAAGTGTGTTGGCATGAATGAAGACGTTTGAATGCAGGGAGGGAGAACGCGAGCGTTAACACAGTGGAAGTGGCGCTGTTCATTTGTCAGGAGATGGATTGCAGCCATTGAGAGGAAAAGCTTTTAATTTGGCTCTGGTGTGGTAATTAGGTTTCAATTCGCTGCGCTCACTAAGAGGAATGGGGAGGGTAATGAAGTTAGTCATCTTACTGTGTGTGTTTAGAGAGAGGAAGAGAAGAGGAGGGGGGTTAAGTATGCACAGTCTACATTTTTCAGTGGCTCTCTCTGCCTCTCATACTCTAATTCATTGTGTAATGCTGTTTATTGCGGGTATCACAGTGCTTTTATGCATTAGTTAAGTGGCCCCGGCACATTACTGTAATGGGGAGAGAACATGAAAATACACTGAAACCTGATCTACCACCTCTCCCCTGCTCTCTCCTTTCTATCTTAATAATGTCTCTCTTTACTCTGTAGAATATTTTTCTTTCGTCTCACTCGTTCTCGTCATTTCCCCAGTGTCTCCTTCCCCTGATTTCCTTGTGCCCACGTCTGAACTAGGTTGATGTCACTAATGGCTCGGTGTAATATGCAGAAAGGACAGAACATGGTGAATCTCGGGTTACATGACCTGGGAAAAAAGGGGAAGAGAGAAGGGTGAGTAGAAGTAGAAGACATGGATACGAGAGAAAAGGAAGTGAGTACATGTGTTTTTCGTATGGGAGGAAAATTATAGAAGAATGAAAAGAATTTTATTGAATGAAGTGGTGAAAAAAAACAGTGATACATGTCATGAAAATAAAAGCAAATGTTTGTATAAATTACGAGCTTACGGTCATGTGAAAATTAGCCTCGGGTTGTTCAGTGTTTATGTCAATGTGTAGCCTCCTAAGTGCTTTTGTGTCTCTGTGCTTTATGCTTCTGCTTCATGTGTGTGTGTGTGTGTGTGTGTGTGTGTGTGTGTGAGTGTGTGTTTGTATATTTGGCAGTGGGCACAGTAGCCACATGACGACCCCGGCGTGACCCCTGAGAAGCGTGTAGGCGCCGGGGTTCAGTCTGACTCTTGTCACATGATCCCCTGCTGCCCTCCCTCTCTATTCACAATGGAGTATTAATCTGGACAACACACACGCACACACACACGCACACACACACACACACACACACACACACACACACAACTCAAAAACAGTCACACATACATCGCACCAAAAAAACGAACACACAAACGTTTTCTTTGTCTTCAAGTGTAGCTTTTATGCAAGCTCGTCAGCTGTAACAATATGGGGGATAATTACTATTTGACATGCATTTTTCTGTAATTGTTATACTCGACTTTATGCATCCTCCTCATTTAATGGTTCCTCCACAGCCTGATCTCTGATCCCTCAGGGCAAAGGCAGGTGTCCTGATGCCAACTTTCTTTATAACTGTACTTTCTTCACTCTTTTCTCTTTCCTCCTGTCCGCTGACTCTCCCTCTCACTGGTTTGTCATTAAGGGATTAGTGGGGTGAGAGACGGATGAGGTGGCCTGAGGTGCAGCTGGGTTTTGTGTTAATAGAGGACGTGTGCCTTCTGTCAGTCATGTCACTCTGTCTTTTTTTGCCCTCTGCAGCATTTTATTTTTTAATTCATTATTTCCCCAAAGTGGCTGATATAAGTTAATATACTGCTAGCTGAGCAAGTTGGAGCTGACTTCCTCTTACCTCTCCTGTCTCTCCCACGGTTGGGGCCCAGGGCCTCCAGCCTCCCAGCATCCTTGGTGTGTGGGCAGACTCCAAGCCGGCTTCCTGTTATAGAAATTCGCGGAACCACGTTCCCCGCACACACACACACACACACACACACACACACACACACCCTCAGCAGCCCTGCAGCCATCTGTAGGTGAGTGTATGTGTGTGAGTATGTGTCTGTGAATGTGATATACTCTATGCGTGCTGCTTGCTCACACAATAGAGTCCACACGCAAGAAAGAACAAGACCGGCCAAAATGGAGAATGAAAGGTGAACGGGTGGTGTAATGTCACGACACACACATGCACAAGGTGCTTTAAAGCCAAAGTTCAAAGATATCTTTGAGATTTCAACATAACAGAAAAAAGAAGAATATAAACAAGCTGTATTTCTACATAAATGTCAGAAGTTAACAAAGTAAATAGTGTAGCTCTGACAATGACAAACAACATAAAGTCAAGGGCGGAAAGACTGCAAGAACATCCTGCCATTTGATATTTCTATATTCACAGTGGATTAAACAACTCTGTGTAATGTGAAAGTGGTCATCCATAATAATGAACAGACAATTATAACCTGACTCTGCAGTTCCCCTCAGTTTTATGGGGCATTGTTGTGTCTTTCAGCTCATTGTTTTGATTTTCTGACCCACAACCTTACTTTTTTTGGTTCCGCCACTCTCGACCTTGTTTCCGGCAGCCAAAGGCAGTTATTTTGAGAGAAGAAGCTCTGATAAACCCATCAAACTATCACCAAACGGCTGACAGGCAAACAAACTAATGAAAATGCGTCAACTAAACAGCCAGATATTTCTCTCTGGAGGAGGTGGAGACCAAAAACGGAGCTGAAAGTGAAGTGAATATTGGACTTACATTCATCAGATGGGCACAAACACAACTACAAATAAAAGTTATTGTTACTATGCGCCTGCTGGATGTTTAAATAAGCAACTGTTTATCAAAACGCTCTTCGCCATGTCAACTTTACCAGTTGATAAAATGACAGATGTGTTTACAGCTTGTTGCAGTTAGCAATGCTTCACATATATTTACTATTCCAGTGACATTATCTGTGTTGAAAACTATTGAAGTAAAAGTTAATGACGTGTTTTATTAAAAGCTACTTGGTACATAACAAATATGTGATGGCTGCTTGTATCCTCGCTGTAAATATTTAAATATGAATACGCCTTCAAATCCCTCTCCAAGCTCTTCGTGCTCAAGTAATGACCATTGACACTTTTAGTTTTATAGACACTTCAAGTTTTCTTTCTTTCTCATGAGTAAAAAGAGATTAATACATCAAAGTTATATACTGGATATCATCCTTATTTTGCCTTTTCCAATATATCTGGGTCCAATACCTGAACAAAAATCTTCCTGAATAAAAGTTATTAAATACTGATTTTAGTATCTGAGACACATGAGAAAGTTGCAGTATTACAGATAGCATTGTGCAATAATTAATTTTTATTCACTCCTGCAACACTGGAACAGATCATACGACTCCATGAGGTCTGGTTTAGGAGGCACATGTTTTCCAGCTGCAAACTGAATTAAGACTAATAAATCCTTGAGTTTAAATTAAAAGCAGGGAAACTGTTGTGACAGAGTGAGGTGCAGTAACACTAGTTTGCAGGGTATCTGAGGTGTAACGGGAGTACAGCACAGTACAAGGTGTAATTTATAGGCGGAGATGAGCGGAGAAGGTGAGTAGGGTGAGGTTTCAGAACATGGACTAATAACCTCACAACGTCACTCAATCCACAGCGATTGTGCCGGAGCTCCTTGGTTGCGTTGTCACAGCAATCTGAGCGGCTTTGTCCTAATATGTAGCCCGGGGTAGTGGTTCATGAAGGAAGTATTTTCTTAAATGACAATAAAAAGCACAATAAGAGGGTGTAAGCGAGCAGTTTGATCATGTTTATTTCACAAAAGATCCCGTTTAGAGAGGAGAGGTGGATTTCCTTACACTCTGTGCATTTGAGTACGGGCAGGATGACTGTGTGAAAATATCTGAATGAATATCTGCGTTCACATGATAGACGTGTGGCTGTAACTCACACTGTTTTATTTTATACACAGCAGTGGAGAGATTTCTTATTGGTATATCGTCCTATCAGCGTTTGACATTGGACCTTGTGAGTGTGATTGTCGATAATTGTAAAGGTCAAAGTCTCCACGCTCAGTCTGATGTAACTGGTCAAGCTTTGGCCCACATTGACTCCGAGACCCTCACAATGGCTGAGGCCTGCCTGCTACACAGTAAAAACATTGTACTGAAGCCAATCTCCTAACCCCCACCCGTCTCTGGTCGGTCGTGGTGTGGTGGCAGAAGGAGGCCGCTCGGATGCTATCTAGCTCGCTCATCAGCAGGTCAGCAGAACAAATCAGAAGAAGGACTTGAATGGAGAGGAATGTGGAAAGGCTTCAGTTGAACTGAGAGCTTGATAGATTGAGAAAGAAAGGTTAAAACTTCCTGATATGTTTCTGTCGATGGTATCCACCAAATACAGCTCCTTTTCATCAACATTTTCCTGCTTGATCTACTCTTCCAAAATAGCTGCTTGTAACAACTAAAACATGATTAAAGAAAGAGTTTGGAAGAGTTTTTTTGAAGAGGGCTTGTATGAGTCAGTGTGTTACGAACAGTAGACAGCGGTCAGCGTGTTCCCGGTTTGGGAAAGCAGAAAGAAGTCCTGGCACTGAAGTAGAGAAACGCACTGCTGTGGACGGGGTCAGCAGAAAAAAGTTTTTCAGCCACATAAAAGGCCCAAAAATCAATCTGTTTAAAACACTGACTTGTAATCAGGTTAATGTGTGTCATGTACGTCTGTTCTTGCACTATGTAACTTTCTTTGCTCTGGGTACGATCATCCACGAGAAGTTTGTAGCGCTTCACGGCACAAAGTCACTCACCATGATCTATTTCACTGATTTTGGTAAAACGTTTCCTGATGGACAGTTAGGTAAACTTCTGTTCACTAATGTTTGTGTCTTTGTACCACCAGGAAAGAAGGCTTTCATGACGTGGATGGTGAGATGCAGACGGGGGAGAGGAGCCGGTGTCGTGCCAAAACTAGAGCTGGGTGGGCAGGAAATGTAAATATACAGACGGCGAGCTGGGCTTCTTGCTGTTGGACTAGTAAGTAATATTAGATGGCCGCTATGTCTTGTGTTGTTGCACTTGACTGATGTTTGGCTGTATGTTTTTGATCATAAGTAATATAATCATAACAAATACACAAATACAGCAGTGGTATTCACTCTGAAACAGAGGGCTCTAAATTGCAAGAAGATACCAGAAGTGTTGCTTTAACTTTACACTATAGTGATTATATTTTCACTGCTTTACCTTGCTGTCCGACAGCCCTTTCCCTTATATATTGTACTATATTGTCTCAACCGTAGAATGCTCACTATAGCATACACCTAAACGAAGACTGATTTTTTTCTTCATGTGACTAAAACATGTTTTTCTGCTGACCCTGTCCACAGCTGTGCTTTCCTCTACTTCTCTGCCAGGACTTCTGTCTGCCTCTCCAAAACGCGGAGCGCACTGTCTACCATAGGTAACACACTGACTATTCATAAGTACCTCATACAAACTGTCCTTTTACGGTTTTACATGGTTATGTTGAGGCACTCACAGCGCTAGGTTGAGGTTAGGGAAAGATGGTGTGTATAACAAACATATTAGACATGTTTGCACGCCCACTATACTAAAAAAAAAAAAAAAAAAAAGCACTCCACTATATGTGAAAAAAACATTTTGAATGAACATGATTCAGGTAGAAATTAGGCCAGCTGCTGTCTTCAGCTGTTATTATTGCAAGTGTGTTTAACTCACTGTATCTACTGTATGTGTACCTTCATGTATCGTGAGGGCTCGTGGTACTGACACTGACAATTTAGAAAGATCTTGAAACAGCGATTCAACAAATACATTTATTGAGCTCAAAGGGGATTTTTGTTTGCTCAAATTAAATTAAATGTCTGTACTTCGAATGTCCGACTGTGCACTCAGAGTTGAGACACAAACGTAATTAAATATACTTTTATTTGTTTTTATTTGACTCAAAAAAACAGACAGATGACCTGTTAAGATGAAGATGTTTTGCAGTGCAATCCATCCCTTTATTCTCACATAGTCTCATCAGATCTCAGATGTCTATGCGTGTAGGTGGCTTTATATGTGTGTGTGTGTGTCTGTGTGTGTGTGTTTGCACAGGCCTGCATATGAGCGAGTGGCTGCTTAATGGGGTTAAACTGTTTAGGAAACACACATTGTCTACGGGCTCATTAAGTTGTAGCAGCTGCAACTGCCTGCAGTGATTTCTGTCCTCACAAAATGGCTCTTCTGCAGGTGACAAAACAGCCTCATTATATCAGGGCTGTATAAAGGACAATACAACAGGGTGTTGTGGCCACCGCAACAATAGCAGTGAAATTAAAGATGTGAAGAAGCTGGTGGAGGCCATGTGGAAATGGTTACAGAGGGCTGTGGTGGGATAGTGCAGGAGGAGGAGGTGGACGGGGGGAAAGGAGGGCTGCTGGGTTATATACGGTACTCAAGCAGCAGCAGAAGCTACAGGTGAGGCGGATCCATGTCCGTCACTCTCTTTTCTTTTTTCACTGCCTCTTTTTCTCTCAGCACTCACATCCATGTCTCTTATTTCCCTTGGCCCGATTTCCATCCATCGCCCCACCTAAGTGTGTGAAAGTTGTGCTTATGGGTGCATCTCGTCTTCACACACACACACACACACACACACACACACAAAAAAGAAACGTTGCTGTTTTTGTGAAGCAATATGAGATGTCTTTGAGGGTAGAAGTGTGAGAAAAATTAACGTTCATGACTTTGACAAGGGTGAAGAATAAGCAGGATAAATGAGTCAAGCCACATCAGACACATCAACGCTCAGCAGGATGTTTGAAGGGTTAAAGAGGCACACCACACAAATTATATAAAAAAAAAAAAAAAAAAGAGCAAAGCAATAAAAAGGAGAGGAAATGAAAAGCAGCTTGATGGTGAAGGGTGATAGGATGTGCACTTGTCAAAAAGGCAATCAGCTCAAATTAAAAAAAAGTGAAGTGAGAAGAAAGAGAGATGTGAGGATCAAGAAGGAGATAGCAGCATGCATGTCACATCACATACCTTTGCCCGATCAAAGCTTTATGCATTTGTGTGTTTAATCCTGTGTATACGCATGTCCGGTTTTGCATATTTACTCATTATCAGTCTTGACTGCAGTCATTTCCAGTGCTCTGAGTGAGATATCAGAGCTGTGATCTACCGGGGGGAGGTGAGTGCTGTAAGAAATCGCTGGGGTTGCAACATATGAGCTGTATGCTGTGGCACAGTCTGTAATGTTGTTCAGCTCTGCTCAAGTCGACCTGATCACTTTAAATCAACAAACACAAGCCCCAGCACACTTTTCCTTCTTTTACAAACTCGCCGTAAATCCTCTCACAGCTTCCCTCGTTCGTCTTTCATCGTGTCTTCCCTTTTGTGACTGTTTTATTGTTATTTTGCACAACAGCTCTCCTGGTATACATGTTTTTCTTTTCGTTTTGTTCCCTCTTTCTGTGTTTCTCTTCTGTAATTGGTCCCCAGGCCAAGAGGGGGCCTCTGCTCTGAGCTGCTATATGCTCGGCAGGTCACTGGAAGGTCAGCTAAGAGGCAACATTAACAGCAGAGACACTTGGCCTCTAGCATAAAACCCTTAGCAATGATTATCTCCACTCTTTAAATCATCCCTGCTCATGGCCATCACAGGACACTGTGTTTTGTTCGAGGTACAAACGGCTCAACTGAAGTCAGAGTTGACAGCTAAGAAAAATGTTTCTGTTTGTTGCTGCTAAATGGAGACGTGGCATTTTTCTGGCACTGGAGTGAAAGTGAAAGATGACTGTAATAATAAGTAATAGCAAAAGGGTGTGGACCAAAGAGACTAAATACAGCTAAATAAAACAGTGAAATCCCTCGACAAGAGGCAGTGATGGTGTCCAGAGACCCTCAGGTAGCTGTGTGTATGCGTGTGCGTGTGCCAGTGTCACATTGTTGTCTATCTGCCACATCTCCTCACACACATGAAACACAATGAGGGAGATTAGCAAAGTCGACAGTGAGCGCATTGTTGGTGTGTCTGTGTGTGTCTACATGTGTGCAGTGACGCACAGATTGCTGAAGTGTCCGTGAGCGAAAGACTCAGTGTCTGCTAGTCACATTACTCTCTCTCCGTTAAATATTATGGTTCCGTTAAGTTTACTCTTGTGTCACAGTGAAGTTAACATTTTTCGACATCAGTGAAATGTCTCAACAACCATTGTAGGCTGCAAACAATATCACTTTTATCCTGAATGAGTAAACTGCTTTATTTTTTTTATTTTTTTTTACATTAATTGAGTAATCGTTTGGTTTGTGAAATGCTCATCGCAATTTCCTAAAACCTAAAGTGACATCCTCAAATTTTATGTTTAGTCTGACTAACAGTCTAAAATCTAAAGATATATAATTTAATCCCACAGAGACAGAAAATCGTCTCATCTGAGAAGAGAAACTTTGGCATTTTTGACATTTTTGCTTGGAAAATGATCCAATTGATTTTAGAAATAGTTGCACTATTAATTGAAATTTATGAATAAAAAAACAAACAACTGACCATTACCATCAGCCTCAGCTGTATTGTACATTTTAGCACGCTAACAGCCTAAATTAAGATGGTGAACATTATACTTGCTAAAATTCAGCATGTTAGCTTCGTCATTGACCATGTTTGCATCTTGACATTGGCATTTACCTCAAACAGCTGCTAGCATGGCTGTAGACCATAGACTGCATAAAGAACGGACGTCGTATCCGTGATGTCACCCACAGGTTTCTGAAAAGCCATTGTAAAGCTCAGAGTGTGCTGGCTCTGGTGGTCGCCATCTTGGCAGTCCTGCCTTCCGCTGCTTCCTGTCTAATCTAAAAATGGGGCAAAGACGTGGGTCGTGGGTGGAGCTGAGGCAGGTTGGATGACGCCTGGTTGCTAAAAGCAGCCACGCTGTTAATTCAGCATAACTTTAAGCGTGCATTCAGACAGGATCAGGCGTTGCGGCCAGACGTAGCAGAGGGGGCGAGGGGAGCTGAGGTGAGGTGAGGTTGCTGTGGGCATGTCTATATGTGCTGAATTTAACCGCTGTGAAACAATCAGAAAATAACTTTTTATTTCACTAATTAACAGCTTTATCAAGGCCGGCGCTCGCTCACTGTTATTGTCACTGTATGTCTCTCTCTCTCTCTCTCTCTCTCTCAAACCATCGGACACAAATCAAATTAAACTTTTTCGTGTCACTATTTTGCAGCATAAATTGCGAGACTCAGATTTAGAAGCTGAGTACATGAACTAAACAAAGACAGAACACACACACACACAGGTAGATTATCAGTTTACTCCATGAATCCACCTGGATAGTCTCAGTTTCAGTGACATTTCATGCTGTCTGTGGAGGTTTGACAGATCCGAGTGTCTGATTGGCGGCCGGAGCGTGACGTGGGGCTCCGTTTTCCCAAAAGTTGGATCTGGGTCAACTTCTCAGCCGCACGCCGGAGCCGTTTTTCGCTGACACCCCTGCAGCGCGGACCGCCGGAGCCAAAATGGACAACCCCCACTCAAATCAATGGAAAAACCTCCGTTCTGGCTGCAGCGCCGGATCCTGTCTGAATCCAGCCTAAGCCTTAATATAATCTAAACAGGTAGGTTTAAAAATCAATCAGACTCTAAAAATTCAGACAGCTATAGAGACCAAAACCATTTTTTGTACCAGGCTGTAAACATGTTTATTTCTGCTGTGAAGTTGGACATTTTATGGGAACTTACGGAGACTGACTCGTTCTGTAGCCAGCCTCAAGTGGCTGTTCGAGGAACTGCATCTTTTGGCACCTAATTTTACAGTCACGGAGGTTGCTGCTTGCTGTAGACCCTTAATCTTGTTCATTCGTCACACAAGTAAATGCAACAACATGAAGCCCTTTGAGGGAAGGCTGTCTGAAAATGTGCTTTCTTATGCCCATACATACGGTTCGATCTATCTTAATAATGTGTTTCACTTCACCTGTTTTCATGAAAACTTTCAATTTCAAGATCATTTTGGTTTGTTTGAGGTTTGATAGGTCTTCTGATTTTGTTCTCTTCTCTTCTGGAAAGGTGTAGTGGTAGCCAACTTCTAATATTTACTACTAATAATAATATTATTATAATATTATTTTATAAGAGTGGATGATGGATCCAATTTCAGGTCATTTTCAATAAAGATTCTGTTCAAATTTGCACCAAACGGGGTGTCGATTAACTCAGCTGGTAGAGAATCCGCCCCATGTACGAAGGCTCATCTCTCTCTCCCCACGTTCCTGTCACTCTTCAGCTGTCTCTGTCAAAAATGAAGCTTGAAAAAGGCCAAAAAAAAAAAATTGAATTTGAATTATGGCGGCAGGCCTTTAGCCCCGCCTTCGAGCGTGGCCATTTCTAACAGGTACAGACGCTTTTGCCTTCTGACATTGTCTTATGACAAAACAAAGTTTGTTTCAAGCAAGCTTCGCTGTTTGGACATTTATGGGCCAGCGTAGGTGCAACGTACCTGAGATGTTTTGTCTCTCCCTCCCTCTTTCCTGCCCTCCCGGCCTAGATACCCCGCCTCTCAGATTTCCTGAGGGCTGAGCCCTGGGCTTTTTGTCAACTGTGTTATAAGATAGTGGGGCCCAGACGCCCAGTCCCAGGGGCCCTAACACACAGGACATTAGCGTAGTGCCTACAGTGTAGCTCTGTGGGACAGATGTATTTCTCCCTCCCTCCCTCTCTCCTGGACCCTCCCTCTTTCTTTCACTGGTGCAACTGGCAGAAGAAAAGAGGTGATTGTTTGGAGACAAGAGGGATGAATTTGTCTGCCTCAGACAGGAGAAGAAAAGCAGTTTGAAAGGGACTTGTCAGTGGTTGTGGATCGGGTGGTTGGAGGGTGTCCCACTTTTCAAAGAGAATGCACTGTGTGTCAGCATGTTTTACCTTTTCTGTGGAGCCTGGTCTGCAGTCGCGGTGTGTGTGTGTCTGTACAGTATGTTATTGTGCACATCTGTGTGCATCTCTGGTGTGCATCTCTCTTACAGTATAGAAACATGGGCATATATGCACCCAAATTACTCCCCTTTGTCATAATTCCTACTATTTTTCCTACGAGTCTCTGTACCTTGATTGAAACAAGAACTCTCCATATCCACGCTCATGTTTAGACTTAGTATGTCAGCGTGTCTCTGTGGATATGAAGGTTTTGTCAGTGATGTGTCATTCATTTCTCCTCTGGGACAGATTTTATCACATATTCTGAGGATCGCTGATCTATCTCTTTCTGCCCTCTTACAGTTTTTTTTTGTGCATTTCGGTCCTCTTGAGATCCCAGCGGAGACAACACCTTTGTGTGTCAAACCCAGATCTCACTGAGGCTCGTCCCAGATTGCGGTAAAGTCCCACTGGTGCAGATCAGACAGATCTTACGTCCCCTGGTCCTCAAAGAGTGCAGCGCGGGGCCACAATGTTGAAAATGAAATGACTACATCACAGGATTTATTGGTCTCTTGGTCACCCAGGGGACAAGTGTGTAGAGACAGTGGATTTTATTTTAGTTATCAGATTCATGCGGCCATCTAGGGGGTGTAATGCTGATCCATCTTTCATAGAGCAACTTTTTCTTTCAGAGAACAAGTAGAAGTCATTTATTTTCCTAATTTACATGTATTGCTTTCCTTTCCTGCTTCCAGTCAGCAAGTTTGTTCTTTTAATTCACTGCAAAATTGTTTATAAGTATAAAGACATATCACACACAGTAATGAACTAAACTGCTGCATGTTTTTTGCCAAAATGAAAGTCCTTACTTTACATGACTTATCCCTTTCTTTATTCTTTAGACTTTGTATGAGCCTCACAGTCAACATACACATCATCATCATAATATATAAGATCTTCATCAGTAACTGAAGTTACTCAGAAAATCATTGCCTTTGTTAATTGAGAAGATTTTCTTACTCATTATGATAAAAAATAATCTGAATGTACATTTACATGTGTCACTCATGCTCCTATAATAATAATAATAATAATAATAATGTTTTTTTTCTACTCAAAACTGATTTTAAAAAGGAATTTATGTAACCTGGTTTATTTTACAGCTGTCCTCTGTGTGGCAGTAAAAAAATGAATGCCACATTTGTTGCACATCACTACTCACACCCAAAACGCTAGAATCATTTAAATCAATGGCATTAAAATGATGATTAACACAACAGTCTGCATTAAAACTGATTAATCACATTATCACACTCTTAACAGATCGAGGCCTTTATTACACAACCATCAACATGAAATATTTAGTTTATCAAAACAGAGAGATAGCAACACATGTACACGTGTATCTGATTATCCAGCCAAATCAAAATGACTCCAGTTTCCAGGAATCTGATTTTCTGCAACTGAGACCAGACGAAAAAAACTTGAAGAATGAGGCGTGCACACCAGCAGGGTGTAATTCACAAAAGATCAATAAACATGCTTTTATTTTGACAGCTGATAATGATCAGACAGCAATTTAATAATCATTTCTCTCGACCGTGCTGCAGAGTTTGCAACAATAGTCTTATAAATATTGTTTGTATATTTTGGTGTTGCATGCTTTGACTTCAGTTTGTATACAGCTAAAATATTGTGTAACTTGTGTTCAATCTTGTTTTCACCACTTCCTGTCTTTTAGTTTAGTAGAACATCTTTGACGTACGTGACCTTAACTTTGACCTCTGAGGATCAGGACGTAATGTGGATGAGTTGTTTTCTCCCACTTTTAGTAGGCACCCCCTCCCGTCGGCATTATTAGAGCTCTAAACTGGATAAAACTCTGCTCCTTCCTCCTTTCATCTCCTTTATCACCATCTCTCTGCTAACGCGCTCCTCTGAAGTCACTTCTGCCCTTGTTTTTGAATCCATTAATTGAGTTTGTTGGAAAAACAAATGCTCTAAGAAGGTGGGATCTATAAATCTCACTAGAGAACTGATTTAGGACGCCCACCCAGTCTCCAAACTCCTCCTCCACAAAGATCCTCAGAGAGGTTTACCACAAAAAGACTTTACGCTTTTTATCTCCTCTTTACGGGGAAAGCCTCATTCTTTTGCTCATATTTTCGGTGAAGACGTGGCATTTTAAAAGGCTCTTTGAATAAGTCTAAGTGCAGTGTAGGAGGGCCTGGAAGAATGACAGAGTAAGTGCTTCCAGGGTGAGAGGTCAGGGTAATCTTGAGAGTAGGCTGCATGCTGCACTTGAGTTGACCTTTAACTGTGTGTCATCTCAAGGCTCACTGCTGTAGCCTCAGGCCAGGAACAGCACACTGCCTTCTGAGGAGCTCAAATGTGCATCAAGAGACAAAACCGACACATTCTGAGATTGTTTCTGTATCTTTTTATTACTTATTTACTGTATGATTTACATTAATGCTGATTATTTCCCAAAGGGTGTCACACTTCTTAAAATATCTACTATGCAGGATTCTGTGCATTTTATTCTGGGTTTCAACCCAACATCGACAGGCTTTAATGAACCCGAATGTAGGATTGAGTAGCATCTAGCAGTGTAGTTGCTGATGGCAACCCCCTCGCCTCTACCTCTCTTTTCTAGCATGTAGAAGAAACTATGGGTTACTGTAGAAACATGGTGGACTACTGTCAACAGAGACCCTTAAATCTTACACACTGGACCTTTAAACCAGCTTGAGATATTTCACGGTGAATGAGTCAGATCAGATGAGATGTTAACTGTGATTAATTACTTATTTCATTTAGTTTGTAGGCTAATATTTATAGTAAAGAACAATTTAAAGTCTAAAACAATATAAAACATGGATAGCGGTTAAATCTACATCATTCATAGTAAAAGGGTTCATGTGTAAAAGGAAATGTCTTATATCACTCTAATAATAGTATCATGTAACACACTGATAACAAGAAGGCCAATTTCATAAGAGTATTATCCAATGAGCAGATGCAACTGGTTAAGTAACTGTGGGGACATATGGCTGAGCCTGCTCAGTTTCTGTCAACAGCACTAATCTCCACTGCTCAGTGAAGTAACCTGTTTATTAGAAAGTGGAGGTTCGTGTCAACAAGGGTTAGAGGGGTGACTTGAATGATTGATACTTTACTACGGAGAATTACTGCAAAGATTGTCCTGAAAGCTCCTCTTTTCCCTGGCAAGACAATAAACACGATTTTCTGATAGCTTGATAAATACTAATTACTATGATTAGGGTTAGGGCTATCATTGTTCTTTGAGTTTGTAGATTTCAAAGGGAAATAATCTTTCTGAGTCATCACTGCTAGGTTTATATAGTTTCTTTATTATCAACAGTATGCAATGGCCACCAGATTTTCATCTTTTTGTGACAGGTAAGCTCTCTGACGCTTGCAGGATGTTAGACGTGCTGATCAAAAGTTACAATGCAGAGGCTAATAAAAAGATGTACAATACATAGTGTTTATCCTGCTCATGCAGCTGTAAAGATGTTCCTCGCTTGGTGATATTAGCACCGTTTGTGACACCCCAAAAAAACTGTTAAAGGACTAGTCCAATATTTTTGGAAAACACACTTTGATTCTTTCTTTGCTGAGATTTCGATGAAACGATTGATACCACTCTCATGTACGTATGGTCAGCATGAAACTACTAGCTTAGCTTAGCACAATAAATATCTGCTCTTCCATACACATAAGGTGTAAAAATGACACGTTGTTGTTTCACAGGGGTTTATGTGTCAGGTTATTTCTTGGCCTGGCGCAGTAACTTCTAGGACTCCAGGAAAATAGTGCAAGGAAGTTACCGTCATTGGTTAGATTTTCTAACCTTCGGACAAAGCCAGGTTAGCTTTCACTGTCTTTATGCGAAGCTAAGCTTCCCATCTGCTGGTTGTAGCTTCAGATTTATCGTACAGATGTGGGAGTGGTGTCAAAGTTTTTTCGTCTAACTCTCGGCAAGAATAAGCGTATTTCTAAAAAGGTTGAACTATTCCTTTAATCTGTCACTCCAGAACATTTGATGCTCAGAAGATAAACTTAAGATAGTGACTGTAATGATACAAAGAAACAAGTAGGTGTTACTGATACTGTAGCTTTTAATCGTATTAATCAAACGTCTAATAGTGCGTTCATGAAACGGGACATTTGTGTCTGTGACGTACACTCTTAAGTTCAACGTGGTACCTTGTCCCTGTATGGCCCATTGGACAGCACAGTTAGCCATATGAATTCATGTATCTGTTCTTATAATGAAGGCTTAAATATTGAATATTGAATAGAAGGAGCAGATGGGATAATGAACTTGATCTCTTTATTTCTTACGAGTATAAATGTTGACCAGCTCAAAGAAAGCGCTTCAGCTAAAAATATATTCATAACTGGGATAACAGTATCCATATTATGATTCAGGTGATATAGTAAAAGAAAACAAGGCAGTGAAAATAAATTATCTGAATAACAATAATAATTATAATAACAATAATTATAATAAACAGTGTCAAATTAGGATTCATAAACTTTTTTTTGTTGTTGTTTTGCTTGTTTCTTTTGTGAAAATTTCTTTAAAATTGTCCACGAGCAAAAAAAAAAAAAAAATCCAGCATATTTTCATTTAATGTTGTGAAGAGGATTTCTCTGTCTGGGACTTCCCCTTCAGTCTCACACATTTACAATATTCACAGTTACTACAAACCTGCACATACTGAACCACACTGCAGTCAGTCAGGCTGTCAGTGGGGATAAAACTATGAGGTGCAATGACATTTCTGTGTTTACATGTGTGTGCCTGGCAGACAGGAAGCTAAATATCTTCCCTCAACAAAATAGGTACCTATAGATAAGGAGTAAAAAAAAAAGTCCTTTCCTCCCATGATACATCTGTTCTCCAACATACCGTTGGAATAATCAATCAAGAGACAATCAAAGACGAAGACACACTGCGTGTCTGTAACATTGTACACACTGTCCTCTAGTGAGACCCTCATCCCCGCTCATACAACCATCTCAGGTTTCCCCCCAATGTTCCTAGCCCATGGCCGTCACCATGTTGGAGTGGTGCGGGTGCCCAAATGAAGGGTGTATCGGGGTGGGCGTGGGGAGCATGTGTCCAGCGTGGCTGAAAGGCGGCAAGTGGCCCATGGACATGTGTCCGGCCAGAGAGGCGGCGCAGAAGGGAGAGCTCTTGTCGTGCAGGTTTTTGGAAAACTCCTCGTAGCTATCGCTGCACCGCTTGCTCTTTTTGGATTTGTTGGACATTTTTCGGTTGCGTGTCTGTATTCCCTCCTTTTTCATGGTCAGAGGTCGGTTCACCTGTGTAGAGGGAGAAACAAGGAGGTGATTGATAGTCCTCAAAGGACACTTATTATTATTATTATTAAGACCAAAATCAGGTATGCATTAGTCTGTCTGTCCCCTTTCTCTCTGTGGCACTCAGACCCAACCCAACAAGTGGAAGTACACATTATACATTTGTTGGTGACTATCCAGTTTAATACACATTTGGTGCTCTAGTGAGGAACAGTATATGTGTGCCTCAATGATGTGTTTTTAATAGTTTTTGGACAACAATGGAGCTCTATGGCACAGAGTAATAATCTATATCAGGCTTTGGCTACACAGACGATACTTGTTAGGGCTAAATACATTGCTGATTTTCATCTTTTCATAGGATTTGTTGACAATAAGAAAAACATAGAATATCATCTGATTCATCCTTTAAAAATATACATCTCTATGTTAATGCCTCCAGTTAATTCTATTCATAAGGAGAATGGCCTTATGGCAGTCCCACTCAACAACAGTCCCACCATTGTGACTCTCAAGGGGATTACGCCTACCATGGAAACAATAAAGCACAAAGAAAGAAAACACCAACGAGTCCAACAGTGTCTGAGAGTAAAATAACTTTCTCTCTCTCTCTCTCTTTTTCTGCCTCTCTTATCCCTCAGCAATCAGTGTAACCTGCCTGCCTACTTCCCGTCTACTTGACCCTGCCGGCTTTGTACGGGCCCAACCTGGCGATCAGCAGTCAAAGACTTACGTTATGCAGTTTATAGTAGAGGCCGCAGGCGTTGCACACTGGGTCTCCATTTGCATTGCGCCGCCAGAGTGTGGTGGTGGTCGTCTGACAGTTAGCACAACAGGTGCCTGCTCGTCTGGCAGCAGACTGTGGAAAAATATGAAGCTTTGATTAAAGCTCAGCAGCACACACACATTTAAGCATATATTTCTGTGTGTACGTATGAACTTTGTCTATTGATTTAAACAGTTTCATGACATTATTTTCATAACCATTAAAAAATACAGATTGTTTTCTCAATTAATAGATTAATATATGGCTCATAAATTGCACATCATAAGTTTCCAGGTGCTCTTTGTTTTGTTTTTTTTGCACCCCAAAATATTCAGACAAACAGAATATTTACATTTGAGACGCTGGAACCAGTAAACCTTTATCATTTTTGGTAGAAATTATTGTTTCTGTGCCATATTTGTAGACATTCAATTCATGGGAGTTACCTAATTTATGAACAACATGTCAAATTGGGTAAATAAATTTGTAGACATGCACAAAGCTCTGTGAGTCTTGTGGTGATGCTTTCTTCAGACCTGCAGAGTTCATGCTTTTATCTGCTGGTTTTACTTCCACCACAGGAAATTCACATTTTGATCTACATCCTCCAACAAAAAATGTTTTATCTAACTAAACATATTTTCTTTAATCATTTTTTCTATTAATTCTCAGCAGCCTGAGTATCATCCTCCAACATCACAACTTTTTTTTTTTTTTTTTTTAATCTTAACTGAGAGCTTGACCACTCTGAAATGAGGTCTGAGTCCTATAGTTAGAAGGCCGCTGGAGGAAACAGGCGCTGGTCTCGCTGCTTTATCTGGACCGGTCAGATATCCGGATAGGAAACAACTGGAAGGCTGCTGCTGCCTCTGAACACAAGGCGCTCTGGAGCGCAGCGAGCTCCGGCCGAGCCACACGGAAACTAGGCCTGATATACGGCTGTACTCTGCTGCTGCAGCTGAAGGACGCAGAAATAAATATTCGTATATATTGTGTGAGGCAGACAGGTGTTTGCATACGCGGTCAGCACCGGATAGATGTAGAAATATTTGTCGCAATATTTTCTGAAACTAATCTTGGGATCACGATATGCGCAAAGTATTGTCTTCTAGGATGAAGTATTATAGTGTGCTCAACGTTAGCCTTTTCTAAACTGACGTTTTAAACGTTTAACAAACGTTTGTTTGCATATTAGATTGACTCATGACGCTTTCATTAAAACAATCCGTCCAGGATTCCTTCAAAATAAAACAATTTAAAATAATTTCCACCAGTCCTGGTTTAAAAGTCTGATGGCCCACTGTTTTACACTGTGAATTAGGCTGCTGCTGATTTAATGAGTCTGTTGACTCTGCAAATACTGTCTTCATTTAGCTGCATCACATAGTGCACAGGGTTGCATGGATACACTGAGGTTATATGAAACTATTGAGAGAATTATCAATTCACAGGGATAATTGTTTAATTTCACTTATAGTTTAGTCTCGAAAACGACCGTGCAATTCACTTTTTAAAGGAGTTTATAGCATATTTAATGCTTTAATTAAGATTTCATCATTTAAAGCTGTGACTCTCCTAACCTGGTGTTGCACTGACTTTTGGCTGATGTGTTTATGTGTTTCAAACTTCTTTGTAGGATGTGTGTGACATGACCTACTCCCAGCAGCACTGATGTTTAAAGCAGGTCATTTTTACACTTTTACACAGACTCTCACTGTCCTTTGAAAAACCATGTTATCCCCTCAAAAATGTGAGCTTTTCATGAGAGAACAGCCCTGTTTCCAGCTTTGTGGCAAATTATAATCCAATTGCTTTTTAACTTGGATTATTTTATTTTAAGAAGAAGGAGACTTTTCTCAACTCAGAAAGGAACACTGAATCCTTCAGTTTATTTGAAAAAATTCAAATTCAGTCAAACTTGGAGACACATGGTTCTGGCTTGGACAGTGACATGCTGCCCACATGTCAAGAAACAAACCTACAGTTTCTTTTTTTTAAAAGAAAATAGCATCATGAGCTGTGGGTGAGCGAGCTCCGTGTTGTTATGAAGGATGAGGTTGTGGTCCTGCTATCAATGACAGTATCAGAAGTAGCAGCAATAATGATAACAGAAACAACATGGATAGTCCCACTCTGCTAACAGCCCAAGCTGAAGGAGCAAGAGGTGAGCGAGAAACACAATTCCTGGAAACTGATTGAGAAAATATAACTTTCCTGGAATTGTGCCTCCTCTTCCTTCTCTCCCTCCACCTTACAATCTTTTTATTTACTGCCACCTCCACACTCACACTCATTCACCACCACCATCCCCCTCTCTCTCTCTGTTATATATACACTGATGGGACTCACCAGCCTGCGTTTGGGTTTGATAAGTGGTCTGTTCTGGCCGTTCATCTTGTGGTACAGCCCGCAGGCGTTGCACAGGTAGTGTCCGGTGCTGTCACGTCTCCACAGAGGCGTAGAGGTGGCTCCACAGTTTACACACTCACGGCCCTCTGATGAAAAACACACAGTGACATTCATCAAATGTCATATCCAGTACAAATCTCCCTGTGAAGCTTGTGTGTATGATCTCCAAACTGCTAAATTTGATGTTTTCTGAATTTATTTGTGCATTGCTGTGGACAAATCTGATTGAGCTAAAAGAAATACATTTCCACAAACAACACTTTAAATTACAGATTTAAATATTACGTTTTAACCTGCTGACTCTTTATTTGTGAGAGTAAAGAGACAGAAACAGTGTGTGCATGTGCTAGAATATAAAGTGGCTTTTTTTTTTTTTTGCAGTTGTGCATGCAGTTGTGCATGACAAACGGGTAAAAGCTGGAGAAGTTTTTGCTGTAAAATCAGTAATTTTTTTATAAAATTTTACTTCATAAAAACAGTGTAATTTAATCACAGTTTGCAAAATAAATTAGTAGATTTGCATTGAACCTTTCAAACTTGTGAGCAGCAACCATGAAAGAACATTTAGGTCAATGTTATATTTAAAAAAATATTTTTTTTTTTTTTACTTAATAACAACAGTCAGTGTCATACAGGCCTAACCTAGATTATAGTTAATTCATAAGAATATATTTGTCAGCTCTTATTTCATAAAAACAACCGTATCCCTGTTAATAAACGGGTTGAACACAATCAGGCTTAAGATGGGAGTCTCCTGCTCTGTAATCAAATAACAATCAGGACAATGTATTAATGTCTTATGTAACAGAGAAGCGACTCCTAGCCTAAATACTGAGGTTTTTGGCTCCGTGCGCCTGCGGATCTTCCTTTCACACCTCTGGGCTGGATCCAGTTCACTGTGCTGCTGCAGCCAGATCAGGCGTAATTACAGAGTCACGGTTAACAAAAGAGGATTATCAAAGTCGGTCTGTTGTTTGGAGGACCGACGAGTGCATGCTCAGGCCTCTATAAGCATTCATTGAAAAAAGTAAATATCATTCTGAATTATTAAGGAGGTTGACGATGCTCAAATCACAGCCTGCACATTACAGCAGCGTTTAAAATCATACAGAGGAAATTAAAAGACTTTATAAAAGGCGTTACATTTAATGGATTTTATGGGTTGTTATCATTTTAAATGTGTTAATGTAACACAAGTTTCCATCCTGACATGGCTGCATTTGTCAAAAAATGTTTTATTATTAAATGTTTGTTCCTTTAAAACATTAAAATGATATTTGCTTGAATTATTTTAGCCTCATTTAGAGGTGTGTGATAATAATCTTATACATCTCCGGATAAAATGACTTCGATCTTAATAATGTGCATGTTTATTTACTTTTATCCTCGTATCCTAGTTAATCCTCTTATATGAATATTAACAGGAGTTATAAATGTGGAAAACGATGCAAAACGATGCAAATCTGCACTATAACCTGAATAAACTACTGTTTGTACCACAGGTACACAAATATTATCTGCAGCAGAGTGTAAAAATGTGTGTTAGGTTACTTTGTAATTTCCTGAGAGTCACAGTCTTTAGTTTTAGTTTAAGATAAGATCGTTATATAAACTCACACACAGTCCACGTAAGTCTAAATACTGTCTGAATATTTTCAGATTTATTTAATTATATTTATGGTCTCTGGTGTGTTTCCAAGAGACTCACCGGTGCAGGATCGTGTCTTGCCTTTGTTCTTGTGGGTGAAAGCTGGATGATGCTCCCAGCAGGCTGCCTGGGTGAAACAGACTGCTGCCGTACTCGTGCGCCGCTGGGAGAGAGTAGGTGGGATATGTCGGTATGGGATGGTGTGTGGATGGGGTCTGAGCGCTCATGGAGGCCAGGCTGCTCCTCAGCGGACTGCAGCCCTCCATCTTCATCCCCTCCGGTAACGACACTTGGTATTTGGTAGATTCCTTCTCGTCCATTCTGGTGGCGGAGGGAGACGCGGCCCCCGGGTCCGGCGATACGTCCTTTGGTGGTGTTGGTGGGAAAGTGTACAGATGGGGGCTGGAGTGGGACGGCGGTGTTAACGAGGATGCGGAGACCGTGTTTGAGTTGCTGCTGCACGGGTAGACTGCGGAGAGGCCGCCGGGGGACGCGGAGCCGTGGTGGTGCAGGCTGGACTTGCTGAAGGGGCTGACGGCCCAGGCGTTGTGGTGGTGAGCCGACAGGGCTGCTTTCCCCCCGTCCAGCCATGATATCCCCGGGCTGTGTATGAGATGAGGCCGGCAGACCTGACTCCCCGTCAGACGAGCTGTGAAACAACATAAAAGCAAATTATTTATAGAGAGCTGATGACAGGCTGGAGGGGGGGGGGGCATTTATTCAAACTGTGGTGTTTTCTGTGGCATGTAAGTTTGGAGACAAAAAATAAACGTGACTTGTTGATTCATTGGACGCACTGGCCTGATTTAAACGTGTAAACAAAGCAGCATAAATTCACAAAAATAGACAAATTAAAACAGTATTTCCTGAACTGAAATATGTGTTAAACATCCACTTCCTGTGTTATCATTATTTTAATCTCCAGATATTTTTTTAACTTGCATTTCCTCACATTTAAAATCACACATATGTAATGTGACAGGGTAACGGAACTGTTTATTACACTCATATGCCAGCACTGCATTTATGCATGAAGCCAGAAAATAATTCACATTTTTAATTTGAAACAGCAGAAAAATGCACGTTTGGTGTTAAAATAGATGAAATGACCTGATACATTCTCATGAGAAAAACAACATCTAAACCATGTGGGCATTTATAATATTCTACTTTACTTAAACTATAAAGTCACTTATGAGTTTCTGTCCTGTGTGCTTTTGTTAGTAGCTCCATCTTACCGTGCGCTTGGCTGTAGGACACTCTGGCCCTGGCAGAGTTGTGGTAGTACGGGTTTCCCTGTGAGTCCAGGTGATTAAAGAAAACATCCACCTCATCTGGGGGCAGGAGCTGCGCCGTAGGCTCCATGTAGTTGTGCCCCAGGCCGGGATGGTGTGAGTCCGGGTGTTGTCCGTTGAGCATGGCGTGGTGATGCATCCAGCGGGGCTGATCAGCAGCCACATCCATCTCTGTGTCTCTCTGTAGCGCGCTTTATAGAGTCAATCCAAGGAGAGGGACACGGTCTGAAATACTTGTCCTTTACGAAAAATTCACTGTGTCCATTTACAGTAGAGGACTAATTTGTTTTTGCTCCTCTGACTTAAATCCCTCTCCTCTTCCTCGAGATCGAGTTTGACACAGGAAACCTGCAACAAACAAACAGATATTAATATTTTAGAGCTGTTGTGGTGTTTGTAAACACGTCTCCAAACGCAGAGCTTGTGTGGTGCATGATGCAACTATTAAAAAAAAAAAAAAAAAAGCATCTCCTCCCACCATATTTACTACCACATCACTCTCCTTACTACTCATCCACAGCCCACTACGCATTTTCACTCATAACACTCAATAAGATGCTTCACTCAACGTGACAGTAAGAAAAAACATGTCGTACCTCTGCAAATATTATTTTATCCACAGCGTCCGATCAGCTCGCGTCTCTTTGGAAAACTGTCCCCCCTTGTCACCCTGTTTTTTAAGCTGCTGCAGGTCCTCTCCAGTTTTCGGCTGCTGTTTGTCAGAGTAAACTCCGTCCACCGGGACTTAAAGCAACACGTATAACTGTGGCTGACAGCGCGGGGCCAGGCTTGACAAGCTCATAGGCGGAGTCTCCAATAAAGCTTTGACTCAGCCAATTGCACAGCACCTCCACAAGACCTCAGAGGCGGTTCTCCATACCAGAAATTCACTAAGATGTTTCTATAATATTCATATGGAGAGGTTTAGTCTGGCTGTTATATTATGACTTTGTTGTGCTTTAGAGAATTGAATGTTTCCTCCCTGTAACACGTTTATACCTTGTTTTCCTGTAGACTATTAGACTATTTTTCATCAGGGCACAGCATGCAAGAATAATATTCATATCAGGTAACATTTGATTTTTAGATAAAATGGTTACTGACACACCAGCTAGATCTACATGTCAGTGTCAGTGTGTCATCTTTTTCAGTCTGTATGGAGACATGGACATCACTGTTATACACTCACTGTTCATCTCATGCTTACAGGGAACTTTTAGCAGTGAGATAAGAAGATGTGCAGCGGTGTGCCTCAATAAAACACTCAGATTTAAGAGTTTAAGAGAATAAGGATTAAATACATATTGTGTTCAGACACATGCACCACCAAAATAAGTGACTTATTTTATATATTAATTTAACAAAGCAGATCTTTTTTGTGCAGTGTCAGCAAGTGGTCATTTATTTTTGGCCTGATTCCTCGTCTGTTATTGGTCGTTTAATGGATAAAAGTTCAGGCTTCTCTCTCTCTCTCTCTCTCTCTCTCTCTCTCTCTCTCTCTCTCTCTCTCTCTCTCTCTCTCTCTCTCTCGCGCATGATTGACAGACAATAATTGGAGAGGGAGCGCGTGCAGCCCCGGCCGGCCGACACTGCCGCCTGCTTGACGCCGTTTCCTGACGTCAGTGCATCTTAGTGAAGAAGAAAAAAAAAAAAAAAACAGAATCAGGACATGAACTTTTTCTAACAGAGAGAGAGAGAGAGAGAGAGAGAGAGAGAGAGAGGAGAGGTGAGGGAGGTGGAGGGGTGTGTAGTGATGGGGGTTGCCCGGAGTCTGCTGCAGTCCCAGCGGATGAACTCGAGGAAGGACACTGCAACTGATATTTACACTGTGGCAGCATTAATAATACATCAAGTACATCCTCCTGACCCTGTCGTGATTTCGAAGAACAGGCCAACAGCAAGCTCTGCATGGCAAACTATCGCCAAGGTGGACTGGACAGATTAGATTACGTTTGATTGGATTAAATTAGATTACATCACCCCCTCAATGAGGAGATTCTTCGCGCAGAAACAAACACCGGCAGAAATTTTCGTTTGCGCAACCATCAAGAAAAAGTGTAATCTCGGTTATCTCCTAGTCTGCAGTTAATGCAGTAGATGTAAGAGCAATACAAGGGAATAAGGAGCTTGCTGTTCACGCTGTGTGCTGGATTCTGTAGCTCACAGAAGTGTGAGTAAGTATGGAAATCCAACAGGTGCAGAAATTTGGTGAACTTTGCATTGATTTAGTTTATGTTCTCCATCTCGTCTGTCTCTCGTTAATGTTGCCATCATCACACAAATTATGATCAACAACGATGCCCAAAATCTTAAAATTTGTCTGTGTGTAATCTGTAATCTCCCAACATCTTAATATGACTGGTGTTCATTTATTATATAATAATTATGATAATGAACTTTATTTATACAGCAAACCACAGTCACAACGTGTCTTACAGTAAGGCAGAACACAATACAACAATACACAATAAAGCATTAAATCAATACAAATTAGACACAAAATAAAAACAGAGCAACTAAAGGCCTTTTTTATCTATCTATCTATCTATCTATCTATCTATCTATCTATCTATCTATCTATCTATCTATCTATCTATCTATCTATCTATCTATCTATCTATCTATCTATCTATCTATCTATCTATCTATCTATCTATCTATCTATCCTATCTATCTACAATCATAAACAGTTTATTGTCTTGGTATTTTGGAGCATAACAAACATTAAGTACAAAAACTAAGGAAGATAGAAAATCATCACTAGAAGATATAAATATAAATATAAATATAAATATATGTATAATATGGTTTTAAAATGGAAAGAGCTGTAGAGTTTTATGCAGGACTGTGCAATGTATTCACCAGATAGCGTGCAAAAGTTCACACTATCTATCTATCTATCTATCTATCTATCTATCTATCTATCTATCTATCTATCTATCTATCTATCTATCTATCTATCTATCTATCTATCTATCTATCTATCTATCTCTTATATTTTATTTCATAACCCTATGATGAAGAGCAACTTTAGATTAAAAAAAAAAAATCTGCAGCATGAAGACCTGAATGTCATTATTATTTATCCAGAGACAACGATTCTTTTCAGGCAGCATTAAGAGAAAATCTAGCGTATAGACTGAAGAAAGCAGAAACATACCGGAGGGACAAGTGTGGCAGTATTAGAGCTCATCAGCATGATAATGTGGAAATACACATGCTTTGAGTGTGAGCCCTTTTGATCTGGCGTGGCGATAAAACCTTATCGGCGGCGAACATCCACTTCCATTTTAGGATTTGACATTAATTCAATCCGCCTTTTTTTTTTTTTTGTACTGCTCTTTTTCTCACACGAGCTCAGGAGAAAGAGGTCGCAGCCCGATTCAGCTCTGAGAATCTCATTAGAGGACTAACCGAGTGGTTTTTACCTCATAATAAAGATAAATAACAATGAGATGTCACTACAGCGCAAACATAAATAATATAGATGTTTGTGATTGGTGTTAATTAAAAGTCCAATTAATTTGACGTATAATTTGTTATTATTAGTCTTAGTAAGACTTATTTATTTTTTATTTGTAGTAGTCTTTTTTGCAGCTGAATTTTAACACATTCAAACAATTATTTCTCCTTATATTGACGTGTGTGTGTGTGTGTGTGTGTGTGTGTGTGTGTGTGTGTGTGTGTGTTTAGATTGAAAGAGACAGAAAGAGAAATCCAATGCTGCTCGGATCCT